>JASDDO010000010.1:131627933-132227933 GCA_030015575.1 Agapanthus africanus
GTGCATGATAACTAGGGTTATTTTAAGGTTTAACCATCTCCTAATCTAGTATTAGGCTTTGTTTAAATGTTTTGTGTTTAATAGTGCATGGTTGTTTTAATGAAAATGAATTTTAAAATGGGCCTTAAAGTTGTTTTGAATTGTTGACTTGGGTGAGAGAGAGGACATGGTGAGCATGGGGTGAACCATGCCTCATTATTGATGAGAGAGAGGGAGAGAGGGAGGGGTTGTAGCCTTGCACTCACTCTCATTCTCTTTTCCCTCATTCTCTCTCTCACAAACACACACACTCACACACACACTGCTGCAGAGAGAGAGAGAGAGAGAGAGAGGCAGTGGCAGCAGCAGCAAGCTGCATCAGCAGCAGCAGCCGCAACAGGATCAGCAGCAGCAGCCGCAACAGGATCAGCAGCAGCAGGAGCAGGAGACAGCAGCAGCAGCAGTAGCAAGGGCAACAACAACAACAACCACTACAACATCATCAGCATCATCATCATTAACAACAACAACAACAGACAAGAACAATAACAACAACAAGCAAGGCAACAGCAGCAGCAGCAACCCCAGCACCTGCACACACTTCTTCTCTTGACTCCTTGTGTTCCCTAGGGTATAATTCTGAGCTCTAGCTCTAGTTTGTTTAGTTGTGTGATTGATAGTGTCGGTTTGTGTTAAATTGCTAGATTAGTGCTAAATTATGGTAATTATGTGGGATTTTGGTAAATTGTTGATTGTGCTAGTTACTTTAGCTCATTTAAGTGCTATTTAGGCCACTTCAACTGAGAAATCCACAGATTTCACTAAAATACCATAAGATTTCGAAAATTGTGCAAATTGGTGACTTTTAATGTGATATTGTGATATATGGAACCTGCTATGATCCGAGATGTGTACTGGAAAATTAAGCAATTCAATAGTATTGTACTAGAGACCCTGGAGCACTACCTTCAAGACGGACCCCATCCCACCGGCCAGGGCCGGCGACGGCTGAAGGAGGGGCCGGCGACGCCGGCCAAGTAGAGGAGTTAGGGTTTAGGTTTTGTTCTGTAGGTGTCTGCTGTGGTTAGGGTTCCTCTGGTCTTGTTTATTTACTTAGTTTTCACAGTATGCAAAATCTGGGACCATATGTCGGTTTTGGTGTCCGTTGTGTTTGCGCGATACGCGCGATACGTGAGTGGGTTCTATGATCCAGCGTATCGCGGCGTGTCGCGATGGTTTCTAGACGCGTACACACACGATTCAGCGTATCGTGCACACGCGCGCTTAGTTCGCGACGCGAGTTTCTCGTTTCGATTTGATATCGCGTTTCGCGGGATATTTTGGCTTATATGTGATTTTCATGTCGTATTTGCAGGTTGGCAGGCAGGGACCACGGACACGGCTACAGGGGGAGCAGATTGTAGGATTCACCCAGCGTGGAGTTTAGGTGAGTAGATATAACATCTATAGGGGAATCGCCTGCATGGCGTTATGCGTCTGGGCTAGGATTCAATTTACCTGTCGCACATTCTACGTCATTGTAGAATTGCGCCTTACTGCTTTTCCTTAATTTAGTTATATACTGCGACTAGCAGCCGTAGGTCACTGCACACATTATTGACGGTTCATGTTGCACGAGCACGGATTGCATGCTACACACACACCGTTAATAATTGCCATGTCACACACTACCCCTTATAGCTACCATTGCTTGCCACACTTGACATCTAGCTTATCGGTATACCTATAGTGTATCATACCTTTAGTGATAGGTATATTTTCACTTTGCGATACAGCTACAGGTATACCTCCTACATATTTTACCTATACCGGGAGGGATTTCCTACATATGTTACTTATACCCAGGGGGGGTATACGACATCAGTTCCTATAGGTAGATACCTATACTTTGCTACACCTGTATGTAGATATATATTCAGTTGTTGTCGCATATTTACATTTACTGATGTTACTTAGCTGTACCTTATCTTGATTTCGCATATATCTGGTTCAGCTATATACTTGTGTTTACCTGCTCGCACTCAGATATATCACATACATTATTCCTGGATTTACGCATTGTTTATCTGGATTTTATATGATGTTTTCGGGATTTGGGAACCGTGGGAGTTCATGAAATTATGCATACATGTAACAACCCGGTTTCCTTGATATGATATTTGAGCGTCCCCCATGAGTTTTATCGGTGCTGATTATATACTCTATACGAGGTGTGGTTTCCGTATGAGAGTACATGGTGGGGCCCGGTATGGTTCCCCTCGGCAAGAAGATCGATGGGTTTGCCGATTGAGCCTGGAGGCGGGCGAGTACCTACTGGTGATTGTTTGGACCTGGCAGTTGTCCGGAGGCTACTGGCCAGAGTAGAGAGAGATGGATGCGGGATGACCTGTACTGTCGGGGCCGAGGGCCGACACTGCAGACGGACCCCATGGGCTGATCCGGACTGACGGAGCCCCATATACGAGGATTTCTGTGTCGATGCTTGGCACACGGTTTCATGATATTTCTTTAACCCCCTTTTTGTATATATAACAGGGGATTTAGCCGTTGTTATATATACCCTTACACCAATATTAGTGGAATGGGACGCTAATATATGTGTATTGCCCCATCATATTTATTTCTGTACATATATATATACCTTTAGGATGTTAGATTCTTACGTGAGATTGGACTTGGGATACTAGGTGATGCATTGGGATTGGACATTGGATATACCTATGTGATTGGTGATTTGTACATTCGAGGTATAGGAGATTACTCGATATTGTACATTGAGGAGATGTGAGACTTATATGATGTGACTGCCCAATGTGGGGGCTGATTTGAGGATTTGGGATTGGAGTATCTTGATGGATTGTGATCCTGCCACGACGTCAGGTTTCCGTGGGAAATGACATATTCCACCCTATACCTCACCCTTACCTACCTTATGCACAGATTCATATATTGGTAGTACTTGTAGTGTACCCTTATGATAGTTGCATATTTGCTTTCTCATATCTCTATTGCATAGTTATTGCATACTATTGTCATGTTATTATTGCTTCACATATTGATTGTACCTGCTAGTGTACTCTCCTTATCTCAGCATTGCATGACATACTATTATTGTAATCGCA
The DNA here is from genome assembly GCA_030015575.1 of Agapanthus africanus. Taxonomy (NCBI): domain Eukaryota; kingdom Viridiplantae; phylum Streptophyta; class Magnoliopsida; order Asparagales; family Amaryllidaceae; genus Agapanthus; species Agapanthus africanus. The sequence continues at coordinate 131,631,056 of JASDDO010000010.1, forward strand.
TATCATAGATTCATGCTGTACGCGCATTCCTGCGATTACCTGCATATGTTTTATACTATTCACGAGTTGGCAACTCACCCCCGTTGTGCCACAGGTGTTTCAGGTTGTTCCCCAGAGTAGTCGAGGCAGGCTATTCCTCTATCCAGCTATCCAGCTACCACCTTTTGCTACAGATACCGCATCAGCTCACAGTACCTTTTGCTTAGGTGGGTTAGACGGTTATCTGTATTTCATATTGTACCTTCATTGTATATTGTACTCTCTCTCCATCTACTATTGTATATTTGACATAGAGACTTGGTGAGGACGTTAGTGTGTATTATTATGGATTTGATGTCTTTTATTTACATCTTTCTCTCTACTGTCTTTATTTCTTCGCTACGGCGTCGTATATTTGCATTGTATTCATCTTTGCTGGGTTTTACAAAAAGGGGTGTTGCTAAAATTTTAAAGAAAGAAAGTAAGACTTTTAAAGAATTGGGTTGCGATTTCAAATGTTTCAAAACTTATATTATCTTTTCCGTATTTTTATGGTTTAGATTTCTGGGTTTGGCTTTCTTTTACTACGTTGCGTCTTTAGGCGTTGCGTAGTATTAGGGCCGTCACGGGCCAATTCTGGGTCGTGACAAAGTTGGTATCAGAGCGCTAGGTTTTACCTTTCGGAGTGTAGGATGACCTTAGTATGATGGAGTAGGTAGCTTAAGCAGAGTAACGTAGTGTGTGTATGTCTGCAGCATACCTACAGCGCGGTACTTTGTATTAAGTGACCTAAGTACAATTTGCTTGACATTCCTTCCTTGACGATTCATATCTTTGAGATCCGATTTCCTCATTCTTATCGAATCTCATCTTATATCTATTTATAGCCTTGCCGCCGATGACTATGGGGACTCAGAGCGATGCAGCGAGGGCCGAGGTCAGAGTTAGCTCGGGTGAGACGAGTACTGACCAGGACGACACTCTAGTTGCACAGGTGCAGACGGATCAGCCTACGACCTATACTATGGATAGACTTTTGGTAGAGATGCAGGACTTCCGCCAGACGATGAGTTCTTTGGTGGATGTCGTTCGGGAGCTACGACAGGAGGTGGTCACCCCTGTTACTCAGCTGTCCCTTACGATCAGTATGCAGCAGTCCGTCACCTACATAGCACCAGTGGTTGCAGCTCCAGTTGACGAGGCGCATATTTCGGAGGCTCAGAGAGTTCCAGGACAGTGGAGGACTCGTACCCGCGTACCAGCCCAGAGACAGAGGTTTGGTCGTCGAGACAGATTTCGTGGCTACTACGGGAGTAGCAGAGGCTTGGGACGAGGACAGTCGTTCAGCTCTCATCCACAGGATGGTCAGCAGTCAGCACGTGGATGTTTTCGATGCGGAAGCCTTCAGCACTTCGTCAGGGATTGTTCCTCAGCACGGCGTCAGGATCGTATTCAGAGAGGCCGTGGACGTGGAGGATTTGCTCAGAGGGCTTAGGCTACCAGAGGAGTTCATCCAGCTGCGAGTAGAGGGCAGACACAGGAGTTTGCTTCTACTCAACGGGACGCGCAGACGTCCAATGTGGAGTTTTCAGGTACCCTTGAGTTATATTTTCTCTTGGTGTATTTGTTTGTTTCTTGTTTGTACCGTGGTTGGGTAGATTAGTCGTAGTGGTGTTAACTTCTGTTAGCGATTCTTTTGTTGCGCGACACGTATTTCAGTTTTGTGCCAATCGGATAGGAGGTAGGGTTTCGTCCGTCATTTGATCCTTCTAGAGATGTTGGATTTGACGTTCTCCTGGGCACGGACTGGTCAGCTACATGTTAGGCGTCTGTGGACTACCGTGAGGAAACAAGTTAGGTTTTGTTTTCCCCGGCAAGTCAGTTCTTGTTGTGCAGGTGGATAGTTGTACCGCCTCTTACAGCTTGAATTCAGCCTGTTTAGCTAGTCGGCTACTGAGGAGATGTCGTGGATTCCTGACGTTCATTCGTGATACCGGAGCCACCGTGGGATTGTTGGACCGGGTTCTTTTCATGCGAGAGTTTTTCCGACGTTGTTCCGGATGAGCCGGCGGAGCTTTGGAGTTAAAGGATCAGCTGCAGAGTCTTGGTTTGGGGAGTTTTGTGCGTCTGAGTGTTTCGCTTTTGGGAGCTCCTATTTCTGTTCGTCAAGGAGAAAGACGGCAGTTGAGGTTGTGTATCGACGGATCGTCAATTGAACCGGCTTACGGTGCGGATAGGTATCCTTCATCTCGCCGTGACGATTTCCTCCGATCAGCTCCAGAGTGCGAGACATTTTCTAAGTGTGTTTGGGATCAGGTCATCATTATTGCGGATTCGGAGTGACGGCATTCCGAAGACTGCCTTGTGCGTGCTACGGGCTTTGTGTGTTTTTGTGAGTCGTTGGATTCACTGTCGCCCTAGCAGCATTCGTAGATATGATGAACCAGATTTCTGCAGGCCGTTCCTCGACCAGTTCTGTTGTGTTACTTACGACACTCTGGTCTACTTAATGTGTGTTGAGGGACAGGAGTAGCGCTTGAGGATTTGTTATGCAGATGCTGGGAGAGCACCAGCAGTTGCTAAATTCTCGGAGTGTTTCTTCAGGCTTGTTTGTGTTGACTCCTAGGTCTTGTAGTTGCGGGAGACGGTTCCGTATGGTTCCGAGGGAGATCGTGGCCGTACAGCTTAGGCCCAGACTTGTGTGCAGGACGGAGATCCGCAGATTCTTGGGCTTAGCAGGGTTTTTACCGCCGTTTCATGAAGGATTGCCAGAGTAGTGCTGCACCGTCGACTGAATTGACCAAAAAGGAGGTTTCTTTTCTTTGAACTGAGGCATGTGTACGGAGTCTTCAGCAGTTGAAGATTCAGTTAACAGCTGCATCAGTTCTTCCTTTGCTTTTGGTTCGGGCGACCTTGTTGTTTAACTGTAATGTTTCTTGAGTGGGCTCGAGTGTGTACTGAGGTGACACTATAGAGTTATCGCTTTTGCTTCCCTACATTTAGAGGAAGTATGAGAAGGATATTACACTCATGATCTGGAGATGGCCGCGGTGGTTTTGCGTTGGAGATTTGGAGACACTACTTGGTTGATAGTCGTGTCAGATTTTCCACGGACCGCTAGAGCTTAATGTACCTCTTCCTGCAGTAGATTTGGATTGTTGTGTTAGTCTTCTGCAGATTTACAGTTCTTGTGTGATCGTCGAGTATAGCTAGTTCGTCTCTACGGAGGGGACAGCTTGCTCATGTCCGCGCCCGACCACTTTCCTTAAATCGTTTTCGCGAGACACTGCCCGTCGAAGCTCGTACGTCAGAGATACTTGAGCATATTCGGCTGGGTAATGATTCGGAGACCTGGATTGTGACAATGATGTGCTAAGTTAGGGACGCATTGTGTACTTGCCGTTACCAGGTAGAGGCGTGTAATCCTAGGGCATGCACATCTGTCAACTCTCCTTATGCATTCAAGTTCCACCAGCTTTGGCGTGACTTGTGAGATAGTTACGAGTAGGCAGGAATGTAAGGAGAAGTTTCAGGTTTCGTTTCAAGTGTCTGTCTTGTTGTGTTCTTTGGGTCGAGCATCTGAGGCCGGCTGGAGAATTGCAATCTTTTACCGTTCCAAAGCAGGAATGGGGGCAGATCTCCATGAATTCCGTTATGGTTTCTACCCAAGTTTAGTCAGGGTATGACTCCTTTCGGATTCTTGTTATCCGGTTCTACTCAGTTTGCTCAGTTGTTTGGTTAAGTTTGTGTGTTTGTTTGTTTGTTGTCAGCAGTTGGGGATCGTCACTCGCCATCGTTAGGGTTCTCTTTCGATAGCTATTATCAGGAGACACTCCAATTGGCCACCCTTAGGCTTAGGGGTTAGATCGTGTCGATCGCCAGCCTGTTGTTTTCTGACTCTGCGTAAGTAGGACTTTGGACCCCAGCTAGTCTAGAGATTTCAGAGACGGTCCAGTTGTGTTAGGTCAGGATGGGGATTGTCCCTTTCGAACTAAGGTCTTATGACGACGGTGTTGGTCATAGACTCGAGTTCGTAGGACAGATCATGTATTCCTATGGACTTTCCGATGAATGACGTGTTGGATGTTGGGAAGCTTATCCCAGGATTTTAGGTCCTTTTAGATCCTATAAGCGAGTTAGTTTTGTTGCCTTTAACTTGGCACTTCCGCCCAGATTATTGGATTTTCACCCCGTATTCCTTGTGATGATACTTTACAATTACCTTCTTGACCTTTCTCACATGATTTGGCACCAGACCATTTAGCTGGACGCGAACTTTCGTTCACCCAAAGCCATGTGTGTTAATGGCTCGACAGGTGGAGAAGCGTCGGTCAAAGGTCTTGCCATCTGTGAAGGTTTTCTTGGGCGTAGCCGTATAGTGAGGTATTCACTTGGGAGGCTGCGTGCGAGATTTGAGGATCTTAATCTTCTTTTTGAAGGTACGCGTAACAGTATAAGTTTTAAATTCGGGGACGAATTTCTTTTAAGAGGGGGAGATTGTAACACCTTAGAATGTGTTTTGTAGCTAATTATATTTTAATGTATGGTTTTTAATAAAAAGTTTACCAAATTAAGTTTTAAATATTTTATCCTAATTATTGTGTATTTTATTGGAATTTTGTTAGGCACACACACACTTGTGCATGATAACTAGGGTTATTTTAAGGTTTAACCATCTCCTAATCTAGTATTAGGCTTTGTTTAAATGTTTTGTGTTTAATAGTGCATGGTTGTTTTAATGAAAATGAATTTTAAAATGGGCCTTAAAGTTGTTCTGAATTGTTGACTTGGGTGAGAGAGAGGACATGGTGAGCATGGGGTGAACCATGCCTCATTATTGATGAGAGAGAGGGAGAGAGGGAGGGGTTGTAGCCTTGCACTCACTCTCATTCTCTTTTCCCTCATTCTCTCTCTCACAAACACACATACTCACACACACACTGCTGCACAGAGAGAGAGAGAGAGAGAGGCAGTGGCAGCAGCAGCAAGCTGCATCAGCAGCAGCAGCCGCAACAGGATCAGCAGCAGCAGCCGCAACAGGATCAGCAGCAGCAGGAGCAGGAGACAGTAGCAGCAGCAATAGCAAGGGCAACAACAACAACAACCACTACAACATCATCAGCATCATCATCATTAACAACAACAACAACAGACAACAACAACAACAGCAGCAATAACAACAACAAGCAAGGCAACAGCAGCAGCAGCAACCCCAGCACCTGCACACACTTCTTCTCTTGACTCCTTGGGTTCCCTAGGGTATAATTCTGAGCTCTAGCTCTAGTTTGTTTAGTTGTGTGATTGATAGTGTCGGTTTGTGTTAAATTGTTAGATTAGTGCTAAATTATGGTAATTATGTGGGATTTTGGTAAATTGTTGATTGTGCTAGTTACTTTAGCTCATTTAAGTGCTATTTAGGACACTTCAACTGAGAAATCCACAGATTTCACTAAAATACCATAAGATTTCGAAAATTGTGCAAATTGGTGACTTTTAATGTGATATTGTGATATATGGAACCTGCTATGATCCGAGATGTGTACTGGAAAATTAAGCAATTCAATAGTGTTGTACTAGAGACCCTGGAGCACTACCTTCAAGACGGACCCCATCCCACCGGCCAGGGCCGGCGACGGCTGAAGGAGGGGCCGGCGACGCCGGCCAAGTAGAGGAGTTAGGGTTTGGGTTTTGTTCTGTAGGTGTCTGCTGTGGTTAGGGTTCCTCTGGTTTTGTTTATTTACTTAGTTTTCACAGTATGCAAAATCTGGGACCATATGTCGGTTTTGGTGTCCGTTGTGTTTGCGCGATACGCGCGATACGTGAGTGGGTTCTGTGATCCAGCGTATCACGGCGTGTCGCGATGGTTTCTAGACGCGTACACACACGATTCAGCGTATCGTGCACACACGCGCTTAGTTCGCGACGCGAGTTTCTCATTTCGATTCGATATCGCGTTTCGCGGGATATTTTGGCTTATATGTGATTTTCATGTCGTATTTGCAGGTTTGCAGGCAGGGACCACGGACACGGCTACAGGGGGAGCAGATTGTAGGATTCACCCCGCGTGGAGTTTAGGTGAGTAGATATAACATCTACAGGGGAATAGCCCGCATGGCGTTATGCGTCTGGGCTAGGATTCAATTTACCTGTCGCACATTCTACGTCATTGTAGAATTGCGCCTTAGTGCTTTTCCTTAATTTAGTTATATACTTTGACTAGCAGCTGTAGGTCACTGCACACATTATTGACGGTTCATGTTGCACGAGCACGGATTGCATGCTACACACACACCGTTAATAATTGCCATGTCACACACTACTCCTTATAGCTACCATTGCTTGCCACACTTGACATCTAGCTTATCGGTATACCTATAGTGTATCATACCTTTAGTGATAGGTATATTTTCACTTTGCGATACAGCTACAGGTATACCTCATACATATTTTACCTATACCGGGAGGGATTTCCTACATATGTTACTTATACCCAGGGGGGTATACGACATCAGTTCCTATAGGTAGATACCTATACTTTGCTACACCTGTATGTAGATACATATTCAGTTGTTGTCGCATATTTACATTTACTGATGTTACTTAGCTGTACCTTATCTTGATTTCGCATATATCTGGTTCAGCTATATACTTGTGTTTACCTGCTCGCATTCAGATATATCGCATACATTATTCCTGGATTTACGCATTGTTTATCTGGATTTTATATGATGTTTTCGGGATTTGGGAACCGCGGGAGTTCATGAAATTATGCATACATGTAACAACCCGGTTTCCTTGATATGATATTTGAGCGTCCCCCATGAGTTTTATCGGTGCTGATTATATACTCCATACGAGGTGTGGTTGCCGTATGAGAGTACATGGTGGGGCCCGGTATGGTTCCCCTCGGCAAGAAGATCGATGGGTTTGCCGATTGAGCCTGGAGGCGGGCGAGTACCTACCGGTGATTGTTTGGACCTGGCAGTTGTCCGGAGGCTACTGGCCAGAGTAGAGAGAGATGGATGCGGGATGACCTGTACTGTCGGGGCCGAGGGCCGACACTGCAGACGGACCCCGTGGGCTGATCCGGACTGACGGAGCCCCATATACGAGGATTTCTGTGTCGATGCTTGGCACACGGTTTCATGATATTTCTTTAACCCCTTTTTGTATATATAACAGGGGATTTAGCCGTTGTTATATATACCCTTACACCAATATTAGTGGAATGGGACGCTAATATATGTGTATTGCCCCATCATATTTATTTCTGTACATATATATATACCTTTAGGATGTTAGATTCTTACGTGAGATTGGACTTGGGATACTAGGTGATGCATTGGGATTGGACATTGGATATACCTATGTGATTGGTGATTTGTACATTCGGGGTATAGGAGATTACTCGATATTGTACATTGAGGAGATGTAAGACTTATATGATGTGACTGCCCAATGTGGGGGCTGATTTGAGGATTTGGGATTGGAGTATCTTGATGGATTGTGATCCTGCCACGACGTCAGGTTTCCGTGGGAAATGACATATTCCACCCTATACCTCACCCTTACCTACCTTATGCACAGATTCATATATTGGTAGTACTTGTAGTGTACCCTTATGATAGTTGCATATTTGCTTTCTCATATCTCTATTGCATAGTTATTGCATACTATTGTCATGTTATTATTGCTTCACATATTGATTGTACCTGCTAATGTACTCTCCTTATCTCAGCATTGCATGACATACTATTATTGTAATCGCATATCATAGATTCATGCTGTACACGCATTCCTGCGATTACCTGCATATGTTTTATACAATTCACGAGTTGGCAACTCACCCCCGTTGTGCCACAAGTGTTTCAGGTTGTTCCCCAGAGTAGTCGAGGCAGGCTATTCCTCTATCCAGCTATCCAGCTACCACCTTTTGCTACAGATACCGCATCAGCTCACAGTACCTTTTGCTTAGGTGGGTTAGATGGTTATCTGTATTTCATATTGTACCTTCGTTGTATATTGTACTCTCTCTCTATCTACTATTGTATATTTGATATAGAGACTTGGTGAGGACGTTAGTGTGTATTATTGTGGATTTCATGTCTTTTATTTACATCTTTCTCTCTACTGTCTTTATTTCTTCGCTACGGCGTCGTATATTTGCATTGTATTCATCTTTACTGGGTTTTACAAAAAGGGGTGTTGCTAAAATTTTAAAAAAAGAAAGTAAGACTTTTAAAGAATTTGGGTTGCGATTTCAAATGTTTCAAAACTTATATTATCTTTTCCGTATTTTTATGGTTTAGATTTCTGGGTTTGGCTTTCTTTTACTACGTTGCGTCTTTAGGCGTTGCGTAGTATTAGGGCCGTCACGGGCCAATTCTGGGTCGTGACAGGAAGCGGAGCTAAAGCTCAACCAGTACCTAAGGCTCCCCGAAGCTTCAACCTACAACGGCTAGCGAACTGGATTCCTCTATTGTATACAACACATGAAGGAACTCCGTGCAAACGCACAACTTACCGAAGAACACAGAGCAAACTGAGCATAACCGGACAACAAACACCCAAATGGAGTCACACCCTAACTAAACCTGGGTAGACACCACAATGAAATTCATGGAGAACTGCTCCCATTCCCACTCCGGAACGGTTAAAGATTTCAATTCTCCAGCCGGCCTCAGATGCTCAAGCTTAGCTTGCAACAAGTCAGACACCTCAAAACAAAATCCAAAACTTCACTCTTCATCCCTGCCCACCCGTAACTATCTCACAAGTCACGCTACATATTGGTGGACTTGAATGAACACAGAAAGCTGACTGACGTGCCTGCTCTAGGATTTTGCGTCCCTACCCATCGGCATTAGGTACACACAATGCATCCCTAAATGTAGCACACCCTAGTCAAAAATCAAGGACTCCGAATCTTTACCCTGCCGAACATGCTCAAGTATCACAGACAACGAGCATCGGTGGGTTGTGCCTCACGAAAAAGATTAAGTAAAAATGGACGGGCGCGGACATGAGCAAGCTATTTCCCCCATTAGATGATGCGAACCTAGCTATACTCCACAATCAAAAAATAACTGTAACTCTGCAGAAGATTGTCTCTGAACTGTGCACAACTGGAACAGGCTACCCCCTGGCCTACGACTCAAAGCATCAGCTACCACAATCGCCTTGCCACGGGAAACAAAGGATCTCACAATCACAATCCTTCATAAGCTCCATCCAACGGCGCCGTCTCAACAATCAAAACCCGCTGCAGGAAGATGTACATTAAGCTCTGGCGGTCCGTGAAAATCTGACACGACTCTCCATACAAGTAATGTACCAAATCTTCAACGCACGACTACCGCGGCCATCTCCAGATCATGAGTAGGATATCCTGCTCGTACTTCCTCCAACTGTCGGGAAGCATGAGCGATAACTCTAAAATGCCACATCCGTGCAAAAATCGAGCCCCACTCGTGAAACATCACAGTAAACAACAATGTCGCCCGATCCAGAAAGCAAAGAAAGAACTGGTGCAGTTGTTAACCGAGTCTTCAACTGCTGAAAAACTCCGCACGCATGCCTCAGTCCAAGAAAAGGAACCTCCTTCCCAGTCAGTCCAGTCAACGGTGTAGCGATACATAAAAATCCTGCATGAAACGGCGGTAAAAACCTGCAACGCCCAAAAACTGCGGACAACTGTCCCCGTTGCAAGTCTGGGCCAAGCTGTACGGCCTCGATCTTCCTCGGGTCCATACGAATACCGTCTCCCGTAACTACAAGACCTAGGAAGACAACATAATCAAGCCTGAAGGAACACTCCAAGAATTTAGCAAACCGCTGGGGCTCTACCAATGTCTGGAAAGCAAATCCTCAAGTGCTGCTCAAGTTCCTCACGACACATTGGAATAGACCAGAATGTCATCAATAACACAACAATCAACTGGTCGAGGAACAGCCTGAAGAAATCTGGTTCATCACATCCGCGAATGGTGCTAGGGCATTGGTGAGTCCAACGACACCACCAAAACACATACTGCCTGTAGCATGCACAAAAGCAGTCTTCGGAATGTCATCACTCCGAACCCGCAACCAATGATGACCTGATCCCGAACAAACTTAGAAAATGTCTCGCACTGTGGACCAAGTCGAACAAATCATCAATGCGAGGTAAAGGATACCTATCCGCACCGTAACTCGATTCAATTGACGATCAATCAACACACAACCTCAAACTGTCGTCTTCCTATCTGACGAACAGAATAGCAGCTCCCCAAAGAGAAACACTTGGACATACAAGTCCCCCTATCTAGCAACTCTGCAGCTGATCCTTAAGCTCCCTAAGCTCTGCCGGCTTATTTGGAACAATGTCGGAAACTCCCGCACGATAGGAACCCGGTCCAACAACCCACTATGGATCCGGTATCACGAATGGAAGCCAAGAATCCTCAACATCCTCTCCCTAAAAGACGACTAGCGAAAAAGGCTGAATTCAAGCTGTGATGGGCGGCACTACTGTCCTCCTGCACAACAAGAACTGACTCGCCGGGAAACAAATCCTGACTCTTTCCTCACGGCAGTCCACATACGCCTAGCACGTAGCTAACCAGTACGTGCCCAGGAGAACGTCAAATCCAACATCTCCAGAAGGATCAAAGCGACGGACAAATCTCTATCTCCTATCCGACTGGCACACGTCCGATATACATGTCGCGCAACAAAAGAATCGCTGACAGAAATTAACACAACAAACGGCTGATCTAGCTAACACGTCTCTCGTCCCAAGCCTCTGCTACTCCCACGACGTGCACGAAACCTGTCACGGCGACTGAACCTCTGTCTCGAGGCTGACACACCTGCACGAGCCCTCCTCAGTCCTCAAACTCCTAAAGTCTCGGAAAGACGCTCCTTGTCAAATAGGGCTGCATCCACTAGTGCTGTGTAAGTAACACAATGCTGTGTGCAGATCGCAAGGAATAACTGGGTAACAGGGGTGGCAACCTCCTGTCGCTGCGCTCTACTGGCCTCAGCCAAAGACCTCATCGTCTGGCGCAATTCCTGTATCTCTTCCTCAAGCCTAGCGATGGGATCTATCGAAGGCCGATCCATCTGCTCCTGTGCAACAAGCGTGCCATTCTGGTCAGTCTTCGTCCCACACGAGTCAACTCTGACCTCGGCCTTCGCTGCACCTCTTTGAGTCCTCATAGTCATCGGCGGCAAAGGCTATAAATGCAAAAAGGATTCGATATGAACACGGAAATCAAATCACAAGGATATGTATCATCAAGGAATGAATTTCAAGCAATTAGTACTTAGGTCACTTTAGGCGGAGTACTGTGTCGTGAGTATGCCGCGAACATACACACACTACGTTACTCTGCTTAAGCTACCTACTCCATCATACCAAGGCCATCATACACTCCGAAAGGTAAAACCTAGCACTCTGATACCAACTTTTTCACGACCAGAAAATTGGCACGTGACGGCCATTAAACTACGCAACGTCTACAGGCGTAACGCAATTTAAGTAAGCCGAAAACCCATCAATCTAAACCATCAAAAGTAGTAAGTGATAAGAACATTGTTAAAACTTTTAAAAATCTCAAGTACAAATTCTTTAAAGTCCAACTTTACTTTCTTAAAAATTTTGGCAGCACTTCCTTTGTAAAAACTAACCCTAAAAGTGGGTACAACATAAATATTGTAAGTCCATGCTACCTCTCCCGGTACTTTCGGGCATGCGGAATTTGGTGAAAAACAATTTTTCTAGAGGTGGTAACATGGACTCAAAACCGGATCTTTGTTAAACATCTAACTAACAACCTAACTAGGAGTTGTTAACTACTCGGTTAGGGGGTTATACCTTTCTTTCTTGAACTCCTTCTTCTTTGACTCTCGATGGTTGTCCGGATCGGCTTCACTCCGTCGTCTCCTTGCGCCGAAGATAGATCCACCTCGAAAGCTTCCACATTTGGCTTCTTCTTCGGTCTTTGAAGAAACTAGTTCACTTGGTTTGCCAAACCTTGTGAACTAGAGTGAGTAGAGAAGAGTTTGTTGGGATTTTCTCTATGGTTCTTGGTTCTCAACACATGAGACAAGTGAACCATAGACTAAGAGAGGGAGAGCAAGAGGAAGGAGATGAGAGCTCAAGAACAAGAGAGAGAATGAGAATGATAGAATGAGAAAGACTTTTCTCTCTTGGCTCTCATAATCCAAAACCATCATCACAAAAATAGTAATCAAGTATTGTGTAAAATGGTTTAAGCTACAATAGCCATATCATTTCATGCACTCATTTTGCCTAAGAGAACAAGCAAGCAAAAGTCTTTGCCATGAAATGATAGCCATTGTCATCATGATGGTCAACTAGTCAAACCTAGTCAACCGGTCAACAAAGTCAACAAGTCAACCCCTCAACAACCATGTCACCACAATACTTAATTAATATTATTGTTAATCATATATCATATTCTCATTAGGGTTGAGCAAAAAGTCAATAGTCAACGGTCAACGGTCAACAACCCTAATGAGAATCCTCTGCCTCTGTCTCTCCGTCAACTGTGCATACACACCCGCATCCGCGTTCCGAGGAACACGAATACATACTGCATAAATCCAATCCCAAAACGTACACTAGGATCTGGCTTAAACCAAAGCCCGCTAGTGTTAACTGTCCGGACACTGTACGTGCATAAGTGCACGGATGTGACCGAACCCTGTCGCAAAACCATGCGACCTGTCGCAAAACCATGCGACCTCTACTCTTTTGCCTAAAGGCGAATAGCTTTCTGTGTGGGACTCTAAAGACTCGACACTACGCTGGCAGTAGGTTTAACCACAGACCGCAAGCGGCACTAGCTGTGCGTAACGGTCCCCAGGTAGAAGCCGACAAGAAGACTGACGAGGTGAAACCCATCTGAACTCCTACTGAGCCTGAATGTGACAATCTCCGTACAGTCCGGTCTGTTCGTCTGATACATCGCATGGCGGGCCTAGGGGGCGGTAAACGTCAGTCCCCTAATAGCGGTACAAGTCGTATCGGAGTGAAGCCCAAAACACCCTGAGATAACACTGGAAACCTACCAGTATATCTCGATTGCCCTGGCCAGGGCCTACTCGTGTAATGGCTCTCCTAGACACAGCGTGATGTCAACCCCCAATACCGGGAGAGACGAATCCTGTCTAACCGTCACTGCCTCCAAGTGCTTCGGGACTGTACCCAACCACTACCTGTTTGCACGACTCCTTTGAGCCGTGGTAGGGTAGTAATCAAAGTACAGTGGGAACACACTCGAGGCGAAGTGACAGTGTCAAGTCAGCGGACTATGCTGTACTCATCTCACCTGGGAACTGATAACTGACGATCGGTATAATACCAACCGGTCAGTTCCCGACGAGTCCTGTCCAGTGTACTCGTAACCTAACGAGCACCCGTATACTATCTCCAGTACGACGTACTGATGGCTGTGGGACAGACCATCTCCCACACTGGGATGAGAAGCGCATATGCTAGTCTACTCCGGAGTATCGATGCCCTGTCTCGATAGTCCTGCGACTAGGGACCTGTATAAGGATGTGCTTATAGATTACCTAGCCCCCACTAATGTGACTGCCATCACAACGCTGGTAATCAAGCAAAGATCCTAAGGGCTCCACTAATGTGTATAGGTGATATACTCAAATAAACACATGTACACATTGAAGTAGAAACAAACCAAGTAGCATACTACTATATTGAGCAAGATTGTCTATACAAGGTGAATATCCCAAGCTTCTATTAAGTAATATACAAACTAGTATGATACAGTAATGGCCTCTAGGGCATATACACTAACAAATATAAGTAAAGCATCCCCAACGGGAGCAAAATCCACGCTCAAAGGCGGAAAACAACCACTACAACAGATATACGACGCCGTAGCGAAGAAATAAAAGATGATATAAGTAAATCTGTATAAAAGACATCCAAGTCACAAAATAACATACAATATCGTCCTCACACCAAGTCTCTAAGTCATACATGAAAGTGGTAGATGGAGAGTACAAGGTACAAAGATAACAATAAACAACATCGGATAGCCGCAAAACCCACCTATAGCAAAACTGCACACAGTCAGCCGAAACGGTATCCGCTGCAAGAGATGATACGAAAGATGAAAAGCCTACCGCGACTGCCCTGATGGAATAGCTACAAAACACTGTGGCACAACGGGGGTGAGTTGCCAACTCGTGAATAGTAAATAACATATGCAGGTAATCGCAAGTATGCATATACAACGCGAATCTAATACATGCAAACCGATAGCAATAAATGGCCATATGTATGCAACAATCATGAAAGGTACTCTAGCAGGTACAACTAATACATGAAGCAATAAATGGAAATATGTATATGCAACAGTCATGAAAGGTACTCTGTCAGGTACTAATAATACATGAAGCAATACATATAAAATAAATGAGGAGTACGGAATAAAACATGTCATTCTCACGGAATCCTGACCTCGTGACAGGACCAAAGTCCATCAAGACAATCTAAATCCCAAATTTCCTCAAATCAGCCCCCAAATTGGCCCTTATATCCTATAAATCTCATATATCCTATAAGTCTCATGAAATGAATAAGTATATTTGCATGAATCATTATGATGATGTATATAAATTATATATGTATACATATATATTAGCGCCCTATTCCACTCATATATATATATATATATATATATATATATATATATATATATATATATATATGCATATATAACAGTGTCCCATTCCACTGTTCTATATACTAAGGAGTAAAAATATCATGAAAACAAGTGTCTAGCATCGACACATAAATACTCATATCCATACGTTCCTCGAATCGTAAGTGTCCAGTATCGACACCCGTGATCTACGTATCAGCCATTCTCATATTCATACGTTCCTCAAAATCCAAGTGTCTCACCTCGATACTTGTGTTCTACGTATCGATATATACGTCTTCCGAATCCTAAGTGCCCCAACATCGACACTCTCAATCCCATATCGATTTAAAACAAATCTCTGAGTGGATGCATCCAAATATCAAGTAAAGAATAAGAATGCTTGCATAATTTCATGAAACCACCACGGTCCTCAAATCCAGAAAATATCATGTGAAATCCATATCTCAATGCGAAAATCCATGAATAGAACATATGCAACATAAAACAGCAATGTGAGCATATGAAGGAAAAACCGCTATTTAACTGCAACAAGTTAAAAATATATATCATGCGGTTCCTAAGATCTCCAAGTCCATATAACATCAAATAAAGGTGAACATGTAGCTATAACCAGGTATATGTGTAAACATGTAAGTATAGCAAGGTAAATGTATTTACCTATCAGTAATGAAGTAATACCCTCCAGATATAAGTGTAAGTATGTATGCGAGATGTACATGTAACTATGTCTTATATGTGTATATACCAATCACTAATGGTACAATGCCATATAGGTATATAGGTAACTAGCATGTAAGTATGTCAAGGCATATGTGTAAGCATGTAGGTATACAGGTATTCTATATGTCATATGTACAAAAGAAAATAGGGATCATGTCTCAATATCCCTAAATAGTCATGTCATTTGATCTTGCCCAGACGCATAATTGTTGCAGATAGTGCCCCCAAAGTCAATTATTAGATCGCAGGTACGTGATTGTAATGATTGAGGCAGGACCTATACCGATATGACAGTCTTGCTCGAGATGATAGTATGCTATCTGGTTTGTCATTATCATCGTATACATGATTTAGTTCACTATTGCATGATGATAGAGCCCATAGGATTCTTGCTTGACTACCAGCAGTATGATGGCGATCATATACGTGGGAGCTGAGGTCTATAAGCACATCCTTAAAAGTGTCCCTAGTCGTGGGAGTTTCGAGACAGGGCATCGATACTCCAGAATAGACTAGTGTATACAGTCGAGACCCCGATGAGGGGCGGTGGCCGGTCTCATAAGCCATTAGTGTCAGTTAGTTCACCTAAGATGTATACAGGTGCTCATTGGGTTATGAGTACACCGGACAGGACTCGCCGGGAACATGCTAGTTGGTATTACACATATCGTCAGATAGAAGTTCCCTAGTGACATGTGTACAGTTTAGTTCATCGACCTGAGGTCGTCATTTGTCTCGTGTGAGTTCCCACCGTGCTTTGATTTCTACCCTACCATGGCTCAAAGGAGTCGTGCAAACAGGTCTTTTTTAGGTACAGTCCCGAGCCACATGGAGGCTAGTGAGCGGATCGGCAGGGGATTCGTCTCTCCCGGTATTAGGGGTGAGATCGCGCTGTGTCTAGGAGAGTCATTACACAAATCCCTCGGCCGAGGCAGGAGATTTACTGGTAGGTACTCCAGTAGTATCTCAGAATGTTCTGGGCCACTCTCTGACACGACTTATACCGATATTGGGGGTCTGACGTTACCAGCCCCTAGGCCGATATGCGATACTCATAGATGAACGGACCAGACTGTATGTATATTGTCACTGTTAGGCTCAGTAGGGTTTATGGATGAGTTCGCTCGTCAGCTTCCCTTCCAATCAATACATAGGCAAACGTTACGTACAGCTCGTACCTCTAACGTGCTAGTGGTTATACCCAGTGCCAGTGTGTTGATGAGTCATTAGCGTCCCCCACAGACCTTTTCCCAAGTTCGGGCGAAACGTTGTAGAGGCCGTATGGGTTTATGGCAGGGTTCGGAAAATGCACGTGTGTTTTCGCACGTGTCATATTTCGGGCAGATAAGCCGGATCCGAGTATTATGCTGTGTAGATATAATATCTTTGTCTTAGTTGCATTGTATTTGGTCGTAATACAAAAGCGGGTATGTTTATACTGATACGGGATTATCCTGAAATTCGTTTCAGGATCACTTTTGGAAGTTGCCAGTTTCCAGTTTTCTATCAGCCGTATTTAACATTCGGTTAAATGCGGATTTATCTTTTCTTGAGATTACTGTGGAAGCTTCTATATGGTGACTAGGATGGTGACTAGGATGGTGAGGTGGCTTAGTGCATTAATGGAGCATTTATGTGTTGATGACTATGTGTTATGAATCATTGTTTCTTTAAATGAGTTCATACTAGGTGTTTAAATGACTCATCCTCTTCATTATTGTTATGGTGACCCTCTCCTCTCCTACACTCACCTCCCCCCTCTACAAATATGGCCGGCCCCCTCTTGGTGAAGAGCTATGGTTGCTTGAGAGGAAAAAGATGATAGCTTTAGTGTATGGAAATTTGATAGATACTCATTTCACATTTCCACTCGATCCAAAAGGCAACTTCATTAACCGTTCGTCCATTGCTTTGGACGTAACGAGACAAAGTGTTCTACTCATTCTCTACATCATTCTTGGTCATCTCTTTTAGCATACTTGATGACCGAGTTGCCTCCGTTCAGAGGCGGGAGCACGTATAAAGATCCATCGACGTGGTGCCACCTGGACGACAAGACTGGAGATTCAGGAGATCGGAGCAGCCGCAATAAAGCGCTGGATGATAGTTGAAGACCGAAGGACTCGGATCGTTCGGTATAACATTTCTACCCACTTTATAGTTTGTTAGTTTAGCTTTAATGGCAGATCCGGGTTATAGTACGCGATAGCGCCAGTTGTAAAAGTTTTTGTTCCGCATTTGGCGTCTGTTAGACGGCCGGGGCGCTACCGTGGATTTACAGTGGTATCAGAGCCTCACCATTAAGCTATACTAACTTGTGCTAACACGTTTAAAACATCGATCGAACGGAATTTCGAAAATCACATTTTTCTGCACTAAAGTTTCTGTCGATTTTTAAAAGGGTCTTAAAATTATTTTGAGCATCACAGAAAAAGAAGCAGGCTTTTTAAAGAATAACAGAGAAAAACGGTCCACTAAATCGTCCGTACGACAGCGAAACCGCGGTCAAAGACTAGCTTTGACCGCGGAACCGCGGCCATCTTGGCGTTTCAGTTGGTTAATTTTCTACTGTTGGTTCTTGGTTGGAAATTGTGGTTTTTGGTATTGTTCTTTTGGGCCCAGATTTTGTTACTGTACAGCAGATGTACGTGGGGCCCACTTCAGGAAATTTTGTCGATCGAAATTTTAAACTTATTAGTATACAGTACTTACTTTATATCTCCGACCGAGAATGTCATTTGATCGGTAAACCGCGTCTAATTGCTATAGTTCTTTTAGACGGGTTTGCGAACGTGACATTCGCGTTGATGTTCTGTGTTGTGCTCTGATGTTGCGGATTTGTCATGGTGGATAGCAGGGTGCAATGATAGTGCAGTTTGGATTTATTTGTACATTTGATATTGCGGGGTGAGAGTCCAACATGTGGACTGCCGTCACTGCCTGCTGTATAATATTCTTTTGGGGCACGACCGGGTTGAGGTCGATGTACCGGTTGTACATATTTTTCATTTCTGTACTAGGTTTACCCCGCGACGGAGTGCACGGATAGCCGGGTTTTGGAGAGCAACGGGTCCGTATCTCATGGCTTTGAGAGGCAAAAGGACCTCACTCTAGAATTGGAAGACTATTCGCCGCACTCGTAGGGGGTACAGGTTGACCTAAGGAGGGGTGCTCAATTTACCGAATTCCGTGAAGTGCCGGGTGTTCCATTCACTATGCTGTGGGGGACTACCTCGCTTCAGGTTTTAGCGGGTAACTTGCCACACCCGTAGGGGTCTAGGTTTCATTGCACAGGCTATCCATACGACCAGGAGAACTTCGGGTTTCAGCAGCGGCTCAGTGAAACCCGGGGATCCCAGGTTATCTGTATTGTTCTGTGATACTTATTACTTTTCTGTAATGTTGCATATTATCACGCCTGGAGCGATTATTGTATATTGGTATATATACTATTAGATGTTGTATATGTTTTACATCCGCGCTAGTCCAGCCCCCGCTTTGTCGTTAGTTAAGTAACCTAACGGGTGATGACGGGACCCAGTGGCGAATGCGGATGACATATACGTACATTGTATTTTCGTTCTTTTCTGGTGTGATTATTTGATGGGACTGCATTGATTCTTATCAATGCAAGGATAAAACAAACCTATATTTGATGTTGTTGGAACAAATTTAAAAAGGTGTTATTACAAAGATATTTCCTTTTGTTTTGCATAGTGATATTCAGTTAGAATATCCTGCACCTCATTCGACGAGACAAGGGCCGAGATCCCTTCACCGGGAGTGACCCCTTGGGCAGAAGTTTACGTTAGGGTAGTAACTTTACTATAGTCGATTACAAGTTGCTTTGCATCGCGGTATTCAGTTGGAATATCCTGCACCTCATTCCACGAGGAAAGAGCCGAGATCCCTTCACCGGGAGTGATCTCTTTAGCAAAAGGTTTTCGCCACTATATTTTTATAAAAAGCTATCAGGTTTCTTCAACGAGATCAAGTTCATTACGTTAAAGGTTTTTCGCCAAAAACCAGCCGTAGCCCTCCGTCATTTCTTATGGGTAGTCAGTAGTATTCAAGCATGTTTGTTGGCCCTTAGTCAAGGCATAGTGTTTGGTAGCTGCTGGGTATTCATTTGTTGCATAGATAGATGCGTTGGTTTGGGAAAGTCGTATTACTTTGTTGGCCCTTAGTCAAGAGTATGTACGGGTGGGTTCAAATCAACCTGGACAATGACGGGAAGAACTTGACATGTGACTTATCACTACTACAAATAAGGGTTGCCCCTAGGGATTTATCGGTAGGGGCAACCCACTGCCCCTACGGATATATACGTAGGGGTGAAAAAAGACCCCGTAGGTGCAAAGGCCGCAGGTGCAAGTTGAGGCCCTGAACTTGCCCCTACGGACAAATTTATGCCCCTACGGATATCTCAGTAGGTGTTATAGCCCCTACGGAGTACCCCGTAGGGGTAATAAAATCATATATTTAATTTTTTTTTGAATATATTGTATATACCTACGGATATATCCGTAGGTCCTTTTTCTACCCCTACGGATAACTCCGTAGGGGATATAAAGTAGCCCCTATGGATAGGTCCGTAGGGGCCTTCCCAACACCCTGCACTGAGATCGGGGGGAAAATATCAGGAAACCTGATATTTTGCCCCTACGGATAAATTCGTAGGGGATAAACAGTTTCCCCTACGGACATATCCGTAGGGGCACTCCCAACACCCTGCACTGATATCAGGTGGGAAAATATCAGGTTTCCTGATAGTTTGCCCCTACGGATAACTCCGTAGGGGCAACGTATATACCTACGGCGTAATCCGTAGGTACATATTGTCTGTATTTTTTTTTAAAAAAATAGGCTGCTAGATTTTTTCCCGCCCTGTGCACAATACTATATACATCAATCAAATCATATATTGCAGTATTCATAATCACATCTCACGCATATATATAATATACAAAAGAAACCCAAAAACTGAATATGATATAAATACAAACCAATATCAATATCGTTTCAAAATGTAGTACAATGTAATATAAATACATGTTTCAAAAAATAAGAACCAAAAAGCTACCCTAGTTCGGTCCAGCTCCACCTCCGAATAACGTTAGAATAACGCGCGCCTGCTCCTCGGTCAATACACTCTGCAATGCTACATATAAGGGAGTCTGAGCGGCATGTGGAGCTGGCGATGTGGTCTGCACAGCCGCCGTCGAGGTAGTCGCTTGCGGAGCCGCGGCTGCGGGAGTCTGAGTGGGCGGTGGAGCTACAGGAGCTGTCTGCGGAACCGCAGCCGATATAGTAGCTTGCGGAGCCGCAGCCGAAGGAGATGCATGTGGAGGCTCGGCCGATCTACCCTGTCGCGTCTGGACATAACGTGTGTAAGAAGCGTGTAAGAACTGTGTATTATTCGAATTCGTTTCATTATTAAGTTATTTCGAAACCCTGTTTGGATATCTAGTTTGGAAAAGCGTTGTTTATTTTAATTACATATGTATGTATGATTAATCAAACTTAAGTCTAAAACCAAATAAGCTCAAGCTACGTACTAATTATGGATATGTTGATATGTATATAATATGAAATGATATTTTACTATAAAGTAGTATACATACCAGCATCTCCTTCAACTCCTGAACGGTGGCCCTCAAGCTATCCAGTTCCTGATGGACATGCCGGTCACTGGAGACGGAGGAAGTAACCGCCGGGGTGGAGTCCAACCTCATATGGGCCCTGCTAGGGCCCAATCCCCGGCCTCTCTCCCAACCTCCGTGGTGCCCTCCGTGTGCGGCGTCCAGAACTGGGGTCAGCAGCCTCGGATCGTTCTGTCCGGTAAAATCGATCCCCGAGGCCTGGGCCTGCTCAACCACCCGCTCCTACACCCACATTAAGCAGTAAAGTATAAGTATAAAATTTAAACTTGAACCTTCCAAAACTAAAATTTCAAATTTGGGTAGAAAAAATATTAACACTTACGCAGTACTCCTGGGTAGCGACGTCGGGACATCGAAGCTCGCCCGTGGCGGGATCTGTCGAGGTGCCGTGGACGGCAAGATATGCGGACAGCACGCTCGGTGTACCACCTGACGCCACTGTCCGAGATGTCTGCAATATTAGAAAGTAACTCTTAATATTAGAAATATTAGAGAATAACTCTTAATATTGCAGAATATTAGAGAATAACTCTTAATTTACCGATAACTCCATGGCTCGAGTAATGTTCCTCGAGCCACCTGTGTAAGTGGGGCGACCCCTCTTCGCCGACTTCCTGTTCTCCGTATTCTGAGCGGCCTGTTTCTGCACAACGCATTAACATTTAGTTTTCTAATTAAGAAACACAAAGAAATAAATTATATCATAAATAATGAATTAAATTTAAAATACATACTTGTTTGCGTTCGGAGTCGAAATAAGCGCACAATAGAGACCATGTCTCTACATCGACTCTCGCAAACGCCGGAGTAGATAGGAAGGCCGCTCTCTCTGCCTCGGGGGTCGCTATCCACAGGGAGTAGCAGTCGGCCTTCAGCTCATTCCTGTTGTATCGGACCTTGGCCTGCATGTTCTTCATCAGGCCATTGTACAGAGCATGAAGGTCGAGCACCCTCCCCGGGTGATCAGGGTCGGCTACAGGCTGAAAATCGTAATCCAACTGAAAATACAAAAAAAAACATCGTTATTAGATTGCAAGTGTTAATAATAAATATATTGGATAGATCAAATGAAAATATATATTAATACATACCCGAGCCTGATCAAAGAAGAGGGCGAATGAGCCTGGTGCTGCTCGCCCCACTCAACGTGAAGTGGATAGTTCTTCACGATCCGGCTCTCGTCCCCCAAATACCGGCCGAACCTCTCGGCATGAGGACCGGTATAGCGATAGTCAAGGGTAAAAAATAGGGGGAATGCTGCCTCCCCCCTAGCTCTATCAGGCCTCAGCCTATGGGACTGATTCGGGCCTCGAGTCCCCCTCTGGGGATGGAGAGGCCCTGCGTCTGCACGAAATATCAAGACAATCAATAATAAGACAAAGTTGTATTAAGAAATCAAGGTTAAACAAAAATTCAAGTGTGATATATACCTCCGGTGATTAGCGCACGAGCCTGGGCCCGAGCAGCAGCACGAGCGGGACGATAGTTCCTCCGGTGAGGAACAACCGGGGTCCCGGACCTGGACGCATCACCTCCAACTATAAAATAAACATCGACGCTAAATCTCCATGAAGTTCATATTTATTCTATATAGCATATGTAAAATAAATAAATATTTTAAATTTATTCATACTAACCTGCAGACGATGCGGAGGGTATGGAAGCGGCAAGAGTGGCCCCAGTGGAAGGTGTGGACGCACCACCTATAATTAGACAATTAAAAATTGATTTTATAAGTAATTGCAAAAAGAATGTGTAGATCAATAATATAACGTTCTAAATCAATATGCATGAACTATAGGACATATAAACATACCCGCAGGTGCGGTGGTGTCACCACCTACAGCTAGACAATAATAAAAATTGCTAAGTAAGAGCAAAAGGAATGTGTATATTTATGATATAGCATTCTAAATCAATATACATACACTATATGATATATAAACATACCTGGAGGAGCGGGGGTGGCCTCTGTCCCAGATGTGGACGCAGGACCAACAACTAGACAATTAAAAATAGATTTTATAAGTAATTGCAAAAAGAATGTGTAGATCAATAATATAACGTTCTAAATCAATATGCATGCACTATAGGACATATAAACATACCCGCAGGTGCGGTGGTGTCACCACCTACAGCTAGACAATAATAAAAATTGCTAAGTAAGAGCAAAAGGAATGTGTATATTTATGATATAGCATTCTAAATCAATATACATACACTATATGATATATAAACATACCTGGAGGAGCGGGGGTGGCCTCTATCCCAGATGTGGACGCAGGACCAACAACTAGACAATCAAACATTGACAATATAAGTAATTTTGACATAAACATGCATGAATATCTGTAATATTACATTGAAAATGGATATGCGCGCAGTATAACTGGATGTGTGGCAAAATCCACACGGAAGGAGGCATCCGAAGGGGTCTCCGATCTGGGTGCAAGACCGGCCCTCTGAAGCTCCCTACGGAGCTCTCCGGGCGGCAGAACCGCTCTGCCTCTGCCTCTGCCTCTGCCGCGGCTGGAGCTCCTACCGCCCCTCGCTGCTCCCGACATCGTCATCAAATCTAGATAAACGGTTCGTCGACGCATTAGACAATCATTAAAAGTATTGACTATATATGATCTAGAGCGTAAAATGTGAAGTAATAATATAACATTACTGATAACCTTTTTCGTTTCGTGGGCGCATCATACATATCTACTTGGATTTCATCGTCGATGTCATTTCTAACACACGTAACTTCATGATCGGTCGAAGACAACCCGTCCTTCGAAACAGACGGTCGGAGCACTTTAAGCCTTCTCTCTTCTTCGTCCTCATCGCTGTCCTCGTATTCTGGGACATCGTAGACATCTCTAGGTTTCCATCGGCATACAACACTCCACCCCGGATGCTTCAAACACAGTGAGTAGTATACTTGGAACGCTTGGTTCGGAAAGATAAACGGATCGTCCTGACCGTAAAATCGATGTGTGTTCACACTGGTCAATCCATATTCATCTTTCCAAGTCCCAAGACTGCTTCTCCACCTGTCTGTATCGGTTCGTGGATCGTACCAAGTACAGTGGAATATATAAAAGGGTTCTGATCGTCCGGGATAGTGGATGCCGAGTATACAATTTAAGTACCCATAGTAAATCACACCGTCCGATCCTACCGTCGTAATCCCACTATTCTGAGTGATTCTAGATGTTTCTATGTCCTTAACTTCGAATTTGTATCCAAGGACACCAAATCCTTTGTAATGTGCAACCTCCATACTAGGAAATTGAGCTAAACATCTTGAATCACTCTCAAATGATGCAGACAAGTTCGGATCGTGGATCTAACAAAACAAATTTTACGATAAATACATAACGATACAAGTTTAGATTAAAACTGATAGCAATAAAATGTAATTCGAATAACTTATATGCTCTGTGACCCAATCACAAAAATTATCCTGATGGTATTTTTCCAAACGCTCTTCGTTCCAATCAGGATGCCCCTCACGTACCTCGTTAAAATGAGTTCTGTTTTCGACAAATAATTGTGACATTAATATTATGTCATTTCATACACACACAAACACAAATATAACAATTAATCCAAAAGAACTTACTCTCTAATTTGTTCAAGACATACGCAATTAAGCAAGATAAACCGGTATATCTTGTTGATAAACATAGTGTCTACCCTCTTATACTCGGCTTTACCATATGGCCCGTCTTGAATTCTTCGTGGTCGGTTAAGCCTTGTCTCAATGTTCTCGTCCAGATAGAGGGAACAAAATATGGTTGCTTCATCAAGAAGGTAACCTTGCATGATAGAACCCTCTGGTCGATTTTTATTGCGTATATACTTCTTAAGAGTGTAAAGGTACCTAATGAGAATATGTTGAATAAATAAACACGGGCATACATGACAAAAATAAATTTATAAATTGCGCGAAACGAAAAATTATACGTACCTCTCGACGGGATACATCCATCGATATTGTACCGGTCCGGCTAACTTCGCCTCAGTTGCAAGATGAACCGTCAAGTGTATTATGATATCGAAGAATGACGGTGGGAAAATACGCTCAAACTTGCAAAGTATCAACGCAATAGAATTTTCTAGTTTATCCAGCGTCGCAACCTCCAGCGTTTTAGCACACAACTCCCTGAAAAAACAACATAGGTCGTTGATTACTAGACCAACCGAGTCGGGGAGAGAAGTCCTGAGGGCTAATGGAAGAAGGTGCTCCACGATAACATGATGGTCATGACTTTTCAGCCCATCGATCTTGCCCTTCACAATTTTTATTTTCTTGCTGAATGATCCTGAGAAACCTGTGGGGACTTTCAAATCATGCAACACCTGCAGGAATCTTTTCTTCTCCGGTTGTGACATATGATAAGCGGCATTGGGAAGTACAAACTTGCCCGGTTTACCCGCTACCGGTTTAGGGTGCAGTTCACTTCTTATTCCCCACTCTTGTAGATCCATCCGGGCATTCATGTTGTCTTTCGATTTCCCGTCTTTACACAGAAGCAAGTTAAGTATGTGCTCTGATACTCCCTTCTCTATATGCATGACGTCCAGACAATGACGCACTGAATTTGTAGACCAGTACGGAAGCTCGAAGAAAATGCTTAACTTGTTCCAATATTGTGGTTTGACCTGTCTCGTCGGATCCATCCCGAAGGTCACGTTATTGTAACCATCCCATTTAGCAGTCACGTCCTCTCCGGACAATGGGGATGGAGGCCCAAGAAGCTCCTGATGACCATCAAAGTGAACCGTGTCTAACCTATAGGGGTGGTCTAGAGGCAGAAAACGTCGATGGCCGCAATAACTGTTGGAGATAGTGCCCTCAGAGTCAATTATTGGATCACAGGCACGTGATTGCAATGATTGAGGGAGGACCTATCCCGGTAGGACAGTCTTACTCGAGATGATAGTATGCTATCTGGTTTATCTTTATCATCGTGTACTGCTTTAGGTGACCTGACATGTCGCTATTACACGTTGATAGAGCCCCTAGGATTCTTGCTTGACTACCAGCAGTATGATGGAGATCATATACGTGGGAGCTGGTAGTCTATAAGCACATCCTTAAAAGGTCCCTAGTCGTAGGAGTTTCGAGACAGGGCATCGATACTCCATTAGTAGACTAGTGTATACAGTCAAGACCCCGACGAGGGGCGGTGGCCGGTCTCACAAGCCACTGGTGTCAGATGGTTCACCTAAGATGTATACAGGTGCTCATTGGGTTATGAGTACACCGGACAGGACTCGCCGGGAACCTGCTAGTTGGTCTTATACCAGACGTCAGATAGCAGTTCCCTGGTGACATGTGTACAGGTTAGTTCATTGACCTGGGGATCGTCATTTGTCTCGTGTGAGTTCCCACTGTACTTTGATTACTACCCTACCACGGCTCAAAGGAGTCGTGCAAACAGGTTTTAGTTGGGTACAGTCCCGAGCCACATGGAGGCAGTGTGCGGATCTTCAGGGGTTCGTCTCTCCCGGTATTGGGGGTGAGGTCGCGCTGTGTCTAGGAGAGCCATTACGCAAAGCCCTCGGCCGAGGCAGGAGATTTACTGGTAGGTATTCCAGTAGTATCTCAGGGCGTTCTGGGCTACACTCCGACACGACTTGTACCGCTTTTGGGGGTCTGACTTTTACCAACCCCCTAGGCCCGCCATGCGATACTCATAGACGAACGGACCGGACTGTACGGATATTGTCACTGACAGGCTCAGTTGGGTGTCGGGGTGAGCTTCCTCATCGACGTCCCTTTTGGTCAATAGCTGGTGGCCCGTCACGTATTGGCTTATACCTCTGACATGCTAGTGGTTAAATCTACAGCCATAGTATTGACGAGTCATTAGAGTCCACCACACTTACAGTTACTCAAGCTTTCGGGCGAAACGCTGTAGAGGCCGTATGGAGATATGGCAGGGTCCGATCAGATACGTGCGGTATTGCACGGATCAGGATCGGACGGTTTTGTACTAATTGCCGTATAGTTATATGGCAGGGTTCGATCAGATACGTGCGGTATTGCACGGATCAGGATCGAACGGATTTTACTAGCCGGCTTTGGCTTAAGCCGGTCCTAGTTTAGTACAGTGTAGATTTTGTCTCATTGCATTTGTATCCGGTCGGAATACAGATGCAGGTGTGTATGCACAGTATAGGGGTTTTCCTGTAATTTATTACGGGACCAGTTTTCTGGAGTTGCCAGTTTGCATTCCGTTCCGGCCGGTTTTCCTTTGTTCTTTCCCGGCCGGACTTTTCTGATGGAGGGGGTAATTTGCAGTTTTGCAAATTACATTTGGTGGAGGTTTTATTTGTAAAAGTATTTATTATGAAAGCATCTTTTATATTCCTTTCTTTTCTATCATCATTTCTTGAAAAGGTGATTAGGATTGATTTTAAGCTTGATGTGAGTTTGTGATGATGGTGTTAGGATATGGTCACCCTCTCCTTTTTCCTACACTCACCTCCCTTCATGTTTATGTGTTCATATTGTTTCCTCCACCATTCTTCTTCTCACTTGAGGAATATGATAAGTTTTTCATGAGAAGAAAAAGAAAGAGAGAAGAAGAAGAAGAGAGCTTCATCTTGAGAGTAACATTCATGATCTCATTTTCTTGCTAGAAAAATGCAAGCACCATTTTTCTATCCTTGATTCCTCCATCACCATGGCAACAAACCCCATAGAGACAGCATCACCTACACTACATTCTACAGCACATCTTGAGCATGTCGAGTTGCCGGCTTCATGCGCGAGTTACCTCAGTATTGAGGTGGGAGCCCGTAAAAGACGCAGGCGTTGTGGTCCCCTTTCCGGCGAGGAGGCGACGATGTGGAGGCAAGACTTTCCGCGGGAGATCGGGACGATGATGAAAAGACCGGAGGACTCGGATCTCTTGGTATACTTTTCTTCCCATCTCTTGTTAGCTAGCTTAGGTTAATGGTAAACGATCCGGGTTTTTCTTTGTCCGCGGTAGCGCCGGTTTCCGAGTAAGGAAAATTTTTGATTCCGCATTTTGGCCTCGAGCAAGAGGCCGGGGCGCTGCCGTGGCGCAACATGGTATCAGAGCCACGCCATTAACCTTACCTAGCTTGTTCTAATGTGTTTTTCAGTTCCGATCGACCGAAATTCCAAAAACCGTATTTTTCTAGCACATCAGTTTCTGTTGAAATTTTTTGAAGTCTAAAAATTTTTCAGGTTGTAAATTATTGATGTACTGGAAAATCTAAGAACTCTGTAAAATTTCGATGAAGTGATTCCACAGTGGGAGCGCGGAACCGCCGCATAAACCTCCATTCCGCCGCCCTTCCGCCGCGCACTGTGGAGATCACTGCACCATTTTTTTTCAGACGCTTTCTGGACTTAAAATATGGGTTTTGGAATATTAAATTTGGGCCAATTATTTCTGTGAGTGCTACAGTTTTCTTTTGGGCCCACTTGTTAATTGTTTGATCAATCGGAAAATTTTAAACACATTATTTCACAGTATTTACATTATATCTGCGACCGTGAATGTCACTCGATCGGTAAATCCGGTCTAACTGCTATAGCCCGGTTAGACGGATTTACGAACGTGACTTTCACGTTGATGTTCTATGTTTATGCTGTGATGTTGCGGATCGGTCGTGGGGATATCCTGGATGCAATGCTAATACAGTGCTGTTGTATTATGTACATTTGATATTGCGGGGGGAGCGTCCGACATGTGGACTGCCGTCACTGCCTGTTTGTATTATTCTTTTGGGGCACGACCTGGTTGCGGTCGATGCACCCGGTGTATGTATATTTTATTTTCTGTACTAGGATTACCCCGCGGAGGGGTGCACGGATAGCCGGGTTCTAGAGGGCAACGGGCCCGCATCTCATAGCATTGAGACGGAGGGGGCTTCACTCTGGGATTGGCGGGCTATTCGCCGCACTCGTAGGGGGTACAGGTTGACCCAGGAGGGGTGCCCAAGTTACCGGATTCCGTGAAGTGCTGGGTTGTCCATTCACGGTGCTGGAGGGGGCTGCCTCGCTTCAGGTTTTGGCGGGTGACTTGCCGCGCCCGTAGGGGTCTAGGATTTCATTGCACAGGCTATCCACACGACCAGGGGAACGTCGGGTTTCAGCAGCGGCTCTGTGAAACCCGGGGCTTCCAGACATCTGTATTGTTCTGTGATGCTGTACATTTCTGTGATGTTGAATTTCTTATCACGCCTTGAGCGAAATATAATATATTGGTATATATATTAGTAGATGTTGTATATGTTTTACATCCGCGCTAGTCCAGTCCCCGCTCTGCCGTTAGTTAGCTAACCTAACGGGTGATGACGGGACCCAGTGGCGAATGCGGATGGCATATACGTACATCAGTATATTTTCGTTCTTTGTGGTGTGATCCATTGATGGGACTGCGTTGATTCGGATCAATGCAAGATAAACAAACCTATTCTGATGTTGTTGGAACATTTTTCAAAAAGCTGTTATTGCAAGGACGTCCACTTTTGTTTTGCATCGTGGTATTCATTTGGAATATCCTGCTCCTCAGTCGACGAGGCAAGGGCCGAGATCCCTTCACCGGGAGTGACCCCTTGGACATAAGTTTGCGTCAGGGCATTGACTTCACTATAGCCGATTACTTTTGCTTTGCATCGTGGTATTCAGTTGGAATATCCTGCACCTCATTCTACGGGGAAAGAGCCGAGATCCCTTCACCGGGAGTGACCTCTTTAGTAAAGGTTTTCATCACTATATTTTTTATAAAAAGTTGTGCAGTTCCTTCAACGATATCAAGTTCATTACGTTAAAGGTTTTTCGCCAAAAACCAGCCGTAGCCCTCCGTCATTTCCTACAGGTATTATTTGGTATTCGTGCTGCGTTTGTTGACCTAGTCAAGACGTAGTGTTCGGTAGCTAAGTGGTACTTGTTTGTTGCATAAGTGGGATTGGTTGAGAAAGTCGTGCGGCCTTGTTGACCTAGTCAAGGGCACGTGCGGGTGGGTTTAATGCGATCCAGAATAATGACGGGTTGAACTTGACTGGCGGTTTATGGTTTGTTGACCTAGTCAAGGTCATAAACCGCTTGGGGTAAAAATCACATCGGGAGTTTCAAAAGAACTGAAACTTGCCAGGCATGCGCATACCTTCTGGAGTGTGGTGACGTGAGTGGATTCCGTCACGTTATCATGCGATGATAGTTGGATCCCGATTCCCACTGATGAGTTGGTTTACTCCTCGGGTGATCCCGACTAATTCTTCTTTCAGGTTTGGAGGAGAATTTGAGGTACAGTGGGAGGTTTCCAGATTAGACAAAGTGATAACCATTCTGATCTAGGTTAGAGTGCACGCTGAGTGTTTCTTTTCTCTCTCTCTTTGGCAGCGACCATTGACCCGACCCTGGATTTTGACTCAGTGACCAAATTGACCGAACCTTCTTAACACTGGCTTTTGGATTGTCAGAGTTGCAGACCTCATTGCCACTCCTACTTTTACCCTTTTCTCCAGGACACCCCGTATTACTACGAACGTCCACTTCCATTGGACAAAACCATCGTATGGTTATATACGAACTCGAAGGACTTCGAGGATGGTTTCTGGTTCTGGAGAAAACGGATAGGATTATTCAGTTGTCTTTTCTTTTCACCTTCTCTCATTGCGAGTACTCCTTGGTTTAGGAGATAGTACACCTATTACGCAAATTGGATAGTCTTCTTCCAAACCTTAGGGTGGTGCCGAACGGTGGGGAATGAAGAAAACCAATTAGCATAACGATGGTGTGCAGAAGGTATTAAGTTAAGACAAAGTAAGGGATTAGTAAGAGGGCAAAGTAAATTGCGACTGCTATTCACGACCGAACCAAGTATTTCTTCGCCAATCTTAAATCACCTTTGTATTTCTCCAGGACACTCCGTATCACTACGAAGATCCACAGTTTATTTGGATACTCCATCGTATGGTTATATACGAACTCGAAAGGAACTTGTTCCAGTTCGGGGATGGATCCTGGTTCAGGAGAAATAGGAATAAAGTACATTCAGGTGTCTTTTATCTTCACCTTCTCTCGCATTGCGAGTGTTCCTAGGATTGGGACAGTACACCCATTATGCTTATTGGATAGTCTTCTTCCAAACCATAGGCTGGTGCCGAACGGTAGGGAAGGAAGAAAACCATTTGGCCTAAAGGGGTGTACAGAAGGTAATGACTAAAGACATATGAAGGGATTTGGAGAGGTGGCAAAGAATTATACGGTTATAGTTGTGAATCTGGATAATGGAAGAGGCATTACAAGGAATACCAGGATACCCCGACGAAACATTTCAATGTTTCAGTTTCACCGTGTACTGTTAATAGAAAACTGATTTCCCAGTTAGACACTTGCTCCAGGGTATGTATTTACCAGGTATGATTCTTACATCTGTATGGTTTTACAGATGCTGAGTGGGAGTAAGTTATTGGGAATAGGGTGATCATCCTCATTATATCGGGATTCGTTGTAATCGGTGATATTTGAGGAGATCATCTGGGCTGTTTGCCGGTCGGCAAATATTTGGTTTTGAATATCCGCTGTTGTGCACCAATTTCAAATTGTTATATCTGTACGTCTATTTTCATAGAGTGAGATATACCTTTTGATATTATGTCGTTGACATTTACCTATATCAGTGGATGGTTAGGTAAGGAGTATTAAACAGCGGTGTAATTCTTATTAACCATAAGTACAGTTTTTCAACCTACGACACACAGTGAAAGAGTTGTTAGACTCAGCGGACTTATACAGAGTATTGTATGTTGTCCAGTGTCCATTAGGACAGAGGGGTTGGTCCTCATACTATATTCTGTTTACTTTTAACTTCTCTAGTTCTTAGACATGTGTTTCGTAGAAACACAGGGTCTAAGTTTTGAGGAGTTATAGGTATTTGAATAGAGTAGAGAACCAGGTGTAGCAAGTATCGGGATTCTTCAAAGTGATCGAAGATGTAGATACTTGTGTATGGTGTTCAGTTGATAGTAATGATTAAGAGAACTAGCTTCTCTTTCAGGTTACTCATAATTGGAAACATTCCTAAGTTGAGTAACGCTGATCGGCCTCCTTCCATTTAGTTGACATGCACTGGAGACAGCTGCATGATTTGAATCTGGTTCAATTAAATCAGTGCCTCTGTTTCTATATTGGATATAGAACAGTTCATATCTTAACGATGTTAAGGTACGGGGAGTTGTCCGGCTTATGCTTAAAACCAGACACTGGACAACTCAAGGCACGTTTCTGTGATGGCTGTTTGTGGGTTGACCCAGGCTATGACGAGGGTTGACTTTCTACCATCTGGCAAATCAATAGAAATATTGTTCTAGACTCGCCACAGTTTTATTAAAAAAAAATGGATTTTTTTCAAAAACAGTAGTGGGAGTATGGTAGAACTGGAAGTGATTCCAGAACCGCAAACGATTACTGAAGATTTGATAAGGAACCTAAAGATTCAATCTGATTTGACATTCCAT
Source organism: Agapanthus africanus (assembly GCA_030015575.1). Classification (NCBI taxonomy): domain Eukaryota; kingdom Viridiplantae; phylum Streptophyta; class Magnoliopsida; order Asparagales; family Amaryllidaceae; genus Agapanthus; species Agapanthus africanus. The sequence goes on from JASDDO010000010.1 coordinate 131,663,622, forward strand.
TGGCCACTCCGCAGATAAGGTGGGTAACCTCAGGCACCCGAGAGGTACTCCGGTAGCCTCAAGGACGGTGGCAGGGAGGTTCTTGTTTACCCACACTTGCCATTGCTGTTGTTCCAGGCCGCGAGACCCGGCAGGAGGATGAGTATAGCGTCGTTCTAAACTAGCTTTGGAAGTGCACGTCTATATGACTCTGTCAGAGGGTTGTCGTAGTCAGTGGGAGCAGCGGAAGCATTGGTGGACATCAGGCTTATGTCTATTTATAGACTGAAGCAGATGTAGCGGAGATAGATCATCTATTTCTGATGTGACAGTCATAGGGTTGACGTCATCAGAATAAGGGGTGGATCTGTTGAGAAGGTAGTAGGAAGTGATACTCCTATACTACGATCGGTTATACTTTGGTCGCCACACAGTGGTTTCTCCACACAGGACTTGGATATTATATCAGACATTCTGGTTACTAGATCTATGGTTTTAGATCTAGATTTGGGTGGTTTCCTAATCTGGGTACCTTGACAGCATTCTATGAGTATTTAGAATGGACGACTCCTGGCACGGTAGTTTACCTGCAGGTAATGGAGTCACCCTCTCTAAAGGTGTCTCACAGACTAAAGGGGAGAGGGATGCGCATGAATGGCAGATCATTTGCTTAGGCAATTGAGTCAATCATGAGATGTCAAGTACCACACCAGATGTTGTTCTTGCAGTAGATGCAATAAGTTGATATTAATCCAATCCTGGAGAAACGATCGGAAGCAGTTTTAGGACGTAAGTGATGTTCTAGGGATATGATAACGGCAGCCTCCTTTAGGAGACGGTTATCATTCCAGGCTTCCAAGGTGACCTGGATGGCAGAGTGGCTGTCAGAGTTGTTGTTTTCCCTCTGACGAGGGGCAGTGTATTGGACATGTGGTCCAGATGGATACTGAGGGAAGGCATGGCGCAAGATACTGATTAGGTTCAGTTGACGATACAGTCTAAGAAGTTTGGATTTGGAGTTCATTTATGAGCTAGGTCCCATCAGACATCCAGACATTCTAAGACAGGTATTGCTCATTTCGGGAGATGGCTTTCTCTGCGAACTTGAGATATAGAGAGACATAGAAAGAAACATCACAGCGGATCCACTCACTGAGGCTATTCCTCGAACGCAATAGTTTCGCAAACGGGTTTTGTGAGACTGACTAGTAGAGGAGTTGGGTGTTCGGTATCACACGGGCTGTGAGTATGCGACATCGCAATAATTAGCCTTGAGTGCAAGTGGGAGATTGTTGGAGATAGTGCCCTCAGAGTCAATTATTGGATCACAGGCACGTGATTGCAATGATTGAGGGAGGACCTATCCCGGTAGGACAGTCTTACTCGAGATGATAGTATGTTATCTGGTTTATCTTTATCATCGTGTACTGCTTTAGGTGACCTGACATGTCGCTATTACACGTTGATAGAGCCCCTAGTATTCTTGCTTGACTACCAGCAGTATGATGGAGATCATATACGTGGGAGCTAGTAGTCTATAAGCACATCCTTAAAAGGTCCCTAGTCGTAGGAGTTTCGAGACAGGGCATCGATACTCCATTAGTAGACTAGTGTATACAGTCAAGACCCCGACGAGGGGCGGTGGCCGGTCTCACAAGCCACTGGTGTCAGATGGTTCACCTAAGATGTATACAGGTGCTCATTGGGTTATGAGTACACCGGACAGGACTCGCCGGGAACCTGCTAGTTGGTCTTATACCAGACGTCAGATAGCAGTTCCCTGGTGACATGTGTATAGGTTAGTTCATTGACCTGGGGATCGTCATTTGTCTCTTGTGAGTTCCCACTGTACTTTGATTACTACCCTACCACGGCTCAAAGGAGTCGTGCAAACAGGTTTTAGTTGGGTACAGTCCCGAGCCACATGGAGGCAGTGAGCGGATCTTCAGGGGTTCGTCTCTCCCGGTATTGGGGGTGAGGTCGCGCTGTGTCTAGGAGAGCCATTACGCAAAGCCCTCGGCCGAGGCAGGAGATTTACTGGTAGGTATTCCAGTAGTATCTCAGGGCGTTCTGGGCTACACTCCGACACGACTTGTACCGCTTTTGGGGGTCTGACTTTTACCAACCCCTAGGCCCGCCATGCGATACTCATAGACGAACGGACCGGACTGTACGGATATTGTCGCTGACAGGCTCAGTTGGGTGTCGGGGTGAGCTTCCTCATCGACGTCCCTTTTGGTCAATAGCTGGTGGCCCGTCACGTATTGGCTTATACCTCTGACGTGCTAGTGGTTAAATCCACTGCCATAGTATTGACGAGTCATTAGAGTCCACCACACTTACAGTTACTCAAGCTTTCGGGCGAAACGCTGTAGAGGCCGTATGGAGATATGGCAGGGTCCGATCAGATACGTGCGGTATTGCACGGATTAGGATCGGACGGTTTTGTACTAATTGCCGTATAGTTATATGGCAGGGTTCGATCAGATACGTGCGGTATTGCACGGATCAGGATCGAACGGATTTTACTAGCCGGCTTTGGCTTAAGCCGGTCCTAGTTTAGTACAGTGTAGATTTTGTCTCATTGCATTTGTATCCGGTCGGAATACAGATGCAGGTGTGTATGCACAGTATAGGGGTTTTCCTGTAATTTATTACGGGACCAGTTTTCTGGAGTTGCCAGTTTGCATTCCGTTCCGGCCGGTTTTCCTTTGTTCTTTCCCGGCCGGACTTTTCTGATGGAGGGGGTAATTTGCAGTTTTGCAAATTACATTTGGTGGAGGTTTTATTTGTAAAAGTATTTATTATGAAAGCATCTTTTATATTCCTTTCTTTTCTATCATCATTTCTTGAAAAGGTGATTAGGATTGATTTTAAGCTTGATGTGAGTTTGTGATGATGGTGTTAGGATATGGTCACCCTCTCCTTTTTCCTACACTCACCTCCCTTCATGTTTATGTGTTCATATTGTTTCCTCCACCATTCTTCTTCTCACTTGAGGAATATGATAAGTTTTTCATGAGAGGAAAAAGAAAGAGAGAAGAAGAAGAAGAGAGCTTCATCTTGAGAGTTACATTCATGATCTCATTTTCTTGCTAGAAAAATGCAAGCACCATTTTTCTATCCTTGATTCCTCCATCACCATGGCAACAAACCCCATAGAGACAGCATCACCTACACTACATTCTACAGCACATCTTGAGCATGTCGAGTTGCCGGCTTCATGCGCGAGTTGCCTCAGTATTGAGGCGGGAGCCCGTAAAAGACGCAGGCGTTGTGGTCCCCTTTCCGGCGAGGAGGCGACGATGTGGAGGCAAGACTTTCCGCGGGAGATCGGGGCGATGATGAAAAGACCGGAGGACTCGGATCTCTTGGTATACTTCTCACTCTATCTCTTGATTGCTAGCTTTAGGTTAATGGTTACGATCCGGGTTTTTCATTGTCCGCGGTAGCGCCGGTTTCCGAGTAAGGAAAATTTTTGATTCCGCATTTTGGCCTCGAGCACGAGGCCGGGGCGCTGCCGTGGCGCAACAATAACAAACCTTCCTGCTAAAATTCAAAAATTTTGATGTTGTGTGTTCATGGCAATGAGGACATGCTTTGTGACCATGTACGGACCAACCTGAAAGCATTCCATACGCAGGAAAGTCATTAATTGTCCACATTAAAGCCGCACGCAGTATGAAGGTTGTATTTGTGTTTGAATCATATGTCTCTACACCATCAATGAACAAAGTTTTCAGCTCCTCAATCAGAGGTCGGAGATAGACGTCGATATTGTTCCCCGGTGAGTTTGGTCCGTCGATAAGAAGAGGCATCATAAAGTATGATTGGTCCATAGCCAACCAAGGCGACAGATTATAAATTATCATTACAACGGGCCATGTACTGTGACTTTCAGCCATATAGTTGAATGGGCAGAAACCATCGGCAGCCAGTCCGAGCCGGACATTGCGAGGATCGCTACTGAATATTGCGTGCCTCCTATCGAAATCCTTCCATGCCGGTGAATCTCTTGGATGGCTCATTTTTCCATTTTCGCTTGGAGGAGCACGGTGATGCCAAATCATTGCCTCGGCTGTTTTCTTGCACCTGAATAGCCTCTGTAGCCTCTGTGTTAATATCGTGCTATCTTCACAGGTATATCAGGCTTCTTATCAGAATCTTTCGGCTTATACCTGGCCTCTCCGCATGTTGGACACTCTTTCAAATCTGAATTCTCTTTCCGGTACAACACGCAATTTTTAGGACATGCTTGAATCTTCTCGCACTTTAGACCCAAATCAGACATCATTTTCTGGGCTTCGTACCAGCTTTCGGGCACATTATTTCCCGGAGGCATATAATCTTTCAAGAACGAAAGAAGCATTGTGAATGACTTGTTGCTCCATCCATTTAGGCACTTAATTTAGAAAAGTTGGACGAACCATGAGAGGGTGGAATACTTCGCATTCTCATAAATTGGTTTCCTAGCATCATTCATGAAATTTTCATATTTATCCGCACGCGGTCCTTGACAGGAAGGAATGTCATCTTCGGTACGAATAGATTCACCTAGGGCAGCCTCTACCATATCCTCCATTTCTTCTGATGGAAATAAATTTCCGTATCCTGCCGTATTACCGAATTCTTCTTCTTCTCCTGCCGCATTATCGTGTTCTCCTTCTTCTACCGCAGTACTGCATTCTTCTCCTTCCCCGTGATATTTCCAAGTTGAATAAAGTCTAGTAAACCCATGTTTTACAATATGAAGCTCTGCTAATTCTACCTTCTGCCAGTACTTATTGCCACATCTATCGCAGGGACAGAGAATCTTCTCTATTATGATCTTATTATGTGCTCGTGCAAATTCAAGGAAAGCAGCAACTCCTGCGACAAACTTAGGTTGCATACGTTGTTTCCAATCCACATACATCCAGTCCTTAACTCTGACGTACTCATGGGCCATGTTAGACTGAATAACATATAAATTGTAGGTTATGCTGACTATATTGAGAAATATAAGAACGGGATAGTTACTGACAAAGGAGAAAATCCATGTATATGCTTTGTGTGTGCGTTTGTCGTTGAAAAGAATAAATTATCGCACGTTATGTTGACCGATAGACGGGGACTAAGTGGCACTTTTAGTTTCATATATGGGTATCGATGGGAATATGAAGGTTTCATATTATCATATATTGGTTTTAACCCGAACATCTCGAATCGCTCTCTGATTATGCGTTTGTATGTATGTGTTCCGGCTGTCGGGGGTAGGCTTCTATCCCATTAAGAATGAATAGAGCGAACGCCCATCACTTGTGCTTTCAACCGTTTCGAGTAAATTTCGGCAGCACCTCCCCGCTGTTCTCTGAGTACACTGTAATAGAATAGATAATCATTTCAAAGCTGTGAAACAACGTTGAAATGAACATCTAATCTATCTTTGTACACGGAGAACCAGCGGAAAGATACCGACGAAATATCTCGAAACGGATGAAAACACAAGTGAATGAAGGCGTTTGCTTTATACATTCTTAACTTGTCCACACGGGACAAATCTATGGGTTACCATACGATTGAATTTTCTCGTCGCGTAGACTATACGACGGTTGTTAGTATCGAGCTATACTGTCCGATATTTAACAACCTTCGTATAGTTCTAGGACACGACGAGCATCGCACGTATGTTAACCGATAGACGGGGACTAAGTGGCGCTTTTAGTTTCATATATGGGTATCGATGGGAATATGAAGGTTTCATATTATCATCGAGTATCATATATTGGTTTTAACCCGAACATCTCGAATCGCTCTCTAATTATGCGTTTGTATGTATGTGTTCCGGCTGTCGGGGATAGGCTTCTATCCCATTAAGAATGTATAGAGCGAACGCCCATCACTTGTGCTTTCAACCGTTTCGAGTAAATTTCGGCAGCACCTCCCCGCTGTTCTCCGAGTACACTATAATAGAATAGATAATCATTTCAAAGCTGTGAAACAACGTTGAAATGAACATCTAATCTATCTTTGTACACGGAGAACCAGCGGAAAGGTACCGACGAAATATCTCGAAACGGATGAAAACACAAGTGAATGAAGGCGTTTGCTTTATACATTCTTAACTTGTCCACACGGGACAAATCTATGGGTTACCATACGATCGAATTTTCTCGTCGCGTAGACTATACGACGGTTGTTAATATCGATCTATACTGTCCAATATTTAACAACCTTCGTATAGTTCTAGGTCACGACGAGCATCGCATGTATGTTAACCGATAGACGGGGACTAAGTGGCGCTTTTAGTTTCATATACGGGTATCGATGGGAATATGAAGGTTTCATATCATCATCGAGTATCATATATTGGTTTCATATTATTTAGAGTTTACTTTATTTTATTTAATATATATAATTCAATATATTGATAAATAATATTTGCAACAGAGAATCAAATTACCGAAATGCCCCATTTCATCTCCAAAGCTATTTATTTCCCCCAAATTAAAACCCCTCCAAAATCCCAAAAGAACCTTATCTATCTATATCAAAAAATTGAAGCAGCAAGCAGTGCCATTTCCTTCTCTTCTCCCAAAACCCAACTCGCCTTCAATCTCTCCAACTCATCCTAACCCCAACCCAGCCCTAGCCGAACCCCAACCCAACACCAAACCCTAACCCGGCCTAACCCTAACTCTAACCCAGCCCTAGCCGAACCCCAACCCCAACACCAAACCCCAACCGAAACCCTAACCCTAACCCTAACCCCAACACCAGTCGTCGAACCCCAACCGCCGATCGAACCCGTACCCTAACCCTAATCCTAACCCTAACCACAACCGATACCTAATCCTAACCCTCATTGATCGCTACCCTAGCATCATTATAATAATGTTTAACTAATTACCTGTAGGCGACGACGGAGACGCAATCGGCGACGACAAGGGCGGTGGCGACAACGAGAACGGAGCACGGTGGCGACCACGAGATCACTGCGCAGGTGTGGCGACGACGATTCGGCTTGGATTCGGTGACGACGAGATCACTGCGGCGGCGGCGGCGACGACGATCTCGATTTGGGAAAATTTGGTTTCGTGCGAGAATAGGAAAAAGAAATAATCAGCGTAGGGATCGATCTCTTAAATCCCTATTTATATGCCCCTATGGATATACCCGTAGGTGCTTGGTTTGCGCCACCGTAGGGGCAAAAAACACTTTAAAATTTAATAAATTTTAAATAAATATTGAACGACCGTAGGGGCAACCACTTTGCCCTACGGATTAATCCGTAGGGCCAAACTTTTATTGCCCCTACGGATGATATTATCCGTAGGGGCAACCCCTTATTTTACTAGTGTATGATTTGTTGGACCTTAGTCAAGGTCATAAGAGCATGAGGTAAAAATTATATCGGTAGTTTCAAACATACAGGAGACTTGCCAGGCATGCGCATACCTTCTGGAGTGTGATAACTTGAGTGGCTTCAATCAAGTTATCATGCGATGATAGTTGGATCCCGATTCTCACTGATGAGTTGGTTTACTCTTCGGGTGATCCCGACTAATTCTTCTTTCAGGTTTGGAGGAGAATTTGAGATTATAGTTGGAAGTTTTCTGATTAGATAAAGTGATAACCATTCTGATCTAGGTTAGAGTGCACGCAGAGTGTTTCTTTTCTCTCTCTCTCTATGGCAGCAACCTTTGACCGACCCTAGACTATGACTCAGTGACCAAGTTGACCGAACCTTTTTAAAATACTGGCCTTTGGATTGTCTTAGTTGCATAAGTCATTGCCGCTCCTTCTTTTACCCTTTATATTTCTCAGAACACCCCGTATTATTACGGATATCCACTTCCATTGGATAGATCCATCGTATGATTATATACGAACTCAAAGGGACTTCTTCGAGGATGGATCCAGGTTCAGGAGAAATAGAATTAGTTTATTCAGTGGTCTTTTATTATCATCTTCTCTCAGGTTGCGAGGGCTCCTTAGTTTAGGAGAGTACACCTATTAGGCTTATTGGATAGTCTTATTCCAAACCATAGGCTGGTGCCGAAAGGTAGGGAATGAAGAAAACCAATTAGCCTAAGTAGGGTGTACAGAAGGTAATAGCTAAAGACAAAATAATAGGATTAGAAAGAGGGCAAAGTAAATTGCGACTGTTAACATTCACGACCAAACTGCGTACTTCATCGCCACTCCTATTTCACCTTTGCCTTTTTCCCCAGTTCGGGAGAAATAGAATAAGGTATTATTACGTAGTCTTTTATCATCACCTTCTCTTAAGTTGCGAGTACTCCTAGGATTAGGAGAGTACACCTATTATGCTTACTGGATAGTCTTCTTCCAAACCATAGGCTAGTGCCGAACGGTAGGGAAGGAAGAAAACCATTTATCCTAACGAAGGTGTACAGAAGGTAATGACTAAAAACAAATAAAGGGATTTGGAGAGATGGCAAAGAAATATACGGTTATAGTATTGGTTTATGGAAGAGGCATTACTAGAAATACCAGGATACCCCTACGAAACATTTTCATATTTCAGTTATACTGTGCATTGTTAAAGGAAAACTGATTTCCCAATTAGATGCTTACCCCAGGGTATGTATTTACCAATTATGATTCTCACATCTGTATGGTTTTACAGATGATGAGTGGGAGAAAGTTATTGGGAATAAGGTGATCATCCTCATTATATCGGAATTCGTTGTAATTGGTGATATTTGAGGAAGTCGCTTGGGTTTTTTTCCGGACGGCATGTATTTGGTTTTGACTATCCGTTGTTGTGCAACAATTTCAAAATGATATATCTGTACGTTTATTTTTATAAAGTGATATATAACTTTTTGAAATTATGTCCGTGACATTTACCTATATCAGTTGACGATTGGGTAAGGGGCATTGAACAACGGAGTAGTTCTTAATCATAAGTACAATTTTCAACCTACGATGCACAGGTTTTGAGTTATTCAAACTCAGCGGACTTATACAGAGTATTGTATGTTGTCCAGTGTCCGTCAGGACAAAGGGGTAGGTCCTCGTACTATGTTCTGTTTACTTGTGACTTCTCTAGTTTTTAGACAAGTGTTTCGTAGAAATACAATGTCTAAGTTTTTGAGAAGTTGTGGGTATAGGAATAAAGTAGAGAACCAGGTGTCGCAAGTATCAGGATTCTTCAAAGAAATCGAAGATGTAGATTCTTATGATTGGTATTCAGTTGATAGTAATGGTTTTTTGAGAAACTCGTTTCTCTTTCAGGTTACTCATAATTGGATGGATTCCTAAGTTGGGTAATGCTGATTAGCCTCTCCCCATTATGTTGATATTCACTGGAGACAGCTGCATGATTTGAATCTGGTTTCAATTAAATTAGTTTCTCTATTTCTATATTGTATATAGAATGGTTCATATCTTAACGATGTTAAAGATACGGGAAGTTGTCCAGCTTATGCTTAAAACCAGACACTGGATAACTCAAGGCACGTTTCTGTAATGGCTGTTTGTGGGTTGACCCTGGCTTTGACGAGGGTTGACATTTCTACCATCTGGAAGATCAATAGTGATATTGTTCTTGACTCACCACAGTTTTAGTAAAATGGATTTTTTCAGAAAACAGTAGTGGGAGTATGGTAGAACTTGAAGTGATTCCAGAACCGCAAACGATTACGGAAGATTTAATAGGACCTATATATTCAATCAGGTTTGACATTCCATTAGCCACTCCGCAGATATGGTCGGTAACCTCAGACACCCGAGAGGTACTCCGGTAGTCTTAAGGACGGTGACAGGGAGGTTCTTGTTTACCCAGACTTGACACTACTGTTGTTCCAGACTATGAGACCCGGCAGGAAGATATGTATAGCGTCGTTCTAAACTAGCTTTAGAAGTATACGTATATATTATTCTGCCAGAGGGTTGTCGTAGTCAGTGGGAGAAGCGGAAGCATAGTGGGCAAGTAGCTAATGTCTATTTATAGGCTTGAGAAAATATGGCGGAGATAGATCATCTAATTTTGATGTGATAGTCATGGCTTTCACTTCATCAGAATAGTGGATGGATCTGTTGAGAAGGTAGTAGGGTGTGATGTCCTGGTATTTGGATGACATATACAGAGTAGGAAGTAAAATTCTTATACTATAATCGGTTGTACTTTGGTCGTCACACAGTTGTTTCATCACAAAGGACATGGATATAATATCAGACATTCTGGTTACTAGATCTATGGTTTTAGATCTAGATTCGGGTAGTTTCCCAATATGGGTACTTTGACAATATTCTAATATTATTTTAGAATAGATGACTCCTGGCATGGTGGAGTAACTGCAGGTGATGGAGCCACCCTCTCTAAAGGTGTCTTACAGACTAAAGGAGAGAGGGATGTGCATGATTGGCAGATCACTTGCTTAGGCAATTGTGTCAATCATGAGATGTCAAGTACCACACCAGATGTTGTTTTTGCACTTGATGCAATAAGTTCATATTAATCCAATCCTGAAGAAACATAAGGAAGCGGTTTTAGAACATAAGTGCATGTTCTATGGATTTGATGACGGCAGCCTCCTTCGGGAGACGGTTATCATTCCAGGCTTCAAAGGTGACATGGGTGACAGAGTGATTGTCAGAGTTATAGTTTTCCCTGTGACGAGGGACAGTATTATGGACAGGTGGTCCAAGAGGATACTGTGGGAGGCATGGTGCTGGATACTGATTAGGTTCAGTTATTGATACAGTCTAAGAAGTTTGGATTTGGAGTTCATTTATGAACTAGGTCCCATCAGATATTCAGACATATTCTAAGACAAGTATTACTCGATTCAGGAGATGACTTTCTCTGCGAACTTGAGATTAAGAGAGATACAAAAAGAAACGTCAGGGCGGATCCACTCACTAAGGCTATTTCTCGAACACCAGAGTTTTACAAACTAGCTTTGTGAAACTGATTAGTAGAGGAGTTGGATGTTCGGTATCACACGGACTGTGAGTATGCGACATCGCAATAATTAGCCTTAAATGCAAGTGGGAGATTGTTGGAGATAGTGCCCTTGTTGGAGATAGTGCCCTCAGAGTCAATTATTGGATCACAGGCACGTGATTGCAATGATTGATGGAGGACCTATCCCGGTAGGACAGTCTTACTCAAGATGATAGTATGCTATCTGGTTTATCTTTATCATTGTGTACTGCTTTAGGTGACCTGATAGGTCACTATTGCACGTTGATAGAGCCCCTGGGATTCTTGCTTTACTGCCAGCAGTATGATGGCGATCATATACGTGGGAGCTGGTAATCTATAAGCACATCCTTAAATGGTCCCTAGTCGTGGGAGTTTCGAGATAGGGCATCGATACTCCAGAGTAGACTAGTGTATACAGTCGAGACCCCGACGAGGGGTGGTGGCCGGTCTCACAAGCCACTGGTGTCAGTTGGTTCACCTAAGATGTATACAGGTGCTCATTGGGTTATGAGTACACCGGACAGGACTCGCCGGGAACATGCTAGTTGGTCTTATACCAGACGTCAGATAGCAGTTCCTTGGTGACATGTGTACAGGTTAGTTCATCGACCTGGGGATCGTCATTTGTCTCGTGTGAGTTCCCACTGTACTTTGATTACTACCCTACCACGGCTCAAAGGAGTCGTGCAAACAGGTTTTAGTTGGGTACAGTCCCGAGCCACATGGAGGCAGTGAGCGGATCTTCAGGGGTTCGTCTCTCCCAGTATTGGGGGTGAGGTCGTGCTGTGTCTAGGAGAGCCATTACACGAAGTCCTTGGCCAAGGAAGGAGATTTACTGGTTGGTATTCCAGTAGTATCTCAGGGTGTTCTGGGCTACACTCCGACACGACTTGTACCGCTTTTGGGGGTCTGACTTTTACCAACCTCCTAGGCCCGCCATGCGATGCTCATAGACGAACGGACCGGACTGTACGGATATTGTCACTGACAGGCTCAGTAGGGTGTCAGGATGAGTTCGCTCATCGACGTCCCTTTTGGTCAATACCTGGTAGCCCGTTACGTATTGGCTTATACCTCTGACGTGCTAGTGTTTAAATCCACAACCAAGGTGTTGACGAGTCTTTAGAGTCCCCCACATTCAGTTACTCAAACTTTCGGGCGAAAAGCTGTAGAGGCCGTATGGAGATATGGCAAGGTCCGATCAGATACGTGCGGTATTGCACGGATCGGGATCGGACAGTTTGTACAACTGGCCGTATGGTTATATGGCAGGGTTCGATCAGATACGTGCGGTATTGTACGGATCAGGATCGAACGGATTTTACTAGCCGGCTTTGGTATAAGCCGGATCCTAGTATAGTACAGTGTAGATTTTGTCTCATTGCATTTGTATTTCGGTCGGAATACAGATGCGGGTGTGTATACACAGTATCGGGGTTTTCCTGTAATTTATTACAGGACCAGTTTTCTGGAGTTGCCAGTTTGCTTTCCGTTTCGGCCATTTTCATTTGTATCTTTCAATGGCCGAAGATTGGTGGAGGAGGGCTTATTTGCATTTGTGCAAATAAGCAATTTGGAAGGGGGTCTTTGCATATTGGTTGGATCATGATGGCTCACCATCACTTGACTTTCTTTGTGTCATGATGGTTTGACCATTTGATGTCATCATGCTTGAGATGATGGTTGTGGTGGAGTGTTGGCCTTTGATTGTCATCATGCTTGTTGATGATGAAGTGTGATGATTGTTGTTTGAGTGTTGGACTTTACTAGTGATCATTCCTTTGCATGATAGCCTTCTCTCTCTCTCCTTTTGGATAATGGGGTGGCCTCCCTCATATTTTTTGATACTCTCTCATTCTCTCCTCCCCCATTAGTGATGGCCGGCCAAGCCAAGAGGTGCTGCCCATATTTTGTGTGGTGGGATTTTTGGTCATCTAGCTTCACAAAATCCCACAAGTTCCTCCTCCAAAAAGCTTGTAACATACCTCCACCAATATGGCAATTCCTACAACCCCAAATGAGACACTAGCCTCTACACTACATTCTACAGCAAACCTTGGGCACGTTGACTAGCCAGCTTCGTGCCCGAGTTGCCTCGGTATTGAGGTGGGAGCCCGTAAAAGATGTAGGCGATGTGGTGCACTTCCGGCGATGAGGTGGAGACAGGACATTCCGCGAGAGATCGGGACGATGACGAGAAGACCGGAGGACTCGGATCAGTCGGTATATCTCTATTCCCTATCTTATAGTTAGCTAGGACTAGTTAATAGTTCGATCCGGGTTTTAGTGCGCGGTGGTGCCGGTTTGCTAAGTTCGCAAAATTAAAGTTTATCACCGCTTCCGCATTTCGGCGTCGGATTGATGGCCGGGGCGCCGCCGTGCACTTACAGTGGTATCAGAGCCTCGCCATTAACTTAGTCTAGCTTTGTTTAATGTGTTTACTTTTCCGATCGACCAAAATTCCAAAATCCGCATTTTGTTTGCATCAGTTTTCTGTTGAAATTTTTTGGAGTCAAATTTTTTTTCAGGTTACAGAAAAGTGATGTACTGGAAAATATAAGGCTACTGTAGAAATTCGACAGAGTAATTCCATAGTGGGAGCGCGGAACCGCGGCCAAACCCCCCTTTGGGCCGCGGTTCCGCCGCACTATGATCAGATCACTGTGTCATTTTTCTTCAGTTGCTTTCTGGGCTGATTTTACGGTTTCTGGAATATTAATTTTGGGCCCAGAATTTCTTGATGTGCTACAGTAGTACTTTGGAGCCCACTTGATAAAATTTGATCGATCGGATATTTTAAACACATTATTTCACAGTATTTACATTATATCTGCGACCATGAATGTCACTTGATCGGTAAATCCGGTCTGACTGCTATAGCCCGGTTAGACGGATTTGCGAACGTAACTTTCACGTTGATGTTCTGTGTTATGCTGTGATGTTGCGGATTGGTCGTGGGGGATAGCCTGGATGCAATGCTAGTACAGAGTTTGTTGTATTATGTACATTTGTTATTGCGGGGCGAGCGTCCGACATGTGGACTGCCGTCGCTGCCTGATTGTATTATTATTTTGGGGCACGACCAGGTTGCGGTCGATGTACCCGTTGTATGTATATTTTACTTTCTGTACTACCCCAAGGTGGGGTGCACGGATAGCCGGGTTCCAGAGGGCAACGGGCCTGCATCTCATGACATTGAGACGGAGGGGGACTCACTCTTGGATTGGCGGGCTATTCACCGCACTCGTAGGGGGTACAGGTTGACCCAGGAGGGGTGCCCAAGTTAACGGATTCCGTGAAGTGCTGGGTGGTCCATTCACGGTACTGAAGGGGGCTGCTTCGCTTCAGGTTTTGGCGGGTAACTTGCCGCGCCCGTAGGGGTCTAGGATTTCATTGCACAGGCTGTTCACACGACCAGGGGAACGTCGGGTTTCAGTAGTGGCTCTGTGAAACCCGGGGATCCCAGATATCTGTATTGTTCTGTGATGCTGTACATTTCTGTGATGTTGCATTTTATCACGCCTTGAGCGAAATACAATATATTGGTATATATATTTGTAGATGTTGTATATGTTTTACATCCGCGCTAGCCCAGTCCCCGCTCTGTCGTTAGTTAGCTAACCTAACGGGTAATGACGGGACCCAGTGGCGAATGCGGATGGTATATACGTACGTCATATTATTTTCGTTCTTTGTGGTGTGATCAATTGATGGGACTGCGTTGATTTGGATCAATACAAGTTTAAAACAAACCTAATCTGATGTTGTTGGAACACTTTTCAAAAGCTGTTATTGCAAGGACGTTCACTTTTGTTTTGCATCGTGGTATTCAGTTAGAATATCCTGCTCCTCAGTCGACGAGGCAAGGGCCGAGATCCCTTCACCGGGAGTGACCCCTTGGACAAAAAGTTTGCGTCAGGGCAATGACTTCACTATAGCCGATTACTTTTGCTTTGCACCGTGGTATTCAATTAGAATATCCTGCACCTCATTCTACGGGGAAAGAGCCGAGATCCCTTCACCGGGAGTGACCTCTTTAGCAACGGTTTTCGTCGCTATATTTTAAAAAGCTATCCGTTCCTTCAACGATATCAAGTTCTTTACGTTAAAGGTTTTCGCCAGAAACCATTCGTAGCCCTCCGTCGTTTCATATGGGTGGTCAATAGTATTCAAGCTGTGTATGTTGGCCAAAGTCAAGGCACAGTGATTGGTAGCTATTGGGGTATTCATATGCAGCATAGATAAATGCGTTGGTTTGGGATATTCGTACTGCCATTTTGGCCAAAGTCAAGGGTATGTACGGGTGGATTCAAATTAACCTGGAGAATGACGGGTAGAACTTGACATGTGACTTATGATATGTTGGCCAAAGTCAAGGTCATAAGAGCATGGGGCAGAAATCACATCGGGAGTTTCTAAAGAAACTGAAACTTGCCACATATGCGCATACCTTCTGGAGTGTGACACCGTGAGCGGATTCCGTCACGTTATCATGCAATGATAGTTGGATCCCGATTCCCACTGATGAGTTGGTTTACTCCTCGGGTGATCCCGACTAATTCTTCTTTCGGGTTTGGAGGAGAATTTGACGGTACAGTGGGAGGTTTCTAGATTAGATAAATTGGTAACCTTTCTGATCTAGGTTAGAGTGCACGCTGAGTGTTTCTTTTCTCTCTCTCTTTGGCAGCGACCATTGACCCGACCCTAAGACTATGACTCAGTGACCAAGTTGACCGAACCTTCTTAACACTGGCTTTTGGATTGTCAGAGTTGCAAACCTCATTGCCACTCCTACTTTTACCCTTTTCTCCGGGACACCCCGTATTACTACGAACGTCCACTTCCATTGGACAAAACCATCGTATGGTTATATACGAACTCGAAGGACTTCGAGGATGGTTTCTGGTTTTGGAGTAAACGGATAGGATTATTCAGTTGTCTTTTCTTTTCACCTTCTCTCAGGTTGCGAGTATTCCTTGGTTTAGGAGTAGTACACCTATTACGCAAATTGGATAGTATTCTTCCAAACCATAGGCTGGTGCCGACCGGTAGGGAATGAAGAAAACCAGGTAGCCTAAATGGTGTACAGAAGGTATTAAGTTAAGACAAAGCAAGGGATTAGTAAGAGGGCAAAGTAAAGTGCGACTGCTATTCACGACCAAACCAAGTATTTCTTCGCCAATCCAATATCACCTTTGTATTTCTCCAGGACACTCCGTATCACTACGAAGATCCACAGTTTATTGGATACTCCATCGTATGGTCATATACGAACCCGAAAGGAACTTGTTCCAGTTCGGGGATGGATTCTGGTTCAGGAGAAATAGGAATAAGGTTTATTCGGTTGTCTTTTATCTTCACCTTCTCTCGCTTTGCGAGTGTTCCTAGGATTAGGACAGTACACCCATTATGCTTATTGGATAGTCTTCTTCCAAACCATAGGCTGGTGCCGAACGGTAGGGAAGGAAGAAAACCATTTGGCCTAAAGGGGTGTACAGAAGGTAATGACTAAAGACATAAAAAAGGGATTTGGAGAGGTGGCAAAGAATTACACGGTTACAGTTGTGAATCTGGATAATGGAAGAGGCATTACTAGGAATACCAGGATACCCCATCGAAACATTTCAATGTTTCAGTTTCACTGTGTACTGTTAAAGGAAAACTGATTTCCCGATTAGACACTTGCTCCAGGGTATGTATTTACCAGGTATGATTCTCACATCTGTATGGTATTACAGATGATGAGTGGGAGTAAGTTATTGGGAATTAGGTGATCGTCCTCATTATATCGGGATTCGTTGTAATCGATGATATTTAAGGAAATCACCTGGGTAGTTTGCCGGTCGGCAAATATTTGGTTTTGAATATCCGCTGTTATGCACCAATTTCAAATCGATATATCTGTACGTCTATTTTCATAGAGTGAGATATACTTTTTGAAATTATGTCGATGACATTTACCTATATCAGTGGATGGTTAGGTAAGGAGCATTAAACAGCGGTGTAATTCTTCTTAACCATAAGTACAGTTTTCAACCTACGACACACAGTGAATGAGTTATCAGACTCAAGGGACTTATACAGAGTATTGTATGTTGTCCAGGGTCCATCAGGACAGAGGGGTTGGTCCTCGTACTATATTCGGTTTACTTATGACTTCTCTAGTTTTTAGACAGGTGTTTCGTCGAAACACAGGGTCCGAATTTTGAGAAGTTATAGGTATTTGAATAAAGTAGAGAACCAGGTATCGCAAGTATCGGGATTCTTCAAAGTGATCGAAGATGTAGATACTTGTGTATGGTATTCAGTTGATAGTAATGACTAAGAGAACTTACTTCTCTTTCAGGTTACTCATAATTGGAAGCATTCCTAAGTTGAGTAACGCTGATCGGCCTCTTTCCATTTAGTTGACATGCACTGGAGACAGCTGCATAATTTGAATCTGGTTCAATTAAATCAGTGCCTCTGGTTCTATATTAGATATAGAACAGTTCATATCTTAACGTTGTTAAGGTACGGGGAGTTGTCCGGCTTATGATTAAAACCAGACTCTGGATAACTCAAGGCACGTTTCTGTAATGGCTGTTTGTGGGTTGACCCAGGCTATGACGAGGGTTGATTTTCTACCATCTGGAAGATCAATAGTGATATTGTTCTAGACTCGCCACAGTTTTAAATAAAATGGATTTTTTCAGAAAACAGTAGTGGGAGTATGGTAGAACTGGAAGTGATTCCAGAACCACAAACGATTACTGAAGATTTGATAGGAACCTAAAGATTCAATCTGGATTGACATTCCATTGGCCACTCAGCAGATAAGGTGGGTAACTTCAGGCACCCGAGAGGTACTCCGGTAGCCTCAAGGACGGTGGCAGGGAAGTTCTTGTTTACCCACACTTGCCATTGCTGTTGTTCCAGGTTGCGAGACCCGGCGGGAGGATGATTATAGCGTCGTTCTAAACTAGTTTTAGAAGTGTACGTGTATATGACTCTGGCAGAGGGTTGTCGTAGTCAGTGGGAGCAGTGGAAGCATTGGTGGACAGTTCGCTTATGTCTATTTATAGACTAAAGCAGGTACAGCGGAGATAGATCATCAATTTCTGATGTGACAGTCATAGGTTTGACTTCATCAGAATAAGGGATGGATCTGTTGAGAAGGTAGTAGGGTGTGATGTCATGGTATTTGGATGACATACACAGAATAGGAAAAGAAACTCCTATACTACGATCGGTTATACTTTGGTCGTCACACAGTGGTTTCTCCACATGGGACTTGGACATTATATCAAACATACTGGTTACTAGATCTATGGTTTTAGATCTAGAATTGGGTGGTTTCCCAATCTGGGTACTTAGACAGTATTCTAAGAGTATTTAGAATGGACGACTCCTGGCACGGTAGTGTACCTGCAGGTGATGGAGTCACCCTCTCTAAAGGTGTCTTACAGACTAAAGGGGAGAGGGATGTGCATGATTAGCAGATCACTTGCTCAGGCAATTGAGTCAATCATGAGATGTCAAGTACCACACCAGATGTTGTTCTTGCACTAAATGCAATAAGTTGACATTGATCCAATCCTGGAGAAACAGTCGGGAGCAGGTTTAGAACATAAGTAGATGTTCTAGGGATATGATAACGACAGCCTCATTCGGGAGACAGTTATCATTCCAGGCTTCCAAGGTGACATGGACGACAAGGAGGTTGTCAGAGTTATAGTTTTTCCTTCTGACGAGGGGCAGTATTTTGGACAGGTGGTCTAAGGCAATACTGAGGGAGGCATGGCGCAGGATACTGATTAAGTTCAGTTGACGATACAGTCTAAGAAGTTTGGATTTGGAGTTCATTTATGAGCTAAGTCCCATCAGACATCCAGACACATTCTAAGACAGGTATTGCTCATTTCGGGAGATGGTTTTCTCCGCGAACTTGAGATATAGAGAGACATAGAAAGAAACAACAAAACGGATCCACTCACTGAGGCTATTCCTTGAACGCAATTGTTTCGCAAACGGGTTTTGTGAGACTGACTAGTAGAGGAGTTGGGTGTTCGGTATCACACGGGCTGTGAGTATGCGACATCGCAATAATTAGCCTTGAGTGCAAGTGGGAGATTGTTGGAGATAGTGCCCTCAGAGTCAATTATTGGATCACAGGCACATGATTGCAATGATTGATGGAGGACCTATCCCGGTAGGACAGTCTTACTCAAGATGATAGTATGCTATCTGGTTTATCTTTATCATCGTGTACTGCTTTAGGTGACCTGACAGGTCACTATTGCACGTTGATAGAGCCCCTGGGATTCTTGCTTGACTGCCAGCAGTATGAGGGCGATCATATACGTGGGAGCTGGTAATCTATAAGCACATCCTTAAATGGTCCCTAGTCGTGGGAGTTTCGAGATAGGGCATCGATACTCCAGAGTAGACTAGTGTATACAGTCGAGACCCCGACGAGGGGCGGTGGCCGGTCTCATAAGCCACTGGTGTCAGTTGGTTCACCTAAGATGTATACAGGTGCTCATTGGGTTATGAGTACACCGGACAGGACTCGCCGGGAACATGCTAGTTGGTCTTATACCAGACGTCAGATAGCAGTTCCCTGGTGACATGTGTACAGGTTAGTTAATCGACCTGGGGATCGTCATTTGTCTCGTGTGAGTTCCCACTGTACTTTGATTACTACCCTACCACGGCTCAAAGGAGTCGTGCAAACAGGTTTTAGTTGGGTACATTCCCGAGCCATATGGAGGCAGTGAGCGGATATTCAGTGGTTCGTCTCTCCCGGTATTGGGGGTGAGGTCGTGCTGTGTCTAGGAGAGCCATTACACGAAGTCCTTGGCCAAGGCAGGAGATTTACTGGTAGGTATTCCAGTAGTATCTCAGGGTGTTCTGGGCTACACTCCGACACGACTTGTACCGCTTTTGGGGGTCTGACTTTTACCAACCCCCTAGGCCCACCATGCGATGCTCATAGACGAACGGACCGGACTGTACGGATATTGTCACTGACAGGCTCAGTAGGGTGTCAGGATGAGTTCGCTCATCGACGTCCCTTTTGGTCAATACCTGGTAACCCGTTACGTATTGGCTTATACCTCTGACGTGCTAGTGTTTAAATCCATAACCAAGGTGTTGACGAGTCTTTAGAGTCCCCCACATTCAGTTACTCAAGCTTTCGGGCGAAAAGCTGTAGAGGCCGTATGGAGATATGGCAAGGTCCGATCAGATACGTGCGGTATTGCACGGATCAGGATCAGACAGTTTGTACAACTGGCTGTATGGTTATATGGCAGGGTTCGATCAGATACGTGCGGTATTGCACGGATCAGGATCGAACGGATTTTACTAGCCGGCTTTGGTATAAGACGGATCCTAGTATAGTACAGTGTAGATTTTGTCTCATTGCATTTATATTTCGGTCGGAATACAGATGCGGGTGTGTATACACAGTATCGGGGTTTTCCTGTAATTTATTACAGGACCAGTTTTCTGGAGTTGCCAGTTTGCTTTCCGTTTCGGCCATTTTCATTTGTATCTTTCAATGGCCGAAGATTGGTGGAGGAGGGCTTATTTGCATTTGTGCAAATAAGCAATTTGGAAGGGGGTCTTTGCATATTGGTTGGATCATGATGGCTCACCATCACTTGACTTTCTTTGTGTCATGATGGTTTGACCATTTGATGTCATCATGCTTGAGATGATGGTTGTGGTGGAGTGTTGGCCTTTGATTGTCATCATGCTTGTTGATGATGAAGTGTGATGATTGTTGTTTGAGTGTTGGACTTTACTAGTGATCATTCCTTTGCATGATAGCCTTCTCTCTCTCTCCTTTTGGATAATGGGGTGGCCTCTCCCATATTTTTTGATACTCTCTCATTCTCTCCTCCCCCATTAGTGATGGCCGGCCAAGCCAAGAGGGGCTGCCCATATTTTGTGTGGTGGGATTTTTGGTCATCTAGCTTCACAAAATCCCACAAGTTCCTCCTCCAAAAAGCTTGTATCATACCTCCACCAATATGGCAATTCCTACAACCCCAAATGAGATACAAGCCTCTACACTACATTCTACAGCAAACCTTGGGCACGTCGACTAGCCAGCTTCATGCCCGAGTTGCCTCGGTATTGAGGTGGGAGCCCATAAAAGATGTAGGCGATGTGGTGCACTTCCGGCGATGAGGTGGAGACAGGACATTCCGCGAGAGATCGGGACGATGACGAGAAGACCGGAGGACTCGGATCAGTCGGTATATCTCTATTCCCTATCTTGTAGTTAGCTAGGACTAGTTAATGGTTCGATCCGGATTTTAGTGCGCGGTGGTGCCGGTTTGCTAAGTTCGCAAAATTAAAGTTTATCACCGCTTCCGCATTTCGGCGTCGGATTGACGGCCGGGGCGCCGCCGTGCACTTACAGCCCTCAATGTCAATTATTAGATCGCAGGTACGTGATTGCAATGATTGAGGCAGGACCTATACCGATATGACAGTCTTGCTCGAGATGATAGTATGCTATCTGGTTTGTCTTTATCATCGTATACATGCTTTAGTTCACTATTGCATGATGATAGAGTCTATAGGATTCTTTCTTGACTACCAGCAGTATGATGGCGATCATATACGTGGGAGCTGGGGTCTGTAAGCACATCCTTAAAAGTGTCCCTTGTCATGGGAGTTTCGAGACAGGGCATCGATACTCCAGAGTAGACTAGTGTATACAGTCGAGACCCCGACGAGGGGCGGTTATCGGTCTCACAAGCCATTGGTGTCAGTTAGTTCACCTAAGATGTATACATGTGCTCATTAGGTTATGAGTACACCGGACAAGACTCGCCGGGAACATGCTTGTTGGTATTATACATATCGTCAGATAGCAGTTCCCTGGTGACATGTGTACAGTTTAGTTCATCGACCTGAGATCGTCATTTATCTCATGTGAGTTCCCACTGTGCTTTGATTTCTACCCTACCATGGCTCAAAAGAGTCGTGCAAATAGGTTTTTTTTGGGTATAGTCCCGAGCCACATGGAGGCAAGTGACCGGATCGGCAGGGGATCCGTCTCTCCCGGTATTGGGGGTGAGATCGCGCTGTGTCTAGGAGAGCCATTACACAAAGCCCTCGGCCGAGGCAGGAGATTTACTGGTAGGTACTCCAGTAGTATCTCAAAGTGTTCTGGGCCACTCTCTGACACGACTTATACCGCTATTGGGGGTCTAACGTTACCTGCCCCTAAGCCGATATGCGATACTTATAGACGAACGGACAGGACTGTATGTATATTGTCACTATTAGGCTCGGTAGGGTTTATGGATGAGTTCGCTCGTCATCTTCCCTTCCAATCAATACATAGGCAAATGTTACGTACAGCTCGTACCTCTGACGTGCTAGTGGTTATATCCAGTGCCAGTGTGTTGATGAGTCATTAGAGTCCCCTACAGACATTTTCCCAAGTTCGGGCGGAACGTTGTAGAGGCCGTATGGGTTTATGGCAGGGTTCGGAAAATGCATGTGCGTTTTCGCACGTGTCATATTTCGGACAGATAATACTGGTCGGCTTTGGTTTAAGCCGGATCCGAGTATTATGCTGTGTAGATATAATATCTTTGTCTCAGTTGCATTTGTATTCGGTCGTAATACATGCGGGTATGTTTATACTAATACGGGGTTATCCTGAAATTCGTTTCAGGATCACTTTTGGAAGTTGCCAGTTTCCAGTTTTCTATCAACCGTATTTAACATTCAGTTAAATGCGGATTTATATTTTCTTGAGATGAGTGTGGAAGCTTCTAGATGCTTCTAGATGGTGACTAGGATGGTGAGGTGGCTTAGTGCATTAATGGAGCATTTATTTGTTGATGACTATGTGTTATGAATCATTGTTGCTTTAAATGAGTTCATACTAAGTGTTTAAATGACTCATCCTCTTCATTATTGTTATGGTGACCCTCTCCTCTCCTACACTCACCTCCCCCCTCTACAAATATGGCCGGCCCCCTCTTGGTGAAGAGTTATGGTTGCTTGAGAGGAAAAAGATGATAGCTTTAGTGTATGGAAATTTGATAGATACTCATTTCACATTTCTACCCGATCCAAAAGGCAACTTCATTAACCGTTCATCCATAGCTTTGGACGTAACGAGACAAAGTGTTCTACTCATTCTCTACATCATTCTTGGTCATCTCTTTTAGTATACTTCATGACCGAGTTGCCTCGGTTCAGAGGCGGGAGCCCGTTTAAAGATCCGTCGACGTGGTGCCACCAGGACGACAAGACTGGAGATTCAAGAGATCGGAGCAGCCGCAATAAAGCGTGGGATGATGGTTGAAGACCGAAGGACTCGGATCGTTTGGTATAACATTTCTACCCACTTTGTAGTTTGTTAGTTTAGCTTTAATGGCAGATCCGGGTTATAGTACGCGATAGCGCCAGTTGTAAAAGTTTTTGTTCCGCATTTGGCGTCTGTTAGACGGCCGGGGCGCTACCGTGGACTTACAATAATGCCATGCGGACGATCCCCCTGTAGATGTTAAATCTACTCACCAACGATCCTGGCTAAGTAAAGCCAACAACTCGCTTTCCCTTCTTCGTAGCGCCCGAAGTCCCCCCTGCGATCCTGAAAACATATAACAATATAACAAGTATATATTAGCAATCGACCAATAACACGTACAACTACGTTTGACCGATACACCAACTCCAATCATACTCTCAAGTGTTCGTCAAGTGGCTAACGCGCGTAGCGACACTACGAAACCAACTCAAGAGCAAAAGCTACACAAAGACACGAATGACATCGGCACAACCCTAGCTAGGAGCGCTAAATGACGCAATCATCAAGCCTAGACCCAGATCGTACCGATCACGCATTCACAACAAACTAATAAACGTGTAATAGAATATAAATAATGTCGCAACGTAAAAAGAAACTCACGCCAAAATTATCCTAAAATCTAGTAAGCAACCTATATCATTTTAGCACAAAACTACAAGTTTTACCAAAACTAGAATTTACAAACATCACCAAATAGCTAGATTAAACCAATCATACCTTTACTATAATTTTGATCTCACTTAATTAGGATTTAGTAAAAGTCTAGATTGTAATTAAGCTAATTAGATAATTAGGAAAATATCATGTAACAAATCTAGAAAGTAGGTTAAGTTTTCATTTGATTAAAACTTCATACTTAACCATCCACTAAACAAAACCTTAACTTGATTATCAAAAACCATTTCTAGAATTTTTAAACATGCAATTAAAAGCATTATTTACACATCTAATAAGCTAACATAAAGATTAAACAACAAATAAAGATTTGGGTTAGGGTTTTATACCTCCACAAAAGATCCAAAATCAAACAACAACTCCAAATTTTAGCCTCCAAAATCAAGACTTTTCATGAAGATCCAAACATGTTTAGGGCTAACGATTAATGGGTAATGATTTGTTTTTGAGTTTGTTGGATAAATTAAGGTTTTTTGATGAATTTTTGGAGCTAAAAAGAGTTGAAATGGGATGAAAGAAAAGAGAGGGCAGCAAGGAATGGCCGGCCAAAAAGAAGGAGGAAAAAAATGGAAGTGTTTGGATAAGTGTAGAAGTTCATGCTAAAAACAAAAACAAAAGTTTAATTAACAATTCTTTAAGTCACCCCATTTCTTTTCATTTCTAATTTTCTTTAAATTCTCACAAATATCAAGATATTTTGTGTTGGATAGATTAATCTTAATCTAGTGATTAGACAAGCATAGATTCACATTAGTAATAATTAACCCAAACCATAAATGTAATTACCACTAATAAAGTGCACAAATAAAACATTAAAATAATATTTAATTAGGAAAAATTCTATGTGAACCAAAACTTCCAATTGGCACCCAAAGCCCGCGCACTAGCTTCATTCTAGCTAAACTAGGTGTCGTCAAGTCTATAAAGAAGTTTGATCACAATCGAGTTAAAACGGAAAACACCGACTAATTTACCCTAAAAACGGGGGGGGAAAATCCGCATAACGATTTCTAAAATGTTACAACAAATCTCTTAATTTCATATACCATATACCAACACAAACACTTAGCACACTTACCACCAAAATCATTTTCTCTCACTAACCACTTTGTGTTTTTTTTGTTTTGATATACTTGCTAACCCTTGTGTTTAGCATTGATACCCCAAGTGTGAACAAACAAACATTAAGTGGTCAAAAGGACTCGTTTCGTTCTTCATGCCAGAATCGACGTAAGGAATGGATAACTCATGACGAAGGGAGTGTAGAGGGAAACGTCGCGATTCAATCTTCCAAGCCGAAGCCACCATTCTTAACTTGCTTGCTTTCTTGCTTTTCTTATTTTCGTATTCTTTTATAATTTTGTGACAACCAACCCAATTCATTTATTTGTTAAACCTTAAATCATGATGCCTAATACACAATTCCCTACGGATCGACCCATGCTTTCCGACTCACTACAACGTGCCGTGCACTTGCGGTTATAAATAGTAAAACGAGAACGATCACGCGTGCGCATTCCATTTCATTAAAACATATACATTTCCAAAACATATGCGTTTGCGCGCGGGGGTGAATTCCCAACAAGTTTTTGGCGCCGTTGCCGGGGAGTTGGTAGTATTAGGAATTGTTATTTCTGGTTCCTACTAACTTACTAATGTCTAATTCAAATTTTTTTCAAAACTAACAAAAACACAAAACTAACAACTTGTTCTCTGTCCTTCATACCAGATTGCACTCTGTGATTCAACTAAAACATCTAGTAAGACCGTTATAATGCTAACATAGTCTTGATGTGCCACACAAAATTCCAGTATAAACAAGCATCACTTGGCCGGCGACAATAAGGGGAAATCCGAGCTCGCCGGCCTAATGATGGTTTTTGTGATTTTTTCTTTTTTGGTTCTCCAGTGTGTTGTCAGTGTTCTAGTGGTATTGTTTGATTTTTCTAATTTTAAGTGTGCAGGAATTGGGGCACATATATCGCTTTTTGACACTAAATATCGTATTTTCCAACATTTCAGGTTTTTAAGGAATTATGACCAGCGATCGTGCGGAGCGAGGCTCAAATGCAATTGCAAGACGTTAAGAAAGTACAGTGCTAAAGATCTGGGTAGTTTGACCCTCGCAGGCGAACAATCAAAAGCTCGGATCACTTTCAAAGGTGTTTCTTAACCCAAATCATTTTGGTACATATTTTCTAACACCTACGCCCAAATCCGACGCATTCTAATATTCTATCTTTCGCAGGATTCTTCGCACAATTTTGTCGCCAATTTTACAGAGAACTAACCGTATTTTTTTGCAGCGCCTAAACTTAAACGAAAAAGAATTGAATTAAATTTCTCGACTTCTTGAATTCTTTTATTGATTGCGCATTGCATCTTAATACGGATTTTAAGGGCAAAGATGACCAAACAAGATACGGTAAAGGATTTCATCACCTTTTCTCCATAGCCCACAAATCACAAAACTGCATTCTTGCATACCCCCAGTAATTTAAAATCAATTAGAACATTGACTCTAAGGACTTCGCGCTCATTAGGAGAAATTAACTATGTTTAGAACTTTGCTTAACGGTATATCGTTTACAGGGTGTCTAGGCAAGTGTTCACGGTGAAACCGCCAAAAGAGAAAGGGTTATCTAATTAAGGAACTTCGCAAAAGCGTTGGAAAACCACCCCTTATCTCTTGCACTTACCAGGCTTCGTGATCAGTATATCTTGAGCCTATTTCTCGACATAGTTTTACTTTGTCAATCAGGTTCTTGAGCCGGTCTAGTTGACTTAGAATAATATAGACTGCTAGGGGTGTGATATTCATTATTTTTGTGGCATTTGTGAAATTCTTGTTAATATGGGTGACACACAATTTAATTTGATTTTTCACGATTCTTATTCTTTTGTTTATACTCGATCCTTATCCATTTGTTTAAATTGCCAAAATTCTTCCCACATTCATGAACATTGTCCTTTTCTAGGGGGTGACCGATCGTCCCAAAATTTTGATAACGACCGCCCACCTAACACTCCTGAACCTAGTCCCACTTCAACCATAGACCAAATGATTGAAAATTTAGAGAAAGATGTCGACAGATTGGCCGCTTTAGTATCACCACCATCACAACCCCTCCAACCTGAAACAACTGAACCATCATTAGGGTATTATAGTGAAATGGATGCTAGGTTGACCGCTCTAGAGAAAGGTGTTGAAATAATGACTGCAGTCGAGAATCAAACAGCTTCTACGCTAGCCATGTGCATACAGCTGTCTGAGTAATTGTTTCTTGCAAAAGCACAATTATTGGCTAGAATAGAGGAACACACGAAACATTTAGCTGTGAGGATTCTAGTGAGTGAACACAGTCAATCGGAACCCAATAGTGTTAATATCTGTCATCTAGGAAGTCACCCAAGTGAGATTAGCGATCAATTGAATTTTGATGATTTCATAGATGACGATGCAACTGAATTGACTAAGTATTGTACGGACGCACAAGAAAAGCCTCCGCCTAATTTTTGCATTCCAATTTTAGAGGAGGAACCTTGTGAATTTGTCGGGTATGGTTTGGAAAGATTGTCAGAAGAGATCAATGATCATGAATCCACAATTTTTGTATCACCTAGTGATATTGTTTCGGAAGAAACGTTAGGGTGTGAACCTACTTTTTTATATGACATGAACCTACCCATGTGTGAATGTGATCAGGGCGATATTGTATTGGGAGAGTTTGTAAACTATAGTGATAAGAATAGAATTGTGAAAAATTATAAAGAGGAAGGCAGTCATGAAGAATATTCTTTCATATCGAGTTTTGAGGAAATTTTTGCGAATGAGCTTGATATTTTAGGTGAGTTTGAGTCAGGATCCATTTAGGAACATCCTAAGAACCTTTATTTTTCCAAACTTTTTGTGGATGGACTCCATTTTTTGAACGAACCTGACTTTGAAACTCCACATATACTTCTTGAAAATTCAATTCATTCGAACAACCATTCTTTTTCCTTTTCAAAACTTCGTCATCACCTTCAGCGTCTTCTGATTCCTACCATCACACACCCATGCCATTTACTAACATCTAACCATTCTTTGTATATTCTCTTTTTCTTTTTATTATACCTATTCTTTTGCCAGCCATGGCACTATATCGACAAAAATTTTGAATGGCTGGTATTAACTTCTGGACTAACCATGTCGTTAAGCTTGTGAATATTTTAATCTTTGTTTTTTCTAGTTTTTTTTTAAAATAATAAGATCTCACCCGTTAGGGGGTGAGCGCTGATTTTTAGGGGGACAAGACTGATTTCATTTTAAGTTTATGTTTGAGTAGGATTATAAATATTTTGTGTTTTCTTATTGTGTGGGTTTTTTTTGTATAGTACCTGTATAAGTCACACAGCCCCCAACCCGAGCCATCGCTTCCTCATTTCTCAAACAGATCTATCATTCTTATCTTCTGTCCCTGCAGCCTCCCACCAAACCCTAGCCCCCCTCCTCGATTTCCTACCGACGAGAGCTTCCCAAGGTCCGGTGAGCTCGGCCGATTCTCCTCGGATCGTCGATTTTCTTCCTCCTTGTTGTAAGCCTCTCTCTTTCCCCCTCTCCTGTAGTGTTTATTTTTCTGCAATTTCCACAGACTACAGGAAAATGGCCCCCTTTGAATTAGAACGCAATTTTGTTTCCATTTTCTCTTACGAAGTGTTCAGACATTATTTCTGTGATGCGATCCGACAATTGGGGTGGGAATTTCTGTTATATGGGGAGGAGGGTTTGTGTGCGCGCGAGCACCTGGTTGATGAGTTCTATGATGTCACGACCCAAAATTTGGATGTGACCGGCACTTAGATTGTATCATATCTAAAGATATGCACATAGTCCAAGTAAGCCGAAAACCAAGATCAAAATCCTTTTTGCGGAATTCTTTATATAGAAATTTAGTTTTATGTAAAAATCACAGTTTATGAAGTTAAAATATTAAACAAGTATAAAGTGTTAAGTTTGGTTGCATCCCTAGTTGGGATCAACAATATCAACAGCGGAAAATAAAATCTCAGTATATAGGACATCAATACGAATCCAAGACATAAAGAAAAGAAATAACAATTTATAGAACTAAACGATCTCAACTGTCAAATAATATACATATAACCATCAGTCACTCTAAGTCAAAAATACAGGTTTGATGGAGAACTTCTAGATCAAAAATACAATACGCAAAAGTGAAGGTTACTACATATGTAACCCACATAGCAAAAGATGCGATAAAAGCGGAAAGAGCAGATCTGCACCGCTGCTAACCGTCCACTCTACCCCTGCAAGAAACTATGGCACAACGGGGGTGAGTTGCCAACTCGGTGAATATAACTAACATATAACGGTTAATAATGTAAATATGACGATCTTACTAACTGAAATGTGAACAAGTATAATGTATAATTATCCGTGGAAATCATGAATCTATAATACGAATCTCATTATCAAAACTGAAATCTCTTCCTTTATTTCCAATAAAATTCATTTCTCCATGTCCATCATCGACACAAAACTTCCATTTCTCACAGGCATCATTCCTTGAATGATCCTGAAATCAACAATACCGGTCGTTATCATCTAGATATATGCCGTATTTTTACCGCTATCTTCGGTATCGAGTAACCTCGCTAGGCTCCCCCGCCTTAAATGTTGCTATCGTGCTGCTCGGTCTCGATCGGGTCCACCGTGTATCCAACTATATATCTCCCTCACTCAGTATGGATAACGTAAAATCCGCGACCATATATCTCCCCCACTCGGTCCGGAATAAAACCAAATCATAAAACATCTCATGGTGGACATGACACATCAATCATGAAAATCTCTGGATTTATGTAATAGTATTTAAAACTCAAAACTATAAATCCTTAATAATACATTTACCTCTTATATCAACATGAAATACTCTAATACTAAACATGATGTTAACGATGCAACCTACTAATGTTATTGGTGTTTAAGATATGATATGAATCATTTTAGCAAGAAATTTACTAAGTGTTAAAGTGACATGGTAATATCGACGAGGTGTGTGTAACATGTAAGATGTGCACATAGCATAACTCGTCCATACTTATGCAGTGTACTAGCAACTAAGCAAAATATAAGTGAGTATGAATGCATGTTCTCAATTTAGCATAACAAAATAAAGCTTTTATTTAAATAAAACTACGGGAGTAACACACCAACTTTACAAAATTCCCCGGTAGATGTTTAGTCTACTCACCGGAAAACGTCGAATCTATTCAGGAATTTCCAATCCTTTCCCTTTCCTCGCTGCCTCCGAAAATCCCGTATTCGAATGTAACATCACAATTTAACTTATATAAGGAAACGGCTACTCCGACATGACGGAAATGGAAAACACCCATTCCCACGTACTAGTTATATTACATACGACTATATCATGCTATTTAACACTTAACCTTACTGGATTTTAACCCTAACCTGCATCGCTACAGAATTTAAATCGCGATGCGTTTTTACCGTGTCGTATATTGTGTTTTTAGATATCTTTTCCGATATTAGCTTCCAGATTCTAAATTCAGTGAAATTAACTTGTTTAAGTAACACCAAAATGGCCAAAATTATACACTGAAACCCACCCAACCATCCAAAACCACCTAGCATCCTACAAAACCGGCGACGCCGGAATTTTCTTATTGGCCGCCGGCCCAAATCCGAGCCCTCCGGTTCGTGATCCTATGGTTTGCTCTAGGTGTTACATACATCAATTAGGTCTTGTTTAGTTGGGTTAATTATCTTCCAAACAATAGCAGATTCAAAAAGAGACTAGTTTGGAATAAAATACGAAATTATAGAACTTGTTCATTTCAAATTAAACTAAGTACAAAACCTTAATTTCCTACTGTGATTAAGAATTTTACCCAAAATAATTTGTTAGAATATCCCCTCTAAGATGCTAAGCCCCTTGACCTAGCTTGATGATGAGAAAACCTAGAACCTAGCTTCCTTCTTCTTCTTTCTCCTGTTCTTTCTTGTTTTCTTTAGTTTTGTTTTTCTTTCAGAAATTTTTCATATTTTAAACTTGGTAATTGATCTGAACTTATCATATATATGAGAAGAGGGAAGGGTGAGGTGGTAGAAGGAGGTGTCAAGGGTTAAAGAGTGCTATTCTCACACAAGGAGGAGGTGGTGTGTGTGTGTGTGCATGCAAGTAAGAGGTGTGCTTGCATTATCTCTAAATTTTGTTTTTAATCTACACTAAAATTCTGAGCTAAAATGTTTTCTATCCCTTTTTCATTTACACCCCTAACAATTTTCCTTTTGCACAAAAACCTAAACTTTATCTAAAAACCCCTCACAACTTAGTTTATTAAAAAACACACATTTTATTAAAATGAAGCTAAAGTTATCACTAAAACCGTTATAACTTATTTATGTTCCATACTAAAATTTTAATTTAATTTGTTTTACATACATCTTATGAAATTGTCTTATTTGTTTTTTATAACTTTGTGATTTATCATTTTATTATTAAATTAATTAATTTTATTTATTTCTAAATTTTCAAAACACTACAGTATTCCCCTCTTAAGAAAATTCGGTCCCCGAATTTAAAAAAAATTTAACTAGACATACCTTCGAAAAGATGTGGAAATTTCTTCTGCATCGCATCCTAGGTCTCCCAAGTAATCTCCTCGCGATTCTTTCCTTGCCAAAGAAACTTTACAGATGGAAGTATCCTCGATCGTAGTTTATTTGCCGGCCTGTCAAGAATAACGAATGGCTGCACTGTGTAGGATAAATCCGGTTCAAGCTGTAAGGTCTGATGCTGGATCGCGTGAGATGGATCGTGAAGATACTTGCGAAGCATCGAAACGTGGAACACCGGATGCACGTCGGGAAAACTCGGTGGAAGTGCTAAACGATAAGCTACAGCACCCACTCTCTCCAGAATCTCGTAAGGTCCGACATATCTGGGGCTGAGCTTCCCCTTTTTCCCAAAACGCATCACACCTTTCATCGGAGATACACGAAGGAACACATGATCTCCCACTCCAAACTCGAGTATACGACGTCGTCGATCTGCATATGATTTATGTCTGCATTTGGGCCGCCTTCATTCTATCCCGTATCAATTGAATCTTTTCTGTAGTCTCCTGTACTATCTGCGGTCCCAAGATGCAACTCTCGCTCAGTTCCGTCCAGCAAACGGGTGATCGAAATTTCCTCCCATACAAAGCTTTAAAGGGTGCCATCTGGATCGTCTCCTGAAAACTGTTATTGTACGAGAATTCTATCAAAGGTAGGCGACGATCCCAACTACCACCGAAATCAAGGCTACATGCCCGAAGCATATCCTCTAGTGTCTGAATGGTCCGCTCCGATTGACCATCTGTCTGTGGGTGAAAATCTGTACTAAAACTCAACTGTGTACCCAGAGCTTCTTGAAGTTTCTGCCATAGCCTGCTAGTAAACTGGGTACCCCTATGAGAAACTATGCACGTCGGAACTCCATGCAGACGTACAATCTCATCGATATAAATCTGAGCATACTGTGCAAAACTATACGTCGTCTTTACTGGAAGAAAATGAGCGGCCTTTGTCAATCTATCTACAATCACCCAAATAGAATCATACCCTCTGCTAGTCCTGGGTAGACCCACCACGAAATCCATGGAAATCTGTTTCCATTTCCACTCTGGAATGGGTAAGGGCTGCAATTCTCCGGCTGGCCTCTGGTGTTCTGCCTTGACTTGCTGACAAGTCAAGCATCTCGAAACATATTCCGCAACATCCCTCTTCATTCCTTCCCACCAATACATATCCTTCAGATCATGATACATCTTGGTGGAACCAGGATGAATACTGTATGCTGATCTATGGGCCTCCTCTAAAATCACACGCCTCAATCCGTCAGAATCTGATACACAAAGACGAGTCCTAAAATGTAATACTCCATGATCATCAATCACAAACTCCGTCTCCCTGCCCTGCCTAACCTGATCCATAATCTCCAACATACGAGTATCTGCAGGCTGTGTCTCTCGAATACGATCCAATAACTGAGGTCGGGTGCGAACATATGCAAGCTGCCATCCTGTCGGGGTGAACTCAAACTGTATACGACTATCACATAAAATCTGCCAGTCTGTAGAAGACTGTCTCTGCAAGGTGCGCAAATGAGATAAGCTACCTCCAGGTCTCTGAGTCAAAGCATCTGCTACAACATTTGCCTTTCCTGGATGATACAAGATCTCATAATCGTAATCTTTCACCAGTTCCATCCATCTACGCTGCCTTAGGTTCAGATCCCTTTATTGAAAAATATACTTTAAGCTCTTATGATCTGTGAAGATTTGGCACGACTCTCCATACAAGTAATGTCTCCAAATCTTCAATGTGAATACCACAGCAGCCATCTCTAGATCATGAGTGGGGTAGTTTTGTTCGTGCCTCTTCAACTGTCGAGAAGCATAAGCTACAACCCTATCGTGCATCATCAACACACTGCCTAACCCACTCGAGATGCATCACAATACACAACGAAACCATCTGACCCGGAAGGTAAAGATAAGACTGGTGCAGTCGTCAAGCGCGTCTTCAACTGCTGTAAACTCTGCTCACATGCATCTGTCCACTGAAATGGAACCTCCTTCCTAGTCAATCCGGTCAAAGGTGCAGCGATCCGTGAAAAATCCTGCACGAAGCGTCGGTAATATCCTGCCAGACCTAAGAAACTCCGAACTTCTGTAACTGAGACAGGTCTGGGCCAGTGCTGTACCGCTTCAATCTTCTTCGGGTCCACATATATCCCAGCTCTAGTAACTATGTGTCCCAAGAATTCCATACTATCCAGCCAAAACGCACACTTGGAGAATTTTGCAAACAGCTGATGCTCCTTCAAGGTCTGCAACGTAATACGCAAATGCTGCTCGTGCTTCGTCTGACTCCGAGAATAAACAAGAATGTCATCTATGAACACTATAATAAACTGATAATTGAAAGGTCTAAAGTTACGGTTCATCATATCCATAAAAGTTGCTGGAGCGTTGGTGAGTCCGAACGACATCACCAGAAATTCATAGTGCCCATATCTTGTGCGAAACGCAGTCTTCGGAATATCGTCTTTCCGAACCCTCAACTGGTGATACCCTGACCGCAAATCAATCTTCGAGAAGTAACCAGCTCCCTGCAACTGATCGAATAAGTCATCTATACGTGGTAGTGGATATCTGTTTCGCACAGTGACGCGATTCAGCCATCGATAGTCGATGCACAGTCTCATACTACCGTCCTTCTTCTTTACAAATAAGATAGGAGCTCCCTATGGTGATACAATGGGTCGAACAAGCCCTCTATCTAACAACTCTTGCAACTGGATTTTGAGTTCCTTCAACTCCATCGGTGCCATTCGATAGGGTGGTATAGAAATAGGCCCCGCACCCAGAATCAAGTCGATGCAAAATTCAATGTCACGATCGGGTGGCAATCCTGGTAACTCAGCAGGAAATACCTCAGGAAATTCTCATCCGATTGGAAGCCGTTCCAATGGAATCTCAGCGACTCCTAAGTCCTGAACAAATGTCAAGAACCCATGACAACTCTTCTTCAAGAGTCATCCCACACAAGAAGCAGAAATCATGTTGGCAGGAGTAATATTACAGTCCCATGCACAATAAAAACCGGTTTACCTGGAAAACAAAATCTAACCGCCTTCCCCCGACAATCTACATAGGCATGACAAGCGGCCAACCAATCAATACCAAGAAGTATATCAAAATCTATCATATCCAGGAGAATCAGATCAACTAGCGAATCTCTATCACCAATACGCACAGAACATGATCTGAATACGTGCCGAGCTATAAAAGAATCTTCTACCGGGGTAATCACTACTAATGGTAACTCTAACAACGATTACTCTTTCCCCCAAAGAAATTGCAAATCGTGAAGATACATAAGAATGTGTCGAACCGGGATCAAATAAAACATGTGCCTCTAACTAACATACTGTAAGAGTACCTGTCACGACTGCATTTGATGCCTGGGCATCCTGTAGAGTTAGCGTAAATACCCGTGCCTGGCCCCTGCCCGCATCCTGTCGTCCCCTACCTCTATCTTCTCGACCTCTCTGAGAACGTCCCGCAAAGCCTCGACCTCGTGGTACAACTGCCTGGTGTGTAGCGCCAACTGGGGGAGGAAGTAAAGACATCGGTGTAGAAGATGGAAAGGGTAAAGTAGCCTGTGGAACAACGGTCCCTCCCTGGGATCTACAATCCCGCGCAAAGTGTTCGGGAAGTCCACAACCAAAACATGTAGATGGAGGCCTCTGATCATCGGGATAAGAACTGAACATCTGGCCTTGGGTCCAACCTCGTCCGAAACTGCGGCCTGTAGTATATCTGCCTCTACCTCTGCCAAACTGTCTAGTCATTGGCCCGATCGGTCTACTCCTCTTTGGATCTGGAACAACCACTGCCTCGCTCAAACGCTCCTCCACTTGTATCGCTGCATCCATGGCCTGCGCATACATATCAAAATGCTGGGAGCCTATAGCCAGATACAACTGCGTGTCCAGACTCCTTAGGAACCTCATCACCCGAAGCTCCTCCATAGGTACTAAGTATGGGGCATAGCGCGACAGCTGGGTGAATCGTAAATCATAATATCCCACCGACATACTTGCCGATTTCCGCAATGCTTCAAAACTGCTATCTCTAGCATCCCTCACACTCTGTGGAAGAAATATGGCAAGAAAGACCTCAGAAAACTCGGTCCACGACATCGGAGGAAGACCCGTAGCTCGCCCTCTCTCCAACGACTCACACCACTCCTGTGCAAGTCCCTCCAAACGAAAGCTAGTCAGCTCAACTGTCCTCGCATCAGAACATCGCAATGATCTGCCAATCCTCGCCATCCTATAAAGAAAGGACTGAGAATCTTCCACTACATCGGTCCCTGTAAATATCGGAGGTCTCAATCCCAAAAATTCCGCAAGCGATACCTCCATCACTCTCGTATCTACAAGTGCTACCATCTGCGTAGGCTGTACCTCGGACTCTGCTACGGTCGGTGTCGGATCCTGTCTCAATACTTTAGTGGCCTCAGCTAACTGTCCTACCACTCGCTGCAATCCCAACATTCCCTCCTCAATCCTAGTCATGCGATCTGGAGGAGGAGGATCAACATGCTCATGCACCGCCGGAACGTCCGGTGTACCAGTCGCTGTCACAGGAGGACTCGCCCTAGCCGCATCTCTGGCTGCGGCTCGCCTAGCCCGCGTAGCCATAGTAACTGGAACAAGAAACGAGAGTTGATAAGGCTTATGAATAGGAACAATTAATAACGGAGAATTAACGGAAGAATAGATCAAGATATACATCCTAAGGTTAGTTAGGCTGAGTATGGTAACGTAAATATGCCGCGGAATATACGTACGGTACTGCACTCATCCTAATTCACCTACTCCATCAAACCAAAGGTCATCCTAAATCACGGACTCACGTCAACCTATTTTAAATTCCCTACTCGATTCCGTAAGGTTACTCCTAAGCTCTGATACCAACTTTGTCATGACCCAAAGTTTGGATGTGACCGGCACTTAGATTGTATCATATTTAAAGATATACACACAGTCCAAGTAAGCCGAAAACCAAGATCAAAATCCTTTTTGCGGAATTCTTTATATAGAAATTTAGTTTTAAGTAAAAATCACAGTTTATGAAGTTAAAATATTAAACAAGTATAAAGTGTTAAGTTTGGTTGCATCCCTAGTTGGGATCAACAATATCAACAGCGGAAAATAAAATCTCAGTATATAGGACATCAATACGAATCCCAGACATAAAGAAAAGAAATAACAATTTATAGAACTAAACAATCTCAACTGTCAAATAATATACATATAGCCATCTCTCACTCTAAGTCAAAAATACAGGTTTGATGGAGAACTTCTAGATACAGAATACAATACCCAAAAGAGAAGGTTACTACATATGTAACCCACCTAGCAAAAGATGCGATAAAAGCGGAAAGAGTAGATCTACACCGCTGCTAACCGTCCACTCTACCCCTGCAAGGAACTGTGGCACAACGGGAGGAGTTGCCAACTCAGTGAATATAACTAACATATAACGGTTAATAATGTAAATATGACGATCATACTAACTGAAATGTGAACAAGTATAATGTATAATTATCCGTGGAAATCATGAATCTATAATACGAATCTCATAATCAAAACTGAAATCTCTTCATTTATTTCCAAAAAAATTCATTTCTCCGTGTCCATCATCGACACAAAACTTCCATTTCTCACAGGCATCATTCCTCGAATGATCCTAAAATCAACAATACCGGTCGTTATCATCTAGATATACGTCGTATTTTTACCACTATCTTCGGTATCGAGTAACCTCGCTAGGCTCCCCCGCCTCAAATGAGGCTATCCTGCCCCTTGGCCTCGACCGGGTCCACCATGTATCCAACTGTATATCTCCCCCACTCAGTATGAATAACGTAAAATCCGCGACCGTATATCTCCCCCACTCGGTCCGGAATAAAACCAAATCATAAAACATCTCGTGGTGGACATGACACATCAATCATGAATATCACTGGATTTATGTAATAGTATTCAAAACTCAAAACCATAAATCCTAAATAATATATTTACCTCTTATATCAACATGAAATACTCAAAAACTAAACATGATGTTAACGATGCAACCTACTACTGTTATTGGTGTTTAAGATATGATATGAATCAATTTTAGCAAGAAATTTACTAAGTGTAAAAGTGACATGATAATATCGACGAGGTGTGTGTAACGTATAAGATATGCACGTGGCATAACTTGTCGATACTTGTGCAGTGTTCTAGAAACTAAGCAAAATATATGTGAGTTATGAATGCATGTTGTCAATTTAGCATAACAAAATAAAGCTTTTATTTAAATAAAACTACGGGCGTAACACGGCATCTTTACAAAATTCCCCGGTAGATGTTTTGTCTACTCACCGGAAAACGTCGAATTTATTCAGGAATTGCCAATCCTTTCCCTTTCCTCGCTGCCTCCGAAAATCCCGTATTCGAATCTAACATCACAATTTAACTTATATAAGGAAACGGCTACTCCGACATGACGGAAATGAAAAACACATGTTCCCACGTACTAGTTATATTACATACGACTATATCAAGCTATTTAACACTTAACCTTACTGGATTTTAACCCTAACCTGCATCGCTACAGAATTTAAATCGCGATGCGTTTTTACCGTGTCGTATATTGTGTTTTTAGATATCTTTTTCGATATTAGCTTCCAGATTCTAAATTCAGTAAAATTAACTTGTTTAAATAACACCAAAATGGCCAAAATTATACACTGAAACCCACCCAACCATCCAAAACCACCTAGCATCCTACAAAACCGACGACGCCGGAATTTTCTTATTGGCCGCCGGCCCAAATCCGAGCCTTCCGGTTCGTGATCCTATGGTTTGCTCTAGGTGTTACATACATCAATTAGGTCTTGTTTAGTTGGGTTAATTATCTTCCAAACAATATTAGATTCAAACAGAGCCTAGTTTGGACTAAAATACGAAATTATAGAACTTGTTCATTTCAAATTAAACTAAGTACAGAACCTTAATTTCCTACTGTGATTAAGAATTTTACCCACAATAATTTGTTGGAATAACCCCTCCAAGATGCTAAACCCCTTGTCCTAGATTAATGATGAGAAAACCTAGAACCTAGCTTCCTTTTTCTTTCTCTTGTTCTTTCTTGTTTTCTTTAGTTTTGTTTTTCTTTCAGAAATTTTTTAGATTTTATACTTGGTAATTGATCTGAACTTATCATATATATGAGAAGAGGGAAGGGTAAGGTGGTAGAAGGAGGTGTCAAGGGTTAAAGAGTGCTATTCTCATGCAAGGAGAAGGTGGTGTGTGTGTGCATTCAAGTAAGAGGTGTGCTTGCATTATCTCTAAAGTTTGTTTTTAATCTACACTAAAATTCTGAGCTAAAATGTTTTCTATCCCCTTTTCATTTACACCCTTAACAATTTTCCTTTTGCACAAAAACCTAAACTTTACCTAAAAACCCCTCACAACTTAGTTTATTAAAAAACACACAATTTATTAAAATGAATCTAAAATTATCAGTAAAACACTTATAACTTATTTATGTTGCATACTAAAATTTTAATTTAATTTGTTTTACATACATCTTATGAAATTGACTTATTTGTTTTTAATAACTTTGTGATTTATCATTTTATTATTAAATTAATTAATTTTATTTATTTCTAAATTTTCAAAATGCTACATATGATGCACTGAGAGATGGAGAGATACTCCTGGATCGGATTCGATTTCATTTTCAGGGTAGGCGTAGGGTATTTTCAGCCGATACCATATCCAACGTCACCAATATCCCGATCCGATATGGGTGTCAAAAACCATTAGAACTGGCACGGTATAGGACAGTTTTGGGTGATCGATGCGAGCTCCAAGATGCTGGGATGAATGCCCAGCAGATTTATAGGAACGCCTATACGGCATGCCGCTGGGCGTATCGCAACGTCAGGGGGATCGCGCGCGTCTCATCTTTTCCGGCGATTGTAGGGCACATGGTCCATTGCTTGATGACCAGAGATTACCAGTTTTGTATGGCGAGCATGCTATTCGCCACAGTCAAGGAAAGTGTTGCCACGCGCAAATCTTTACTTCCCGTCCTTGTTACCCAGATTTTCCGATCTTATATGAAGGACGATTACTTCGCAGCCTGCCTCACGATGTACGACATAGTCTCGGTAGAGATAGAGAGGATCTCACCAGGGAACACAGATCCCAGGAGTGAGCAGCAGATCTGGTCCCCCACCGATCCCAGCGAGCACGCAGCCCCGCAGACTTCATCGGAGATCTGCTTGGGAGATGACGTTCCGACGGATTCGTACGAACTATACAGAATAGAAGTCCGCTGCATCAAGACTTTGATCCGGAAAAATAAGGAAATGAAAGAACAGCTTAGCCAGATCTTAGCCAACCAGGTAGAAGCAACCGGAAGCAGCCGAGGCAAGGGAAAAGCCAAGCGACGATGAGGACATCGTCCGGATCAGTGGGGGGGTGGAGATTTTTGGTGGTATTTTGTATCTGCATAAAGTTTGCATCTGCATATTTTCTGTATTTTAGCACTTACATAATGTATTTTTCTTTTCTTTTGCATGTAGTTGCATTTCATATCTGCATTTGTACTGCAATGTATTGAAAAAATTGAAAATTTTATTAAAATTGAAAATTTTTCTTGAAAATTATAAAAACTATGTCATGTTGGTTAGCAGGGAAACTTTGATTCAAAGTCTGATGGTTCGGTTGATAAGTTGAAATAACTAAATCCTTTTTTTGAAACCGAGAACCCGAAAAATAACCCTCCTTTATTTTTAACCGTAGCTAATATGTTTCTTTTATATCACTTACACGTGTCGTGTGTTTTTGAGAATCTGATGAAAGTCACACATCTCTATAAACTTTTAAAATTGATAAACATCTTTAGGATCAAACAGGTTTATTCTGAGTTAAGTAATATCAAGAATAGTTCATACAGTGAAGTAGAGATGAAAAAATTTAGAGAGGTTTTAACAGAAGCTATAAGTCTGAAAAATAACCCATCTGAAACCTTGTTGGAGTAATTACACACCTTATCAAATGTAACGTCTTCAGATTTAAAAGAAAAAGCTGGATATATCTTCATTTTCACTGAGTGCAGAATTATTATAAAATGAGTCTTTTGTTTTGTAGCCTTGGTAACTTGGGTAATAAATTCCTTAGGGTGTCTCCACACCTAATGCCCTAAAACCATCTGGTTTGTGAGTCTTTGACCCAAAGCTCGCTAAGTTTCCAATCGCCAGATAAAACAAGCTAAGCAAGTTTTCTCTGCGAGTTAAAAGTCCTAACGGTTGTTTGTGGGAGAATAATCTTGGAGGTGGTGAATTTTCTATTAAAACAGATTTTTCGCGAAGATATGAAGGTTTGTATTTATTAGGATGTTTTGCACGATAACTTTGGTGTGTATATACAAAAACAGGTAAAAGCTAGGAGTGAAGAATAAGACTTAGGTCCTCTGTTAAAATTGATATATATTCTTACTTGAAACCTAACTGGAGAATAAAATTTGAGAAAATCTTAACTCCCTTCAAACTCGTGTGATCCTTTAGAAGTATATCCTGGTCCGTAATTATGACATGATGACCCTAATCAAACTTCTTAAAACATTATGAACACTATCCGCACAGTCACGTAAAGACGCGTATGAGCGTATGTTAAACCGATTGCGAGGAGTGAAAAATAGGGTTTAACGTTTCTGACTTGGGTAATAGAACTTCTAACTTTGATCTCTAACCTTAAGATTAGAATCAACAGTTTTTTTCGCAACTCTAACTTGATTGGATTTTGTGGGTGTAATCCGCTGAAAACCCTCAAGAGACAACACTCCTCATACTAGGGACACCTAGAGGTTTAACAGCTTGTTGCACATGCTCAGAGCAATCGTGTTCCCTGCGAAAGTGAGGCTAGGATTTTTTGTTTTGCTCAGGACGAGCAAAAGATAAGTTTGGGTGTATTTGTTCATCTCAGATAACTGCATTTTTATACCTCTCATTCATTATCTATTTTTCTATTTATTGGTATTATTAACCAGTGTCTGCTCAGTAAATACAGATTACAGGTATTCATGATAAAATGCTGGAAACACACTCAAAATCACGGATATAACATTTGGGAGCCGACACTGCAATCAGAACAGAAAACAGACCGACATCCTAGGAGCTCTTTTGCAAATAATGCATGTGTACAAATTTTTTGTCTATAAATGGTCCAACACACAAGTGTGTACATGCCATGGACCAAGTGTGCACATGCCATGGACCGGTGGGCTGCCTTGGCATCATTAGTTGTGCAAGTGGGGGACAAGAACATTAATTGCTAAAAGTTGTGAAGTGAAAGAAAGTACATGTTCCTTCCAAATCTTCTGAATACAAACCTGATTCAGATTGAGTAATCTACCAACACCAGAAGCATTTTGGAGTGCACTCAAGACCACACCACAAACCCGAGCTCCTATGCTCAGAATTTGGCCGAGCACATGCCCCCTAAAACCGGCGAGCTCGGCCCCTACCCCCATTTGATCCCATATTTTCTCTGGTTGATTATCAGTGCCACATCATCACTTTTATATTGTTTGTTTATTCTGTTTTGTGGCCTATAAATACCAGAATAGATCTAAAGAGAGGGGCATGCCATATGTAATATCTACCATAGTTTTTCTTAGTTTTGCTTTTGTTTAGGTTTAGGCTTGAGGGTGAGTGAACTTCAATTGGTTTCTTCTCCTTCATCGCTCTTGAAGATCTCTTTGGAGAGCTTCTTTAAGGAGGTTGAATAAGTCACCATAATCTTTTATCTCATTCCAAGTGTTAATAAATTGTTGTTTCTTTTTTACTTGCTTACTTATTATCATACTTAACTAATCTTTTATTTGGTTGTGGTGTGGGTGAGGAAGTGAGATGAAAGCCTTTGCCTCCTCCACCTCTTGTTTATATTTATTGTGCTTATTTTTAGATTCTAACTTAAAGATTGCTAATGTATTGATATGATATGGTATTTTGACACATGGTTACTTGTAACATCCTTATATACCATATTCATTCCATTTCCCCATTTCAATATTCAAGTTATAATCACTTTGGAGTTAAGTTTACTAAGTTTGGATATGGTATGTTGTGATTAAGGACTTGATAAATATATTAATTTCATATATCATATACCATCACAAACACATACCACACTTAACACCAAAATCATTTGCTCTCACTAACCACTTTGTGTTCTTATTGTTTTGATATGCTTGCTAACCCTAGTGTTTAGCATTGATACCCCAAGCGTGAAAATAGAAACGGTAAGTGAT
This sequence comes from Agapanthus africanus, assembly GCA_030015575.1. NCBI lineage: Eukaryota > Viridiplantae > Streptophyta > Magnoliopsida > Asparagales > Amaryllidaceae > Agapanthus > Agapanthus africanus. The sequence goes on from JASDDO010000010.1 coordinate 131,706,503, forward strand.
CAAAAGGACTCGTTTCGTGCTTCACGCCGGAATCGACGTAAGGAACAGACAACTCATGGCGAAGGGAGTGTAGAGGGAAACGTCGTGATTCATGCAGGGTTACCTAAGACGGCAACAAGGTTTCGGGAGGCATCGTCCATGCCAAATTCAATTTTTTGCCGTTTTAGCTATCCCTAACTAAGAATCGTTAACTAGAAATCGACGGAATATAAAATGCAAACACTTTGCATGTCTAGTGAGCAAGGAATACAACCTTTGTAGACCGGTGCTTCACTTCAATAGCTCCGTGTAGTAGTCCTCTTCGCTGCGATCGTGAACTCCGGACTCTTGAGAGGCTCCCTTGAAGAAACGAACATGCTTTCTTCGAAGACATCGAGGACGAAGATGATCTACGTCGAGGAGACACTATAGAATTAGTGAAGCAAACACCCTATACTAAATGGCAAGTAGTAGAGGATGATGAAGTACGAAGTGGGCTCACTATAGAATTGATTTTCTCACATTATTTCTCACATCTCCATTGAAGCTAGAAAGGTTTGAGGAAGAAGAAGAAGAAAGAACACATCATATGAATTAATCCCCCATGAATTATTGCAACCATGGTTGTGTTAAGTCTTCAGGCCTAACTGTAACGTATTAGAAATCGTTTTGCGAATTTTCCGTTTTTAGGGTAAAATAATCGGTGTTTTTCGTTTTAACCCGATTGTGATCAAACTTCTGTCTAAACTTGTCGGCACCTAGTTTAGCTAGAATAAAGCTAGTGCGCAGACATTGGAGGTCAATGGGAAGTTTTGGTTCACATAGAATTTTATCCTAATTAAATTATTATTTTATTGTTTTATTTGTGCACTTTATTAGTAGTAATTACTTTTTGGTTTGGGTTAATTACTACTTATGTGGTTTTATTCTAAGTTAATCACTAGATATTTGTTAATCCTATCCATCCATAATATCTAGATATTTTGTGTATTAAAATGTTTTTTTAAAGAAAAAGAAAAGGAAAGAAAAGTGGTCATTTGCAATTAATGAAGCATTTATTACATTTAGCTAGAACTTTCTTCATTTTATTTCACAACCCCCCCTCCTCCATCACCCTTGGCCGAGCCTCCCTTCCCCATTTCTGCCCTCTTTTTCTTTTCTCCATTTTCATCTCATTTTGCTTCAAATAAATCATCAAAAATCCAAATTTATTCATCCAAACTCAAATATAATCAAAACCCATCATTCTTCTTCTTCAATTATGCTTGGATCATCATTCTAGTGAGGATTTTGGAGGCTAAACTTTGGATTTCTAGTTGCTTGATTTTGATCTTTTGTGAGGTATAAAACCCTAACCCTAATCCTTAATTGTTGTGTTTAAATCATAAGCTATCTATTTAATTGTTTAATTATAGATTTAATTTCATGTTTAATTCATTCATGTTAATTTTAAAGAAGTTCAAGTTAGTGTTTAATCTTGATAGTGTTAATTGTTATTTGAAGATTATGAAAACTTAACCAAGTTACTAATTTGTAAAACGATATTTTTCCTAATTACCTAATTAGCTTAATTACAAACTAGAATTTTGCTAATCCTGATTAAGTGAGTTTTAAAATAATTGTAAAGGTTTAAATGGTTTAATCTTGCTAATTAGTGATGTTTGTAAATGCTAGTTTGGTAAAAACCTGTAGTTTGGTACTAAAATGATATATGCTGCTTGTTAAATTTCGGTAAGTTTTAGGCGTGGATTTCTTTTGACGTTGCGACGTTAATTATATTGATTCCACGCTATATCTTGTGTTGTGAATGCGCGATCGGTACGATCAGGGTCTAGGCTTGGTAGTTGTGTCACTTTGCGTTCCTAGCTAGGGTCGTGCCGATGTCGTTCATGTCTTTGTGTAGCTTTTGCTCTTGAGTTAGCTTCGTAGTGTCGCTATGCACGTTAGCCACTTGACGAACACTCGAGAGTATGTTTGGAGTTGGTGCGTCGGTCAAACGTAGTTTGTACGCGTTATTGGTCGAGTGCTAATATATACTTGTTATATTGTTTTATGCTTTCAGGATCACAGGCGGGGTCTTCGGGTGCTGTGAAGAAGGGAAGCAGGTGGTAGGCTTTACTTAGCCAGGACGGTTGGTGAGTAGATTTAACATCTACAGAGGAATCGCCCGCATGGCGTTATGCGTCTGGGGTAAAAATGTTATAATATTGTTGCATATTCTATATCATATATAGAGTTGCGCATACACCTTATTGCTTAGTTACTTGTTGTGCTTGGACTTGTACCCTTAGGACACTGCACTATTATTGACGGCTCATATTGCACGAGCGCTGATTGAATGCCACATACACCGTCAATAATTTCCATGACACCCACAACACACATACCTATATGATATTGTTTGGTTAGGGATATTAGGACATCGATTCATATTCTTTATGCATATGACATATAGCATACCTGTATACCTACATGCTTACACATATGCCTTGACACTCTTACATGCTAGTTACCTGTATACCTATAGGGTATTGTACCATTAGCGATAGGTACATACACACGTAATGACATAGCTACATGTATACCTTGCATACATACTTCACTTATACCTGGAGGGTATATTATATCATTATTGATTGGTAGATACATATACCTTGCTATACCTTCATGTTTACACACATATCTGATTATAGCTACATGTTTACCTTTATTTGATGTTATATAGACTTGGAGAAATTAGGAACCGCATATATATATTTTAACTTGTTGCAGTTAAATAGCAGCTTTTCCTTTATTTGCTTACATTGCAGTTTTATGTTGCATATATTATATTCATGGATTTTTGCATTGAGATATGGATTTTTCATGATATTTTCTGGATTTGAGGACCGTGGTAGTTTCATGAAATTATACATTATTTGAAAAACCCAGTTTCTCTTGATATGATATTTCAGCAGCCACCATGAGTTTTATCGGTTATGATATATATACCCCATGCGAGGAGCGTCGTGGGCCGTATGAGGAGCGTCGGGGAAAGAAGGTCGATGTAACATGTCGTTGAGGCCTGGCAGGGGAACCATACTCTCCGGTGTCTGTACCTATGACTCGGCGGTTATCGTGGGGATACCGATGGGAGTCATGTACGTATGGATACGTCGAGAGACGAGGGTCAGAGCTAGACACTCGAGCTTTCAGTATAGCGTATGATACGTACCTATCAGGGGGCCAGTCGTGGTGACAGCACCTGATAGATCAGTCTTTATGTGTCGATGCTTGGCACAGGTTTTTATGATATTTTTACTCCTAAGTATATATAACAGTAGAATGGGACGCTGTTATATATGCATATATATATATATACATATATATATTACTGGAATGGGACGCTGATATATATTTATAAATATAAATTCATATACTTCATTATAATTATTCATGCAAATATACTTAGGATATATGAGATTCACTTGATATTGGATTTAGGATATAGGAGATTCATTTGAGATTGGATACAGGATATGTTGGATATATGTATGCCCTAGAGGCCATTATGTGATAGTGGATGTATCTATACATGTATATATATATTCAGTATGCATTCTTGCTCGACATGATAGTATGCTATCTGGTTCTTCTTTATCTGACATGTTGATTTGATCATGCTTTTATTCATTCATACATGCTGATAAAGCCCTGAGGATATCGGCTTGACTACAGTGATTATGATAGAGATCATACTAGTGGGACATCTGTAGTTTATAAGCATATCCTGAAATGTCCCTAGTCGGAGGTGTATCGAGAAGGGGCATCGATATACCAGAGTAAACTAGCGTATATGATACTAGACCCATGTGATGGGCGATGGATGTTCCCACATTCATCGATGTTTGACATCAAGATCATATACGGGTGCTCAGTGGTGACTGGGTACACTGGACGGACTCACCGAGAACTCCTATATGGAATTATATCTATCGTCGGATAGCAGTTCTCAGGTGACACTGGTACAGGTTAGTCTGTAGACCCGAGATCGTCATAAAGTCTTGTGTATTCTCCCACTGTACTTTGATTGCCACCCTACCACGGCTCTACCGAGTCGTGCAAACAGGTGGCCGTTGGGTACAGTCCCGAGACACACGAAGGCGATGAGCGATAGGAGGGGTTTCGTCTCTCCCGATATTGGGAGTTGATGCTGTGCAGTGCCCGACTGGTTATATCAGCAAGTCCCTGGCCAGGGCTGCTGAGAATTGCTGATAAGTGTTATCAGTAGTTTCTCGATCTGTTATAGACCATTCACCGACACGACTTATTGAGTTATTGAGGTCGACATGACCATCCCTAGGCTCGATATGCAGCATATCTGACGAAGAGACCGGACTGTACGGTAGTGTTGCCGGTTGGCTCGACGGGAGTTGTAGCAGGTTCGCTTGTTTTCTTCTGATCGCTCAATAGCCGGGTGGCCGTTACGTTTAGCTGACCGCTTACGGTTTGGGGGTACTTGATATGATCATTACCCTCTGCCGGCGTATTCACGAGTCTTAGAGTCCCACACAGGAGTTATCTAGTCCAGGCGAAATGTTGTGGTGCGCGTATGCGATATGCGCATGGACCCGATTAAAATGCGCGTATATGATACCGTACATTGATCGGGCGGCTTGCTTTTGGTGGGGTCATATGTGATATGGCCGGATTGATAAATCAAGTGTTGATTTATCATTTAACCATTAGTTTTCTCACTTAAACCCTTTCTTGTATTTGATGGATGTATGCATGCATGCATGTGTTTCTTTCTTTCATTCTAGTTTCATGCACATGTGGATGTGCATATATGCATACATACATACACCCATCTATCATGGTTGTTAACATATGGAAATTGTGGCAATATAAGACTCACACCATGGATTAAGTGATGGATTATTATTTAATTTTGTATTTAAAATAAATTGAAAAGAAAAGGATAATCATTTCTAGCTTCTACATTGTTCTTTTGACCTAGCCAAGCGTACCTACCTCTTAACTTGAGTTATCCTTCTCTTTATGATTTGAAACTCAAGTTAAATAATGTCTCCATCACTTTAACCATGGTTCATTGTAAGAAGAAATAAAATATATATTGATATATTTCTTTTTCTTCTTGATCTTTATCTTTATCATCTCTTGTGAAAAATATTACCACCATCTTCTTCCTCCTTCACTTTTGCTCTCTAGTCTTTTCTAGTGAGTAATACACACATAAAGAAAGGTTTTTGAAGTGAGAATCCAAACCACAACATCATTCTAAGCAAGTTTAGCCAACTTGTTTAGAGTGTTCTTTTCGGTTTTACGAAGTTGCGAGCTTGGACGGGGAACTCCGGGTGGATCGTCGTGGACGTGAGAGGACTTCAAGAAGACCTTCTTCCAACACCCAAGACACCAAGGAGTCCAACAAAAGGGAGCTACAAAGGTTGTAGTCTCTAAACCCTAACTTTATAAGTTTTATGTTTCGAAACCCTAATTTTCTAGGATCGATTCCTTTGCTTGTTTGTTTTGCACCATAAAAATCCAAACATTGGGACATGTGATACTTCAAAACTCATTATAGGGTGCTAGGAAAACCTTACACTGGTATCAGAGCCGACCTAGAACATTAGGCGACGCTTTTACGAAGTAAAAATCCCGATCGGACAAAAAATACGAATTTTTGGACCCTCTCTGGACAATTTTTAAAATCTGACATTTTTCAGAATTAAAAATAGTTAAAAAATACAGCAGGGAAAACTAAGAATAATGGTGAAATACGATCAAGTGAACTGTTCATATGTCCGCGGAACCACGGCAATTCCTTTCTTAGGCCGCGGGTCCGCGGCCGTACAGTGGCATCTTGCTATAAAAATTGCACCATAATTCCTAGGTCTGCTAGTATACTGTTTTAGGTATGTTTAATCTGAATATAGTACTGTATTTTCTGGAGATGGTTTTGGACGCGAAGTTTTGATCGGTACATTCATTTCGTAGCTTTTCCGGGTAAATTAGAAAGTGTTGAAGTGTTTGAACGAGTATCATTTACTCACTATTCACGGGGTTTAAATGCTTTGGAGATACGTGCAAGTCTTTTTGTGGTGGTCCCTCTAGAAGACAACAAACCTTAACTCGATTATGTGACCGTCTTGAACTATCCTTTGAACCCTAGGGTTTGGGGCAGTACGGCGTGCCATATGTGAGGCGTTGGCTTGACCCTTCTACGGCTGGACCGCTACTACTGTGTCACACTTCGGATTTTTGAACCCTACTCAAGTGTTGAGCTTTGGTGAATCTTGGGTACTCGATCGTTCGTTCGAAAACTTTAATACTGTCTGTTTATCTGGAATGTGATACAATATGTGGAATTCATATAGTTTAGGCATGAAATACGAAATATGTGATATTTCGCATTTATGATGTCTAAAGAGAATGTGGATTCCAAATATTGTAGTTTTACACTTTCTTTTCTGTGACCGTAAGTGTAGTATGTTCGATATCGCCGGTTTCGTTGCTATACATCAACGACAATCGGGGTACGCATACTTACTTACGTTGATGATATGTGATATTATGTGTTGCTGAGATATGATGTGCAGGATTGTCGCGATTAAATAGCCAGGGGTTTTATGTGAGATGAGAGTTTTATTTTTTCATTCATGTAAATTCAAATGTAATGTAATATTCTTTTATTTGGGGCACTTCCGGGTTGAGGTTGTGTCACCAGTGTTGTATATTATTTACTTTTCCGCATTAGGATAGACCCAAGGTGGGGAGCACAAGTGACCGGGTTCTGGGGTTCAGTGGGAGGCCATCTCGAGGAGTCGAGACCGGGTCTCCTAAACTCCAGGATTGGTAGGGTCGCTTGCCGCTCTCGTAGGGGTCTAGGGGTGTGGGCTTGGCTATTCATCGCGACTGTGGAATCTGTATTTTCTATTATTGGCTAAAATACTAAATACGAACGTCCTAGTATATCCCACATTATATATATGTTTCTGCTGCCTGTGTTCTGTGATATCTGAGACGAATGACATATTATATATATGATATATAGTAGACGTTGCTTATGTTTTACACCCATGCTAGTCTCGTCCCGGTATGCCGTTAGTTAAGTAACCTAACGGTGCATAACGGAACATTGCGGCGAATGCGGATGGCATAAGCGTACGTGTTATTTTCGTTTCTTTTCTGTGATTGGCTTAAGGACTTAAATGATGGGATTACATTAATATGATTAATGTAAAGAAAATAAACCTAAAAAGATGTTGTAGAATCGGATTTGAAAACCACTCGGCTATTTGTGAAAAAGCTATATTTCAAAACTGCGGAGCTTAAGCCACTTCTTTTGAAAACCGTTTGATTCTACAACGATATCAAGTTCAAAGCGTTAAAGATTTTCTTAAAAATCATTCGCAACCCTCCGTCATTTTAGGAAGTAGAGTACTTAGTATTCGTGCTACGTTTGTTGACTTTAGTTAAGGCGTAGTGTACGGTAGCTAAGTGATGTCTTCCTATACTGCATATGATGCAGATTAATTAGGTCATTCATGCGACTTTGTTGACCATAGTTAAGGGTCATATGGGTGGGTCTAATTGATCAAGAAATGACGGGTAGAACTTGATTGGTACCTATGATTTTTTTACCATAGTTAAGGTCATAAGTACCAGGGGTAAAAATTTACATCGGGAATTTCAAGTGTTGAAATTTGCAATGAGATTGCATACCTTCCATGTGATGGTTGGATCCCGATCCCACTGTGGGCAATAGTTGCTCCTAGGAGAGTTTTACAGTTTACAATTAGCTAACTCATTAGGTGTCTAGAAAGGTGTTAACGGGGCTCCGCCTCTGGGAAAACGAGGTTTACTTTAATTAGGTCCGTGCGAAAGCACGGGGAACCTCCCTCAAGTACCGACACTGGCCTGGCTGAACGGTTAGCGAAGTTGTAGACTGTAATTAATCCTGGCTAGTTTTTCTTTTTAAGGTTTGAAAGAAAAACTCGATAAAAGCAGTGGGAAACATCGATTAGACAAGATAATAACCAATCTAATCTATGCAAGAGCTTTCGCTGAGTGTATTCTTTTCTCTCTCTTAATGGCAGATACCCATGACTGGACTCAAGCTTTTACTAGATAAAAACAAACTGAATGGGACCAACTATAAAGACTGGCTGAGGAATCTGAAAATCGCCTTGACTTATGATAAAGTATCATATGTCCTCACGGCTTCAGCCCCGCCCGTCCCAGGTCCAAAATCCTCAGTTGCGGACGTTGAAGTCCGCAAGACATGGGACGCTGACTGTGCCACGGCCAAATGCCTCGCGCTTGCATCGATGGACAATACACATCAAAAGCAACACGAGAATATGGACATTCAAAACATATTTCTCCATACAAAGGAGTTGTATGGAGAGCAATCCCGCTTATTACGATACGAAGCATCAAAGAAATTGTTTCAGATGCGAATAGCCCCTGGCACACCAGTAGGAGACCATGTTCTGAAGATGATAGCTCTTATAGAAGAGCTTGAGGACCTAGAATGGACAATGGACAATGAACAATATATAGATATTATTCTGCAGTCCCTCCCCTCCACCTTTGCTCAATTCATAGTGAACTTCAACATGCACGGCATGGAGAAAGAACTCCCTGAACTCCTTAACATGTTAAGGAGTGCAGAGAGCACTATGAAGTCAGCAAAAACTCCCGTTATGACTATTGGACAGTCTTCCTCTTCTCGCCCGAAAGCTAAGGCCAAGGGAAAGAAAAAGAAGAAACCCACTAATCCTAAGGGCGGAGTTAAAAAGGTGAAGGGAAAGGAAAAGTCCAAGGCTGGAGACTCGGGGAAAGGCGAATGTTTTCATTGCCACAAGACAGGACATTGGAAGCGCAACTGCATGGAGTACTTAAGTCTCAAGAAGAAGCATGGTGATGCTTCTGCTTCAGGTGCGTTTGTAACAGAAAACTGTTTTTCAATAAACTCTGCTTCCTGGGTATTGGATACCGGTTCAGGTTCTCACATTTGCAATTCTATGCAGGGACTGAGAAATAGCAAGGTTTTGAAGACAGGTGACCATACTCTCCGCGTTGGAAATGGTTCCAATGTACATACAGTCGCAGTGGAAGAGTATCACTTGGGGTTGCCATCTGGATGTATTTTGATTTTGAATCCATGTTATTTTGTACCAAGTATGCTATGTAATATAATATCCGTTTCTTTGTTGGACAATGAAGGATATAATTTTGTATTGCAGAATAATGTTATGAACATTCACCTAAATCAAATGTTGGTTGGGTATGGTACGCTTAATAACGGAATATATGTCCTAAATCAACACACAGTTTTCAGTATACAACACACTAATAAAAGAAAACTTTTAGAATTAAATGAAGCTTTTCTTTGGTATTGTAGACTTGGTCATATTAACGAAACAAGACTAAACAAGTTACACAAAGATGGATATTTAAACTCTTTTGAATATAAATCTTATGCGACTTGCCAATCTTGTATAAAGGGTAAAATGACCAAAACTCCGTTTACCGGACACGGAGAAAGAGCTGCTCAGCTCCTTGGCCTCATACATAGTGATGTATGTGGGCCAATGTCTACACAGGCTAGAGGCGGTTTTTCATACTTCATTACATTCATCGACGATTTCTCAAGATTCGGTCATGTATTTTTATTAAAGCACAAGTCCGAAGCTTTCGGGAAATTCATTGAATATAAACAAGAAGTAGAAAAACAAACCGGCTTGAGTATTAAGATGCTTCGATCAGATCGAGGTGGTGAGTATCTCAGTACAGAATTTGCAAACTTCCTAAAAGAGAATGGGATTCTCTCTCAGCTCACTCCTCCTTACACACCACAGCACAACGGTGTGTCAGAACGACGGAATAGGACCCTATTAGATATGGTCCGGTCCATGATGAGTGACGCTGAGTTACCAGTCTCGTTTTGGGGGCATGCATTGGAGACTGCAGCATTTCTGCTAAACAGGGTTCCAACCAAAACCGTGTCTACCACGCCATATGAGATATGGAATGGGAAGAGACCATCTCTTAAGAGAATTAAGATTTGGGGTTGCCCGGCCTATGTTAAAAAGCAGAATCCGGACAAACTCGAGACACGGTCAGTCATGTGTAACTTTGTGGGATATCCAAAGAATTCTTATGGATATCTGTTCTACCACAAAGAGGAACAAAAGGTGTTTGTTTCTCAGTATGCCACATTCTTGGAAAAAGAGTTTTTCACAGATAAAGATGATGGCAAGGTAGTGGATCTAGAAGAGGTTCTGGAGACACAAACTAAAAATGACGATTTGGTTGAACCGGCTGTTGCAACAGAAACTGAAGAACCTCGGCCACTCCGTAGGTCTGGTAGGACTTCTCGCCCACCGGAGAGGTACTACGGTTTCCTCATTGATGGTGACAGAGAAGATTGCATCATGGATGATGATGATCCTACCAGTTTTCAGCAAGCTATCACGAGTGGTGACTCTGTGAAGTGGCTGGATGCCATGAGATCCGAAATGGAGTCTATGTACACCAACAAAGTATGGACTTTGGATGTTGTACCCCCTGGGGTAAAACCTGTAGGGTGCAAATGGATCTTTAAAAGAAAGATTGGTGTAGATGGGCAGGTAGAGACCTATAAGGCAAGACTTGTGGCGAAAGGTTTTCGTCAAAGACCAGGTTTGGACTATGACGAAACTTTTTCGCCCGTAGCCATGCTTAAATCCCTTCGGATCCTACTTGCTATTGCTGCTCACTACGACTATGAAATCTGGCAGATGGACGTTAAAACAACATTTCTAAATGGAGATTTAGAGGAATGCGTTTATATGGATCAGCCAGAGGGCTTCATTGACAGTGGGAGCAGCGAGAAAGCATGTAGACTGCTTAAATCCATATATGGGTTAAAGCAGGCATCTCGGAGTTGGAACATCTGTTTCGATGATGTTATCAAAGAGTTTGATTTCATCAAAAATCCAGATGAACCTTGTGTTTATAAGAAGGCTGTAAGAAGAGCTGTCACATTTCTCGTATTGTACGTGGATGACATTCTTCTGATAGGAAATGATATTCCTATGCTACAGTCGGTCAAATCATTCTTATCACTAAGGTTCTCCATGAAGGACCTGGGTGATGCCACATACATCCTGGGCATAAGGATCTATAGGGATAGATCCAAAAAGTTATTGGGATTGTCCCAAACCAGGTACATCAACACCATCCTAAAAAGGTTTAGTATGGAAGACTCCAAGCGGGGTGCCTTACCCGCTTGCCATGGAGTCACTCTCTCCAAGGATTCTTGTCCAAAGACCGATGAAGAGAGAGCTCGCATGACCATTATACCTTATGCTTCGGCAGTAGGATCTATAATGTATGCATTGTTATGTACACGCCCAGATGTAGCTTATGCACTTAGTGTTGTAAGCAGGTATCAATCCAACCCAGGGGAGAACCACTGGACGGCTGTGAAGAACATTCTTAAGTACTTGCGAAGGACTAAAGAATTGTTCTTGGTGTATGGTAATACAGATCTCCAAATGGAGGCCTTTACCGATTCGAGCTTCCAGAACGATAAGGATGACAGCAAATCTATCTCAGGGTTTGTATTTACCCTCAATGGAGGGGCGGTAAGTTGGAAGAGTTCCAAACAGGATACCGTTGCAGACTCTACGATGGAGACTGAGTACATTGCTGCAAATGATGCCGCCAAGGAAGCCGTCTGGATGAAGAAGTTCGTCTCGGAGCTAGGAGTAGTTCCAACCATTATTGATCCAATACCCTTGTATTGTGATAATAATGGGGCTATGGCGTTAGCCAAGGAGCCCAGGTCCCATCAGCGGTCCAGACACATCCTGAGGCGCTTTCATTTGATCCGGGAGATTGTAGATCGCCGCGAGATCGAGATTAAGAGAGTAGACACAAAGAATAACGCCGCGGATCCACTCACCAAGGCCCTCCCTCAGCCACAGCATGAGCGACTTTTTGAGATGTTGGGTATCAGATACGCCAATAACTGGCCTTAGTGCAAATGGGAGATTGTTGGATATATGTATGCCCTAGAGGCCATTATGTGATAGTGGATGTATCTATACATGTATATATATATTCAGTATGCATTCTTGCTCGACATGATAGTATGCTATCTGGTTCTTCTTTATCTGACATGTTGATTTGATCATGCTTTTATTCATTCATACATGCTGATAAAGCCCTGAGGATATCGGCTTGACTACAGTGATTATGATAGAGATCATACTAGTGGGACATCTGTAGTTTATAAGCATATCCTGAAATGTCCCTTGTCGGAGGTGTATCGAGACAGGGCATCGATATACCAGAGTAGACTAGCGTATATGATACTAGCCCATGTGATGGGCGATGGATGTTCCCACATTCATCGATGTTTTACATCAAGATCATATACGGGTGCTCAGTGGTGACTGGGTACACTGGACGGACTCACCGTGAACTCCTATATGGAACTATATCTATCGTCGGATAGCAGTTCTCAGGTGACACTGGTACAGGTTAGTCTGTAGACCCGAGATCGTCATAGAGTCTTGTGTATTCTCCCACTGTACTTTGATTTCCACCCTACCACGGCTCTACCGAGCCGTGCAAACAGGTGGCCGTTGGGTACAGTCCCGAGACACACGAAGGCGATGAGCGATAGGAGGGGTTTCGTCTCTCCCGATATTGGGAGTTGATGCTGTGCAGTGCCCGACTGGTTATATCAGCAAGTCCCTGGCCAGGGCTACTGAGAATTGCTGATAAGTGTTATCAATAGTTTCTCGATCTGTTATAGACCATTCATCGACACGACTTATTGAGTTATTGGGGTCGACATGACCATCCCTAGGCTCGATATGCAGCATATCTGACGAAGAGACCGGACTGTACGGTAGTGTTGCCGGTTGGCTCGACAGGAGTTGTAGCAGGTTCGCTTGTTTTCTTCTGATCGCTCAATACCCGGGTGGCCGTTACGTTTAGCTGACCGCTTGCGGTTTGGGGGTATTTGATATGATCATTACCCTCTGCCGGCGTATTGACGAGTCTTAGAGTCCCACACAGGAGTTACCTAGTCCAGGCGAAATGTTGTGGTGCGCGTATGCGATATGCGCATGGACCCGATTAAAATGCGCGTATATGATACCGTACATTGATCGGGCGGCTTGCTTTTGGTGGGGTCATATGTGATATGGCCGGATTGATAAATCAAGTGTTGATTTATCATTTAACCATTAGTTTTCTCACTTAAACCCTTTCTTGTATTTGATGGATGTATGCATGCATGCATGTGTTTCTTTCTTTCATTCTAGTTTCATGCACATGTGGATGTGCATACATGCATACATACATACACCCATCTATCATGGTTGCTAACATATGGAAATTGTGGCAATATAAGACTCACACAATGGATTAAGTGATGGATTATTATTTAATTTTGTATTTAAAATAAATTGAAAAGAAAAGGATAATCATTTCTAGCTTCTACATTGTTCTTTTGACCTAACCAAGCCTACCTACCTCTTAACTTGAGTTATCCTTCTCTTTATGATTTGAAACTCAAGTTAAATAATTTCTCCATCACTTTAACCATGGTTCATTGTAAGAAGAAATAAAATATATATTGATATATTTCTTTTTCTTCTTGATCTTTATCTTTATCATCTCTTGTGAAAAATATTACCACCATCTTCTTCCTCCTTCACTTTTGCTCTCTAGTCTTTTCTAGTGAGTAATACACACATAAAGAATGGTTTTTGAAGTGAGAATCCAAACCACAACATCATTCTAAGCAAGTTTAGCCAACTTGTTTAGAGTGTTCTCTTCGGTTTTACGAAGTTGCGAGCTTGGACGGGGAACTCCGGGTGGATCGTCGTGGACGTGAGAGGACTTCAAGAGGACCTTCTTCCAACACCCAAGACACCAAGGTGTCCAACAAAAGGGAGCTACAAAGGTTGTAGTCTTTAAACCCTAACTTTATAAGTTTTAAGTTTCGAAACCCTAATTTTCTAGGATCGATTCCTTTGCATGTTTGTTTAGCACCATAAAAATCCAAACTTTGGTACATGTGATGCTTCAAAACTCATTATAGGGTGCTAGGCAAACCTTACAGGATATATATGAGATTGCTGATTTTGTACATTCAGGATATATGAGATTTACTTGATATTGTGCATTCAGGGTTTGTGAGACTTACATGTTATGAGAGCCAATTTGGGGGCTAATTTTAGGAATTGGGATTTGGATTGTCTTGATGGACTTTGGTCCTACCACGATATCAGGATTCCTTTGAAATGACATGTTCATCCCATACTTCACATTTATTGTTTATGCACTGCTTCATGTATTAGTAGTACCTGATAGAGTACCTTTCATGACTGTTGCATTTACATACCTTTAATTTATATGCATTGCTTCATGTGTTAGTTGTACCTGCTAGCGTACATTTCATGGCTGTTGCATGTATACATTGTCATATCATCACTTCATGTATTAGTAGTACCTGATAGAGTACCTTACATGATTGTTGCATACAAATTGTCATATTATTATTGCTTCATGTATTAGTTGTACCTGCTAGTGTACCTTCATGACTATTGCATTCATATGACTTTTATTGCTATTAGTTGCATATGTTAGATTCGCGTTGTACGTGCATACTTGCGATTACCTGCATATGTTATTTACTATTCACGAGTTGGCAACTCACCCCCGTTGCGCCACAGTGTTTTGCAGGTCGTTCCTCACTGTAGTCAGAGGCAAGGCTATTCATCTATCACATCATCTTTTGCCGCGGATACAGCTTCGGCTCACAGTGTGCAGTGTTGCTTTAGGTGGGTTGTGTGGTTATCCTTTCTTGTTTATTGTATAATCGTTGTATCCTGTACTCTCCATCTACCATTATCTTGTATGACTTAGAGACTTGATGTGAGGACGATGTTGTATATTATTTTATGACTTGGAGGTCTTTTATGCAGTTTTACTTCTATCGTCTTCTATTTCTTCGCTACGGCATCATATATCTGTTGTGGTGGTTGTTTTCCGCCGTTGGGAGTGGATTTGCTCCTGTTGGGGATGCTTTACTTTATATTTATGTTGTACCCATTTTTGGGGTTAGTTTTTACAAAGGAGGTGCTGCCAAAATTTTAAAAGAAATCAAATTGGGACTTTAAAGAATTTAGGTTGAGATTTCAAAATTTTAACAATGTTCTTATTTCTTACTACTTCTGATGGTTCAGATTGCTGGGTTTTCGTCTTTCTTAAATTGCGTTACGCCTATAGACGTTGCGTAGTTTAAGGGCCGTCACGTGCCAATTTCGGGTCGTGACAAAGTTGGTATCAAAGCGCTGGGTTTTACCTTCCGGAGTGTAGGATGACCTTGGTAAGATGGAGTAGGTAGCTTAAGCAGAGTAACGTAGTGTGTGTATGTCCGCGGCATACTCACGATACGGTACTCCGCCCAATGTGACCTAAGTACAAATTGCTTGAAATTCCTTCCTTGATGATACATATCCTTGTGATTCGATTTCCGTGTTCATATCGAATCCTATTTCTATTTATAGCCTTTGCCGCCGATGACTATAGGGACTCAGAGAGGTGCAGCGAGGGCCGAGGTCAGAGTGACTCGTGTGGGACGAGGACTGACCAGGATGGCACGCTCGTTGCACTGGAGCAGATGGATCCGCCTTCGACAGATCGTATCGCTAGGCTTGTGGCAAAGATGCAGGACTTGCGCTAGACGATGAGGTCTTTGGTTGAAGCTAGTGGGGCGCAGTGACAGGAGTTTGTCACCCCTGTTACCCAGTTGTTCCTTGCGATCAGCACACAGCATAGTGTTGCTTACACAACACCAGTGGATGCAGCCCTAGTTGACGAGGCACGTCTTCAAGAGACTTTGGGAGTTCCGGAACAACGGAGGACTCGTACCGGTGTACCAGCCTAATGACAGAGGCTTAGTCGTCGAGGCAGATTTCGTGACCATCGCGGGAGTAGCAGAGGCTTGGGACGAGGAGAGTCGTGTTTGTTAGAACAGACATTTCTTGTGTTAACTTCTATCAGCGATTCTTTTGTTGCGCGACACGTATTTCAGTCGTGTGCCAATCGGATAGGAGATAGATGTTCGTCCGTCATTTTGATCCTTCTTGAGATGTTGGATTTGACGTTCTCCTGGGCACGGACTGGTTAGCTATGTGCTAGGCGTTGTGGACTACCATGAGGAAATAGTCAGGTTTTGTTTTCCCGGCGAGTCAGTTCTCGTTATGCAGGGGGACAGTGGTGCTGCCTCTCACAGCTTGAATTCGGCCTTTTTCGCTAGTCGGCTTTTGAGAAGAGCATGTCGAGGATTCTTGGCGTTCATTCATGATACCAGAGCCACAGTGGGATTGTTGGACCGGGTTCCTATCGTGCGAGAGTTTTCCGACGTTGTTCCAAATGAGCCGGCGGAGCTTAGGGAGCTTAAGGATCAGCTGCAGAGTTGTTTGTTGGGGCGTGTGCGTCTGAGTGTTTCGTGTTGGGGAGCTCCTATTCTGTTCGTTAGGAGAAGGACGACAGTTGAGGTTGTGTATTGATGGATCGTCAATTGAACCGGCTTACGGTTCGGATAGTTATCCTTTACCTCGCATTGAAGATTTCTTCGATCAGCTCCAGAGTGCGAGACATTTTCTAAGTTTGTTTGGGATCTGGTCATCATTTGTTGCGGGTTCAGAGTGATGTCATTCCGAAGACTGCTTTTATGCGTGTTATGGGCTTTATGTGTTTTGGTGGTGTCGTTGGACTCATCAATGCCCTAGCAGCATTCGTAGATATGATGAACCAGATTTCTTCAGGCCTTCCTCGACCAGTTTATTGTTGTGTCATTGATGACATTCTGGTCTATTCCAATGTGTCGTGAGGAACAGGAGCAGCACTTAAGGATTTGTTCTGCAGATACTGGGAGAGCACCAGCTATTTGCTAAATTCTCGGAGTGTTCCTTCAGGCTTGATTGTGTTGACCCCTAGGTCTTGTAGTTACGGGAGACGGTTTTCGTATGGTCTCGAGGAAGATCGAGGCCGTACAGCTTTGGCCTAGACTTGTGTACGGACGGAGGTCCGTAGATCGTTGGGCTTAGCAGGTTTTTACCGCCGTTTCGTGCTGGATTGCTAGTGTATCGCTACACCGTTGACTGAACTGACCGGAAAGGAGGTTCTTTTCTTTTGACTGAGGCATGTGTGCGGTGTTTTCAGCAGTTGGAGATTCGGTTGACAACTGCACCAGTTCTTTCTTTGCTTTTTGGTTCGGGCGACTTTGTTGTTTAACTGTGATGTTTCACGAGCGGGGATCGATTTTTGTGCTGATGTGGCACTATAGAGTTATCGCTTACGCTTCCCGACAGTTGGAGGAAGTACAAGCAAGATATCCCACTCATGATCTAGAGATGGCCGCGGTGGTCGTCCGTTGAAGATCTGAGGACACTACTTGTTCGGAGAGTCATGTCAGATTTTCACGGACCACCAGAGCTTAAATTACATCTTCCTGCAGCGGGTTTTGATTGTTGAGACAGTCTTCTGCAGATTTACAGTTCTTATGCGATCGTTGAGTACAGCTTAATGTTCGCCTCTACTAAGGGGACAGCTTGCTCATGTTCGCGCCTGTCCACTTTTCCTTAATCGTTTTCGCGAGGAACAGCCCGCCGATGCTCGTTCGTCAGAGATTCTTGAGCATACTCGGCTGGGTAAAGATTCGGAGTCCTTAATTTGTGACCAGATGTGCTATGTTTAGGGACACATTTGTGTGTACCTGTTGCTGATAGGCAGAGACGTGAAATTCTAGAGCTGGCACATCGGTCGGCTTTCTGTGTTCATTCAAGTTCCACCAACATTTGATGTGACTTGTGAGATAGTTATGGATGGGCAGGGATGAAGAGTGAAGTATCGGATTTCGTTTCGAGGTTTCTGTCTTGTTGTGAGCTAAGGTTGAGCATCTGAGACCGGCTGGAGAGTTGCAACCTTTAACCGTTCCAGAGTGGGCATGGGAGCAGATCTCCATGAATATTCATTGTGGCGTCTACCTAGGTTTAGTCAGGGTGTGACTCCATTTGGGTGTTTATTGTCCGGTTATGCTCAGTTTCTCAGTTGTTCTAAGTTGTGCATTTGCATGGAGTTTCTTCATGCGTTGTATCCAATAGAGGCACCCTGTTCGCTTGCCGTCTTGGGCAGAAGTTTCAGCAAGCCTTGGGTACTGGCTGAGCTTTAGCTCCGCTTTTCCATCCGCAGGATGAGAGTTTGTGAGAGCGGGCTATACAGACTCTGAAAGATATGCTTGTGCGTGCGTACTAATTGTTATTGGCAGTTGGGATCATCACTCGCCATTGCTAGGGTTCTCCCTTGATAGCTGTTATTAGGAGACATTCCAATTGGCAACCTTTAGGTTTTTGTTGGTAGGTCGTGTCGATCGCCAGCCTGCTTTTCTGACTCTGCAATAGTAGGATTTTTAGACCCCAGCTAGTCTAGAGACTTCGGAGATGATCCAGTTGGTTCAGGTTAGGATGAGAGCAGCCCAGTGCAGACAGAGGTCTTATGCTGACCATAGTGGTCGCAGACTTGAGTTCGCAGTGGGAGATCATGTATTCCTACGGATTTTCCGATGAATGATGTGTTGAGTTTTAGGAAGCTTATCACAGGATTGTAGGTCCTTTTGAGATCCTCAAGCGAGTTAGTTCCGTTGCCTATAAATTGGCAGTTCCATCCAGATAATTGAGTTTTCACCCCGTATTTCCTTGTGTCGATACTTTGCAAATACCTTCATGACCTTTCTCACATGATTCAGCACCAGACCATTTAATTGGGATGCGATCTTTTCGTTCACCAGCAGCCAAGTGTGTTAATGGCTCGGCAAGTGGAGAAACTTTGGTCAAGGGTTTTGCTATATGTGAAGGTTCTTTGGCGTAGCCGTATAGTGAGGCGATCACTTGGGAGGCTGCGAGCGAGATTTAGGAGTTTTGTACTCATCTCTTTGAAGGTACGCTTAGTAAGAATTTTAAATTCGGGGACCGAATTTCTTTAAGGGGGGAAGATTGTAACGTTTTAGAAATCGTTTTGCGAATTTTCCGTTTTTAGGGTAAAATAGTCAGTGTTTTCCGTTTTAACCCGATTGTGATCAAGCTTCTGTCTAGACTTGCCGGCACCTAGTTTAGCTAGAATAAATCTAATGCGCGGACTTTGGGGGTCAATGGGAAGTTTAGGTTCACATAGAATTTTTCCTTAATTAAATTATTATTTTATTGTTTTATTTGTGCACTTTATTAGTGTTAATTACTTTTTGGCTTGGATTAATTAGTACTAATGTGATTTTATGCTAAGTTAATCAGTAGATATTTGTTAATCCTATCCATCCATAATATCTAGATATTTTGTGTATTAAAATGTTTTTTTAAAGAAAAAGAAAAGGAAAAAAAAAGTATCATTTGCATTTAATGAAGCATTTATTACATTTAGCTAGAAATTTCTTCATTTTTATTTCACAAACCCCCCCCCCCCCCCATCACCTTTGGCCGAGCCTCCCATCCCCATTTCTGCCCTCTTTTTCTTGTCTCCCTTTTCATCTCATTTTGCTTCAAATAAATCATCAAAAATCCAAATTTATTCATCCAAACTCAAATATTATCAAAACCCATCATTCTTCTTCCTCAATCAATCTTGGATCATCATTCTAGTGAGGATTTTGGAGGCTAAACTTTGGATTTCTAGTTGCTTGATTTTGATTTTTTGTGAGGTATAAAACCCTAACCCTAATCCTTAATTGTTATGTTTAAATCATAAGCTAGCTATTTAATTGTTTAATTATAGCTTTAATTTCATGTTTAATTCATTCATCTTAATTTTAAAGAAGTTCAAGTTAGTGTTTAATCTTGATAGTGTTAATTGTTATTTGAAGATTATGAAAACTTAACCAAGTTTCTAATTTGTAAAATGATATTTTTCCTAATTACCTAATTAGCTTAATTACAAACTAGACTTTTTCTAATCCTAATTAAGTGAGTTTTAAAATTATAGTAAATGTTTAAATGGTTTAATCTTTCTAATTAGTGAAGTTTGTAAATGCTAGTTTGGAAAAAAATGCTAGTTTTGTACTAAAATGATATATGTTGCTTACTTGATTTCGGTAAGTTTTAGACGTGGATTTCTTTTGACGTTGCGACGTTAATTATATTGATTCCATACTATATCTTGTGTTGTGAATGCGCAATAGGTACAATCAGGGTTTAGACTTGGTAGTTGTGTCGCTTTGCGTTCCTAGCTAGGGTCGTGCCGATGTCATTCGTATCTTTGTGTAGCTTTTGCCCTTGAGTTAGTTTCGTAGTATCTCTATGCGCGTTAGCCACTTGACGAACACTTGAGACTATGTCTGGAGTTGGTGCGTCGGTCAAATGTAGTTTGTACGTGTTATTGGTCGATTGCTAATATATACTTGTTATATTGTTATATGCTTTCAGGATCGCAGGCGGGGACTTCGGGGGCTGCGAAGAAGGGAAGCAGGTGGTTGGCTTTACTTTGCCAGGACGGTTGGTGAGTAGATTTAACATTTACAGGCGAATCGCCCGCACGGCGTTATGCGTCTGGGCTAGAGATATAATATTGTTGCATATTCTATATCATATATAGAGTTGCGCATACACCTTATTGCTTAGTTACTTGTTGTGCTTAGGACACTGCACTATTATTGACGGCTCATGTTACACGAGCACTGATTGTATGCCACACACCCACCGTCAATAATTGCCATGACACCCACAACACACATACCTATATGATATTGTTTGGTTAGGGATATTGAGACATTGATTCATATTCTTTATGCATATGACATATAGCATACTTGTATACCTACATACTTACACAAATGCCTTGACTTGCTTACATGCTAGTTACCTGCATACCTATACGGTATTGTACCATTAGCGATAGGTACATACACACATAATGACATAGCTACTTGTATACCTTGCATACATACTTCACTTATACCTGGAGGGTATATTACATCATTATTGATTGGTAGACACACATACCTTGCGATACCTTCATGTTTACACACATATATGGTTATAGCTACATGTTTACCTTTATTTGATGTTATATAGACTTGGAGAATTTAGGAACCGCATATATATATTTTAAGTTGTTGCAGTTAAATAGCGGCTTTTCCTTTATATGCTTACATTGCTGTTTTATGTTACATATATTATATTCATGGATTTTCGCATTGAGATATGGATTTTTCATGATGTTTTCTGGATTTGAGGACCGTGGTAGTTTCATGAAATTATGCATTATTTGAAAAACTCGGTTTCACTTGATATG
This sequence comes from Agapanthus africanus, assembly GCA_030015575.1. Taxonomy (NCBI): domain Eukaryota; kingdom Viridiplantae; phylum Streptophyta; class Magnoliopsida; order Asparagales; family Amaryllidaceae; genus Agapanthus; species Agapanthus africanus. The sequence goes on from JASDDO010000010.1 coordinate 131,727,839, forward strand.
ATATTTCAGCAGCCACCATGAGTTTTATCGGTTCTGATATATATACCCCATGTGAGAAGCGGCGTGGGCCGTATGAGGGTACATGGTGGGGCCCGGAGGTACCCCGGGGCAAGAAAGTCGATGTAACATACCGTTGAGCCCTGGCAGGGGAACCATACTCTCCAGTGACAGTACCTATGACTCGGCGGTTATCGTAAGGATACCGACGGGAGTCATGTACGTATGGATACGTCGATAGGTGAGGATCAGAGCTAGGCACTCGAGCTTTCGGTATAGCGTATGATACGTACCTATCAGGGGGCCAGTCGTAGTGACCGCACCTAATAGATCAGCCTTTATGTGTTGATGCTTGTCACAGGTTTTCATGATATTTTTACTCCTAAGTATATATAACAGTAGAATAGGACGCTGTTATATATGCATATATATATATATATTTGTGGAATGGGACGCTAATATATATGTATACATAAAAATTCATATACATCATCATAATTATTCATGTAAATATACTTAGGATATATGAGATTCACTTGATATTGGATTTGGGATATAGGAGATTCATTTGAGATTGGATACAGGATATATATGAGATTGCTGATTTTGTACATTCAGGATATATGAGATTTACTTGATATTGAACATTCAGGGTTTGTGAGACTTAGATGTTATGAGAGCCAATTTGGGGGCTGATTTGAGGAATTGGGATTTGGATTGTCTTGATGGACTTTGGTCCTACCACGATATCAGGATTCCGTGGAAATGACATGTTTCATCCCATACTCCACATTTATTGTTTATCCACGGCTTCATGTATAAGTAGTACCTGATAGAGTACCTTTCATGATTGTTGCATTTACATACCTTTATTTTATATGCACTTCTTCATGTGTTAGTTGTACCTGCTAGCGTACCTTTCATGGCTGTTGCATAATACATTGTCATATCATCGCTTCATGTATTAGTAGTACCTGATAGAGTACCTTACATGATTGTTGCATACAGATTGTCTTATTATTATTGCTTCATGTATTAGTTGTACCTGCTAGTGTACCTTCATGACTGTTGCATTCATATGACTTTTATTGCTATTAGTTGCATATGTTAGATTCGCGCTGTACGTGCATACTTGCGATTAGATGCATATGTTATTTACTATTCATGAATTGGCAACTCAACCCCGTTGTGCCACAGTGTTTTGCAGGTCATTCCTCACAGTAGTCAGAGGCAAGGCTATTCATCTATCACATCATCTTTTGCTGCGGATATCGCTTCTGCTCACAATGTGCAGTGTTGCTTTAGGTGGGTTTTGTGGTTATCCGTTCATGTTTATTGTATATTCTTTATATCCTGTACTCTCCATCTACCATTATCTTGTATGACTTAGAGACTTGATGTGAGGACGATGTTGTATATTATTTTATGACTTGGAGGTCTTTTATGCTGTTTTACTTCTATCGTCTTTAATTTCTTCGCAACGGCGTCGTATATCTGTTGTGGTGGTTGTTTTCCACCATTGGGCATGGATTTTCTCCCTTTGGGGATGCTTTACTTTATATTTATGTTGGAACCATTTTTGGGGTTAGTTTTTACAAAGGAGGTGCTGCCAAAATTTTAAAGGAAATAAAATTGGGACTTTAAAGAATTTGGGTTGAGATTTCAAAATTTTTAACAATGTTCTTATTTCTTACTACTTTTGATGGTTTAGATTGCTGGGTTTTCGTCTTACTTAAATTGTGTTACGCCTGTAGACGTTGCGTAGTTTAAGGGCCGTCACGTGCCAATTTCGGGTCCTGGCACTTACTCATGTAGAGAATAAACCATGGGGTAAGGTTAAGGGTTGGGTTAACAAAAATATCTTAAGGAATGACAAAAGAGTGGACTTTGCCAATGTTTCTACAAGCTTCATCCAAGCTTGACAACATTGAACAAGTATTCTCTCTTTTGTTATAACTTAAGAAATAAATAAAACCCTAACTTAACCCTAGCATGGTGTAAATCCCATACACCCATCTTGCATGTATCATCAAGCATGACACAATACATGTATCCAAATATACAAATCACATATATACAATGTGCATATCAAGTGAAGAAATCTTAAGTGAGCTAATACTAGTTAATGTAATGTAATATATCTAATATATAATTATACATTACATTATCAAATCAACTCTTGATTTAATAATCCGGCTATATCACATATAACCGACTAATATCATGTGTAACAACTTATCGAATCAACTCTTGATCCGATAACCCGGCTATATCGCATTCAACCGACCAATGTCACAATTCGCGAGAATACAATACGGTATCACATACTTGTATCAATCTCAGTCCCGCACATATCACATATGTGCTCCTACTCCGTTTCTCTTGAGCCAGGAAACCCCTATGTATGACTCTAAAGACTCGTCAATACGCCTGCAGTAGGTGATGATCATATCAAACACTCATAAGCCGCAAGCTGTTTGCTAAACGTAACAGCCACCCGGGTATTGAGCAATCAGACGATCAACGAGCAAGCCTGCTCGTACTCCTGTGAATCCAATCAGTAACACTACCGTACAGTCCGGTCTCTTCGTCTGATATGTCGCATATCTCGTCTAAGGGTGGTAAACGTCAGACCCCGGTAACTCGATAAGTCATGTCGATATGAGGCTCATAACGGGTTGAGAAACTACTGATAACACTTACCAGTATATATCTCTGAAGCAGCCTTGGCCAAGGACTTCCTGTTATAGCCAATCGAGCACAGCGCAACATCAACCCCCAATACCCGGAGAGACGAAACCCCTCCTATCGCTCATTGCCTCCATGTGATTCGGGACTGTACCCAAAAGCCAATGTTTTGCACGTTCTCTTGAACGTGGTGATTTAAAGAGATTTTTCTACGCGCTTTCGCTTTGAAAGATAGATCACAGAATTGTTAACTGCAATCAAGAACGGCGTTGCTTGGTATCTAGCCGGTGAGTACGGGTCGGTCTACAGGGATTTTGTGTATTCTCAGATTGTTCTAACGAGTTAATTTCAAACGGTGTTGAATCGATTACCACTAAAAACTGAAATGAGTCTAATTATCTAAACTAGGGCAAATAATTAAAATTATAACTAGGGCAGATAAAGAAAATCTATACTAGGGCAGGAAAAGAAATTTAACTAGGGCTAGATAAAGAAAACTTACTCTAATTTTTATTTGATGCTCTCTTCAAACATTTATAGGAATTGAATTCTGAATTTTATAAATAAAATGAGGCGCAAGAAGAGGCATACCTCAAAGAGAGTTTTAGAGCTTCTATTTGTAGATCATAGAAACCCTAGGGTTACAATCGACTCACATCTGCAATTACAATTTTACCCCAAGAAAAACCTAATAAATTCATCGTCGCACCGACACCACCGACACGCGCCATGCACGTACGACACACGGCCGCGGATCTGCGGCCAACAGCTTGGTTTGGCCGCGGTTCTGCGGCCATAAAGTGAGCTTGCTGGCTGAATTTTCTTCTGTTGCTTTAGGTTTCTTTTAACATCTATTTTCTTCACTTTGTTCTTCAGAATATCTTCTGGTTCTCTTCTAGATTTCCACAGTGAATAATATAGTGGACTTTTACCCTTTGCTTCGTGTCGAAGTCTGAATCTTGCGCTGCCTTTGTACTTGTGAACTTGTTCAATGATCTTCATTTAGCCTTCAAACTGTAGGCTTGATCAAGATTCTTTCATTTATCGGTCGTAGTCTTACTTTTGTAACGTCTTTTCGTCAATTTCATTGTTTTTGTTCCGAGAACCTGTAACCTGCAACTATGTAGCAGACATGGGTCAAAAGCACCTGTTTATTTGTAAAATGAATAAGAATGGGAAATATAATAATGAAATATTATGATATGAACAAATACCCCCAAACTTATCTTTTGCTCGTCCTCGAGCAAACCTAGATTTTATTCTCGAAAAAAAAAACCTACCCTCACTTTCGCAGGGAAACGCGATTGCACTGAGCTCGTGCAACAAGCCGTTAAACCTCTAGGTGTCCCTAGTAGGAGGAGTGTTGTGTCCTGAGGGTTTTCAGCAGTTACTACCCACAAAATCCTATTAATTTGGCTTATCGACTTTTATTCTCCAATTAGGTTTTCTAACAAGAACTCTATTATCTTTGACTCAGAAATTATCCACCTGTATTCTTCACGCCTCCTTATTATTTAACTTAAGATTATATATGTTCTGTAGACTTATTTAGCTTTTAGCATCTTTTAAGTTTTCCTTCTAGGGTTCTATCTCAACTTAGGAATTTTTATCATCTCTATTAAAGATAGAAGTCCTATTCTTCACTCATATCTCTTATCTAAACCCCAATCATATACCCCTACGTGTATGTATCTATAACCCCTAAACTTAGAAATTCAAATCAAGCTATCATACTCTTGTCCATCATCCAAAGAACTTCTTAATTAGTGAATTTTTAGATGAAATTTGCTCACACATCCTTCATGCGACCGTTAATACTTCTTGAGGTACCAACAACCGATTACAAAATGTGTTTGCACATTAAAGCGTAATTCCTAGTCTTGTAACACCTAAGTCTTTAGCAGTGACTCCCAAACCAGTTGGTCTAAGGCACTAGGTGATGAAGCACCCTCGCTAATTATTTTTTTCTATTTTGCAGCCTTAAGTAATTACAAAAACCAGTGTTCATTTTTTTCTATATTCACACTTTTATTTTATTGTATTTTTCTTCGTACTAAGGACTTTAGACAAGAGTATTTCAAGGTCTCTCCTACTATTCCAAGTTTCAAGGTTCGTGTTTGTGCAATTTTGTAGGGTATATATTTTCAGAATTTAGACTTAAGCTTAGAAATTATTTTTCAAACTTATACATTAATAAAGATATCAATACTTTTCCCTTGTTTTAACTTAGCCCAAGAAGTCAACTCGAAATTTTCCTATTTCTAAATAAACTACAAGACATATACTTTCTACCGTTAAATTTTAAGAAAGGTTATTTTTAGGGTTTTTAATTTACTAAGTCTAAGGTCTAGTTGTTCCTAACTAGTTAACCAATTTGTCAAACTCAAGTCAATTATGGCCAAAATTGAATGTTTTAATTTTTATAATTTTTCAAAATTTTCAAATTTTATGGGTTTTAAAATAAGTATGTAAATGCAAAAATATACATATGAATGCAAAGGAAGAAGGCTTACCGAGCACACACCCAAAGTTAAACTTGACAGTGTCCTCACTGTCAGGCTACACCAAGAGGGTTAAAAATGTCGGCACTCCCCTGTTTATTTATTTATAATTTTTTTTATTTTTTTATTGTTAAAAGAAAAACAAAATATATATACAACAAGGTTCCCCCCAAACTTAAGTAAAACAGTGTTTCCACTATTTTAAGCGTTAAAGTTCAGAGTTAGGGAGAAGAAAAATCAAATTATACAAGGCCTTACAGATACCAAAGGTTAGCACCAACCATTCAAAAATTCTATCGTGATAATGGTAGGGTTGGTGAAAGAATGGAGTGTAGAGAATGGAGTTGAGAAACACACGAGACCGTGTGGAGATAGAAGCGGTATACGGTCTCGATGGAGAAGGAGAATGGCGGAAAAGAAAAATAAGTGTAGCAGGAACTTGAGCGTGTAAATTGAGTGAATAAATTAGCACAATTTGTGATGATCGATGTGCTAAAAGCGATTGTGCTAATCTATCAACACGTCGAGAAATGGGGTCAAATCCCTCAAGATTCGCAAGAAAACATGAGTGCGTTGAACTTGGTAAACCAAACATTGAAAATGGAAGCGTGACGAATTCTTGCTCGGTCAAAACGATAGGAAGGACGAAAGGGAGTGATTTAGGGATATTCTTATTCTCACCTAAGCAAACTGTCTCGAATTCGAAGGATTCCATCAATGGTTCGAATTGACTGTAACCAACCGAGTCTGATGGTTCAACTAACTCATCTGAAAATTCAAAGGACTCAAACTCGGGCGGTGAGTCTTCAAAATCGTCCGAAAAAGTGAAGCACTCGTAATCGTTATTGGCTGTGAGAACTGTGTCAGATTCAAAGAGGTACGCACTAGTTGCGTCAAAACTGCTGTGATCGAAATAAAAAATTCAATCTCATAGTCCTCCTGCATGATCTTTTGTGTGGTCGGAACGATAGAAAGGAGGGAGGGTGATTTAGGAAGTATAACAGTTAAAGGTTCAGGAGGATGAATTGGAAAATCCGACACATCAAACAAAACTGGTTCATCCTCAATACTATCCTTAATACTCTCCGCAGTACTATCCTCATAATTCTCCTCAAAAGATATTTCATCCATGCAATTATCATCAAAATCAAGACGCATATGAAGTTCGGAAGAAATATTAAATGACTCGGGATGATGAAGTGGAAATAAAATTTCAGTCAAATCTACGGGTTCATCATCCAAAATATTCCCTGTGTCAATATCCTCAATCAAGTGAAAATTAATTTTCTCAGACACCTCATCAAAAGCATGGATATCAATCAATTTAGGTTCTATAGTGGAGGTGTAGAGGTCAAAAGGATTGGTGATGGTTTCACTCGAAAGGGACCCTTCACAATCTGGCAAATCAAGCACTACAAAGTCGCACAGCTCATTAAACATTTTATTTTCAACTTGTGAATCATTTGGGACACTTGTTTGAAAACTGGAGTTGTGGGATTCAATTGGTGATGGGTAGGTTTGATTTGGAAGGGTGCAGAACTCACTCTCACCACTCAAATTCTCACTCTGTCCAACCACCTCATCATACATTGGAAGATTTGGAGCTAGTTGAAACTAGCTACCGGGTCACTAGGTTGCATAAGGGCTGTAATGGACACATCCAAATTCCTCATCTGTTTGTTTGTCGTTATAATATAAGCCTCCAACGACTGTTCTAGACTAGACATGGGTTGTGAAGGGGTTTCAGTAAAAGATTCAAAGTTGTTTGGATACGTGAAACTCCCAAATGGTTGTGTAGAAGCAATGTCTAGGGAAGGTGTGAAAGTCGGGTAGGACTGGTAGGAACTGAATGGTTGGACAGGAGTAGGATCAACATTTGGATAAAAAGGTGAATGGACTTGTTGATCCCAAGAACTGGAAGTGTTGAAAGGAGTGAAAAATCGGTTACGAGATTGTTCAATATGTTCAGCTATAGACATGGGTTTCGGAGTTACAACAGGACTCGAAAAAGGAGTATCAACGTAAGAGGGTGGTGAAGGTTGAAATGGTTGATATAAAGTAGATTGCAGAGTCGAACTGTTTCTCCTAGACTCTTCTATTCGATCTTTCAAAGAAATTTTGGGCATGGAAGGGTCGTCAGTAATTTCACCAAAACAATTCGCGTATGATGCAATGTTTGGATAAGGGTACCAAAGTTCAGCAAGAGTTTTGGGAGGTGGGGTGCCCATGATGTAAGAAGGAGAAGAAAAAAGAATGTGGGTGTAAGTGGGTGCACGGATTTCTTAGCGACAAGTTGCAAGTTTTTTTTAAAAATTTTCCGTTTTGTGTTTGTTTTTATAAGGAGCTTTTTTGCAAAAAGATTTTCGATAAAAGGCTTAGATACACGTTCAATCAATCACAAATGCACAATCAAGCCTAAATCTAGGGTCACCTAGGTCAACTAGACAGCTCCTAACTGTTCCAAAGGGCTAGATGTAAGGACCTCAAACCGCCTCTTCACCGCCAATTGTGGTTAGGTAAGCACAAGTAGGGAAAGGAGGGATCCTCTCACGAATCACCGTGAGACGGGCCTTTTAAAGTTACCTTTCACTACCTGTCTAGCCTAGGCACCACAAAGTCAGGTTAGGATCAACGGTCGATGCCTACAACTAGTCCTTTGTCCTATTGAGCGCGAAGTCCTTATGGCTGAGTCTAATTTTTTTTTTACTTAGCTTGATGGTCAATGCAATATTCTTTATGTGATTTTCGGGGTCCTGGGAAGGGTAATGAAATCCCCACCCAATCTGGATTGGTGTTCAAGCCCCTTAAAGTCAATTTTAATATGCAAAGCAGTAAACACAATTACTTGCAAACAAATTTTTTTTAACGCGGCGCAAAAAATCCTGCACAAGATCAAGTTATTGGAGAAGGGGAGAAATTTTTGCGCAAAGAACCCTGCAGGAAATTTTTTACAAAGGAGATATCAGGGGTTCAGAGAAGATATGAAAGCTCACAGAGGGAATTTGGTCAAATGATGACGTCAGCAGACCGCGGTTCCGCGGCCAAAAGCCGCCTGTGGCGACGGTTCCGCGGTTGGGATGAAGAATCAGGCCACCAATCTTTTTCTGTTGCTCTGTTGTGGTACTCCTCAGTTGTTCAGATCTGCAGTTTTCTGTTTCGATCTCTGGATTTTTCCAGATCTGAGTTCGTTCGTCGGTCCTGCAAAATTCAAACGAAACATACCCTTCACAAAATAACAAGATGATAAATTTTTTATATATTTTTTAATTTTTTCAGTTTTTATAATTTTTCAATTTTATATTAACCCGAAATTGCAAAAAGAAAATAACAACGCCATCCCCGGCAACGACGCCATTTGATTTAAAGAGATTTTTGTACGCGCTTTCGCTTCGAAAGATAGATCGAAGAATTGTTAACCGGAATCAAGAACGGCGTCGCTTGGTAGTTAGCCGGTGAGTACGGGTCGGTCCACAGGGATTTTGTGTATTCTTAACGAGTTAATTCCAAACGGTGTTGAATCGATTATCACTAAAAACCGAAATGAGTCTAATTATCTAAACTAGGGCAAATAATTAAAATTATAACTAGGGCAGATAAAGAAAATCTATACTAGGGAAGGAAAAGAAATTTAACTAGGGCAAAATAAAGAAAACTTACTCTAATTTTTATTTGATGCTCCCTTCAAACATTTACAGGAATTGAATTCTGAATTTTATAAATAAAATGAGGCACAAGAAGAGGCATACCTCAAAGAGAGGTTTAGGGCTTCTATTTATAGATCGTAGAAACCCTAGGGTTACAATCGACTCACATCTGCAATTACAATTTTACCCCAAGAAAAACCTAATAAATGCACCGTCGCACCGACACCACCGACACGCGCCACGCACGTGAGACACACGGCCGCGGATCCGCGGCCAAGAGCTTGGTTTGGTCGCGGTTCCGCGGCCATAAAATGAGCTTGCTGGTTGAATTTTCTTCTGTTGCTTCTGGTTTCTTTTAACATCTATTTTCTTCACTTTGTTCTTCAGAATATCTTCTGGTTCTCTTCCAGATTTCCACAGTGAATAATGTAGTGGATTTTTACCCTTTGCTTCGTGTCGAAGTCTGAATCTTGCGCTGCCTTTGTACTTGTGAACTTGTTCAATGATCTTCATTTAGCCTTCAAACTATAGGCTTGATCAAGATTCTTCCATTTATCGGTCGTAGTCTTACTTTTGTAACGTCTTTTCGTCAATTTTACTGTTTTTGTTCCGAGAACCTGTAACCTGCAACTATGTAACAGGCATGGGTCAAAAGCACCTGTTTATTTGTAAAATGAATAAGAATGGGGAATATAATAATGCAATATTATGATATGAACACATGGTAAGGTTGAAATCAATGCACAGTTGGAATCACATAAGACTCTATGACGACCTCGGATCTACAGAAAAACCTGTACCAGTGTCACCAGAGAACTGCTATCTGACGTGAGGTATAATACCATCTGGGAGTTCTCGGCAAGTCCGTTCAGTGTATCCAGTCTCCACTGAGCACCCGTATACTTTCTCTGATGTTAAACACCAATGGATATGGGATCATCCATCGCCTATCTTCATGGGTCAAGAAGCTATACGCTAGTCTACTCTGGTATATTGATGCCCTGTCTCGATACACCCACGACTAAGAACATATGAAGGATGTACTTAGCGAATAGACTGTCCCCACTAGTATGCTCTGCATCATAATCCTGGTAGTCAAGTACTCATCCTAAGGGCTTTATCAATATGTAACATAGAGACAATCAGTGTACATGTTAAGATAAAGAGCAACTAGATAGCATACGATCATGTCGAGCAAGAAAGTCCTCACTATATATGTCTAAGCATCCACTACAATATGCATCGTATGTACAGTAATGGCCTCTAGGGCATACATATAACTAACAATCTCCCACTTGCACTGGGGCCATATGTTGTAGTATCTCATACCCAACAATCAGCAGTGGTTGTAGTATCTCATACTCAACCATCCCATAAAAGTCTTTACTGGGAAATAGGCCTTTGTGAGTGGATCCGCGTTGTTTTCCTCTGTGTCTACTCTCCTAATCTCGATCTCCCTAGAGATCAACCATCTCCATGATCAGGTGATACTGCCTAAGAATATGTCTTGATCTCTGACGGGACGGGGGTTCCTAGTCCTAAGCCACAACTCCATTGTCACATAATGGTAGGAACGAAGTTCATCTCATGAACTATATATATCCATACTACCTCTTTGGTAGCATCCTTGGTAGCAATGTATCCAGCCTTTATCGTCTAGTATGCCACGGTATCTAGCTTGGAACTCTTCCAACATACCGTCTCTCCACTGAGGGTGAAGACAATGCCTGTGACTGACATTCAGTCGTCCTTACCACTCTGGAAGCTATCCAGTGAATCTCCTCAGGATCGATTAATACCATCTTACTACACCTAGTGTGAATCCTAATATCCACTTAGATCTATCTCATAGATCCAAATCCAAGGATTTAGGTGGTATCACCTTGATCCTATATAAAGAATCCTTGTGATAAGAGGAGATTGACCGAGTGTAGCATATGAAACTCTTTTCCTATCAAGAGTATGTCATCCACGTACAATACGAGGATCGCCACCATACCCCGTACTACCCTTTTGTATATACAAGGTTCATCTACCATTTTGATTAAGTCAAACGCTTTGACTACCATATCAAAACAGATGTTCTAACTCCGCGATGCCTGCATTAAGTCATAAAACAATTTGCACACGTTTCCGTTTCTCCCACTGTCTACAAAGCCCTCTGGCTGTGTACTTATAGACGCTCTCTCTTCTAAATCACTATTTAGAAAAGCAGTCATGACACCCAACCGCCAGATATCGTAGTCATAGTATGTAGCAATGGCAAGTAGGATCCGGATGGACTTAAGCATAGCTTCTGGAGAAAAGGTTTCATCATAAACCACACCTGGTTGATGACGAGAACCTTTTGCAACAAGCCTAGCTTTGAAAGTCTCAACTTTTCCATGTACACCAAGTAATCTTCTCAATATATACTTGCTCCTCCTGGGGATTTAACCCTTCAGATATAGCAACCAAAGTCCATACTTTGTTGGTGTATACGGATTCCATCTCAGATCACTTAGAACCAAGCCATTCTTACAGAGTCCCCACTCCTGATGGCCTGCTCGAAACTAGTGGGTCATCATCTCATGATGCAATCCTCGCTCCTACTGTCATAGAGATGACCGAAATATCTCTCAGGTGGATGAGGAACCCTACCAAATCGGCGGAGAGGCCGAGGTTCGTCGGGAACTATTGAATCCTCCGGTTCTACCAAACCATCAGCTGCAATTGTATAGCTGGAACTCCTTCCAGTTCTACCTCATGACCACAAATTTCTTCATAAGAAATCCCTTTTCTCAAAAGGTGGCATGCTGAGAAACAAAACACCTTTTGCTCCTCAGTGTGGTAGAAGATATTCCCTTGCCTATGCTTGGGATATCCAACAAACTTCCACAGAACTGACCTTGCCTTGAGCTTGTCAGGATTTTGCTTTCGACATAGGCCGGACAACCCCAAATCTTAATTTCCTTAAGAGATGGGCTCTTCCCATACCATATCACATATGGAGTGGTAGGCACATGATTTTGTTGGAACCCTATTCAATAGGTATGCAGCTTCACAAGTGCATATCCCCCAAAATGAAATAGGCAACTTAGTAGTATTCATCATAGAGCACACATAATCACATAGGGTGCGATTGCTCCGTTCCGATATACCAATGTGCTCTGGTGGATATAGAGGAGTAATGCTGAGAGGGAATCTCATTCTCCTTTAGAATAGTCTAGGAATTCCGTGCTCAAGTATTCTCCTCCCTGATCTTATCATAGGACATAATACTTATACCCATTGTGGTTCCCTACTTCTGACTTATATTCTTTAAATTTCTTAAAAGCTTCAGACTTGTGTTTCAGCAAGAACATATTTCTGAATCTTGAGAGATCATCAGTGAAGTTAATGAAGTACAAAGAACCATTCCTGGCATGTGTAGACAGGGGACCTACATACATCATCATGTATGAATCCCAAGAGTTCACTAACTCTTTCTCTGTTTCCAATAAACGGAGCTATGGTCATCTTATCTTTGTGACATGACTGGAAAGTTTCACAAGATGTAAATTCAAACTAATTTAAATATGCATCTCTATGTAACTTAGCTAGTCGGGTCGCATTGATATGACCTAGTCTACAAATCCTCAAGTAAGATTCGTTCATTTCTGAACTCTTCCTCTTGTATGTGTTCTGTACGTTAAGAACTGTAGTTTGATTTAGAACGTATATGCTTTTAGATAACGTGCCTGAACCGACCAAATCTTGATATAGGAAATGTTCAAAACATTATCCAACAATACAAAATTATATCCTTCTTTACTAAATAAAGAGACTGATATGATTTTTGTATATCAGGTTCGGTATCTAATAACATGCATTCAAAATCAATGTATTTGGTAATACAGGGTGATAACTGCCAACATACTTGGCTGCAACACTTGCACCGTTTCAAACTCTTGAAATTTATCACCCTTTCCCAGTTCTCTACCTATCTGTAGCTCATGTAACAGATTACATATTTGGGATCCTGATCCGGTATCTCATACACAGGACGTAAAGGATACTGAGAAACAGTTCTAGGTAATGAACATACCCGAAGAAGAGCATCAGCATGCACTTTCTTCGTTTGGGCGGCACGGGAATCCTGGTAATCCCCTATTTCCTGCTCGGTCTTATAAGAATTATATGTTGGAGCGGGACAAACGTTCCTTAGCTCAGTATAACAAGCGGGTTCGGTCAATACATCCGTATTATTATCTTGATTAAGGCGTGACATGGTCGCTACCTGGAGAGAGAGAGAGAAGAAAACATTCAGCGTATGCTCTTGCAAGATTAGATTGGTTATTAATTTATCTAATCAGGATGGCTTCCACTGTTTTAGTCAAATCTTCCTTCAAACCCCAAAAGGAAAGACTAGCCGGGAATAATTACACCCTACAAGTTCGCCCATCTTTCAGCCAGGCCAGTGCCGGTATTTTGAGGGAGGTTCCCCGTGCTTTCGCACGGACCTAATTTGTAACATTTCATAAAATATAAAATATTATTTTGGAGTTTAATATTAAAATAATATTTTTCCCGAAAATTGGCCGATTTGCGAAATTGGGGTTTTCGAAAAAGGGTATAAATATATACCAATATTTGTGAAATAAATGGAAATTTAAAATGATTTATTCATTTAATAATATAATTAAAGGATTTGGAATTTTTATTATTTATTATATGTAATTTTGATAAAAACCCGATTAGTGCACTACTAATCGCGATTAAGCCAAATCCGCGTTTTCTACAGTTTTCCATGGTTAGTGCACCATGACATGTTTCATTTTGTTACATGTTTCATTTCATTTGGGTTATTGGTGGAGAGAAAAGAAAAAAGAAAAATAAAAAGGGTCAAAGGGGACAAAAGGTCTTAGGTTAGGTAGATTGTGAGAGAGAGTGTGTGATTATATGAGAGAGAGCGGGGGGGGGGGCTGCTGCCACTCTATTGTTTCCCCCATCATTTTGTTGTTCTCTCCTTCATCTTCCTCAAGCTCACAACCGTCCCCTTCCATCCCTAGATCTATCTCCCAATAAGCCCCAAAACCCTACACACCCTTCACAAAAATTAATCCCCTCTTCAACCTCTATACATGAGACCAAGAAAATTCAGATTTTGATGATCTTAGGGATTCATGGGTGCTATATGAGGTAATCACTTCACCAATTGGGTAGTTTTTCATTTACTTTAGTATTCATATGTGTTTAGATGTGATATGGTGATGTTTAGTGAGGTTAGAAGATTCCTAGTTAAGGTTTGAGTGTTGTAGAAATTGGTGATGTTAAAGGCTGTTAACTAGACTTGGGTGCTATTTAATGACCTGGACCAGAGCTTAGAAACCCAAAAACACGGATTTAGAAACCCCGACATCGGATAAATGAATGATTTGAGAGGGTATTTTGGAATCTGGAGCAACCCGGGGACACTAGAAATGATTTTGGAATTACTGGGAGTCGTGCAGGCACCTAGGAAGCTACCACCAAGACCTGATGTCACGACCCGAAAGGTACGGAACGTGACTGGCACTTAAATTACGAAACGTCTCAAGGCGTCCGTAAAATAAGTAAGCCAAAGCCCAGAAATCAAAACCAAATAAGCAGAAGAGTGAAGGAAAACCAATCAATTGTAAGCGAGTTTATCAAATAAGTCATATCAAGCCCTTTTGGAAACAATATCAATTTTTCCGAAAATTTCGGCAGAGTCTCCTTTGTAAATACCGGCCCCCAAAATGGGTACAACAAGAATATATATGAATACAACAAATAAGGCATCCCCAAGCGGGAGCTATCTCTTCGCCACAAGGCGGTCACAAATCCCACGCAATGTAAATCAGCAATGTGCATAAATAAACATAAAAAGGCATAAGTAAGAAGCATCATGTCGGCTCAAGTGAGCTCGACCCCAAAATACAGCATAGAAAGCCCACAAATCTCACAATCCCGTCTCTAGGTTAATATACAACAATACTGGTAGATACAGTAGATGGAGTACTCTAGATACAAATAAAATACAAGGTGGTAAAAAATAATAATACAACCCACCTATGAGCAAAAGCCACGAGTCCAAGCAAAAGAGGCAAAAGAAGTAAGTGCGCCCGACACTACTGTACTGACGGAGCAGACCTGCAAAAGGCTGTGGCACAACGGGGGTGAGTTGCCAAATCGTGAGTAATAAATAACATCTATATAGGCTATCACAAGCATGCACACAAGCATCCTAGCATCTATAATACAGGTATGGCAGGATATACTAGCAGGTATGTATGCAACATGAATGTACTAGCAGGTATGAATGCAATATGAATCAACTCGTGATCTGAATATATAGGTACAAGAAGTCATATTTTTCATTTAGGAATCTCTTTTCTTTTAAATATCAGCACAATACCAATAGAATCAACAAGAATCCGTGTCGATCATCGACACCTCAAAATTGTCTCAATCTCATGTATCCATATCATAGTATCTCTGGCCCCAGCCGTCCGGCTGACCCATCTCAAATATCAATATCTCATCATCTCGCGGCCACGGTCGGTATCCTCTGAAAATCCGCCGTGCCAAAAAGTCACCGGTAGGTAGTCTATCCCCTGCTAGGCTCAAAGTCAACAACACGACCTTCTCGCCCAGGGGTACCTTACCGGGCCCACTATGTACACGAGACGGTTCATCCAACTCCTCGAAACGGGTCTCGAAAACCACAACAAACTCATGGTGGACGACACTCACATCACTAGAAAACCGCAATTTTGCATATTTTAAAAAGGGTAATAAGTTTTAGAAATTTTGCGGCTTTCCCCCGAAATACAGAAATATCATAAATCTCAAGAAATCATCATGAATGCATACGTTAATGATAATGGATGCATATGGTATTAATGTTCAAGTTACAATGTATGATTAATGGACTAGGCATGAACAAATGATATAATGATATACATGCACATGAATAACAATTCTACGATGTTATTTTAAGGATTTATTGCAATAGTACAGGTTTAGATATCAAATATGGTGACAATATTCTAGATTATAAGTTATCTAGTGTCATGGCATGGCAATTACCAGGACGTGTGTGTACGCATGAATAGTGCTCGTGCTGCATATAAAAACCCTGGCAATAGTGCAGGTGTCCTGTAGAATGGGTTCGCATATGTATGTCAAATAAAGCTTGGATGTAGCAAGATATTACGCAAGCATTTACTCCTAATTACTAATATCACTAGAAATCTTTAAACAACTTAAACTATCGGGCGACTTGCGCCATCCAAACGATAGTCCCCCGTAGATGTTATATCTACTCACCGGAATCCCCAGCTATCTACGTCCAACCACCGCTTTCCCTTTCCGTGCCGCGTCCGAAGTCTCCGCGACCGAACCTGGAATTTTCATCAATACAAAACATAAGGTTACATATCATGAAACGATGAAAATCCCAAACGAAAATATCCACGTTCACAAGCTAGGCACAATGTGCACAAGGTGCGCGGAACACACACGAAAATCGCAAAACTAATTAGAATCGTCGTTTTGGGACGCCCGACAAAACTAAAACCCGATAAAACCAAAAATCCGCATTCACACACCCTAAAAATCGTAGGAGATGCCAATACAATCATCAAGATATCACAAATAATTCATCACATAATTTTATAAAATAATTAGTAAGCATTTGCATTCCAAAATCGGTGCAAACATCGCCGATTTGCGATAAAGTGCACAAAACATCGCGCAAACACCTAAGTTAACCATAGATAGCCACTACACTAATTTCCAACACGCTAGCAATGCTTCAAAACCAAATTTCCATAAGCGAACCCTTTCTTGATTTTTATAAATAGCAATTGCAATCAAAATTTCACACTAAAATAACTTAGATTAGCATAATTTGATGCCACATAAGCAAAGTAACCCCATTGATTAGGTTAGTAAAACACTAGATAGCAAAATAAATTAATTAACCCAATAATGGTTTTCTAAACCCTAATAAAAATTTCAAGCCATGAACTTTTAAAACCTAGACTAGAAATTAATAGTAATATTTACACTAAAACAACTCAATTAATGAAATCTAACCAAAAGAATTTAAATGGGTAAGGATTATACCTCTAGATCTAGAGATCTAGCAAGAAATTTTGACTCCAAAGATGGTCTCCTAGCATCCAAGATCCATGCAAGAATAGTTAAGAAGAATGGATAAAGGATTTGGTTTGAATTTTGAATAAATTGTGGATTTTTGGAGCAAATTTTGGATGAACTTTGATGGAAGAAGTGGGGGGATTTGTGGCTGTTTTTTCTGCAGTAATTTAGCAGAGAGGGAGTGGGGAGAAGTGTGGGGAAGTGGAGAAAAAAAAGTCCAAGTCAACCCTCTAATATTACCATAATACCCTTACCTTATAAATATATATATATAACCATTTTTAACCCATTCCTCACATGATTTAAGGTCAAAAAGAGGGAAAGAAAATTCTTGGGCTGCTACAACAGTGTGGGTCCGGCCAAGGGGAGTGAGGGTGAGTGTGAGAGACTTTACAAAAAAATTCTATGCAAAAAGACCCCCCACAATACCATATTTGCAAGTTTTAGCTCAAAATAATTATATTTTTTTCCCATAATAAAAACCAATTAAAACTTGAAATAAAATAATAAAAAATTATATTACAAACTTTATTTTAATTGACATGATTTTAAAGATTAAAATTAGCCCATTTAAATTTGTATTTATTGCTAATTTAATTTTTTTTTAACCGGCTTAAAATAATATTAGAAATTGAAAAATTAGGGAAAAATTTTAAATGACCAGAAATTTATAAGTAACCCATTAGATACTAAAAAGTATCAATTACCTATCCAAATTAGGTATAATTAGGCCTAAACTGCAAAATAACAAAAAAGACGATTTACGGAAAAATACCAAATTTTCACCGATTTTCGGGAAAACACCAAAACGACTTTTCAAGGCGTTACACCTGAGCCCCATTCCCTGCACCCAGGCCGCAGATAAATTCAATCTAGCCACAATTTGCGGCCAGGGTAGGTCAGAATGGATCCGTATTTGTTCTGGGGTCCCTTTAGATGTAAATTAGGCCCTCCATATATGCAAAATTGACCAATTTGGCTTAGGGTAAAATATGGGACCATTTCCATGAGTTGGTGCATGGTTTTACGACTTCATTTTGACTTGATTTTGATATTTGATATTGTGTTTCCGTCGTGTGGCGTTTGTACGTCAACGACCAGGGTTTTGGTAGTGTTTTGCACGTAAAGCCATAGGTTTTGACTTATGAGCGAAACGTGTACCGTTTTGGTTTTCCGCCCTGATTTTAATACGTATTGCGATGGTTTATTATTGTAGGTACCTTCACATGGATCCTGAGGCGACGGAGCGTGGCGTCATCGACTTCGGAAAGCAAGAAGCAAGGTGAGTGGATCTATATCCACGGGGGAAGTCGGGTGGATGGCGTATAGCACCCCCGCAAACTTTTGATAGAAAACTAATTTATAGAATATGGTTAGGAAACCTAAATTAGGAAACTAGGGTTATAGTAAAGGATAGTTAGTGATAATATATTAGAAACTAAGGATAGTTAGAAATGATATATACGGCTATTATGTGATGACTGAATTCGAGGACGACGTTTGTCGATATTGCCGTTTAGGGTACTGTAGGATTAGATAGTCGATGTAGATGTGTCATCCGATCCATACCTTTTTCTAAACCAAAGAATCGTATGTATCTTTTCAATTATACCTTGAGGGATGTTACGGATTTTCAAATGATATCCTTTTCTTAAAAATACCGTAACCCCTATTTTCAAAACTACGATTCGCTTCTTTAAAAATCTGATTGTATGGTTCTAGTGTGTATGTTAGATTAGATACCTATACTTATAGTAGAGATGGAATGTTTAGGTAAACTCGGCTTGATATGAGTTATAAATGCGGTGAAAAGATTATAAGACGGATATGATGATCTGATGATATGTTGGTATACGGATGCGAGTCGATCGAGATGATTTATACCCTGCCGGTCCCCTGATATGAGATTATCGTGGATGTGACCTGGGACATAGGTGTATAGATATAAATATATGGAATGTTGTGAATCACGGATGATAGGCCGTATGTGATATTAGTATGTACACTCATTTGTATTATAAGATGGTAGGATCCCTATTAATTTAATGCCGCCGCACGATGATTTTCTGTGCGTGATGAGTTTGACTTGATGGTTGATCCTTACCCTTGACTAGAGGATGCCGTACGATGGATTATACCGTACGTGACATTGTGTGGCTAGATGCCGATCGATAGACTCACCGACTCGGACATATGATAGTTACGTATACCTTATAGCTTTTAGCTGATGATTTACCTTGCGCTGCATTCATGATATTATCATTGCATTGCATATACTTGAGTTAGTACACTTACACCATTATCGATGATGCGTATGTTACACATACACAGATTGCCGGCTCACACACTTCATCATCGATAATTGCTATGTCACTACACAGTAGGGTTGCTGCATCATGACATATACATCTATACTTGTGGATATACACATTTGTATATCCATATTGGGGCATATATATCTTGATACATCCATATTTGTGCACACATATATTGGTACATCTACACTTGCGCATATTCATATTGTACCTATATAAATAACTGGTTTTATTGTAAAATTGGGAACCGCATGTTATATTTTAAAAACTGGAATCATTTTAAAAGAGCGGCTTCCTCTTAATATGTCATATCACCATTCCATGTTGCATGATACACGGATTTGCTTACATTACTATTATATGTAGCATGCATCATGCTCTATGATTTTACGCATTGAGATATGATGTTTTCATGAGATTTCTGGATTTGAGAACCGTGGACATTTTAAAAGAGATTATGTGTTATTTTAAAAACCCGGTTTCTCTTGATATGATATTTCAGTGCGTCCACCATGTGTTTTCTCGGTTCTGAGAGCGACATGTGAAACCCGATTCGAGTAGGTGGATGAGGTCGATTGCGGGTACATGGTGGACCCGGTATGGTACCCCGGGGCGAGAACGGATCGCTGTGTAGTAGACGGTGAGCCTGGCAGAGGGACTACTACCAACCGGTGATAGTATTTGGGCTCGGCGGATATCCGGAGGATACCGACCGGAGTCGAGAGATGATATGGGCCGATCCGTACTGACGGAGCCCGTGGGCCGATCCGGACTGACGGAGCCCGTTATATGAGGATTTACGTGCCGATGCTGGGCATGGTTTTCATGATGTTTTCGAGTGTCGATGCTAGGCACTCAGGTTCCATGATTTTGATGTGTCGGGAGGGACACCGTTGATATATATCCTCATACTTTCATGCACACTCCTTTATGATATTTACGTGCATACAGACATTGATTTTGGGTGGACGAGATCCACATGCATACATACCTTGATTATGGTTGGACGAGATCTATATACATGCATTGATTATTACTGTTGGCTGTTATCCGCATGCATATAGGTATTGACTACCTTGTTGGCACGTATACAGACCCGGTCACCCTAGATATCATAGTATTATCTTTATGATATAGTTGACCTAGGAGTCGTTGTTTATTCGATTTCTATCTGTTGATATTTTTCCACTCACGAGTTGGCAACTCACCCCCATTTTGCCACAGTTCTTGCAGGTTGACCGCTTGGATCAGTAGCGGCTTCGCTGGCACACCGTTGCATTCGGGTGTTTTGCATTGGTAGGTGGGACACTTGTATCGTACCCACTCTTGTATCTATATTCTTATTATATCTAGTTAACTCCATCAATCAAAAGTTGTAAATTGTATAAGTAATGAGACTTAGTGAGACTTGTAGTTGCGAGATTTGAGCGGTGGGTTTTATATTCACTTTTGGGGTTATGTCTTGCTCATTTCTTTATCTTTGTGTGGTGAACTTCGCCGTTAGGCGTCGTATATTGATTTATGTTGTATTGCGTGGTTGTGATCCGCCGTTTGGCGAAGAGCTAGCTCCCTCTTGGGGATGCCATTATTCTTATTATGTATTTGTGGTTTGGGATCAAAATATACAAGGGAGGTGCTGCCAAAATTTTTAAAAGACGAAATATGTTTTCAAACTAGTAAATTTTCACTTGCATCATTCATGTTCCTTTTCTATGTAGTAAGAAAACTTGATTTCATATAACTTTATTTCAAAACCTCACCTCCTTTATTTTTTTCTAAAAAGGTTTAGATTTCTGGGTTTCAGCTTACTTGAATTCCATTACGTCTTTAGACGTTGCGTGATTCAGGTGCTGGTTACGAGCTAATATTTCGGGTCGTGACATAATTAAAATAAACCTCGTTTTCCAAGAGGTGTAACCCCATTGACACCTTTCTAGACATCTACTTGATCGGCTAATTGTAATGTGTAAAACTCTCCCAGGAGTAACTCTTACTCGCAGTGGGTATCGGGATCCAACTATCTCATAGGAGGTATGCAATCTCATTGCAAATTTCAACACTTGAAATTCCCGATAATATTTTACCCCTAGCGTCCTATTACCTTGACGCATGCCAGACAAGCCATAGTCCGCTAGTCAAGTTCAACCCGTGCATTTCCTGATTAAATTAAACCTACCCGTATGACCCTTGACGCATGCCAAACAACGCCGTACGAATACCCTAATCCAATCGCATCATATGATAGCAGATAAGCACTAGTTAGCTACTGTACACTGCGCCTTGACACAAGCCAAGCTATCGCAGCACGAATACTAAGTAGTACTTATCTGAAATGACGGAGGGCTACAACAGGTTTTTAAGAAACCTTTTGCGTAATGAACTTGATATTGTTGTAGAATCAAATGATTTAAAATGGAGTGTTTTTAAGGCTTTTACTAGTTTCGCTAAAGAGATCACTCCTGGTGAAGGGATCTCGGCTCATTCCTTATCGAATAAGGTGTAGGATATTTCACAAATACCACTATGCAAAGCAAAAACCATAAAAGTAATCAAAAGACAAACCGAGTTTGTAGCATCTGCTAGTTTCGCTAAAGAGGTCACTCCCGGTGAAAGGATCTCGGCTCTTTCGTTATCGAATAAGGCGCTGGATGTTCTATAAAGAACACCGCTTTGAAAGCAAAAACTATAGCTACCTGTTTTTTGAAAATTCGATTCCACAACATATTTAGGTTTCTTTTATTTCAATAATTTCATTAATGAAGTCTCATCATTTTAAGTTACCTAAACATCATAGATAAATATATCGTACGCTTATGACATCCGCATTCGCCTCGATGTCCCCTCGTGCACCGTTAGGTTAGCTAACTAAGGGCAGAGAGGGGCAGTGCTAGCGCGGGTGTAAACCATGAGCAACGTCTATATAATATATCATAAATACTATATCCTGTATTCATCTCATCAATATATCAAATGATCACATCACAGATATCGCAGCAGAAAACAATATATGAAATATTGGATATACTAGGATTTCCAGGTTTTAAATTAAGCCTGTAAAAGCACGGATTCTACGGTCGTGATGAATAGCCAATCCCACACCCCTAGACCCCTACGAGAGTAGCAAGCAACCCTACCAATTCTAGAGTTAGGAGACCCGGTCTCAACTCCTTGAGATGGTCTCCCACTGGACCCTAGAACCCGGTTACTTGTGCTCCTCGCCTTGGGTTTATCTTAATGCTGAAAAGTAAAATAATATACAATGGTGACATCATCCTCAACCCGAAAGTGCCCAAATAAAAGAATATTACATACAATGAATTTTACATGAATGAAAATGAAAAACACTCATCTTACATAAAACCCCCGGCTATTCAAAACACGATGATCCAATATAACATATCTCAGCAACACATAACATCACATGTCATCAACGTAAGTAAATATGCGTATCCTAATTTTCGTTGGCATATATCAACGAAACCGGCAATAGAACACATATTACACTTACGGTTGCAGAAAAGAAAGTGAAAAACTACAACAGTTGGAATCCGCAACCACCTTAGATATCACATGCCTAACCAAATGAATTCCTTAGACATCGCATGCCTAACAATTATAAACCCCGCATTTTAGTCTCGATCTCGAAAACACTTTTCAATATCAAGTTGAGCAATTCAACAAGATTCCCGACATCCTTATCTAATGCTCGTCGAAAACTTTAGTAGACGGCCGCACCACCCGATACCGTCGACAAAGTGCACTAAGGCGGAACACCACTGCCACGAGCATCCAAATGGATGCTTTTGGCGACGGGGTTCTCCTACAGTTACTTGGTCGGGGCTATGGGGCGGGGCTATCTAATAATATTACCTGGCGAGTATCCGCGTACACTACGTGATTGCGACGGACTTTTGATCATATCAAAATCCCGTGGCAACCGATCAACTGAGACTAAATTGCTAGATTTATAACATTCAAACTAGTTATCTCATAACTATTTGTGGATTCCAAATATTGTATCCCATCACATAATATCCGGACGACGTTAAAATTTTCGATCGATTCATCAAAGTCCCACAATTTCCCGACAGCTCAACACTTGAGCACAGTTTTAATAATACCCAAAAGATGCCACAGTACCTATGAACCAGCCGTAGAAGGGTCAAACCAACTCCTCACATGTGACAACGCTGAACTAGCAAAAATACTAGGGTTTAGTGGCGGTTCTGACGGTCACATAATCGAGTTAAGGTTTCGTTCTTCTAGAGGGTCCACAGAATCACTTGCATATTTTTCCGAATATGTTGAACTTGGAAAAATGGGCTTTTGACATTCGAACGAACTTTTTAGCTTCGCCTAGACAATATGTGAATAACCCGAAACAATGTTAAAACTACGAATACGAAACACTCCGAATTGTTTATAGTGTAAGATTACATCAAATGCAAAATTTGAAAAAATAAACAACACCTGAAACACCAAAACCCAGAACCTGGAGCACACCAAAAAATTAAACCCCAGAGTGCACAAAATGGCCGGCCGGCTCGGAATTCCCTTCAATGTGCTTGGCCATTTTCCGAGGGGAGGGGCTCAATTATCTTGTGTGTTCATGATATATCCCAAATAATATTTTGCACTTGTTTAAAAAAAATTCTGAAAGCTTTTTAAAATCGACAGAAACTTGAGTTTCGCGTTGCATGTTTCGGAGTTGTTTCGGTTTCGTAATTCTAACAAAATCCGTCTAAATTTCTAGCATGGCTCTGATACCACTGCTGGGTTACCTAAGACGGTAGCAAGGTTTCGGGAGGTTTCGTCCATGCCAAATTCAATTTTTTGCCGTTTTAGCTAACCTTAACTAAAAATCGTTAACTAGAAATCGACGGAATATAAAATGCAAACACTTTGCAAGTCTAGTGAGAAAGGAATACAACCTTTGTAGATCGGTCCTTCACTTCAATAGCTGCGTGTAGTAGTCCCGATCGCTGCGATCGTGAACTCCGGACTCTTGAAAGGCTCCCTTGAAGAAATGAACAAGCTTGCTTCGAAGACTTCGAGGCCGAAGTTGATCTACGTCGAGGAGACACTAACCCAAGCTATCTCTTCACTAATCATGGAATTAGTGAAGCAAACACCTTATACTAAATGGCAAGTAGTAGAGGATGATGAAATAGGAAGTGGGCTCACTATAGAATTGATTTTCTCACATTATTTCTCACATCTCCATTGAAGCTAGAAAGCATTGAGGAAGAAGAAGAAGAAGAAAGAACTCATCATATGAATTAATCCCCCATGAATTATTGCAACCATAGGTGAGTTAAGACCTCATGCCTATGTCATGTAGAGAATAAACTAAGGGGTAAGGTTAAGGGTTGGGTTAACAAAAATATCCTAAGGAATGACAAAAGAGCGGACTTTGTCAATGTTTCTACTAGCTTCATCCAAGCTTGACAACATTGACCAAGTCTTCTCTCTTTTGTTATAACTTAAGAAATAAATAAAACCCTAACTTAACCCTAGCATGGTGTAAATCTCATACACCCATCTTGCATGTATCATCAAGCATGACACAATACATGTACACAAATATACATATCACATATATACAATGTGCACATCAAGTGAAAAAAGAAATCTTAAGTGAGCTAATACTAGTTAATGTAATGTATCTAATATATAATTATACATTAGATTATCAAATCAACTCTTGATTTAATAATTCGGCTATATCACATATAACTGACTAATATCATGTGTAATAACTTATCGAATCAACACTTGATCTGATAACCCGGCTATATCGCATACAACCGACCAATGTCACAATTCGCGAGAATACAATACTGTATCAATCTCGGTCCCGCACATATCATATATATACTCCTACTCCATTTCGCTTGAGCCAGGAAACCTCTGTGTAGGACTCTAAAGACTCGTCAATACACCGGCAGTAGGTGATGATCATATCAAACACCCATAAGCCGCAAACGGTTTGCAACGTAACGGCCACCCGGGTATTGAGCGATCAGAAGAACAACAAACAAGCCTGCTCGTACTCCTGCGAATCCAATCAGTAACACTACCGTACAGTCTGGTCTCTTTGTCTCATATGTCGCATATCTCGTCTAGGGGTGGTAAACGTCAGACCCCGGTAACTCGATAAGTCGTGTCGATATGAGTCTCAAAACGGGTCGAGAAACTACTGCTAACACTTACCAGTATATCTCTGAAGCAGACTTAGCCAAGGACTTCCTGTTATAGCCAATCGAGCACAGCGCAACATCAACCACCAATACCGGAGAGACGAAACCCCTCCTATCGCTCATTGCCTCCATGTGATTCGGGACTGTACCCAAAATCCACCATTTTGCACGTTCTCTTGAACATGGTAAGTTGGAAATCAAAGCACAGTGGGAATCACACAAGACTCTATGACGATCTCGGGTCTGCAGACTAACCTGTACGAGTGTCACCAGAGAACTGCCATATGACGTGAGGTATAATACCATCCGAGAGTTCTCGGCGAGTCCGTTCAGTATACCCAGTCTCCATTGAGCACCCGTATACTGTCTCTGATGTCAAACACCAATGGATATGGGATCATCCATCGCCCATCTACATAGGTCGAGAAGTTATACGCTACTCTTCTCTGGTATATCGATGCCCTATCTCGATACACCCACGATTAGGAACATATGAAGGATGTACTTAGCGACCACACTGTCCCCACTAGTATGATCTGCATCATAATCCTCGTAGTTAAGTACTCATCCTAAGGGCTTTATAAACATGTAACATAGAGACAATCAGTGTACATGTTAAGATAAAGAGCAACCAGATAGTATACTATCATGTCGAGCAAGAAAGTCCTTACTTTATATGTCCAAGCATCCACTACAATATACATCGTATGTACAGTAATGGCCTCTAGCGCATACATATAACTAACAATTCAATCTTCCAAGCCGAAGCCACAACCATTCTTAACTTGCTTGCTTTCTTGCTTTTCTTATTTTCGTATTCTTTTATAATTTTGTGACGACCAACCCAATTCATTTATTTGTTGAACCTTAAATCACGATACCTAATACACAATTCCCTGTGGATCGACCCGTGGTTGCCGGATCGCTACAACGCGCCGTGCACTTGCAGTATAAATAGTAAAACGAGAACGATCTCGCGTGCGCATTCTGTTTCATTAAAACATACACATTTCCAAAACATACGTGTTTGCGCGCGGGGGTGAATTCCCAACAAGTTTCGTACTTGTTTTCATGCGCACTTGATGCGCTGTAGTATTTCTGAGTATTCCGTGATTTCGGAGCCCCGTTACTTTAAAAAGATTATTGAAATGTTTTAGCATTTGGGGGTTTAAATTTTAAATTCGGGGACCGAATTTATTTAAAGGGGGAAGATAACATTTCAGAAATATAAAATATTATTTTGGAATTTAAATATTAAAATAATATATTTCGCAAAAACTATTCGATTTGCGAATAGGGGTTTTTCGTAAAATGGTATAAATATATACCAATATTTGGGAAATAATTGGAGATTAAAATGATTTATTCATTTAAAAATATATTTATCGGATTTGGGCATTTTGATAATTAATTATATGTAAGTTTAAATTAAACTTGATTAGTGCACTACTAATCGCGATTAAGCCAAATCCGCAATTTTAATTAGCTATGGTTAGTGCACCATGACATGTTACATTTTTGTTGCATGATTGTTTCATTGTGTTTGTTTTATTTGTATTGTGATCTTTATTGAGAGAGAGAAAAAGAAAAGAAAAGTCAATGAGAGGTGACATGGGAGGTATGGACTAAAGAGAGAGAGAGAAAGAGAGAGAGAGAGAGAGAGAGAAGAGAGAGTGAGAGTGAGGAGGCAATAATTGACCATGGTTCCTTTCACCATTTCCTTCTTCATCTCCCATTTTCTCCTCCTCCTTCTCATCTCCCCCACCTCCAACTGCCATCTTCTTCTACCCCCATAAACACCCCTTTTCCCTCATCTAAAATACCCAAAGCCTACACAAAAATGGTGCACAACCTCACTACAAACCTATTGATACGATCAAGTGGAGATTTTGAAGCACTTGGTCAGCTCTAGAATTTTCTTCAGTTGGTATTTGAGGTAAATCCTACACCCTTAGATGAGTTTTTAGTTTTCCTAATGTCCTATTGCAGTTTAGTGTTAAACCGATATAGTTTAGTGATCTTTGAAATTTCCAAGATGAGAATTAGGGAATTTTATGAATTGAAAAGGTGTTATTAGCGATTAATAGTGATCATGAACCACTGTAGTGTTAATATTATGGACCAAACCAGAGACAAGACCCCAAACCATGAACTTTGAACTTGGCCAATATCAGGTTTTTGTGGAATTTGTGAGGATATATAGAGATCTGCTGTAATCCGGGACCCTGAAAATTGTATAGCGATTACAGTGAGACATGCAAGTGACCTAGAACCTACCCTAGAAACCTGAGCCCCTCCTCTTCAGTTTGGGCCGCAGATTTAATCCTCGTGGCCGTAAATTGCGGCCACATTGCGAGGGATTGTGGTGATTTTTGGTGAGTGCACTTGTTATGTGATATCTAGAGCAACCCTATATGCAAAATTCACTAGTTTGGTGTAACGTTTTGAAAATCGTTTCGGTGAAATTTCGAAAAAAAGGTAAAATAAGGGGGTTTTCTGTAAAAAGTCAAAATGCAAATATTTTTATTATAAAATTAAATATATATATTCTAGCTATGTAATTGCTAGTATTTGGTGTTTATTGAGCCACTGGTGAAATTTCAAATTTTCTAAAAAATTTTCCGAAATTAATTATTTTAATATTATTTTAAGCCGTCACTAATATATTTAATTAGGAAAAATTACAAATTGGAATGAGTTGAAACAAATTTTGTGCATCATAAAACATTAAATAAAATTTTATCATGTGGTTTTTGAAATGAAATCGTTTGCCAAAACGGTTTAGAAAATATCGAAGAAAAAGGCTTTTTTTTAGTGTAAATGGATGTTTGGGGTATTGTATTTATCATTTTTCATCACCCCACACCCATACCCACACTCACACACCCCTATTTATTTCCTCCCTTGGCTGAATTCAACAGCCCCCCCTCAATTGTCCCCACTTGTTTTGCAAAAGAAAAGAATAGAATAAAGAATGTATTAATTAAAGGAGGTATGGGGGTAATTGTTGACTTATGACTTTTCCAACACCACACAATCTCTCTCTCTCTCTCCCCCCACCAAAAATTGGCCGAAACCCCTTTCCCTTGCTGCAGCAGCAGCTCCCCCACTTGTCCCCCCTCATTTCTTGTGCTAAAATCATCAAATCTCACTCAAAAATCCACCAAAAATCCCACAAAATCCAAATCTAATCCCTACCCATTTCTCATTGGCCTATCTAGTATGGATCTTGGGGAAAAGTTGGAATTTTGGAGGCTTAGTTTGCATGTTGATCTCATGGTTATGAGGTATAAATCCCAACCCATGTTTAAATCGTTGTTTAAATTGTTTCAATCTAGCATATTTAAGTGTTAAATTGGTTCTAGTTGTTAATTTAGAAAATTAAAGAGAATGGGTTGTGATCAAATTAGGGTTTTGGGTATTTGGATCATGGATTGTATGTTGTAATTGAGATCTTAAGACTTGCTAAATCAAATCTAGTCGTTAGTTCGCATTTTGTTAATTTAAATTTGTAATAAGTATATATAAATTGCAAACTAGTTTTTAGCTTTTAGTTGCAAATGGGTGATTTAAAATCTAATTAAGGTTTTGATGACTTTATTAACATTTTAATTTTTTTTAGAAACTTAGATCATGCAAAACCATGCTTAATTGATAAATTGTGAATTTCACTTTAAAAAGAGTTAAAATCGGTATTTTTGCAAACTAGGAATTTGGAATTTATACAAATTGATGAGATTAATTTATGAATTTGATTTTTATGAATTAGTTATGATATTTAGTGGATATTGAGGCCGCTAGATTTGTTTAAATATCATGTTTTGTACTAAAACGGTTAATATTGCTTGCTGGATTTTCGGAAAAATGGCTTTTAAAATGAGTTTGGGGTTTTTGTGAATTTTAACCCATTTTATATTATAATTAGTGTTCGTGAATGTGCAAATGAGTGTGTTTGGGTTTTTCTCGATGGTTTGACGTTTGTAGATCGACATCGAGGGTTGGTTTGACTATTCTTGCATGCGTAGGCGATAGGTTTTGACCTATGCGTAATACGAGTGCCGATTTGATTTTCAAAATGCCGTTTCGATTTCGAATTGGGTTTTAATGCGATACGGTGTGTTATGATATGTAGGTAACCCATGTGGACTTCGAGACGACAAGCAAGCGTGTGGCGACGTCGGCACCGGGGAGCGAGGACCAGGTGAGTAGATTTATATCTACGGGGAGAAGTCGGGTGGATGCCGTATAGCACCCCCGCAGTCCGTAGTATAGTTCATATATATATGTTTATATAGGTGTTTTATGATACGAGAATGTTTATTCATAATATGTTTATGTGTTCATGGTTTACCTTTGGGTTAGTTGCGAAACCCTAGAGTAGTTGTTATACCCACATACTTGCATACCTTACTTTCTTGCGCGTAGATTGGGATGTGTATATATGTATATATGCGTGGGTATGGGACTATGCATATGTACATTCATATACGCATGCATGGATAATGAGGATAGTACTTGGGATTTATGATGAGTCGATGAGATTTGATTTGAGGCCGTGAGATCGGTGATATAGCAGGGTTCGTATTTGAGATACGACATGACGTTGTAGCGGGTCCTTGACGTAGTGTTTCACACACGTGCAAGCATACTTAGGCGGTATCAGTATTGTACTAGACGTAGATCAGTACCCCGATCATGATATTTGATAAAGGGGATACTAGGTGAATAGTATGATGAATGTGATATTGACCCGTACCCCGATTTGGGATGCCGTACGACGGATTTACGTACGAGCTATATTGATGATTGATCCGCACTCCTGACTTGGGATGCCTGATTATAGATATGGTATCGGATGTGATATTATTGAGGCGGGATCACCGACTATACATATACAGGTATGCATATGTATCGAATCAGATGATAGGCGGTTTCCTTGCCTGTAGTTCAGCTTGTTAGTTCAGCCGTATAGTTTAGTGTAGTTGTTAGATTAGATTAGACTCCTACCTATTTCAAAACTAGCGGATCGTGGGTATTTTAAAAGATAGGTTAAGGGATCTACGGATATTTCAAAAGACGTATCCTTTCTTAAAAACCACCGTAGCCCCTATTTTCAAAACCCTGCGATTCGTGTTATTTCAAAGGGCACCATTGTTTAATATTTAGCTCCCGCTCATTTTGGTTGCTTGCTCCGCATCGCAGACTTACATTGTTATTTCATATTGCATTGTTGACATTATGCTGTTAGGACACCAGCACCATTACCGATGATGCGTATGTACCACGTACACTTACTTGCCGGCTCACACACATCTTCATCGGTAATTGCCATGTCACGTACACCTTAGAAAATATTATTGCTTAACTTAGCTTGATAGCTAGTATTTTGACATAATATTAGTGTACTTACCTTATATGCCAGCTTAGATATTGTAGTTATTACTTGTCACTTCATGCATACTGTTATTCATTGTTATGCCGTATTCATGGATTCTTATGCCTATATTCATGGGTTTATATGCTATTGATGATTTGGATTCGGATTTCTATGAGATTTTCTGGATTTGGGGGAAAACCGCAAAACTTGTATAAGCTTCTTCCCTCTCTTTTAAATAAAAAGTGCGGTTTTCCCATGATGTATGAGTCGTCCACCATGAGTTTGCTGATGGATTTCGAGACCCGATTCGAGGAGTGGAGGAACCGTTTCGGGTACATGGTGGGCCCGGTGCGGTACCCGGGGCAAGAGGATCGTGTTGTTGACGTTGAGCCTGGCAGGGGAGCACTACCGACCGGTGATATTACCCGACGCGTCGGATATCCGGAGGATACCGTCGTCCTGAGATGGATGGTAGGGGCCGGTCTGGACTGACGGCGCCCTAGATATTGTGATTGAGACATTGAGATTTCGAGATATTGAGGTATAAAGACTATGATACAGAGATATCGAGATATTGGGATTACGTTTTGTACCGATGCTAGGCACTGTTTTATGCTGATTTCATTATGATACCTCATTTTAAAAATACAAAGGAAATCTCACTAAATTATGAAAACAGTTTCTTCATTTGCATGTATTCTGTTTTCATGCATTCATACCTCATTCATATGATATATTGCTACCTGAGGCACTGACACGGGCACATGAGATTACACTCGGGGTTAGATATTTACCCTAGCCTTTGTAATAGGCTGCATGTTATATTCATATTTGAGGATATATATTGATCGTATGACCTAGGATTGCGTCATACATGCGATTCCTATTCGTAGATGTTTTTCTATTAACGAGTTGGCAACTCACCCCCGTTGTGCCCCAGTTTTTTGCAGGTTTTGCCGTACAGGTTTCATTACGGCTTTGCGGGCACGGTTTCGTTCGGGTGACTTGCTAGTAGGTGGGTTTTTTTGTATCGTACCCATCATATTACCTTGTATAATATTATTCAGTTGTACCTAGTAAATTCCATCAACCAAACATGTATTTATTTTTGAGATAGAGACCAGTGATGTTATTCTTTCGACCTTAGAGTCGCGCGTTGTATTTCTGTAGATTTCTTGTTGTTTTGCGTTTCCTTTTGAGTTTTGATCCTCGCCCTTGGCGTTCTATATGATATTACTTGTGTGGTTGTGACCGTCGATTGACGAAGAGCTAGCTCCCGCTTGGGGATGCCTTTTTATTGATTTCGTATACTATTCATGTTGTATCCCTTTTGTGGGCCAGTATTTACAAAGGAGACTCTGCCGAAATTTTCAGGAAATATTTGATGTTTTTAAAATCACATAATTCGGCTTATGCTATTAAAACTACCTGATTTTAAATTGGTTTCCTTCACTCTACTACTGTTCTTGGTTTGGATTTCTTGGTTTTCGGCTTACTTAGATTACGTACGCCTCGAGACGTTTCGTAGTCTAAGTGCCGGTCATGTTCCGTACTTTCGGGTCGTGACAAAGTTGGTATCAGAGCGTTAGGTTTTACCTTCGGAGCGTAGGATGACCCTTGGTTGATGGAATAGGTGACTAAAGTAGAGTGACGTACCGTAGGTATGTTCCGCGGCATATTTACGATACGCTACTCCACTTAAGAAGCCTTAGGATGTACATTTCTTTGCTCAGTATTATATTCATTCCGATCTAGCCTCATCAGTACCAGTTATGGTTTTGCTGCCACGATTACGGGCAGGGAGAGCTACAGCTAGAGTTGCGGTCAGCACGAGCCCATCACGAACGAGGACTGACCAGGGCGAAATTCCGGCAACACACGATTGCGGAGATGTGTCTTTTTACTGTGTTTCCGCTCCACGAGCGTTTGGCGGATCGCCTTTATGAGGTTACTCGGATGTGCTGATCGACACTAGAGGATTGAGCCAATGATAGAGGCCGGCCAGATTTTGATGACCGTTGGTGTATTGCTTACTCATGATGATTGAGGCACTGTTCAGCGTGCAGACGAGTGAGCTAGTTGTTGCTGCGAGCGATGAGATATCGCCTCATATGTTGGAGATATTGCAGTACAGGTTGTACTAAGAGATGATAGAAGGTCGCTAGTCACCCGAGGATGAATGACTAGGACATGTGGTTCGTTCGCCTACCCGATGAGAGGTCATCAGATAGATTGATTCCAGCAAGAGACGACTTCACGCGGAGACGTTGAGAGTCGACAGAGACGATCGAAAGTCAGAAACCTATTATTCCAAGTTTAAAGTATTCGGAAGGGCATGCAGGCAATTCTATGGACCCTCTAAAAGAATGAAACCCTAACTCGACTTAATGACCGTGTGAAAGCCTTTGAACCTTCGGGTTTGCAGCAGTTCTATGGCGCCATTAGTGAGGCTTGGGTTTGCCCTTCTACGGCTGGACCACCGATGCTGTGGTATGTACTCGATACTATTAAACTGTGCCCAAGATGTTGAGCTCTTGGGGGATTATGAGGTTTTGACGACTCGATCGGATGGCTCGACTTAATTCGGATGCTAGGTGGTGAGATGCATTTCTTGGGAGACTCCCGATACGAGGATAGCCGTTGGAGCTCAGTCCATGCAGCCGTGACGAGACGAGTCCAAAGCAGACGACATTAGAGAAAAGTGAAGTAAGAGGTTCGTACCGGATCTAGATGAGAAGACGTTCCACTCCGCCGACATCAGAGATGCGATGCGCATGCCGAGGCATGGTACTTGGATTTACCTTCCAGAAGGAGTCGCGATGAGTATGCAGTCGTTCCAGAGCAAGATGCAGATATAGGAAAGGACGATGACTTCCGGACAGTTGGCAGAGACGAGACATGGAAGAGACCGTGAGCAGGATTCCTTCCAGGACACTACTGCAATGATACTTGCACCCAGGATCAGATGTGTCACGTACATTCAGAGAGCCAGAGGCCGACGCCAGTGATATGCTGTCTTAGGAGTGGTCGCGATGATTGACCGAGAGATGACCAGAGAAGTGCCAGAACGGAATCATCCCCGTTAGCACACCTGACAGGGCCGATGAGCCGATGGACCGAGAGATTGGTAATTCACAGTGAAGACCTTGACCCAGGAGTGGTCATTGTTACGCACACCAGCAGGACAGAGTTCATGATCATCGACGAGACGTCCCACTAGTAACCGCAACAGTTGGCCCGAGATTCTTAGAGGATGCGCTTGAGCGGTACTATTCCGCCATTATTGATTTCGATATTTTGGGTGATTTACTCCCATGATTTGATTTTGATGATTGAGGATTTACGATCTTTGCACAGTGTTGCACTTGATATCGTCTTCCTGCTTTGGTTTCACATTTTTGTGATTTTACGGTTTTAAACATTTGAGTTGATTTTGTGCGTATGCACGCACACGATTTGGTTCCTGCACTCTGTATAGTTTATATATGCTTGCAGTGCAGTGATACGCCTTTTGTGCACTTAGATGCACTGGACTTCGATTTCGATTGTGATACTCGATATTTGTTTTGTGCACTTTGTGCACCTGATTTGATTTTGCGCATGTTCGGCGCTTGATATTGGATTTCATGATTTCGTGCATGATGGATGCCCCTGGTTTTGGGTTTTCGCGCATGTTGAGCGCATGTCTTGAGATGCGATTTTGGTGCACACCAGATGCACTAAATCGAGATTTTTTCGTGCATGTCAGATGCACCTGATTTTGCTGTCAGGCACACACGTTGCCTACGACAGATGCTTTGTGCACACCCGATGCACTTAGATCTTGTTTCTGTGCACTTGTATGGCACGTATATGGATTTTGATTATCGTGCGCACCAGACGCACGTAGTATTCATACGCGTATTTTGGGATTGATTTCTTATGGAGCAGTACGTTTTTATGATGATTGCTATGAGTTTTTGTACTGAGCAGGACTAGTCGAGGACAGTACCTGAATATATTTTGCATGCATTGATAGTTATTGAAGGGAATTCCAAAAAGCGAGCTATAGTCTCAGTATTTACCTACGTGTCTGATATGACGCGAAATGTTTAAAACAAGGAAAACCCTTCTAAATTGTTTCCAAAACGGCGGAACGTACATTTCAAACAAAGGTATATATGTATATAGTTATTTTCTTATGATTAGACGTCCGCCACTGTGCAGTGTTATGTGCATTGCACAGCAACTTAAAGGATTTGGCATGCATTTCCTCCTGATATTTGCATGTATAATTCCGATTTATAGCATATCGGTCTTGCTTGAGATTTGGCATTCGTGTCTTCACCTTGACTCCGATGATTGCGGGATGCTTGACGGAGTTTTGATTTCGAGTTATCTACTCATTACTCATGCGCATGCATTGCGCTATGATGTGTTTATGTATTTATGATTTCGGAGCCCCGGCGATTTGATGGTTTTGGCTGAAATATTTTAGTATTTGGTGGGGGGGAGTTTTAATTTAAATTCGGGGACCGAATTTCTTTAAGGAGGGAAGATTGTAACGTTTTGAAAATCGTTTCGGTGAAATTTCGAAAAAACGGTAAAATAAGGGGGGTTTCTGTAAAAAGTCAAAATTCAAATATCTTTATTATAAAATTAAATATACATATTCTAGCTATGTAATTGCTAGTATTTGTTGTTTATTGAGTCACTGGTGAAATTTCAAATTTTCTGAAATTTTTTCCGAAATTAATTATTTTAATATTATTTTAATCCGTCACTAATATATTTAATTAGGGAAAATTACAAATTGGAATGAGTTGAAACAAATTTTGTGCACCATAAAACATTAAATAAAATTTTATCATGTGGTTTTTGAAATGAAATCGTTTGCCAAAACGGTTTAGAAAATATCGAAGAAAAATGCTTTTTTTTTTAGTGTAAATGGATGTTTGGGGTATTGTATTTATCATTTTTCATCACCCCACACCCATACCCACAATCACACACCCCCATTTATTTCCTCCCTTGGCTGAATTCAGCAGCCCCCCTCAATTGTCCCCACTTGTTTTGCAAAAGAAAAGAATAGAATAAAGAATGTATTAATTAAAGGAGGTATGGGGGTAATTGTTGACTTGTGACTTTTCCAACACCACACAATCTCTCTCTCTCTCTCGCCCCACCAAAAATTGGCCGAAACCCCTTTCCCTTGCTGCAGCAGTAGCTCCCCCACTTGTCCCCCCTCATTTCTTATGCTAAAATCATCAAATCTCACTCAAAAATCCACCAAAAATCCTACAAAATCCAAATCTAATCCCTACCCATTTCTCATTGGCCTATCTAGTATGGATCTTGGGGAAAAGTTGGAATTTTGGAGGATTAGTTTGGAGGATTAGTTTGCATGTTGATCTCATGGTTGTGAGGTAAAAATCCCAACCCATGTTTAAATCGTTGTTTAAATTGTTTCAATCTAGCATATTTAAGTGTTAAATTGGTTCTAGTTGTTAATTTAGAAAATTATTAAAGAGAATGGGTTGTGATCAAATTAGGGTTTTGGGTATTTGGATCATGGATTGTATGTTGTAATTGAGATCTTAAGACTTGCTAAATCAAATCTAGTCACTAGTTCGCATTTTGTTAATTTAAATTTGTAATAAGTATATATAAATTGCAAACTAGTTTTTAGCTTTTAGTTGCAAATGGGTGATTTAAAATCTAATTAAGGTTTTGATGACTTTATTAACATTTTAATTGTTGTTTAGAAACTTAGATCATGCAAAACCATGCTTAATTGATAAATTGTGAATTTCACTTTAAAAAGAGTTAAAATCGGTATTTTTGCAAACTAGGAATTTGGAATTTATACAAATTGATGAGATTAATTTATGAATTTGATTTGTATGAATTAGTTATGATATTTAATGGATATTGAGGCCGCTAGATTTGTTTAAATATCAAGTTTTGTACTAAAACGGTTAATATTGCTTGCTGGATTTTCGGAAAAATGGCTTTTAAAGTGAGTTTGGGGTTTTTGTGAATTTTAACCCATTTTATATTATAATTAGTGTTCGTGAATGTGCAAATGAGTGTGTTTGAGTTTTTCTCGATGGTTTGACTTTTGTACATCGACCTCGAGGGTTGGTTTGACTATTCTTGCATGCGTAGGCGATAGGTTTTGACCTATGCGTGATACGAGTGCCGATTTGATTTTCAAAATGCCTTTTCGATTTCGAATTGGGTTTTAATGCGATACGGTGTGTTATGATATGTAGGTAACCCATGTGTACTTCGAGAAGACAAGCAAGCGCGTGGCGACGTCGGCACCGGCGAGCGAGGACCAGGTGAGTAGATTTATATCTACGGGAAGAAGTCGGGTGGATGGCGTATAGCACCCTCGCAGTCCGTAGTATAGTTCATATATATATGTTTATATAGGTGTTTTATGATACGAGAATGTTTATTCATAATATGTTTATGTGTTCATGGTTTACCTTAGGGTTAGTTGCGAAACCCTAGAGTAGTTGTTATACCCACATACGCACACACAGACTTGCATACCTTACTTTCTTATGCATAGATTGGGATGTGTATATATGTATATATGCGTGGGTATGGGACTATGCATATGTACATTCATATACGCATGCATGGATAATTAGGATAGTACTTGGGATTTATGATGAGTCGATGAGATTTGATTTGAGGCCGTGAGATCGGTGATATAGCAGGGTTCGTATTTGAGATACGACATGACGTTGTAGCGGGTCCTTGACGTATTGTTTTACACACGTGCATGCATACTTAGGCGGTATCAGTATTGTACTAGACGTAGATCAGTACCAAGATCATGATATTTGATAAAGAGGATACTAGGTGAATAGTATGATGAATGTGATATTGACCCGTACCTCGATTTGGGATGTTGTACGACGGATTTATGTACGAGCTATATTGATGATTGATCCGCACTCCTGACTTGGGATGCCTGATTATAGATATGGTATCGGATGTGATATTATTGAGGCGGGATCACCGACTATACATATACAGGTATGTATATGTATCGACTCAGATGATAGGAGGTTTCCTTACCTGTAGTTCAGCTTGTTAGTTCAGCCGTATAATTTAGTGTAGTTGTTATATTAGATTAGACTCCTACCTATTTCAAAACTAGCGGATCGTGGGTATTTTAAAAGATAGGTTAAGGGATCTACGGATATTTCAAAAGACGTATCCTTTCTTAAAAACCACCGTAACCCCTATTTTCAAAACCCCGCGATTCGTGTTATTTCAAAGGGCACCATTGTTTAATATTTAGCTCCCGCTCATTTTGTTTGCTTGATCCGCATCGCATACTTACATTGTTATTTCATATTGCATTGTTGACATTATGCTGTTAGGACACCAGCACCATTACCGATGATGCGTATGTACCACGTACACTTACTTGCCGGCTCACACACATCTTCATCGGTAATTGCCATGTCACGTACACCTTAGAAAATATTATTGCTTAACTTAGCTTGATAGCCAGTATTTTGACATAATATTAGTGTACTTACCTTATATGCCAGCTTAGATATTGTAGTTATTACTTGTCACTTCATGCATAATGTTATTCATTGTTATGCCATATTTATGGATTCTTATGCCTATATTCATGGGTTTATATGCTATTGATGATTTGGATTCGGATTTCTATGAGATTTTCTGGATTTGGGGGGAAACCGCAAAACTTGTATAAGCTTCTTCCCTCTCTTTTAAATAAAAAGTGCGGTTTTCCCATGATGTATGAGTCGTCCACCATGAGTTTGCTGATGGATTTCGAGACCCGATTCGAGGAGTGGAGGAACCGTTTCGGGTATATGGTGGGCCCGGTGCGGTACCCCGGGGCAAGAGGATCGTGTTGTTGACGTTGAGCCTTGCAGGGGAGCACTACCGACCGGTGATATTACGCGACGCGTCGGATATCCGAAGGATACCGTCGTGGCCTTGAGATGGATGGTAGGGGCCGGTCTGGACTGACGGCGCCCTAGATATTGTGATTGAGACATTGAGATTTCAAGATATTGAGGTACAGAGACTGTGATACAGAGATATAGAGATATTGGGATTACATTTTGTGCCGATGCTAGGCACTGTTTTATGCTGATTTCATTATGATACCTCATTTTAAAAATACAAAGGAAATCTCACTAAATTATGAAAACAGTTTCTTCATTTGCATGTATTCTGTTTTCATGCATTCATACCTCATTCATATGATATATTGCTACCGAGGTACTGACACGGGCACATGAGATTACACTCGGGTTAGATATTTACCCTAGCCTTTGTTATAGGCTGCATGTTATATTCATATTTGAGGATATATATTGATCGTATGACATAGGATTGCGTCATACATGCGATTCCTATTCGTAGATGTTTTTCTATTCACGAGTTGGCAACTCACCCCCGCTGTGCCCCAGTTTCTTGCAGGTTTTGCCGTATAGGTTTCATTACGGCTTTGCGGGCACGGTTTCGTTCGGGTGACTTGCTAGTAGGTGGGTTTTTTTTGTATCGTACCCATCATATTACCTTGTATATTATTATTCAGTTGTACCTAGTAAATTCCATCAACCAAACATGTATTTATTTTTGAGATAGAGACCAGTGATGTTATTCTTTCGACCTTAGAGTCGCGCGTTTTATTTCTGTAGATTTCTTGTTGTTTTGCGTTTCCTTTTGAGTTTTGATCCTCGCCCTTGGCGTTGTATATGATATTACTTGTGTGGTTGTGACCGCCGATTGATGAAGAGCTAGCTCCCGCTTGGGGATGCCTTTTTATTGATTTCGTATACTATTCATGTTGTATCCCTTTTGGGGGCCAGTATTTACAAAGGAGACTCTGCCGAAATTTTCAGGAAATATTTGATGTTTTTAAAACCACATAATTCGGCTTATGCTATTAAAACTACCTGATTTTAAATTGGTTTCCTTCACTCTACTACTGTTCTTGGTTTGGATTTCTGGGTTTTCGGCTTACTTAGATTATGTACGCCTCGAGACGTTTCGTAGTCTAAGTGCCGGTCATGTTCCGTACTTTCGGGTCGTGACATTTGGCCTAGGGTGAAATCTGGGAGTGATTTCCTCTGTTGCTGAATTTCGTTTACCGATTTCTGAACTTGGGTTTTGGTATTTTATATTGTATTTGGTCGTTGGACGTTTGTACGTCAACGACGAAGGTTATTTGGTTGTTTTTACATGCGTAGGCTCTAGGTTTTAACCTATGAGCACACCGTGTGCCGTATCGGTTTTCCGGACATTGATTTTAATAGCATTACGATGTGTTGTGATTGTTGGTACCTTCGTGTGGATTCCGAGATCACGAAGCACATCGACTACGGCTAAATAAGGAGATTGCAGGTGAGTAGATTTATATCTACGGAGGAAGTCGGGTGGATGGCGTATAGCACCCCCGCAATTATAAAATGGAGATCGATATATAGAATATTGTCGGAGAAACCTATACTAGGAAACTATGGATATGATCAAAAAGTTAGTGGGGTATGATATGAATGATTAAATACATATACCAAGATATGAGACAAGATCTATAAGGATATGACAAGAGATCGATGAATATGATAAGATTGAGATAGATGTGTTATGAGATCGGTAAAATATGATAAATATATATAAGATTACTTGATGTGAGATATTGATGTGATGAAAAGAGAATATGATTAAATAATATGACTTGGCTTAATATGTCAATATGCGGATGCGAGGCGATATGTGAATATAGATACTGTTGCCAAGACATGATATGAGATTGATACGGATGTGACTTTATATATATATATATATATATATATAAGTCGATGTCGCGCATCCCACATGTTCGTGGAGAGGCGGAATTTGCAAAAAATGATTTTTACGAGCTTTGCAACACCGACTAGAACCAAGGATCGTTCATAAACTTTAGTTAGCAAACTACTTCAGGTTTAACTACTCAGATACGAAGTTATACCTCATGATACATGTCCTTCGGGTCTTCATCGCTGTCCTCCTCATCTACATAGGCTCCAAGGATCGATCCGGATCGTAGCAACCTCCACGGCCTCCTCGAGTCAAAGACGATCCACCCGAGAGTCTATAGTCCGAGCTCCACTTCAAAATCGAGGTAACTAGGGCAACAAGCTTGCTAAAATTCATGTTCTAGGTGATGTAGAGTATGAAGATGGATTTATTTATCTCTTGAAACCCTAATTTACTCAACTCATGAGACCTTAAGGGTTTGTGTTGAGAGGAAGAAGAAGAGAGCTAACATGAGAGCTCACTTGAGGAAAGAGAAAGTATTTTGATAAATGATAATCCTCAATGAAAAATGAGATGGCTAACTTGACATGACCACAAGCATGTGATGGAAAAATATGACCTCAAAATATCTAGCAAAAATATCTAGGTCAAATAGTCAAACCAAGTCAAATGGTCAAGTAAAGTCAAATGGTCAAGTAAAGTCAAGTAGTCAAAACTAGTAGCCATGTATCAATTATTATTTACAAAAATAACAAATACTTTCCTCCATCTCTTAATTGTTTTAATCAAGTAAATGGTCAAAACTCTAATGACGTGTCTCCTTCTGTGCTCCTCTCATCCGTATATACAAACCCGCATTCGTATTCCGAGAAACACGAATACAAAGAGACGAAACTGATCCATCAATATAATACTAGGATTTGGATTAAACCAAAGCCTACTAGTATTGTCCGCCCGAACATCATACGCGCACAAGTTCACGTAAGTGATCGAAGCGCTGCCGTAAAACCATACGGACTCTACACCTTTTTCCCAATGCAGGGAAACTCTCTGTGTAGGATTCTAAAGACTCGACTCTACTCCGACAGTGGGTTTAACCACAGGCCGCAAGAGGTACTAGCTTCACGTAACGGTCCCCATGTAGATGTCGATAAGAAGGCCGATAAGGAGAACCCATCCGAACTCCTACTGAGCCTGAATGTGACAATCTCTGTACAGTCCGGTCTGTTCGTCTAAGAGTATCGCATATCTGGCCTAGGGGCGGTAATCGTCAGACCCCTAATAGTGCAATAAGTCATGTCGGAGAGTACCCCAATACACCCTGAGAAACTACTGGAATACCTACCAGTAAATCTCACTTGCCTTGGCCAAGGACTTTGTCAAATGGCCTTCCGAACACAGCGTGATATCAACCCCCAATACCGGGAGAGACGAATCCTATCTAACCGCCACTGCCTCCAAGTGCTTCGGGACTGCATCCAACTACTACCTGTTTGCACGACTCCTTTGAGCCGTTGTAGGGTAGTAATCAAAGTATAGTGGGAACACACTCGAGGCGAAGTAGCAGTGTCAAGTCGACGGACTAAGCTGTACTCATGTCACCTGGGAACTGCTACCCGACGATAGGTATAATACCCACCAACAGTTCCCGGCGAGTCCTGTCCAGTGTACTCATAACCTAATGAGCACCTGCATACTATCTCCAGTACGAAGTACTAATGGTTGTGGGATAAACCATCACCCCGTTGGGATGAGAAGCATACATATACTCCGGAGTATCGATGCCCCGTCTCGATAATCCAACGACTAGGGACCTGTGTAGGATGTGCTTATAGACTACCTAGCCCCCACTAGTGTGACTGCCATCACAACGCTCTGGTAATCAAGCAAAGATTCTAAGGGCTCTACCAATATGTATAAGCGATATGCTAAAAGAAACACATGGACATATTGATGTAGAAACAAACCAGGTAGCATACTACCATTTTGAGCAAGACTGTTACTATATCCGTGTATATCCCAAGCTCCCATTAAGTAATATACAATCCAGTATGATACAATAATGGCCTCTAGGGCATATATCACTAACAATATATATATGTATATATATGAGAATAATGAGTGATATACCGTACGAGACGTTAGATCCGTACCCTCATTGTTGTATAGGTTGATAGAATCCCTATTTGTTTAATGCCGCCGTACAATGGATTACCGTACGTGATGAGTTTTACCTGATGATTGATCCATACACTTGACTCGAGGATGTCATACGATGGATTATACCGTACGTAATGCTATGAGGATGGATTGCCGATTGATAGATTCATCGACTCGGATATGTTATAGCTATTTTAATCCCTTAGGTAGATGTTAGATTAGATGCGTATATTTTATGATGCGGCGCTTAGGGTTTACTTTCTGCTACGTTTATGATATTCTCATTGCATTGTATATACATGTGCTTCCATTATTTGTTATGATATCGTCTGCTAGTATACCTGCACAATTATCGATGATGCGTATGTTACACTTACACAGATTTGCCGGCTCACACACATTCATTATCGGTAATTGCTATGTCGCTTACATAGTGGAATTGATATATCATGCTATTACTCTTAATTGTTCAGTATTATCACATGACTCGTTGGCATGACATACTGATATGCTCAGATCACTATTCTATATTTCATGATATACAGATATTCTCACATTTCTGTTCTGTGCTCGCATACATCATGCTTTACGATTATACGCATTGAGATGTTGTTTTCATGAGATTCTGGATTTGAGAACCGTGGTTATATTTCAAAAGAAAGTATGTATTGTTTTAAAAACCCGGTTTCTTTTGATATGATATTTCGAGAAGTCCACCATGAGTTTTCTCGGTTCTGAGATTGGTTTTAGAAACCCGATTCGAGGAGATGGATGATCCGTTTGTGGGTACATGGTGGACTTGGCATGGTACCCCAGGGCAAGAAAGGTATGGTGTGCAGAAGACGATGAGCCTGGCAGAGGGACTACTACCTACGGATGATAGTTTTGACCCGGCGGTTATCCGGAGGATACCGACCAGAGTCGTGAGATGGATATGGGCCGATCCGGACCGATGGAACCATGGGTCGATCCGGACTGACGGAGCCCGAGATTTGAGGATTTACATGTCGATGCTGGACACGGGTTTCATGATGTTTCGAGTGTCAATATTAGACACTCAGGTTCCATGATTTTGATGTGTCGTTGATGGACAAACGTTGGTTGATATCCTCATACATACATGCATACGATTTCATGATGTTTCGAGTGTCGATGTTGGACACTCAGGTTCCATGATGTTGATTGTGTCGTTAACGGACACATGGATGATATCCACCAGCATATAGGCATATGATTCAGATGTTTATTGGTATATGTCATTGGCATTGATTATATTATTAACATATATGAAGGCATGGTCACCTTAGATATCATAATATTACCTTCATGATATAGTATGACCTAGGAAATCGTTACGTATTCGATTTCTACTTGCTGATGTTTTCTACTCACAAATTGGCAACTCGCCCCCGTTGTGCCACAGTTCTTGTAGGTTTGGCCGCGTGGGATCTGTAGCGGTATCGCTAGCACACAGCATGCTTTCTGGGTGTTTGCTTGGGAGGTGGGACACACATTGGATCGTACCCACTCTTGTACTTTTATTCCTATTGTATCTAGATAAACTCTATCAATCAGATTTAGAATTTGTATATTAGTGGACTAGAAAGACTTGTATTGGCAAGACTTAGAGTGATGGGTGTATGTTCGCTTCATTGTGGTTTTGATGCCTTGCTTTGTTTATCATTCTTTCTGTGCTGATCTTCACCGTTGGGTGTCGTATATATATTGCTTACTTGCGTGGTTGTGGTTCCTGTAAGGCTATGCCAGCGCCCTGGCCATCTTTCCGTTGCCAAATGCGGAACAAAAACTTTTAAAATATGGCGCTAACGGAACCCTAAACGACGGATCGTGCCATTAACCCTATACTAGTAAACTGTTATGTGGTTTAAGAGATTATACCGATCGATCCGTGTCCTTCGGTCTTCAATCTCCGACCCAAGCTTGTCACGGCTACCTCGATGAAGTTCGCTCTCTGGTCTCCCTCTTCGAATAGGATCCTCGTCGAGGATTCTTTATATGGGCTCCCTCTTCTAAACCGAAGCAACTCGGACACCAAGTTTGCTATCCTAGATGCCTAAGATGAAGTAGAGATAGTGTGTGAATACTTTGTCTCATAAGACCCATGGATTCTCAACTCATGAGAGG
The DNA here is from genome assembly GCA_030015575.1 of Agapanthus africanus. NCBI lineage: Eukaryota > Viridiplantae > Streptophyta > Magnoliopsida > Asparagales > Amaryllidaceae > Agapanthus > Agapanthus africanus. Next base: position 131,772,797 of record JASDDO010000010.1, read on the forward strand.
GATGGATGGAGGTAGAAGAAGATGCCCATGGATGGAAAATGTGAAGCTCAAAGAAAATGCAAGTGAGCAAGCCATGAAGAGGGAAAAAGAGATGGCTGCACAAAATAATATGTGTGTGTGTGTGTTGTGAGATATTCTGATGAGCTAAAGAAAAATCCTAGTACAAAATATCTCACACCAAACCCAAGACCATGAGTCACCAAGTGAGCACATGCCATAATAAATGCCCAAGGCCAAAACTTATGCTCACAATTTCTATCACAATAAAACATCAAACCAAATGTTTAAACAAAAAAGGAATGGCATCCTCTAAAGTAAACTCATAACGAATTACAAGAATACCCCTCATCCGTATATACATATATGCATCCGTATTCGGACTGAATACGAATACAACAAGACGAAAATAATCATACAATATAATAGTAGGATCTGACTTAAACCAAAGCCCACTAGTATTACCCGTACGATCATGATCCGTGCACAAGTGCACGTATATGATCGAACCCTGCCATAAAACCATACGGCCTCTACAACGTTTTGCCCGAACCAGGAAAACCCTTTGTGTGGGACTCTAAAGACTCGTCAATACGCTGGCAGTGGGGTTAACCACAAGCACGTCGGTGGCACTAGCTGTACATAATGGCTACCTAGGTATTGAGCGAAAGGGAGGCCGACGAGCGAACTCATCCTGAAAACCTACTGAGCCTGACAGTGACAATATCCGTATAGTCCGGTCCGTTCGTCTATGAGTATCGAATATCGGGTCTAGGGGGTGGATAAAATCAGACCCCTAATAACGTGATATTTAGTGTCGATATGAAGCCGATCACCACCTGAGAAACTACTGATCCGAATCAGTAATTCTCGACTAGCTTGGCCAAGGATTTCTGGTGATAGCCACCCGTGCACACCGCGACATCAACCCCCAATACCGGGAGAGACGAATCCCTGACGATCCACTCACTGCCTCCATGTGGCTCGGGAGTGTACCCAACTAAGACCTGTTTGCACGACTCCTTTGAGTCGTGGTAGGGTAGTAATCAAAGCACAGTGGGAACTCACACGAGACAAATGACGATCTCAGGTCGTTAGACTAACCTGTACACATGTCACCAGGGAACTGCTATCTGACAATAGGTATAATACCAACTAGCATGTTCCCGGCGAGTTGGTCCGGTGTACTCATAACCCAATGAGCACCTGTATACTATCTCAGGTGAACCAACTGACACCAATGGCTTGTGAGACCGGCCACCGCCCCTCGTCGGGGTCTCGATCCGTATACACTAGTCTACTCTGGAGTATCGATACCCAGTCTCGAAACTCCCACGACTAGGGACACTTTAAGGATGTGCTAATAGACCCCAGCTCACACGTATATGATCGCCATCACACTGCTGGCAGTCAAGCAATAATTCTATAGGCTCTATCAACATGTAATAGTGATCTGTAATATCACCTGAAGCATGTACACGATGATAAAGACAAACCAGATAGCATACTATCATCTTGAGTAAGACTGTTCTACCGGTATAGGTCCTCCTCCAATCAACGCAATCGCGTGCCTGCGATCCAATAATTGACTTGGGAGCACTATAGCCAACAATCTCCCACTTGCACTTAAGCCTAATTATTGCGGTGTGGCATACTTACAGCCCATGTGATACCGAACACCCAACTTCTCTACTAATCAGTTTCATAAAGCTCGTTTGTAAAACTATTGCGTTTGAGAAATAGCCTAAGTGAGTGGATCCGCTCTAATGGTTCTTTCTATGTCTCTCTTTATCTCAAGTTCGCGGAGAAAGCCATCTCCCAAAATGAGTAATACCTGTCTTAGAATATGTATGGATATCTGATGGGACACAGTTCACAAATGAACTCCAAATCCAGTAAACTTCTTAGATTGTATTGTCAACTGAATTTAATCAGTATCTTGCGCCATGCCTCCCTCAGTATCCGCTTGGACCACCAGTCCAAACTACTGCCCCTTGATAAATGGAAAACTATAACTCTGACAGTCACTCTGTCATCCAAGTCACCTTGGATGTCTGGAATGATAACCGTCTCCCGAAGGAGGCTATCGTTATCAAATCCGTTGAACATCCACTTATGTTCATAAGCTGCTTCCGAACGTTTTTCCAGGATTGGATTAATATGAACTTATTGCAACTAGTGCAAAAACAGCATCTGGTGTGGTACTTGACATCTCATGATTGACTCAATTTCCTAAGAAAGTAATTTGCCAATCATGCAAATCCCTCTCCCCTTTAGTCTGTACGACACCTTTAGAGAGGGTGACTCCATCACCTGCAGGTTCACCACCATGCCATGAGTCGTCCATTATAAAACACCTTTAGAATACTGTCTAAGTACCCAGATTGGGAAACTACCCAAATCGGGAAACTACCCAAATCTATATCTAAAACCGTAGATCTAGTTACCAGAATGCCAAGTATAATATACAAATCCTATGTGTAGAAAACACTGTGTGACAACCACAGTATAACCAATCGTAGTATAGGAATTTCACTTCCTACTGTAGGGTTCCTCTCGACGGCAGCAAGGTTTCGGGAGGCATCGTCCATGCCATTTTTAAAAAATTGTCGTTTCAAGGAACTCTAAACAAGATCGTTAACTAGAAATTAATACGGAAAACATATAGTAAACCATTTAATATATAAGTGAAGAGGAAATGCAACCTTTGTAGATCGGTCCTTCACTTCATAAGCTCCTTGTAATAGTCCCTTCGCTGCGATCATCGAACTCCCGGACTCTCGGACGGCTCCATGAGAAGAGGGCAACGGTTTTGCTTGAAGTCTTCGAGGCCGAAGATGATCTACATCGAGGGAATACGAACTCAAGCTACCACTTCACCAAAGTGAATCAAACACCCTAAACTAAAGTGCTAGTCTAGTAGAGGATGATGAAATTGGAAGTAGGTACACTTTAGAATTTCTTTTCTCACAATATTTCTCACTTTGGATCAAAACCTAGAAAGCTTTTGGTTTTGAGGAAGAAGATGAACACAAATGAGAATGAAAATGATCAAGTGAGATTTGCTAACCATGAGTGAGTTGGTATCATATATCAACTCATGTAGAGACATAACCATGTCTAATTATAGTGGTTAGGTTAATAAATATCCTAAGTAAAACAAAACTGGTGGACTTGGTCAATGCACTCACAAGCTTCATGATGCTTCATGCACTTGAACAATTATCCACTAATTTTGTATTTACTTTGAAAATTAAAACCCTACAAATATAATTATAATGGTGTATGTCTCATACACCCATGGAAAGTGTATCAACAACCATGACACACTTAAATAAATAATGCACATCAATAAATATCACATATATATTACATGTACACACATGTGAGAAAAGAATGCTTAAGTGAACCAATGTTAGTTAACGTAAATTAGTATATCAAATAGTCAATTATAAACTAAATTATCAAGTCAACTCTTGACTTAACAATCCGGCTATATCATATATAACCGACTAACATCCAATGTATCGTCTTATCGAATCAACCTTTGATTCGATGACCCGGCTATATCACATATAACCGACCAATACAATAAGTCGCGAGAATAGAATACTGTATCACATACACGCATTATTCTCGGTCCCGCACATATCACATATGTGCTCCTATTTCGTTTTGCCTGAGCTAGTAAAACCTCTATGTAGGACTCTAAAGACTCGTCAATACGCCGGCAGTAGGTGATGATCATACCTAGAACCCACAAGACGTCATCGGTACTAGCTGGACGTAACGGCTACCTGGGTATTGAGCGATCAGAAGATCAGCAAGCAAGCCCGCTCCAACTCCTGCAAAAGCCTGACAGTGACACTACCGTACAGTCCGGTCTCCTCGTCTGATATGTCGCATATCAAGTCTAGGGGTGGTAAACGTCAGACCCTAATAACCGATATGTCATGCCGATATGAGGCCCATAACGGGTTGAGAAACTACTGGTAACACTTACCAGCAAATCTCTAAACCAGCCCTGGCCAGGGACTTCCCTGTTATGGCCAATCAAGCACAGCGCAACATCAACCCCCAATACTGGGAGAGACGAAACCCCTCCTATCACTCATTGCCTCCATGCGACTCGGGACTGTACCCAAAAACCACCGTTTTGCACGCCCTCTTGGACGTGGTAAGGTGGAAATCAAAGCACAGTGGGAATCACACAAGACTCTATGACGATCTCGGGTCTACAGACTAACCTTTACCAGTGTCACCAGAGAACTGCCATCTGACGTGAGGTATAATACCATCTGGGAGTTCTCGGCGAGTCCGTCCAGTGTACCCAGTCTCCACTGAGCACCCGTATATCATCTCTGATGTCAAACACCAATGGATATGGGATCATCCATCGCCCATCTATATGGGTCGAGAAGCTATACGCTAGTCTACTCAAATATATCGATGCCCCGTCTTGATACACCCACGACTAGGGACCTTGAAGGATGTACTTATGGACTACCATGGCCCTACTAGTACGATCTGTATCATAATCCCGGTAGTCAAGTACACATCCTAAGAGCTTTACCAACATGTAACAGATAGACAATCAGTGTACATGTTATGGTAAAGAATAACCAAATAGCATACTATCATGTCGAGCAAGAAAATCCTCCCTATATATGTCCAATCATCCATTACAATATACATCTCATGTATAGTAATGGACTCTAGGGCATACATATAACTAACAATCTCCCACTTGCACTTGGGCCATCTGATAGCAGTGGTTGTAGTATCTCATACTCAACCATCCTATAAAAGTCTCTCTCTGGGAAAAGGCCTTTGTGAGTGGATCTGCCGTGTTGTCATCTGAGTCTACTCTCCTAACCTCGATCCCCTCAAGATCAATCATCTCCATGATCAGGTGATACTGCCTTAGAATATGTCTGGATCACTGATGGGACGGGCGTTCCTAGGCATATGCCATAACCCCATTGTCACACAATGGTAGGAACGAAGTTCGTCTCATGAACTAATATACACCCAGACTGCCTCTTTGGTCGCATCTTTGGTAGCGATGTATCCAGCCTTTATCGTCTAGTATGCCATGGTATCTATCTTGGAACTCTTCCAACATATTGTCCCTCTACTTAGGGTAAAGACAATGCCCGTGACTGACATTCAGTCGACCTTACCACCCTCGAAGCTATCCAGCGATTCTCCCCAGGATCGATTGATACCATTTCACTACACCTAGTGAGGGTCCTAACATCCATTTAGATCTATCTCATAGATCCAAAACCCAGGATTTAGGAGGTATCACCTTGATCTTATATGGAGAATCCTTGTGATAAGAGGAGATCGATCGAGCGTAGCTTAGGAAACTCCTTTTCTATCAAGAGTATGTCATCCACGTACAATACGAGGATGACAGCCTTACTCTCTACTACCTTTTTGTATATACAAGGTTCATCTACCATTTTGATGAAGTCAAACGTTTTGACTACTACATCAAAACAGACGTTCCGACTCCACGATACCTGCTTTAACCTATAAATCAACTTGCACACGTTTCTGCTGCTCCTACTGTCTATGAAGCCCTCTGGCTGTATACTTATAGACGCTCTCTTCTAAATCGCTATTTAGAACAGCAGTCATGACACCGAACCGCCATATATCGTAGTCATGGTATGTAGCAGTGGCAAGTAGGGTCTGGATGGAATTTAAGCATAGGCAGTTAGAAAAAGGTTTCATTATAAGCCACACCTGGTCGATGATGCAAACTTTTAACAAGTTTAGCTTTGAAAGTCTCAACTTTTCCATGTACACCAAGTAATCTTCTCAAGATATACTCGCTCCTAATGGGGATTTAACCCTTTAGATATAGCAACCAAAGTCCATAATTCGTTGGTGTACATAGATTCCATCTCAGATCGCTTAGCATCCAGCCATTCTTACAGATTCCCCAGTCTTGATGGCCTACTCGAAACTAGTTGGGTCATCATCTTATGATGCAATCTTTGCTCCTACTGTCATAGAGAAACCGAAATATCTCTCAGGCGGATGAGGAACCCTACCAGATCGGCGGAGAGGCCGAGGTTCGTCTGGAGCTATTGAATCCTCCGGTTCTACCAAATCATCATCCGTAGTTTGTATAGCTAGAACTCCTTCCAGTTCTACCTCATGACCAATAATTTGTTTCCAAAATAAATTCCTTTTCTAAAAAGGTGGCATGCCGAGAAACAAAACACCTTTTGTTCCTCGGTGTGGTAGAAGATATTCCCTTGAGAATGCTTGGGATATCCAACAAACTTCCACAAAACAGACCTTGCCTCGAGCTTGTCCTGATTTTGCTTTTAGACATAGGTCGGACAACCCCAAATATTAAATTACTTAAGAGATGGGCTCTTCCCATACCATATCTCATATGGAGTGGTTGGCACTTGATTTGGTTGGAATGCCATTCAATAAGTATGCAGCTTCACAAGTGCATAACCCCTAAAAGGAAACATGAAACTCAGTAGTACTCATCATAGAGCGCACCATATCTCATAGGGTGCAATTGCTTGGCCCCGATACACCGACGTGCTGTGGTGTATGCGGAGGAGCATTGCTGAGAGAGAATCTCATTCTCCTTTAAAATAGTCCAGGAATTCCGTGCTCAAGTATTCTCCTCCCTGATCTCATCAAAAGACATAATACTTATACCTATTTTGGTTCTCTACTTATAGCTTATATTCATTGAATATCTCAAAAGGTTCAGACTCGTGTTTCAACAGGAACTTATGTCCGAATATTGAGAGATCATCAGTGAATGTAATGACGTACAAAGAACCAGACCTGGCATGTATAGACTGGGGACCTACATACATCTTCATGTATTAATCCCAAGAGTTCACCAACTTTTTCTCTGTTTCCACTAAACGGAGCTATGGTAATCTTATCTTTGTGACATGACTGGTAAGTTTCACAAGATGTAAATTCAAATGGATTTAAATATGCATCTTTATGTAACATCGGCTAGTCGGGTCGCATTGATATGACCTAGTCTATAATGACTCAAGAAGGATTCGTTCATTTCTGAACTCTTCCTCTTGTGTGTGTTATGTACATTAAGAACCGTGGTTTGATTTAGAACGTATATGCTTTTAGATAACGTGCCTGAACCGATCAACTCTTGATATAGGAAATGTTCAAAACATTATCCAACAATACAAAATTATATACTTCTTTACTAAATAAAGAGACCGATATGATGTTGTATATCAGGTTCGGTATCTAATAACATTCGTTCAGAATCAATGTATTCGGTAATACAAGGTGATAACTGCCAACATCTTGGCTGCAACAATTGCACCGTTTCCAACTCTTGAAATTTTATTACCCGTTCTCAGTTCTCTACCTATCTGTAGCCCATGTAACATATTACATATGTGGGATCCTGATCCGGTATCTCATACCCAGAACGTAGAGGATACTGAGAAACGGTTCTCGGTAATAAATACACCCGAAGAAGATGCATCAGTATGCACTTTCTTCGTTTGGGCGGCACGGGAATCCTGGTAATCCCCTTTTTCCTGCTCGGTCTTATAACAATTATAAGTTAAAGCGGGACCAACATTCCCCAGCACAGTAAAACAAGTGGGTTCGGTCAATACATCCATATTATTATCTTGATTAAGGCGTGACATGGTCTCTACCTGGAGAGAGTGAGAAGAAAACACTCTGCGTGCACTCTTGCAAGATTAGATTGGTTATGATTTTATCTAATCAGGATGGCTCCCACTGTTTTTATCAAATCTTCATTCAAACCCTAAAAGAAAAGACTATCCGGGATTAATTACACCCTACAAATTCGCCAATCTTTCAGCCAGGCCAGTGCCGGTACTTTGAGAGAGGTCCCCGTGCTTTCGCACGGACCTAATTAAAATAAACCTCGTTTTCCCAGAGGCATAACCCCGTTGACACCTTTCTAGACACCTACTTGATCGGCTAATTGTAAAGTGTAAAACTCTCTCAGGAGTAACAATTACTCACAGTGGGTATCGGGATCCAACTATCACATAGAAGGTATGCAATCTCATTGCAAATTTCCACACTTGAAATTCCCGATAATTTTGCCCCTAACGTCTTATGATCTTGACAAAGGCCAACAAACCATAGGATGCTAGTCAAGTTTAACCCGTCATTTCTTGATTGAATTAAACCCACCAGCACGACCCTTGACAAAGGCCAACAAGGTCGCACGACTACCTTAACCCAATCTGCATCATATGCATAAGCAGATAAGCACTAGTCAGCTACCGCACACTACGCCTTGACAAGGCCAACAAACACAGCACGAATACTAACTACTACTTATTGAAATAATGGAGGGCTACGACAGGTTTTTCTGAAAACCTATTGCGTAATGAACTTGATATCGTCGTAGAATCAAATGATTTTAAAATGGAGTGTTTTTTAGGTTTTTGCTAGTTTCGCTAAAGAGGTCACTCCTGGTGAAGGATCTCGAATCTTTCCTTGTCGAATGAGGTGCAGGATATATCACATATATCACTATGCAAAGCAAAAACTATAAAAGCAATCAAAAGACAAACTGAGGGTTGCAGCATCTGCCAGTTATTGCTAAAGGGGTCACTCACGGTGAAGGGATCTCAGCCCTTTCCTTATCGAATAAGGTGAAGGATGTTCTACAAGGAACACCGCAATGCAAAGCAAGAACTGTAGCTACCTGTTTTTGAAAATTCGATTCCACAACATATTTTAGGTTTCTTTTCTTTCATCAATCACATTAATGAAGTCACATCATTTAAGTCAACTAAACATCACAGATAAATACAACGTACGCTTATGCCATCCGCATTTTCCTCGATGTCCCCTCGGCACCGTTAGGTTTGGTAACTAACGGCAGAGCGGGGCAGTGCTAGCGTGGGTGTAAAACATAAGCAACGTCTATATAATATATCATATATACTATATACAGTATCCATATCAACATATCAAATGATCACATCACAGATATCGCAGCAGAAGAAACATAAGAAATATTGGATATACTAGGAGGTCCGTGTTTTATTTTGAGCCTCTATAAAACACGGATTCCACCGTCGCGATGAATAGCCAAACCCACACCCCTAGACCCCTATGAGAGCGGCAAGCAACCCTCCCAATTCTAGAGTTAAGAGACCCGGACTCGATTCCTCGAGTTGGTCTCCCACTGGACTCTAGAACCTGGTTACTTGTGCTCTCTTCCTTGGGTCTATCCTAGTGCGGAAAAGTAAATAATATACATATGGTGACATCAACCTCAACCCGGAAGTGCCCCAATAAAAGAATATTACATACATTTAAATTTACATGAATGAAAATAAAAACTCTCATCTCACATAAAACCCCCGGCTATTCAAAACGCGACGATCCAATATAACATATCCAGTAACACATAACATCACATGTCATCAACGTAAGTAAATATGCGCATCCCAATTGTCGTTAACATATAACAACGAAACCGGTGATATCACATATTACACTTACGGTCGCAGAAAAGAAACTGTAAAACTACAACATTTGGAATCCATAAACACCTTAGACATCTTAAATCCAAAATATCACATACTTCGCATTTCATGCCTAACAGTATGAATTCCACATATTGTATCACATTACAGAAAAAGCTAGACGATATTAAACATTCCATTCGAATCATTAAACACCCAAAATTACCCAGAATGCTCAACACTTGAGCGTAGTTTAAAGTAATTCAGCACACGCCACAGTACCAATGAACCAGCCGTAGAAGGGCCAAACCAACGCCTCACATGTGGCACCGCTGAACCACCACAAACCCGAGGGTTCAGTGGCGGTTTTGACGGTCACATAATCGAGTTAAGGTTTTCTTCTTCTAGAGGGTCCATCGCATAACTTGCATGATCTTTGAAAGCTTTTTAACTACGGGAAAAATCCAACACTTGGAAAATTTCCCGGCAAGGGAAAAAGTGAGTATTTGACATCCGATTGAACTTTTCAATATCGTCTAAAGAAACCCGAAAACAGTTAAAATACGACAACGAAACACTCCGAGTTGTTATTATAGTAAATTAAAATCACATGACAATTTAGCAAAAATAAACAACATTTGAAGCACCAAAACCCATGTAACAGAACACTAGAAAAATTTGGAGGGGGGTGCTCGGATTGGGCCGGTATGGGGGGGTCTCGCCGGCCCAAAATTAGCCAAATGCCTCCAAATTTCACCAGTGTTCATATTATCATATAAATATGACTCTGTTCTTGTTTAAAAAAAATTTTGGGCTCGTTTTAAAATCGACAGAAAGTGGGTTTTAGCGATGCAAGTTTCGGAGTTTGTTTCGTGTTCGTAATCTAACAATATCCGTATTATTTCCTAGCAAGGCTCTGATACAACTGTAGGGTTCCTCTCGACGGCAGCAAGGTTTCGGGAGGTATCGTCCATGCCATTTTTAAAAAATTGTCGTTTCAAGGAACTCTAAACAAGATCGTTAACTAGAAATTAATACGGAAAACATATAGTAAACCATTTACTATCTAAGTGAAGAGAAAATACAACCTTTGTAGATCGGTCCTTCACTTCATAAGCTCATTGTAGTAGTCCCTTCGCTGCGATCATCGAACTCCCGGACTCTCGGACGGCTCCATGAGAAGAGGGCAACGGTTTTGCTTGAAGTCTTCGAGGCCGAAGATGATCTACGTCGAGGGAATACGAACTCAAGCTACCACATCACCAAAATGAAGCAAACACCATAAACTAAAGTGCTAGTCTAGTAAAGGATGATGAAATAGGAAATGGGTACACTTTAGAATTTCTTTTCACACAATATTTCTCGCTTTGGATGAAACCCTAGAAAGCTTTTGGCGTCGAGGAAGAAGATGAACACAAATGAGAATGAAAATGATCAAGTGAGATTTGCTAACCATGGGTGAGTGGGTATTATATATCAACTCATGTAGAGACATAACCATGGCTAATTATAGTGGTTAGGTTAATAAATATCCTAAGTAAAACAAAACTAGTGGACTTGGTCAATGCACTCACAAGCTTCATGAAGCTTTATACACTTGAACAATTATCTACTAATTTGTATTTACTTTGAATATTAAACCCTACAAATATAATTATAATGGTGTATGTCTCATACACCCATGCAAAGTGTATCAACAACCATGGCACACTTAAATAAATAATGCACATCAATATATATCACATATATATTACATGTACACACATATGAGAAAAGAATGCTTAAGTGAACCAATGTTAGTTAATGTAAATTAGTATATCAAAAATAAAATTATACACTAAATTATCAAGTCAACTATTGACTTAACAATCCGGCTATATCACATATAACCGACTAACATCCAATGTATCGTCTTATCGAATCAACCCTTGATTCGATGACCCGGCTATATCACAAATAACCGACCGATACAATAAGTCGCGAGAATAGAATACGGTATCACATACACGCATTATTCTCGGTCCCGCACATATCATATATGCGCTCCTATTTCGTTTTGCCTGAGCTAGTAAAACCTCTATGTAGGACTCTAAAGACTCGTCAATATGCCGGCAGTAGGTGATGATCATATCTAGCACCCACAAGCCGTCATCGGTACTAGCTGGACGTAACGGCTACCTGGGTATTGAGCGATCAGAAGATCAACAAGCAATCCCGCTCCAACTCCTGCAAAAGCCTGACAGTGACACTACCGTACAGTCCGGTCTCCTCGTCTGATATGTCGCATATCAAGTCTAGGGGTGGTAAACGCCAGACCCCAATAACCGATATGTCATGCCGATATGAGGCCCATAACGGGTTGAGAAACTACTGGTAACACTTACCAGCAAATCTCTAAACCAGCCCTGGCCAGGGACTTCCCTGTTATGGCCAATCAAGCACAGCTCAACATCAACCCCCAATACCGGGAGAGACGAAACCCCTCCTATCGCTCATTGCCTCCATGTGCCTCGGGACTGTACCCAAAAACTACCGTTTTGCACGCACTTGGACGTGGTATGGTAGAAATCAAAGCACAGTGGGAATCACACAAGACTCTATGACGATCTCGGGTCTACAGACTAACCTGTACCAGTGTCACCAGAGAACTGCCATCTAACGTGAGGTATAATACCATCTGGGAGTTCTCGGCGAGTTCGTCCAGTGTACCCAGTCTCCACTGATCACCCGTATATCATCTATGATGTCAAACACCAATGGATATAGGATCATCCATCGCCCATCTATATGGGTCGAGAAGCTATACGCTAGTCTACTCTGGTATATCGATGCCCCATCTCGATACACCCACGACTAGGGACCTTGAAGGATGTACTTATGGACTACTATGGCCCCACTAGTATGATCTGCATCATAGTACTGGTAGTCAAGTACTCATCCTGAGGGCTTTATCAACATGTAACATAGAGACAATCAGAGTACATGTTAAGATAAAGATTAACCAGATAGCATACTATCATGTCGAGCAAGAAAGTCCTCCCTATATATGTCCAAGCATCCACTACAAAATACATCTCATGTATAGTAATGGCCTCTAGGGCATACATATAACTAACATCTACAACATGCATGTCATCCAAATACCAGGACATCACAACATACTACTTTCTTAACAGATCCATCTCCTATCTTGATGAAGTCAAAGCCCTGACTTTCACATCAAAAATAGATGATTTATCTCCGCTATATCTGCTTTATTCTATAAATATACACAAGCTACTTGTCCACTATGCTTCCGCTGCTCCTACTTACTACAACAACCCTCTGGCAGAGTCATATACATGTGCATTTCTAAAGCTAGTTTAGAAAGATGCTATACTCATCCTCCTGCCGGGTCTTATAGTCTAGAACTGCAGTAATGGCAAGTCTGGGTAAACAAGAACCTCCCTGTCATCGTATTTGAGGATACCGGAGTACCTCTCGGGCGCCTTAGGTTACCTACCATATCTGCGGAGTGGCTAATGGAATGTCAATCCTGATAGAATCTTTAGGTTCTATTAAATTTTCAGTAATCGTTTTTGGTTCTGGAATCACTTTCAGTTCTACCATACTCCCACTACTATTTTCTAAAAAAATCCATTTTACTAAAACTGTAGCGAGTCAAGAACAATATCACTATTGATCTTCCAGATGGTAGAAATTTAACCCTCCTCATAGCCCGGGATAACCCACAAACTGCCATTACAGAAACGTGCCTTGAGTATGTCCAGAATCTGGTTTTAAGCATAAGCCGGACAACTCCATATACCTTAACATCGTTAAGATATGAACCATTCTATATACAATATAGAAACAGAGGCACTGATTTAATTGGAACCAGATTCAAATCATGCAGCTGTCTTCAGTGCATGTCAACTAAATGGAGAGAGGCCGATCAACATTACTCAACTTTAGGAGTGCATCAAGATATGAGTAACCTGAAAGAGAAGCGAGTTCTCAAAATCATTACTATCAACTGAATACCATACACAAGTATCTACATGTTCGATCACCTTGAAGAATCCTGATACTTGAATCACGTGGTTCTCTACTTTATTCTTGTACCTATAACTTCTCAAAACTTGGACCTTGTATTTCTACGAAACACTTGTCTAAAAACTAGAGAAGTCACAAGTAAACAGAATATAGAACGAGGACCAACCCTTCTGTCCTAATGGACACTGGACAACATACAATACTTTGTATAAGTCCCCTGAGTTGAATAACTCAAACACTGTGCGTCGTAGGTTGAAAACTGTACTATGGTTAATAAGAATTATACCGCTGTTTAATGCTCCTTACCTAACCATCAACTGATATTAGTAAATGTCATAGATATAATTTCAAAAATTTATATCTCAGTTTATAAAATAAAAGTACAGATATATCGGTTTGAAATTGGTGCATAACAACGGATATTCAAAACCAAATATCTGCCATCAGGAAAAACCCTAGGCGATTTCCTCAAATATCACCAATTACAACAAATTCCGATATAATGAGGATATAATCACCTAATTCCCAATAACTTACTCCTACTCATTATCTGTAAAACCATACAGATGTGAGAACCAAACCTGGTAAATACATATCCTGGAGCAAGGGTCTAATTAGGAAATCAGTTTTCAATTAACAACGCGTAGTGAAATTGAAACATGAAAATGTTTCGAAGGGGTATCCGGGTATTCCTAGTGTAAGTGCACGGCGGCGCCCCGGCCGTCAATCCGACGCCGGAATGCGGAAACGAAAAACTTTTCAAACTAGAAACCCAGGCCAATACAACTCTGAATAAAGACCGGACTTTGTTGGAACGTGGGATTCTATTCTACCACAAGCAGAGTTCCCGGCACCACCGCGCACAAAAATCCCGGATCGGGCTATTAACCTAACTACTAGCAAACTAAAAGATGGGTAGAGAGATATACCGAGCGATCCGTGTCCTTCGGTCTTCGCCTCCACTCCGATCTCCTCGCGGAATCTCCGGTCGTCGCCTCCTCGTCGTAACGGGCACCACATCGCCGGGTTCTTTTACGGGCTCCCACCTTAGGACCGAGGCAAATCGGGAACGAAGCTGGCGAGTCGACATGCTCAAGAATTGCTGTAGGAAAGTGTAGAATCCATTGTCTCTATTGGGGTTGTGAAGTTGCCATGGTAATGGAGGTGGAGAAAAGAAATGAACTATCAAATGGAACTTTCTTTGTAGGATGAATGAATAATGAGATGAACATTTTTGCCACTCCAAAATGAACCTCTCCATCTCTCCTCCTAATGTGTCCGGCCTCACTATATGGGGGGGGGAAAGAATCCTCCTCCAAGAGAAGAGAATAAAGGAATATATGAAGAAAAAAGGCCACACAAATTTCTAATCCAAGCCCATCATAATAAATGCAAAGGAAGAGACTTAAAAAGAATCTCATGATGGTAGAACCATCATGAAGCCACAAAATGCAAGAAAACCCCTCCACAAAACTTATTTGCACACTTGCAAATAAACCCTCCATCTAAATGTCCGGTCGCGAAGGAACAAAGGAAAGCTGGCCGAAACGGAATGCAAACGGGCAACTTCAGAAAACTGATCCCGTAATAAATTACAGGAAAACCCCGCAACTGCATATACATGCCCGCATTTGTATTGCGACCGAATACAAATGCAAAGAGACAAAATCTACACTGTCTAATACTAGGATCCGGCTTAAACCAAAGCCCGCTAGTATTATCCGTCCGATCACGATCTATGCAATACCGCACGTATCTGATCGAACCCTGCCATATCTCCATACGACCTCTATAGCACTTCGCCCGAAACTTGAGTAACTGTGTGTGGTGGACTCTAAAGACTCGTCAATACTATGGCTGTGGATTTAACCACTAGCACGTCAGAGGTATTAGCCATACGTGACGGGCTACCAGCTATTGACCAAACGGGACGTCGATGAGCGAACTCATCCTGACACCCTGCTGAGCCTGTCAGTGACAATATCCGTACAGTCCGGTCCGTTCGTCTATGAGCATCGCATGGCGGGCCTAGTGGGTTGGTAAAAGTCAGACCCCCAATAGAGGTACAAGTCGTGTCGGAGTGTAGCCCAGAACACCCTGAGATACTACTGGAATACCTACCAGTAAATCTCCTGCCTTGGCCAAGGACTTTTCATGTACTGGCTCTCCTAAACACAGCGCGACCTCACCCCCAATACCGGGAGAGACGAACCCCTGCAGATCCGCTCACTGCCTCCATGTGGCTCGGGACTGTACCCAACTAAAACCTGTTTGCACGTCTCCTTTGAGCGTGGTAGGGTAGTAATCAAAGCACAATGGGAATTTAAACGAGACAAATGACGATCTCAGGTCGATGAACTAACCTGTACACATGTCACCAGGGAACTGCTATCTGACGTCAGGTATAATACCAACTAGCAGGTTCCCGGCGAGTCCTGTCCGGTGTACTCATAACCCAATGAGCACCTGTATACATCTTAGGTGAACCAACTGAAACCAGTGGCTTGTGAGACCGGCCACCGCCCCTCGTCGGGGTCTCGACTGTATACACTAGTCTACTCTGGAGTATCGATGCCCTGTCTCGAAACTCCCACGACTAGGGACCTTTTAAGGATGTGCTTATAGACTACCAGCTCCCATGTATATTATCGCCCTCATACTGCTGGCAGTCAAGCAAGAATCCTAGGGGCTCTATCAACGCGCAATAGTGACCTGTAAGGTCACCTAAAGCAGTACACGATGATAAAGATAAACCAGATATCATACTATTATCTTGAGTAAGACTGTCCTACCGGGATAGGTCCTCCCTCAATCATTGCAATCACGTGCCTATGATCCAATAATTGACTCTGAGGGAACTATCTCCAACAAACTCCCACTTGCAATCAAGGCTAATTATTGCGATGTCGCATACTCACAGCCCGTGTGATACCGAACGCCCAACTCCTCAACTAGTCAGTCTCACAAAGCTCGTTTGCGAAACTATTGCGTTCGAGGAATAGCCTGAGTGAGTGGATCCGGTGTGGTGTTTCTTTCTATGTCTCTCTTTATCTCAAGTTCGCGGAGAAAGCCATCTCCCGAAATGAGCAATACCTGTTATAGAATAGGTCTGGAAATCTGATGGGACCTAGCTCATAAATGAACTCCAAATCCAAACATCTTATACTGTATCGTCAACTGAACTTAATCAGTATCCTGCGGCATCCTTCCCTCAGTATCCACCTGGACCACTTGTCCAAAATACTGCCCCTTGTCAGAGGGAAAACTATAACTCTGACAGCCACTCTGTCATCCAGGTCACCTTGGAAGCCTGGAATGATAACCGTCTCCTAAAGAAGGCTGCCGTTATCAAATCCCTAGAACATCCACTTATGTTCTAAAACTGCTTCCGAGTGTTTCTCCAGGATTGGATCAATATCACCATATTGCACCTACTGCAAAAACAACATCTGGTGTGGTACTTGACATCTCATGATTGACACAATTGCCTAAGCAAATGATCTGCCAATCATGTACATCCCTCTCCCCTTTAGTATGTAAGACACCTTCAGAGAGGGTGACTCCATTACCTGCAGGTACACCACCATGCCAAGAGTCGTCCATTCTAAATACTCTTAGAATCCTGTCTAAGTACCCTTATTGGGCAACCACCCAAATCTAGATCTAAAACCATAGATCTAGTGACCATAATGTCTGATATAATATCCAATTCCCATGTGGAGAAACCACTGTGTGACAACCAAAGTATAACCGATCGTAGTATAGGAATATCATTTCCTACTCTGTGTATGTCATCAAAATACCAGGACATCACACCCTACTACCTTCTTTACAGATCCATCCCCTATTCTGATGAAGTCAAACCTATGACTGTCACATCAGAAATAGATGATCTATCTCCGCTATATCTGCTTTAGTCTATAAATAGACATAAGCCACTTGTCCACCATGCTTCCGCTGCTCCTACTGACCACGACAACCCTCTGGCTGAGTCATATAGACGTTCACTTCTAAAGCTAGTTCAGAACGACACAATACTCATCCTCCTGCCAGGTCTCACAGTCTGGAACAACAGCAATGGCAAGTCTGGGTAAACAAGAACCTCCCTGTTACTGTCCTTGAGGCTACCGGAGTACCTCTCGAGTGCCTGAGGTTACCCACCATGTCTGCGGAGTGGCCAATGGAATGTCAAACCAGATTGAATCTTTATGTTCTTATCAAATCTTCAGTAATCGTTTGCGGTTCTGGAATCACTTCCAGTTCTACCATACTCCCACTACTGTTTTCTGGAAAAAAAATCCATTTTTGTTAAAACTGTGGCGAGTTAAGAACAATATCACTATTGATCTTCCAGATGATAGAAAGTCAACCCTCGTCATAGCCCGGGTCAACCCACAAACAGCCATTACAGAAACGTGCCTTGAGTTGTCCAGTGTCTGGTTTTAAGCATAAGCTGGACAACTCCCTACACCTTAACAATATCAAGATATGAACTGTTCTATATCCAATATAGAAACAGAGGCACTAATTTAATTGAACTAGATTCAAATCATGCAGCTGTCTCCAGTGCATGTCAACTAAATAGAAGGAGGCCGATCAGCGTTACTCAACTTAGGAATGCTTTCAATTATGAGTAACCTGAAAGAGAAGCAATTTCTCTTAATCATTACTATCAACTGAATACCCTACACAAGTATTTACATCTTCGATCACCTTGAAGAATCCTGATACTTGCAATACCTGGTTCTCTACTTTACTCTTATACCTATAACTTCTCAAAACTTGGACCCTGTGTTTCTACGAAACATTTGTCTAAAAACTAGAGAAGTCATAAGTAAGCTGAATATAGTACGAGGACCATCCCCTCTGTCCTAATGGATGCTGGACAACATACAATACTCTGTATAAGTCCCCTGAGTCTAGTGACTCATTCACTGTGTGTCGTAGGTTGAAAACTGTACCTATGGTTAAGAAGAATTACACCACTGTTTAATGCTCCTTACCTAACCATCCACTGATATAGGTAAATGTCATAGACATAATTTCAAAAAGGTATATCTCACTCTATAAAAATAGACGTACAAATATATCGATTTGAAATTGGTGCATAACAGCGGATATTCAAAACCAAATATTCAAACAGTCCAGGTGATTTCCTCAAATATCACCAATTACAAGGAATTTCGATATAATGAGGATGATCACTTAGTTCCCAATAACTTACTCCCACTCATCATCTGTAAAACCATACAGATGTGATAATCATGCCTGGTAAATACATACCCTGGAGCAAGTGTCTAATTGGGAAATCAGTTTTCTTTTAACAGTACACAGCGAAACTGAAAACATTGAAATGTTTCGATGGGGTATCCCGGTATTCCTAGTAATTCCTCTTCAATTATCCAGATTCATAACTGTAACCTTATAATTCTTTGCCATCTTTCCAAATCCCTTTATATGTCTTTAGACATTACCTTCTGCACACCCTCTTAGGCTAAATGGTTTTCTTCCTTCCCTACCTTTCGGCACCAGCCTATGGTTTGGAAGAAGACTATCCAATAAGCATAATGGGTGTACTGTCCTAATCCTAGGAGCACTCGCAATGCGAGAGAAGGTGAAGATAAAAGACAACCGAATAAACCTTATTCCTATTTCTCCTGAACCAGAATCCATCTCCGAACTGGAACAAGTTCCTTTCGAGTTCGTATATAACCATACGATGGAGTATCCAAATAAACTGTGGATCTTCGTAGTGATACGGAGTGTTCTGGAGAAATACAAAGGTGAAGTGGGAGTGGTAATGAAATACTTGGTTCGGTCGTGAATATCAGTCGCAATTTACTTTGCCCTCTTACTAATCCCTTGATATGTCTTTACCTAATACCTTCTGTTCACCATCGTTATGGTAATTAGTTTTCTTCATTCCCCACCATTCGGCACCAGCCTAAGGTTTGGAAGAAGACTATCCAATTTACGTAATAGGTGTACTATCTCCTAAACCAAGGAGTACAAGCAACCTGAAAGAAGGTAAAAGGAAAAGACAACTGAATAGTCGTATTAGTTTTCTCCAGAACCGGAAACCATCCTCGAATAAATTCCTTCGAGTTCGTATATAACCATACGATGGTTTTGTCCAATGGAAGTGGACGTTCGTAGTAATACGGGGTGTCCTGGAGAAAAGGGTAAAAGTAGGAGTGGCAATGAGGTTTGCAACTCTGACAATCCAAAAGCCAGTGTTTAAGAAGGTTCGGTTAATTTTTGTCACTGAGTCATAGTCTAGGGTCGGCCCATGGTCGCTGCCAAAGAGAGAGAGAAAAGAAACACTCAGCGTGCACTCTAACCTAGATCAGAATGGTTATCACTTTATCTAATCTGGAAACCTCCCACTGTACCGTCAAATTCTCCTCCAAACCTAAAAGAAGAATTAGTCGGGATCACCCGAGGAGTAAACCAACTCATCAGTGGGAATCGGGATCCAACTATCATCGCATGATAACGTGACGGAATCCGCTCACGTTATCACACTCCAGAAGGTATGCGCATATCTGGCAAGTTTCAGTTTCTTTAGAAACTCCCGATGTGATTTTTACCCCATGCTCTTATGACCTTGGCGTGAGGTCAAAATGTCATAAGTCACATGTCAAGTTCTACCCATCATTGTCCAGGTTAATTTGAACCCACCCGTCCATACCCTTGACGAAGGCCAAAATAGTAGTACGACTGTCCCAAACCAACGCATCTATCTAAGCAACAGATAAATATCCGGCAACTACCAATCACTATGCCTTGGCGTGAGGTCAAAATACATAGCTTGAATACTACCGAATATTTAACTGAAATGATGGAGGGCTACGAATGGTTTCTGGAAAAAACCTTTAACGTAATGAACATGATATCGTTGAAGGAACCAGATAGCTTTATAAAAATATAGTGACGAAAACCTGTACTAAAGAGGTCACTCCCGGTGAAGGGATCTCGGCTCTTTCCACGTATAATGAAGTGCAGGATATTCCAACTGAATACCACGATGCAAAGAAAAAGTAAATGACTATAGTGAAGTTATTGCCCTGACGCAAACATCTGTCCAAGGGGTCACTCCCGGTGAAGGGAACTCGGCCCTTGCCTCGTCGACTGAGGAGCAGGATATTCCAACGGAATACCACTGTGCAAAACAAAAGAGAACGTTCTTGCAATAACAGCTTTTTGAACAATATTCCAACAACATCAGAATAGGTTTGTTTAGCTTGCATTGATCCGAATCAACACAGTCCCATCAATTGATCACACCACAAAGAACGAAAATAATGATGTACGTATATGCCATCCGCATTCGCTACTGGGTCCCGTCATCACCCATTAGGTTACTTAACTAACGACAGAGCGGGGACTGGACTAGTGCGGATGCAAAACATATACAACATCTACTAGTATATATATCAATATATAATATTCGCTCAAGGCGTGATAAAATGCAACATCACAGAAATGTAACCAGCATCACAGAACAATACAGATATCTGGGATCCACGGGTTTCATAGAGCCACTACTGAAACCCGACGTTCCCCTGGTCGTGTGGATAGCCTGTACAATGAAAAACCTAGACCCCTATGGGCGCGGCAAGTTACCCGCCAAAACCTGAAGCGAGGCAGCCCTTTTCAGCAACGTGAATTGACCACCCAGCACTTCACGGAATCCGGTAACTTGGGCACCCCTCCTTGGGTCAACCTGTACCCCTACGAGTGCGGCGAATAGCCCGCCAATTCTAGAGTGAAGCCCCCTCCGTCTCAAAGCCATGAGATGCGGGCCCGTTGCCCTCTAGAACCCGGCTATCCGTGCACCCCTCCGCGGGGTAATCCTAGTACAGAAAGTAAAATATACATACAACGGGTACATCGACCTCAACCTGGTCGTGCCCCAAAAGAATAATATACAAACAGGTTGTGACGGCAGTCCACATGTCGGACGCTCGCCCCGCAATATCAAATGTACATATAAAACGAAACTGTACTAACATTGCATCCAGGCTATCCCCCACGACCAATCCGCAATATCACAGCACAACACAGAACATCAACGTGAATGTCGCGTTCGCAAATCCGTCTAAAAGGGCTATAGCAGATAGACTGGATTTACCGATCGAGTGACATTCACGGTCGCAGATATAATGTAAATACTGTGAACTAGCATGTTTAAAATATTCGATCGATCATATTTACCGTAGTGGGCCCCAAGCACTACTGTAGCACTCAAAGAAAATCTGGGACCAAACAGAATATCCCAAAACCCATATTTCCATCCCAGAAGCTTACTGCAAAAAGCTGGTACGGCGTTGACTTTTTCCCACCGCGGAACCGCGGCCAAATCAGGGGTTTGGCCGTGTTTCCGCGGTAGTACTGAAGCGCCACGTCACCAAATTTTTGCAGAACGCTTAAAATTCCCTTCACATGTTTCTGCAATGTACTGAAATTTTTTTCGAGCCAAAACAAAATCGACAGAAACCTGATGCACTAGAAAATACGGTTTTGGGATTTTTGTTCGATCGAGTTCTAAACATACTAGAGCAAGCTAGAAAAGGTTAATGGCGTGGCTCTGATACCACTGTAAGTGGACGGCGACGCCCCGGCCGTCAATCCGACGCCAGAATGCGGAAACAAAAAACTTTTCAAACTAGAAAACCGGCACCACCGCGCACAAGAATCCCGGATCGGGCCATTAACCTAACTACTGGCAAACTAAAAGATAGGTAGAGAGATATACCGAGTGATCCGTGTCCTTCGGTCTTCGCCTCCACTCCGATCTCCTCGCGGAATCTCCGGTCGTCGCCACCTCGTCGTAACGGGCACCACATCGCCGGGTTCTTTTACGGGCTCCCACCTCTGGACCGAGGCAACTCGGGCACGAAGCTGACGAGTCGACGTGCTCAAGAATTGCTGTAGGAAAGTGTAGAATCCATTGTCTCTATTGGGGTTGTGAAGTTGCCATGGTAATGGAGGTGGAGAAAAGAAATGAACTATCAAATGGAACTCTCTTTTTAGGATGAATGAATAATGAGATGAACATTTTTGCCACTCCAAAATGAACCTCTCCATCTCTCCTCCTAATGAGGCCGGCCTCACTATATGGGGGGGGGAAGAATCCTCCTCCATGAGAAGAGAATAAAGGAATATATGAAGAAAAAAGGTCACACCAATTTCTAATCCAAGCCCATCATAATAAATGCAAAGGAAGAGACTTAAAAAGAATCTCATGATGGTAGAACCATCATGAAGCCACAAAAAGCAAGAAAACCCCTCCACAAAACTTATTTGCACACTTGCAAATAAACCCTCCATCTAAAAGTCCAGCCGCGAAGGAACAAAGGAAAGCTGGCCGAAACGGAGTGCAAACTGGCAACTTCAGAAAACTGATCCCATAATAAATTACAGGAAAACCCCGCGACTGCATATACATGCCCGCATTTGTATTGCGACCGAATACAAAAGCAAAGAGATAAAATCTACACTGTCTAATACTAGGATCCGGCTTAAACCAAAGCCCGCTAGTATTATCCGTCCGATCACGATCCGTGCAATACCGCACGTATCTGATTGAATCCTGCCATATCTCCATACGGCCTCTACAGCGTTTCGCCCGAAACTTGAGTAACTGTGTGTGGTAGACTCTAAAGACTCGTCAATACTATGGCTGTGGATTTAACCACTAGCACGTAAGAGGTATTAGCCATACGTGATGGGCTACCAGCTATTGACCAAAAGGGACGTCGATGAGAGAACTCATCATGACACCCTACTGAGCCTGTCAGTGACAATATCCGTACAGTCCGGTCCGTTCGTCTATGAGCATCGCATGGCGGGCCTAGTGGGTTGGTAAAAGTCAGACCCCCAATACCGATACAAGTCATGTCGGAGTGTAGCCCAGAACACTCTGAGATACTACTGGAATACCTACCAGTAAATCTCCTGCCTTGGCCAAGGACTTTTCATGTACTGGCTCTCCTAAACACAGCGCGACCTCACCCCCAATACCGGGAGAGACGAACCCCTGCAGATCCGCTCACTGCCTCCATGTGGCTCGGGACTGTACCCAACTAAAACCTGTTTTCACGTCTCCTTTGAGCGTGGTAGGGTAGTAATCAAAGCACGGTAGGAACTCACACGAGACAAATGACGATCTCAGGTCGATGAACTAACCTGTACACATGTCACCAGGGAACTGCTATCTGACGTCAGGTATAATACCAACTAGCAGGTTCCCGGCGAGTCCTGTCCGGTGTACTCATAACCCAATGAGCACCTGTATACATATTAGGTGAACCAACTGACACCAGTGGATTATGAGACCGGCCACCGCCCCTCGTCGGGGTCTCGACTGTATACACTAGTCTACTCTGGAGTATCGATACCCTGTCTCGAAACTCCCACGACTAGGGACCTTTTAAGGATGTGCTTATAGACTACCAGCTCCCACGTATATGATCGCCCTCATACTGCTGGCAGTCAAGCAAGAATCCTAGGGGCTCTATCAACGTGCAATAGTGACCAGTAAGGTCACCTAAAGCAGTACACGATGATAAAGATAAACCAGATAGCATACTATCATCTTGAGTAAGACTGTCCTACCGGGATAGGTCCTCCCTCAATCATTGCAATCACGTGCATGTGATCCAATAATTGACTCTGAGGGCACTATCTCAAATACCTAGTAATGCCTCTTCCACTATCTAGATTCATGACTATAACTGTATATTTCCTTACTATCTCTCCAAATCCCTTTATTTGGCTTTACTCATTACCTTCTGTACACCACCCTTAGGCTAAATGATTTTCTTCCTTCCCTACCATTCGGCACCAGCCTATGGTTTGGAAGAAGACTATCCAAAGAGCGTAATAGGTGTACTCTACTAATCCTAGAAGTACTCGCAACCTTACAAAAGGTAAAAATTAAAGACAACAAAATAATCCTTATTCTATTAGTTCTGAACCAGAATCCATCCTCGTACTGGAACAAGTTCCTTCGAGTTCGTATGTAACTATGCAACTGATTATCCAATAGATGTGGATCTTCGTAGTGATACGGGGTGTTCTGGAGAAATTCAAAGGTGATGTAGGAGTGGCGATGAACTACGCGGTTTGGTCCTGAATGATATCAGTCACAATTTACTTTGCCATATTTCTTATACCTTTATATGTTTTTACTTATTACCTCCTGTACACTACACATAGGCTAATTGGTTTTCTTCTTTTCCTACCTTTCGGCACCTGCCTATGGTTTGGAAGAAGACTATCCAATAAGCGCAATAGGTGTACCCTTTCCAAATCTTAGTAGCCCTCGCAACCTGAGAGAAGGTAAAAGGAAAAGACAACTGAATAGTCATATTCAATTTCTCCAGAACCGGAAACCATCCTAGAATCTGAAACAAGTTTCTTTGAGTTCATATGTAACTATGCAATGGTCATATCCGATAAATGTAGATCTTCGTAGTGATACGAAATGTTCCGGAGAAATGAAAAGGGTAAAAGTAGGAGTGGCAATGATGTATGCAACTTTGACAATCCAAAGGTTAGTGTTTTAAGAAAGTTCGGTTAACTTGGTTACTGAGTTACAGTCTAGGGTTGGGACATGGTCGCTGCCAAAGAGAGAGAGAAAAGAAACACTATACGTGCACTTTAACCTAGATCAGAATGGTTAATCACATTATCTAATCAGGATGTCTCCCACTGTATCCTCAAATTCTCCTCTAAACCTGAAAGAAGAATTAGTCGCGATCATCTAAAATCACCCGAGAAGTAAACCAACTCATCAGTGGGTATCGGGATCCAACTATCATCACATGATAACCTTATGGAATCCACTCACGTTATCACACTCCAGAAGGCTTGCGCATGCCTGGCAAGTTTCCTGTATGTTTGAAACTCCCGATATGATTTTTACCCGATGCTCTTATGACCTTGACGAAGGCCAACAAATCATAAGTCACATGTCAAGTTCTACCCATCATTGTCCAGGTTAATTTGAATCCACCCGTACTCGCCCATGATGAAGGCCAACAAGGCTGTACGACTGTCCCAAACCAACGCATCTATCTATGCAACAGAAAGGTAACAAGCAGCTACCATACACTATGCCATGACGAAGGCCAACAAACATAGTATGAATACTAAGTGCTACCCGTCTGAAATGACGGAGGGCTATGAATGGTTTTTGTTGAAAAACCTTTAACGTAATGAACTTGATAACATAGCATGAATACTAAGTGCTACCCGTCTGAAATGACGGAGGGCTATGAATGGTTTTTGGTGAAAAACCTTTAACGTAAAGAACTTGATAACATAGCATGAATACTAAGTGCTACCCGTCTGAAATGACGGAGGGCTATGAATGGTTTTTGGTGAAAAACCTTTAACGTAATGAACTTGATATCGACCGGATAGCTTTTTACGAATAAATAGTGGCGAAAACCTTTGCTAAAGAGGCCACTCCCGGTGAAAGGATCTCGGCTCTTTCCTCGTAGAATGAAGTGCATGATATTCCAACTGAATACCACGATGCAAAGCGAAAAGTAATCGACTATAGTGAAGTTATTACCCTGACGCAAACTTCTGCGTAAGGGGTCACTCCCGATGAAGGGATCTTGGCCCTTGCCTCGTCGAATTAGGTGCTGGATATTCATAACCGAATACCACTGTGCAAAACAAAAGAAAAACGTACTTATAATAACAGCTTTTGAAAATTGTTCCAACAACATCGAATATGTCTGTTTTTCTTGCATTGATCTGAATCAATGCGGTCCCATCAATTAATCACCAAAAAAGAACGAAAATATGATGTACGTATTTGCCATTTGCATTCGCCACTGGGTCCCGTCAACACACGTTAAGTTACTTAACTAACGACAGAGCGGGGACTGGACTAGCGCGGGTGTAAAACATATACAACATCTACTAGTTTACATATAGCAGTATACAATAATCGCTCCAGGCGTGATAAATGCAACATCACAAACAAGCGATAAGAATCACAGAACAATACAGAAAATCTGGGATCCTCGGGTTTCCTTTGAGCTGCAAGTGAAACCCGACGTTCCCCTAGTCATGTGGATAGCCTGTGCAATAAAAACCTAGACCCTACGAGTGCGGCAAGTTACCCGCCAAAACCAGAAGCGTGGCAGCCCCCTCCATCAAAGTGAATGGGCCACCCGGCACTTCACGGAATCCGGTAACTTGAGCACCACACCTTGGGTCAACCTGTACCCCTTACGAATGCGGCGAATAGCCTGCCAATTCGAGAGTGAGGCACCCCATCTCAACGCCAAGAGATGCGGGCCCTTTGACCTATAGAACCTGGCTATCCGTGCACTCCACCGCTGGGTAATCCTAGTACAGAAAAGAAAATAAGTACAACGGTGACATCGACTTCAACCCGGTCGTGCCCCAAACAAATAATATACAAGAAGGCAGTTACGGCAGTCCACATGTCGGACGCTCGCCTCGCGATATCAAATGTACAAATAAAACTAAACTGTACTAATATTGCACCCAGGCTATCCACCACGACGATCCAGCCAACACACAGCACAACACAGAACATCAATGTGAATGTCACGTTCGCAAACCCGTCTAAAAGAACTATAACAATTAGACAAGTTGTACCACTCGAATGACATTCACGGTCGCAGATAGTAATGTATGTACTGTAAACTACGACATTAGAATTCCGCATGCAATTATCAAACCAAACCAATTAACAAAACAATGGTAAAAAAAACAATGAGCTAAAGTTCAAAAAACTGACCGTTTAAAGCCAATTCGGAAGACCGAATCAAAACGAAACGCACGCGAACCTTCGCGGGGAGTTAGAGAATGAAATTAACTTCGAGTCGGGAGGCCTAGAAGGGGTACCCCAATCCTAAGGATACCACGAGGTGGCCATGTGGTGAGGCAGACAAGAAACTGCCCAAGATAGGGCAGTTTCGGGTCCCCACTGCCAAGACCACCTTGTGGAGGTCTTGGGGAGTGGACCCAGCCATTTGGTCCCCCCGGGGCCTTCCCCGGGGTGCCCATGCATCACCCCCATGTCTTCTCAGTTCAAACCGTGAGCCCGCGGGGTGTGCAAACATCTCAAACTATCAGTTTTTTGAACTGTTTTTGTCGGCAGTTTTGCACGGCAAAAACGGCGGATTTCTAACGTCGCAATGAGTTAGTATGTGGTTAATGGGTTGGTTCTGATACCATGTAAGGCTACGCCAGTGCCCCGGCCATCTTTCCGTGGGCAAATACGGAACAAAAACTTTTAAAACATGGCGCTAACGGAACTCTAAACGACGGATCGTGCCATTAACCCTAAACTAGTAAACTGTTAAGTGGTTTAAGAGATTCTACCGATCGATCCGTGTCTTTCGATCTTCAATCTCCAACCCAAGCTTGTCGCGGCTGCCTAGACGAAGTTTGCTCTCCGGTCTCCCTCGTCTAAGAGGATCCATGTCGAGGATTCTTTATATGGGCTCCCGCTTCTAAACCGAAGCAACTCGGACGTCATGTTTGCTGGCCTAGATGCCCAAGTTGAAGTAGAGATAGTGTGTGAATACTTTGTCTCATAACACCCATGGATTCTCAACTCATGAGAGGGATGGGTGGAGGTAGAAGAAGATGCCCATGGATGGAAAATGTGAAGCTCAAAGAAAATGCAAGTGAGCAAGACAAGAAGAGGGAAAAAGAGATGGCTGCCTAAAAAAATGTGTGTGTGTGTTGTGAGATATTGTGATGAGCTAAAGAAAAATCCTAGCACAAAATATCTCACACCAAACCCAAGACCATGAGTCACCAAGTGAGCACATGCCATAATAAATGCCCAAGGCCAAAACTTATGCTCAGAATTTCCATCACAATAAAACATCGAACCAAATGTTTAAACAAAAAAGGAATGGCATCTTCTAAAGTAAACTCGTAATGAATTACAAGAATACCCCTCATCCATATATACATACCTGCATCCGTATTCCAACTGAATACGAATACAACGAGACGAAAATAATCCAACAATATATTACTAGGATCCGGCTTAAACCAAAGCCCACTAGTATTACCCTTCCGATCATGATCCGTGCACAAGTGCACGTATATGATCGAACCCTGCCATAAAACCATACGGCTTCTATAACGTTTCGCCCGAACCAGGGAAACCCTCTGTGTAGGACTCTAAAGACTTGTCAATAGGCTGGCAGTGGGTTTAACCACAAGCACGTCAATGGCACTAGCTATACGTAACGGCTACCCAAGTATTGAACGAAAGGGAGGCCGACGAGCGAACTCATCCTGAAACCCTACTGAGCCTGACAGTGATAATATCCGTACAGTCCGGTCCATTCGTCTATGAGTATCACATATCGGGTTTAGGGGGTGGATAAAGCCAGACCCCTAATAACGCGATATTTAGTGTCGGTATGAAGCCGATCACCACCTGAGAAACTACTGATCCGAATCAGTAATTCTCGACTACCTTGGCCAAGCATTTCTGGTGATGGCCACCCGTGCACACTGCGACATCAACCCCCAATACCGGGAGAGACGAATCCCCCGACGATCCGCTCACTGCCTCCATGTGGCTCGGGACTGTACCCAACTAAAACCTGTTTGCATAACTCCTTTGAGCCATGGTAGGGTAGTAATCAAAGCACGGTGGGAACTCACACGAGACAAATGATGATCTCAGGTCAATAGACTAACCTGTACACATGTCACCAGGGACTGCTATCTGACAATTGGTATAATACCAACTAGCAAGTTCCCGGCGAGTCCGTCCGGTGTACTCATAACCTAATGAGCACCTGTATACTATCTTAGGTGAACCAACTGACACCAATGGCTTGTGACACCGGCCATCGCCCCTCGTCGGGGTCTCGATCCATATACACTAGTCTACTCTGGAGTATCGATGCCCAGTCTCGAAACTCCCACGACTAGGGACACTTTAAGGATGTGCTTATAGACCCCAGCTCCCACGTATATGATAACCATCACACTGTTGACAGTCAAGCAAGAATCCTATGGGCTCTATTAACATGTAATAGTGATCTGTAATGTCACATGAAGCATGTACACAATGATAAAGACAAACCAGATAGCATACTATCATCTTGAGTAAGACTGTTCTACCGGTATGGGTCATCCTCCAATCATCGCAATCGCGTGCCTGCGATCCAATAATTGACTTGAGGGTACTATAGCCAACAGTTCCGCCATTTGGCCAAGAGCTAGCTCCCGCATGAGGATGCCCTTTATATTGTTATGTATCTTTGGTTTCGGTTCAAAATATACAAGGGAGGTGATGCCCAAAATTTTAAAGGATGAAAAATATTTTCAACTATTGTATAATCTACTTGCATTTTCATGTTTCAGTACCTATACATTTAAAGTAAAATTTATTTCATTATACCTTATTTCAAACTTCACCTCTATTATTTTCACTAAAAGGTTTAGATTTCTGGGCTTCGGCTTACTTGTATTATGTTACGCCCTTGGACGTTGCGTGATTTAAGTGCCGGTCACGGGCTAAATTCAAGGTCGTGGCAGGTTGTGTTCCTCCTTTAGGCGTGAGTTGCTCCCGTTTGGGATGCTTTATATATATATTCTATGTTTGTACCCGTTTGGAGATAGTTTTTACAAAGAAGATGCTGCCGAAATTTTTAAGAAAATAAATTTAAGTTTTGAGATTTTATTGTTTTTATCACATACTTCTTTTCTTGGTTTAGATTTCTTGGTTTTCGACTTACTTGAATTGCGCTACGCCTTTTGACATTTCATGATTTAAGTGCCGGTCGCGTTCTTAAATTGGGTCGTGACAGTACGGGTCTTCCATAGGGAAACGGTGAACTGTTTTTCTTGCATTAGACAAGTTGATAGAAAAAATTGTGGGATAATTATCGTTTTATACTAGGAAGGTTTGAAAAGTTTATAATAGAAGGGCTTGTATGGTTTATAGGATTTAGTAGTTAATGGATGAAATTTTAAAAATAATTTTTTTATATTTTAATTATTTATTACTGGAGAAATAGCGATGAATATGGATTAGGGTTCTCGGAGGGAATTAGGGTTTCTCTCTACTAACCCTTGTCCTTCTATTGATCACTATTTATCTTAAGCCCTTAACAAAACAATTATTAACGAATATCAATTCGTGGTCGAGACTATCATGAATTGATAGCACGCCCGATAAGGGGGTTAATATTCATTTTGCTAAAATTTATAAAAATTAAAACTTTAAAAAGAATTGAAGTGATATTGTTCATCCATTACTCTAACCTATCGTACAAACCCTAGCAAGTAAGAATTTACTCACTCATGGAGATCAACGATGTAAAAGAAAGGTGGAAGAAAACGGAACCCATAATTAAAATTAAAAATGCAGAAAGTAAATGCAGAATGTAATTGCGGAAAGTAATTGCAGAAGTAAATGCGGAAAGTAAATGCGACAAAATTAAAAGAAAGAACTACCTTTTATTGATTAACTATTGCATTACAAAAGTTGCTTGCTGAAAAACCAAATTATAAAATCTTATTTTTCTCTAGATTATTTGATAGTTAGATCGGTCGATTCTCCGATGGATTCGTTGATGGATTGATGAGTAGATTCTTTTGATGATAGATGCTCTCGGTACTTTTATAGGCTCTGTAACTTGAAACCCTAGATGTCATTTTGAAGTGTGTATAAAGACGATCATGCCCCTGAAGATTTCCATCCTACAGTCACCATAAGACCGCGCAACCGCCGCCCCAAGCCTTTATTGGCCGCGGATCCGCCATCCCTTGGTGGATTTGGGTCTTTGACTTTCTCGTGCCTTCCTCTCTCAATATTTGGAGATCTTTCTGATAAAGATATTCTGAAAATATATCTCTTAGTCTCTGCCGTTGCTAGATTCTTTAATTTGCTCCTAATAATCGGCAGATTTGGTTTGGTGAATCGATTTGCTGTGGATCTCCTACTTGTATTCAGACCTGAACTGATCTATTATAATACCTGCGCAATATCTCAAATCATCTTTATAGTAGCACTTGTTTTATTTGAGATATTATTCTAACCAACTAATTGAAATGATATCTTAAGAATATTGGTTTAGAATATTTAATATGATATGCATATTTTAATTAATAATCTCATTAATATTTTATTTAAATATGATATGCATATATTTTCCCTAATTATATTAATTATAAATGAAGAAAAATATGACAATAATATTTTTATAAATAAACCCACATATGTTCTTAATTTACAATTAACATCTTTTAGTAACTAATAATAATAGGGAAAATGTCCATACAAATGTGCAATAAATTTGACTGATCAAATACCCCCAAACTTATCTTTGATCGTACCGAGCAAACTATTTTATTATCAAAAGAAAAAATACTTAGCACACTTTCGTAGACAACACGATTGTACTTAACTCGTATAACAAGTTCAAACCTCTAGGTGTCTCTAATAGAAGGAGTGTTGTCTCTTGAGGAATTTCAGCGGATTACACCCACAAAATCCTAAAAATTTATAAAATAAAGGAAAGAAGACGAAAATTACATCCAAAGATAAGGAAGACGAAAATTTTCATCCTACGGCCACCATAAGACCGCGCAACAGCTGCCCCAAGCCCTAATTGACCGCGGATCCTCCTCCCCTTGGTGGATTTATGTCTATGGATTTCTCATGCCTTCCTCTCTCGATATTTGGAGATCTTTCTGATAAAAATATTCTGAAAATATATCTCTTAGTGTCTGCCGTTGCTAAATTTTTTAATTTGCTCCTAATATTCGGCAGATTTGGTATGGTGAATCGATTTGCTGTGGATCTCCTACTTGCATTTCATACCAGAACTGATCTATTATAATACATGCACAATATCTTAAATCATCTTATTAGTAGCACTTGTTTTATTTGAGATATTATTCTAACCAACTAATTGATATGATATCTTAAAAATATTTGATATGATATGCATATTTTAATTAATAATATCATGGATATTTTTTCAAAATATGATATGCATATATTTTCCCTAATTATATTAATTATAAATGAACAAACATATGACAATAAATTTTTTACAAATAAACCCATATATGTTCTTAATTTACAATTAACACCTTTTAGTAACTAATAATAATAGGGAAAATGTCCATACAAATATGCAATAAATTTGACTGATTAATATCCCCAAACTTATCTTTGATCGTCCCGAGCAAACTATATTATTATCAAAAGAAAATGAAAAACCTAGTACACTTTCGTAGGCAATACGATTGCACTTAGCTCGTGCAACAAGCCTTTAAACCTCTAGGTGTCCCTAGTAGAAGGTTTTCAGCGGATTACACCCACAAAATCCCAAAAATTTAGAAAATAACAAAAAGAAGACGAAAATTACATGCAAAGATAAGGAACGAAAAACTTGAAAAGAAGAGTTTCAAACTATACTAGCTTTTTAGTTGTCATGAGCCCTATCTTAATGGTCTTGAAAAGATGTCAAAAATCACATCATCCCTCAATAAAACTTCGTCTTTAGTATTCCTCCCTACCTCTCCTCCAAGCATCGTTTATATACCCCTACGTGTGTGTAAAAGACATCTTTACAATTGGAGAATCCAATTCAAACTATCATACCCTTTTGTCCATATTCCTTAGTACTTTTTAATCGGTGATGTTTTATATGGATTTGCTCACATATTTTTCATGTGACCGATAATACTTCTTGAGGTACTAACCAACCGATTACCGAATGTTCTCACTTATTAAAGCGTAATTAGCAATATCTTTGTCTTGCAACACCTAAGGCTTAGCAGTGACTCCCAAACCAGTTGGTCTAAGGCACTAGGTGATAAGACACCCTCGCTTAATTTTTTTGTGCTGCCTTAAGTAATTACAAAACCAGTGTTCATTTTTCTTTGCACCACTTATATTTTGTTGATTTTTTTCATTCATACTAAGGGTTCTAGGCAAGAGTATTTCAAGGTATCCTCTACTATCCCAAGTTTCAGGATGTGTGCAAGTGCATATAGTAGGGTATCAACGTTCAAAGGTTTGGACTCAATAATAGAGACTATTTTTTAGACTTATTTATATCTGCAGATTAGTGATTTCTTCATCATACTAACCCTTGGGACAACAGCTCATGACTACGTATTAATAGCTTCATTTTAAAACATATAATTTTCTTGCATTTCTTAAATCTCTTTCTTTCTTTCATATGTATTTTTCACTTTCTAACTTTTCTTTTAAAATATTTTTAGTTTATGCAATGCAATATTTATATTTGATGCGTGGATACATACAAACCATCCATACAAACCATCCCCCCAAACTTGTTTGCAGTAGTGTCCTCACTAATATTGTCCTGTAAGCTCAAAACGTGAAACTAGAAGGAACAGTTCAATAAGGTAGTATAAAGAAGGGGTCAAGAGTGAATGACAATAAAATCCTCCGCCAAACTTGTTCTTGGCTTACAATCGTGCAAAAATTTCCTTTCTTTCAAGAGCCATTTTGAAAATATTTTCCTTCTTCCCCCCAAGCTTGAGTAAAACAGTGTTTTCAGTACTAAACATTGAAATTCATCATAAGAGGGGAGGGGTAAATATCACATTAGTATATACAAGGCTATACAAAGCCCAAAAGTTAAAACCAACCATTCAAATATTTTATCAATGTAACACCATGGTTAGTAGAAGAATGCAAAACAGTTGTACGTGAAGAAGACTCAAGACTGTATAAGAATGGAGGTTGTATCATGTCTCGAATAGAAGAAACAGAAATGCGAGTATCGAGAAAAGATGAAATGGGTATAAGATAAGAGGTGTAATCGAAAGGTTTTACGTCTCGGTTGGTTGAAATGAAAAAGTGAATGTGAATGAAAACGAGAATGTGAAAGACAAGGAATGGGTGGAATAGTCACATTCTCATATGTGATTAGAAGAAGGGGTGGCAGTTCAATGTCTTCGGCCTCAAAGGGAGGCGCACGGATTTCCGGTGGAGGTTAATTCATCACAATATCCAAGTCTTCAAGGAATCACAGTATCCAAGTCTTCAAGAAACGCGAGTCCTTCAGCGAAAATACTTTTGAAACTTTCATCGATGTTCCGAACGATGATCTCATCGGAAAGAAAATAATAAGTGGAATATGCAGATTCTCTAGGATGATTGAAAGTTTCAATGTCAATATGTTTCACACCAGAATTCAAAACACTCGATTTGTAAAAAATTATAAATGTAGGAGACTCGAAAAGATCTTCTCCCTCATTCTTAAAAGAGTCTAAATCAAGTGGTCTTTCAAGAATCATAGAACTCGACATATCGGAGTGTGGTTCATCAAATCCCGGTGGAATTGAAAGAAGATGAGAAGAACCAAAGAAAGTGTGTAATAAAATGGGTAAAAGAACTTGGATGTCGAGCATTGTTGAACCAGATATAGGAGATGAAGGCCGAATATCGTTTGCATATCGGATAAGTTGGTGGTAAGAATAGGATCAGTTAAATGCATGGGAAGATGTTCACATTCAATGGAAGGGACATGATGGGTCAGAGAATCCAACTCATCCAACATAGTGAGTTCATCTTCAAAGATATTCTCATCACCGATTTCACTAGCACCTTCAGTCAAATCAAATGAATAGTTCTTTAAAAATTCATCAATTATATTATCCTCAATCGATGGATCACTAGGTTCACTTAATGGAATTGGAAGGTTTGAAATGTCAAGTATAATCGAATAAGAATCGGTTTGATTTGGAATGGTGTAAGGCTCTCTTTCACACTCATGATTGGAAAACTCAAACATGTTATTCTCGGGTACCTCATCACTTATATTATTAAGCAGTTGATCATCAAATACATTTGGTTAGGCTTCAAGATGGAAGGTGTCGATATCAAAAGAATTGATTTTGGTTTGACTTGGTGGGCTCCCTTGTTCTTTATCACTACTCAATTCCAACTCTATTTCAAGACTAGACATGGTTTGTGAAGAAGTTTCAATGAAGTATTCCCTTTGAACCGTGGAACTTCCTAATTGATGTTCAGAAGCACTGTCTAGATACAGAGCAAAAGTTGAGTATGGTTGGAATGTGTTTAATTGTTGGCCACGGGTGAGTTCAATGTCTTCTGCAATAGAAATGGATTTACGAATTGTCATATTATCCTCAAGAGAAGTATCAACATGAGAGGGTGTGAAAGTTTGGTACCGTTGATAAGAGTTAGAAGGGTGTATCCAATTTTCATAAACAGGATTAGGATCACATTATGATATGAAGAAGATTGAGATTGGTTGAATAGTTGGCGACTGGTGTTTGAAATTTGCTCAGCAATGTTCATGAGTGTTAAAGTTGCCATATTCGCCATCAAAACGAGTATCAATATTTTCATATGGAAATGATTGTAATTGTTGTCCTAAGGGTTTTGGAGCAGTGAAAGGTATGAAACGTTGGTTATAGGCCTTCGCAATATTCTCGGCAATGGATATTAGTTTAGAAATTTCCTCACTAGCCTTAAAAGGATTATCAATATAAGAAGGCGTTGAATTTTGACACGGTTGATAAGAATTTGAGTGAGGTGTCCAACTGTTATTTCTATAGCGTTCTATCCTATCCTTTAAAGAAATGGTGGGGTCGGAAGTTCTACCAAAGTAATAACGATATAAAGAAATATATGTTTGTGTACAGCAAAACTCGCCATGAGTTGGTCGGTTTGGATTACCCATCATAAGAGAATGAAAAAAATTGGAGGTTTAAATGGTAATTTTGTTTTTAAAGCTTTTTTCTTGTTTTTTTTTTGGATTTTTGAAATTGTTTTGCTTAGAAAGAGGGACTCAATTCAATCAAACACAAACATACACAAACGGTCCGTAGAGCTAGGGTCACCTAGGTCAAATCACTAGACCGCTCCTGGACTTCCAAAGGATAAGACGTAGGATCAATCCTCTATCACCTCCTTATCAATCTTGCAGCCAGGTAAGTACCAGAAAAGTGGGAGGTATCCGCTATACGAATCACCGAAATAGCGGGCCTAATAAAGTAAACTACTTTTTTTAGTCACACTTGCCATAGACACCATAAGAGAAATGCGGATAAGCAATAGATTACCCACGACCCTCTTTTGTCCTAATTGAGCATGACTGTCCTTAGAGGCTTTGGTCTAGATATTTTTTATTAATGTATGGTTATACTGTAGGGTTACTTAGCACAACAACAAGGTTTCTGGAGGCATCGTCCACGCCATTTTCAAAATTTTGCCATGCTACTTAACCCTAACCCTAGAATCTTAACTAAAAGATTTAGACAAAACGATATGTAAACAACTTTACAACTAAGTGAATGCGGAATACAACCTTCGTAGACCGGTCATTCACTTCAAATTCTCCGTGTAGAAGTCCCATCGTTGCGAGTAATGATCTCCGAAACTCTTGAGAGGCGCCACAAGGTGAAAGATGCAAACTTGCTTGAAGTCTTCAAATCCAAAGATGATCTACTTTGAGGAGAGACTAACTCAAGCTACCTCTTCACTAATTAGTGACAAATGAAGCTAACACCCTAAAATAAATGGCTAATCTAGTAGAGGATGATGAAGTAGGAATTTTGCTCACTTTAGATTTCTTTTTCTCAGTATTTTTCCTCACTTGCTCAAAAGCTAGAGAGCTCTATCTTGAGCTTGAAGAAGATGAAGCAAATGAAAATGAGAGAGTGAATGGCAAACATGGGTGAGAAATATCTCATATAACCCTTGTAGAGAATAAACCATGGTTAAAGATTAAGGTTGGGTCAATAAATATCTAGTGCAAGACAAATAGAGTGGACTAAGTCAAGGGTTTCCACAAGCTTCAAAAGCTTGCAACCTTGCTTAATTCCCACCAATTTATATTTGCACTAAATAAATAAAAACCATAATAATGTAATGGCATGGTATAAGTTTCATACACCCATGTAGTATGTATCATCAAGCATGACACAAAACGAAAACACAAATAATATATATAACATATATATTAAGTGTGCACATGTGAGAATAGAAAAGTATAAGTGAGCAAATATTAGTTAATGAAAATTAGCATATCAAATATACAATTATACATTAAATTATCAAATCAACATTTGATTTAATAATCCGACTATATCACATATAACCGACTAATATTACATGTATTATCCAATCGAATCAACACTTGATTCGATAACTCAGCTATATCATATATAACCGACCGATATCACATATCGCGAGAATAGAATACGGTATCATATACTCGTATTAATCTCGGTCCTGCACATATCGCATATGTGCTCCTACTTCGTTTTGGCTGAGCCAGTAAACCTCTGTGCAGGACTCTAAAGACTCGTCAATACGCCGGCAGTAGGTGATGATCACACCAAGCGCCCACAAGCCGTCAGCGGTACAAGCTGGACGTAACGGCTATCCGGGTATTGAGAATCAGAAGATCAACAAGCAAGCCTGCTCATACTCCTGTTAAGCCTGTCAGTAACACTACCATACAGTCCGATCTCTTCGTCTGATATGTCGCATATCCAGTCTAGGGGTGGTAACCATCAGACCCCAGTAACCGATAAGTCATGCCGATGTGAGGCTCATAACGGGTCGAGAAACTACTGATAACACTTACCAGTAGATCTCCATATCAGCCCTAGCCAGGGACTTCCAGTTATAGCCAATCGAGCACAGCGCAACATCAACCCCCAATACCGGGAGAGACAAAACCCCTCCTATCGCTCATTGCCTCCATGTGATTCGGGACTGTACCCAAAAACCACCGTTTTGCACGTTCTCTTGAATGTGGCAAGTTGGAAATCAAAGTACGGTGGGAATCACACAAGACACTATGACGATCTCGGGTCTACAGACTAACCTGTACCAGTGTCACCAGAGAACTGCTATCTGACGATAGGTATAATACCAACTAGGAGTTCTCGGTGAGTCCGTTCAGTGTACCCAGTCTCCACTGAGCACCCGTACACCATCTTTGATGTCAAACACCAATGGATGTGGGATCATCCATCGCCCATCATATGGGTCAAGAAGCGTATACTTTATTCTACTCTGGAGTATCGATGCCCTGTCTCGATACACCCTCGACTAGGAATAATTATAGGATGTACTTGTGGACTACCCTGGCCCTACTAGTAAGATCTCCATCGTAGTCATTGTAGTCAAGTACACATCCTAAGGGATTTATCAACATGTGAGAGCAAGGCAGTATCGCAATACAAATCTACATGTTAAGAAAAAGAGCAACCAGATAGCATACTATCATGTCGAGCAAGAAAGTCCTATATATATATGTATATCCAAGCATCCACTATAATATACATCATATGTACAATAATGGCCTCTACGGCATATACATAACTAACAATCTCTCACTTGCACTAAGGCCAGTTGTTGTAGTATCTCATACCCAACATCCCGAAAAGTCTCTCAAATTGTATCTGGGGTATGGCCTTTGTGAGTGGATCCGATGTGTTGTCCTTCGTGTCAACTCTCCTGACCTCGATCTCCTGGCGATCAACTATCTCTCGGATCAGGTGATACCACCTCAGAATATGCCTGGATCTCTGATGGGACCTGGGTTCCTTGGCCAAAGCCACAGCTCCATTGTTATCACAATACAAAGGTATTGGATTCTCGATGGATGGAACCACACCAAGTTCGTTTATGAACTTCTTCATCCAGACAACCTCTTTGGAAGCATCGTTGGTAGCGATGTATCAGCCTCCATCGTCGAGTCTGCCACGGTTTCCTTTTTGGAACTCTTCTAACAAACCACCCCTCCAATGAGGGTAAAGACAAATCCCGAGTGCGACTTAGAGTCGTCCTTATCACTCTGGAAGCTCGAATCGGTAAAGGACTCTACTTGGAGTTGACCGTTACCATACACCAAGAACAACTCTTTAGTCCTTCTCAAGTACTTGAGAATGTTCTTCACAGCTGTCCAGTGACTCTCTCCAGGATCTGCTTGATACCTACTCACTACAATTAATGAGTATGCTACATCGGGTTTGGTACATAGCATCGCGTACATGATAGAGCCTACTGCCGAAGCATAAGGTATCCCTTGCATGCTAGCTCTCTCCAAATCAGTCTTGGGAGACATATCTTTAGAGAGAGTGAGTCCTGTGATCGTGGGTAAATTCTCACGCTTGGATTCTTCCATACTAAACCTCTTTAGTACGGTGTCAATGTACCTGGATTGGAACGATCCCAGTATCCGTTTAGATCTATCTCTATAGATCTTAATCCCCAAGATGTAGGAGGCATCACCTAGATCTTTCATTGAGAATCTATGCGATAAGAAGAGCTTGACCGAGTGCAGCATAGGAACATCATTTCCTATCAAGAGTATGTCATCCACGTACAATACGAGGAAGACAACCTTACTCTCTGCCACCTTCTTATATATACAAGGTTCATCTACGTTCTTGATGAAGTCAAACTCTTTGACTACAACATCAAAATAGATGTTCCAACTCCGCGATGCCTGCTTTAACCCGTAGATGGATTTAAGCAGCTTGCACACCTTTCTGCTGCTCCCACTATCGACGAAGCCCTCTGGCTGAGTCATGTACACGCACTCTTCTAAATCACTATTTAGAAAGGCGGTCTTAACATCCATTTTCCAGATTTCGTAGTCATGGTATGCAGCGATGGCAAGTAGGATCCGGATGGACTTAAGCATAGCCACTAGAGAAAAGGATTCATCATAGTCCACACCTGGTCGTTGACGAAAACCTTTTGCAACAAGTCTAGCTTTGAAAGTCTTAACTTTTCCATCTACACCAAGTTTCTTCTTAAAGATCCATTTGCTCCCGATGGGTTTTACCCCTTCAGGAGCAACTTCTAAAGTCCATACTTTGTTGGTGTACATGGATTCTATCTCAGATCGCATTGCATCCAGCCACTTCACTGAGTCCCCACTCGTGATGGCCTGCTCGAAGCTAGTCGGGTCACATCTTCCATGATGCAGTCCTCGCTTTCAACATCAATGAGAAAACCGTAGTATCTCTCAGGTGGATGAGGAACCCTACTAGATCGGCGGAGAGGCTGAGGTTCGTTGGGAGCTATCGAATCCTCTGGTTCTACCAAATCTTCAGTCGTAGTTTGTATTGCTGGAACTTCTTCCAGTTCTACCTCATTTCCACTAATTTCTTTCATAAGAAAACCCTTTTGTAAAAAGGTGTCATGTCGAGAAACAAACACCTTTTGTTCTTCGGAGTGGTAGAAGATATACCTTCGCGAATGTTTGGGATATCCTATAAACTTGCATAGAACTGACCTTGCCTGGAGCTTGTCCGGATTTTGTGTTTTCACATATGCCGGACAACCCCATATCTTAACATAATTAAGATATGGTCTCTTTCCTTT
Organism: Agapanthus africanus; assembly: GCA_030015575.1. Taxonomy (NCBI): domain Eukaryota; kingdom Viridiplantae; phylum Streptophyta; class Magnoliopsida; order Asparagales; family Amaryllidaceae; genus Agapanthus; species Agapanthus africanus. The sequence continues at coordinate 131,813,714 of JASDDO010000010.1, forward strand.
CCATATCTCATATGGATTGGTTGGCACAGATTTGGTGGGAACCATATTCAATAGGTCTGCAACTGTCTCCAGTGCATAACCCCAAAAGGAAATAGGTAACTCAGCGGTGCTCATCATAGAGCGCACCATATCTAATAGGGTGCGATTCCTCCGTTCCGATACACCATTGTGTTGTGGTGTATACGGATTAGTAAGCTGAGAGAGAATCCGATTATCGTTTAGATAGTTACGGAATTCCGTGCTCAAGTATTCTCCTCCCCGATCGGATCGTAGGATTTTAATACTTTTACCCGTTTCGACTTCGTGCTTATATTCTTTGAATTTCTCAAAAGCTTCAGACTTGTATTTCAACAGGAATACATGTCCGTATCTTGAGAGATCGTCGGTGAATGTAATGAAGTACGAGGAACCATTCCTGGCATGTGTAGACATGGGACCGCATACATCACTATGTATCAGTCCTAAGAGTTCCGTAACTCTGTCTCCGTATCCACTAAACGGAGTTTTGGTTATCTTGCCTTTGAGACATGACTGGCAAGTGTCATAAGATGAAAATTCGAACGGATTCAAATATCCATCCTTATGTAACTTAGCTAGTCGTGTCGCATTGATATGACCTAGTCTACAATGCCATAAGAAGGATTCATTCATTTCTGAACTCTTCCTCTTGTGTGTGTTTTGTACATTAAGAACTATGGTTTGATTTAGAATGTATATGCTATTATTTAACGAGCCTGATCCAATCAACTTTTGATTCAGGAAGTTGTTCATAACATCATCCTGTACTACAAAATTATATCCTTCTTTACTTAATAAAGAAACTGATATAAGATTGCATATCATAGTCGGTATGTAATAGCATTTGTTCAGAATCAATGTGTTACCATTTGGTAATACAAGGTGATATTCGCCAACTTCTTTGGCTGCAACATTTTCACCATTCCCTACTCTTACTGAATGATCACCGATTCCCAGTTCTCTACCTTTCCTTAGCCCATGCAACATATACATATGTGGTGTCACGACCCGAAATATTAGCTCGTGACCAGCACTTGAATCACGCAACGTCTAAGGCATAACAGAATTCAAGTAAGCTGAAACCCAGAAATCTAAACCTTTAAGAAAAAAAAACAGGAGGTGAGGTTTTGAAATGAAGGTATAATGAAATCAAGTTTTCTTATTGCATAGAAAGAAACATGAATGATGCAAGTGAAATTTACTAGTTCGAAAACATGTTTCGTCTTTTGTAAAAATTTTGGCAGCACCTCCTTTGTATATTTTGATCCAAAACCACAAATACATAATAATGATAATGGCATCCCCAAGAGAGAGCTAGCTCTTCGCCAAACGGCGGATCACAACCATGCAATACAGTATAAATAAGTATACAACGCCCAATGGAGAAGTTCACCACAAAAAGATAAATAAATAAGCAAGACATCAAAATCACAAGTAGCGAAAAACCCCTCGCTCTAAGTCTCGCAATCACACTCCCACTAAGTCTTATTACTTATACAAATTACTAATTTTGATTGATGGAGTTAACTAGATACAATAATGAAATGTAGATACAAGAGTGGGAATGATACAATGTTCCACCTACCAATGCAAAACACCTGAATGCAACAGTGTACCAGCGAAGCCGCTACAGATCCAAGCGGTCAACCTGCAAGAACTGTGGCACAACGGGGGTGAGTTGCCAACTCATGAGTAGAAAAAAATCAACAGATAGAAATTGAATAAACAACGACTCCTAGGTCAACTATATCATAAAGGAAATACTATGACATATAGGGTGACCGGGTCGGTATATGTGCCAACAAGGTAGTCAATACCTATATGTATGTGGATAACATCCAACAGTAATAATCAATGCATGTATATGGATCTCGTCCAACAATAAACAAGGTATGTATGCATGTGGATCTCATCCACCCAAAATCAATGTCTGTATGCACGTAAATATCTTAAATGAGTGTACATGAAAGTATGAGGATATAAATCAACGGTGTCCCTCCCGACACATCAAAATCATGGAACCTGAGTGCCTAGCATCGACACTCGAAAACATCATGAAAACCGTGCCCAGCATCGGCACGTAAATCCTCATATATCGCGCTCCGTCAGTCCGGATCGGCCCACGGGCTCCGTCAGTGCGGAACGGCCCATGTCATCTCTCGACTCCGGTCGGTATCCTCTGGATATCCGCCGAGCCCAAATACTATCACCCGTAGGTAGTAGTCTCTCTGCCAGGCTGACCGTCTACTACACAGCGATCCGTTCTCGCCCCGGGGTACCATACCGGGTCCACCATGTACCTGCAATCGGCCTCATCCGCCTCCTCGAATCGGGTTTCACATGTCACTCTCAGAACTGAGAAAACACATGGTGAACGCACTGAAATATCATATCAGGAGAAACCGGGTTTTTAAAACAACATATAATCTCTTTTAAAATGTCCACGGTTCTCAAATCCAGAAATTTCTTGAAAACAGCATATCACAATGCGTAAAATCATAGAGCATGATGCATGCGACATATAATGGAAATGTAAGCATATCCGTGTGTCATGCAACATGAAATAGTGATATGACATATTAAGGGAAAACCGCTCTTTTAAAATGATTCCAGTTTTTTAAAATATAACATGCGGTTCCCAATTTTTACAATAAAACAAGTTATCTATAAATGTACAATATGAATATGCGCAAGTGTAGATGCACCAATGTATGTGTGCACAAATATGGATATACGAATGTGTATATCCGCATGTATGGATGTATCAATGTATATGTGCACCAATATGGATATACGAATGTGTATATCCGCAAGTATAGATGTATCAATGTATATGTCATGATGCAGCAACCCTACTGTGTAGTGACATAGCAATTATCGATGATGAAGTGTGTGAACCGGCAAATCTGTGTACGTGTAACATACGCATCATCGATAATGGTGCAAGTGTACTAGCATAGGTATAAGCAATGCAATGGAAATAATATGAATGCAGCATAAGGTAAATCATATGCAAATACTGACGGGTATACGTATCTAATATGACCGAGTCTGGGAATCTATCAATCTGCATCCAGCCTAACAACATCGCGTACGGTATGATCCATCATACGGCAACCTCTAGTCAAGGGTAAGGATCAATCATCAAGTCAAACTCATCACACACAGAAAATCATCGTACGGCGGCATTAAGCTAATAGGGATCCTATCATCCTATAAGACAAATGAGGGTAGGACCTAATAACACATACGGCCTATCATCCAAGACTCACAACATTCCATATATATATATCTATATAACTATGTCCCAGGTCACATCCGCAATAATCTCATATCATGGGACCGGCAGGGTATAAATCATCTCGATCGACTCGCATCCGTATACCAACATATCATCAGATCATCATATCATCATATCTGTCTTATATTCTTTCATCGCATTTATATCACACATCGAATAGAATTCACATAAACATTCTATCTCTACTAAGTATAAGTATCGAATCTAACATACACACCCGAACCATATAAGCAGATTTTAAAAGAAGCGAATTGTAGTTTTGAAAATAGGGGTTACGGTGTTTTAAGGAAAAGATATCATTTGAAAATCCATAACATCCCTCAAGGTATATATTTAAAAGATACATATGATTCTTCGGTTTAGAAAAATGTATGGTTCGGATGACACATCTACATTGACTATCTAGTCCTACAGTACCCTAAACGGCAATATCGCTAAACGTCATCCTATGATAGTAGTAACATATCACTTCTAACTATCCTCTAGTTTCTAATATGGTTTCATAGCTATCTTCATTCTAACCCTAGTTTCCTAATCTAGGTTTCCTAACCATATTCTATAATCAGTTTTCCATCAATACATTGTGGGGGTGCTATACGCCATCCACCCGACTTCCCCCATGGATATAGATCCACTCACCTTGGTTCATGTTTGCCGAAGTCGATGACGCCACGCTCCATCGCCTCGGAGTCCACGCGAAGGTACCTACAATAATAAACCATAGCAAAGCGTATTAAAATCAAGGTGGAAAACCAAAATGGTACATTTTTCGCTCATAGGTCAAAACCTATAGTTTTGCGTGCAAAACACGACCGAAACCCCTGGTCGTGGACGTCCAAACGCCACACGACGTAAACGCACAATACCAAATACCAAAATCAAGTCAAAACGAATTCGTAAAACAATGCACCAACTCATGGAAATGGTCCCAGATTTTACCCTAAGCCAAATTGGTCAATTCTGCATACATGGAGGGTCAAATTTACTGCAGATAAGGCCCTGGAGCCAAACTGGAACAATTCTACCCTACTCTGGCCGCAAATTGCGGCCAGATTGAATAAATCTGCGTCCTGGGTGTTAGGGTTTGGTCTCGGGTCTCAGTGGTAGCTTCCTAGATGCATGCACGACTCCCAGTAATTGCACAATCATTTCTAGTGTCCCAGGATTGCTCCAGATTCCAAAATACCCTCTCAAATGATACATTTATCCGATGTCAGGTTCCTAAATCCGTGTTTTGGGTTCCATCCCCTGTTCCAGGTCAGTAAAACATCACTAAGGCTTGCAGGCAGCCACTACACATCACCAATTCAACAACCACTCAACCCTTTTTTAGGGTTTCCCAAATTTCAGTAATCTTCACTATTTCACATCTAAACACATATGCATACTAAAGTAAATGAAAAACTACCCAATTGGTGAGGGGATTACCTCACATAGCACCCATGAATCCCTAAGATCATCAAAATCTGAATTTTCTTGGTCCCATATGTAGAGGATGAATATTGGATTAATTTTTGTGAAGGGTGTGTAGGGTTCTGGGGCTTATTAGGAGATGGATATAGGGCTTTAAGGGGAGGTTGTGAGCTTGAGGAAGATGAAGGAGAGAAGAGAAAATGATGGGGGAAGAAGTGGCAGCAGCCCCCCTCCCTCTCTCACTATAATTCACACACACTCTCTCTCCCCAAAAGTATACCTACCCCATCATTTTGTCCCCTTGACTTTTCTTTTTCTTTTTCTTTTCTCTCCACCAATAAACCGTAATACATAGCCCAAATCAAATGAAACATATCATGGTGCACTAACCATGGATACTGTAAAAACGCGGATTTGGCTTAATCGCGATTAGCAGTGCAGTAATCGGGTTTTTTCCAAAACTTCATATAATAAATTTTAAAAATGCCAAATCCTTTAATTATATTATTAAATGAATAAATCATTATAATTTCCATTTATTTAACAATTATTGGTATATATTTATACCTTTTTTCGAAAACCCTAATTTCGCAAATCGGGCAGTTTTCGGGAAATATATTGTTTTAATATTAAATTGCCAAAAATAATATTTTATATTTTCTGAAATGTTACAGACTTCCCCCCTTAAATAAATTTGGTCCCCGAATTTAAATTTAAACACCCAAAATCTAAAACATTTCAATAATCGGCTCAAAACAACGGGGCTTCGAAATCATGGAAAACGCAGAAATAACACCGCGCGTCAAGTGCGCATGAAAACGAGTACAAAGCTCAAAATCGAACTCCGTCAAGCGTTACGCAAATCAACTAATTTTCACGCATATTCTCGGAGTTAAAATGGAGATGCAGCTCTCGAAATCCACCACTGAAATCCAGTATATACAATAATATGTGTATAGTACGCATCTTTGGAAACTCCAAAATCTGAATAAAATACATGCAAAATCCTTACTAAATCACCGCGGGAATGAGTAACTCACGGCATAACTGATGGACGCTCATTTTAAAATAATAATATATGTCCATATATATTTTGCTAAATATATGTTCCCTCGTTTTGAAAATATCCCAAAAGGTTCTCCTTTATAAACGTTCGCGTCGCTCACGGACACGTAGAAAATAGCGAGACTATAGCTCCTTTTGAAAACACTTTTTGGTAATCTTTTAATGCATGCAAGGTACTCAGGTACTGTCCTCAGATCAGTCCTGTTTGGCTACTACTCAATATAGCGCCCAACATGAAAACAAAGTGCTCAAAAGCAAAATCAGCCTCAAAAGGCGTATCCAATAATCACATGCGTCTGATGCGCATCGAAGTCAAATACAAAAACAGGTGCCAAAATATGCACAAAATCCCAAAACTATGTGCAACGGGTGTGCACGAAAGCATCTGTCCACTGCAACGTTGTGCATGATTATCAGTCAAAAATACTGCATCTCTTAACCGGCAATTTCCCTATCATTTGCATTCATATAGAAGTGTTCGGCATTCATATCGCACATATTAGCAAATCAGTCGTTAAATATCAGATTGCATGTGTTAGACTCTAAAACCGGCACTATAAAGGAAATTGACTGCATTTCATAGCATGGCATCATTCCTATATATCGCAACTTGTGTTCCGAAGTTTGTACAGGAAAATCCTGAAGATCGGTCAAATTTACAAACGAAGACTGTGAAAAAGACGCCAACTCATGGATTTGGAATCTGGTATTGATCTAAAAAGAATTGAGAAATTCAACATAGCAGGAAATACATCAAAAGACAAAGGAGAGCCACAGAAGAAATATGAAGCCCTCAAGCCACCACTTGGCCGCGGAACCGCGGCCGGAGCCAGCTTGCGCCGCGGATCTGCGGCTACTTAGCCACATCATCACCTTAAATTCAGTGCATTACTCTTACCTCAGGTCCTACACCTCAGAAAACCTATGCAAGTTCCAGAAGACTCCAGAAGCTTCTGCCTGTTCAGCAAACTAGGGTTTCTAAGCTTAAATAATCCTAGCTTAAAGCCTAAGCTAAGCTCCTAACTAACTTACAAAAAACTTTTGGAGGGAATTGAAATTTCAAAACCTAGACCTAGGGTTTGGGAAACCTATAAATAGACCCCTAGGCTCACTTGTAAAGGGATCTCAAGTTCAAAAATCTTAGATATCTAGATCTAATCTCATCTTAGAAATCAATTTTGTGGGTTAGTTGTTGATTAGAAACCCTAGTTCTTCATCTACCCACATTCTTTCCACCTCCAAACCCTAACCCTAATCCAATCAAGAAATACCCAATTCAAGATCCATGGATTTCAAGCAAAGAAAGTCTTCAAGCAACCTTTAGAAGCAAAGCCGGTATTCAACGGAGCACGAGGTCGAAGCGATCCAAGACTCAAGAAGCCGAGCGATGCAAGATTCAACGAGCGAAGTTTCTACCTCTTGTAAATCTCGAGAGTTGTAACTACTTGTTGTTATAATAAAGGTGATGATTCTTTAAGTTGTTTACATTTCAATTCAAGCATTATGATTCATTTAGATTCTTGAATATGTACTTTGTGATGATGCTTGGATAAAACTCCGCTCGTGGAGGAATCGAAACAATTGTAAAATGATGATGTTGATGAATTGTTAAACGTTTTCTTAAGTTTTAAAACAATTGTAAATTCTTGAAAATCAATTGATCAATGATCTAGATCGATGCGAATGTGTTCTTGATTCCTTTTGCATGATCTAGAGATCGACAATTGATCATTCGACCTTCAAGAAGCTATCTAGTGAATGTTATTCATCGAAAGGACAAAGGATAGGATGAGGAACCCTAATTCCTCGCAAGATCCTTGATCCTCGATGAATTCGACATCGATTTATCATCAATTTGTTACTAGATAAGAAATCGTAATCTTGAATCTTCATCACATCTACAATTTACTCGATTCCTACGAGTTTTACTTCAAATCTTGAAACCCTAAAGTGATTGGAATTCTATCAAAACTCGATTCTCGATTGTTTATCATTTTCTTGATTCTTGATTAGAATAGTGACACTTGAAACCCATCGATATAAATCTTGAATCATGTTTTCTTTTCTTTTCTTTTCTATTAACTTTTCAATTCAAACAAATCAAAATTATAAACGAATCGCACAATCCCTGTGGACGATCCGCACTCGCTAACGATCTACATTTGACACCATAGTTGATTGCGGTCAGAATAATTCTTTGATTGTGATTCTATACATTTTCTTAAACACACAAGAAGAATTTAAATCAATCAAATGGTGCCGTTGCCGGGGATCGCGCGCTAATTCGTTTTATATTAAAATTTGAATTGAAAGATTTATTCCATTGTAATTTTGTAATCAAAATTCGCGCAAAATCTAAACGATTTGTTGTGGTTCATTGCAAGGAGATCTGGAGCTTGCTGTGAAATTGGAAAATTTTTTGGAATATACCAGAGAGCTGAGGGAGTCTACAGAGCCTTTCTGGAAAATTTTTGTGCAGGGTTCCTATTATACGACCGCGGAAGGGCGGCATTAAGCAGCTATTGCGGCGGAACCGCGGCCTCTTCAAGGCATCTCTGCATAAAAATTCTCAGGTAACTTCTTACTTTCTTATCTCCTTCTAAAATCTGCTCCAATTAAAATTTTGTGCAGGTTTCTTTGCAAATAATCGCAGCGCGCAAATAGCAAAATTAAATTGTGCTTGTTTTGATTCTTGTGGTTGTTTGCATAATTAATACGGACATTAAGGGGCAAAGACCAAATCCAGATTAGGTGGGGAATTCATTACCCTTCCTAAGCCCCGAAAATCGCAAAATTGCATCCACATTTACCCCAATTAACTAAAAAAGATCTAGAGATGACTCTAAGGACCGTCGCGCTCATTTAGGACAGAAGAAGGCCGTGGGTAATTCATTGCTTATCCGCGTTTCTCTTGTGGTGTCTAAGGCAAGTGTGTCGAAGGCTAGTGGTTACTTAATTAGGCCCACTACTTACGTAATGGAGAACCTCCCACTTACCTGGCACTTACCTGGCACTTACCTGGCCACAGGAGGGACAAATAGGCAGTGGAGGATTTATCCTGCGTCTTGTCTTCTGGCAGTTAGGAGCGGTCTAGAGATCTGACCTAGGCGACCCCTAGAATTAGGGTTTTGTGTGTTGCATTTGTTGTGTTGCATCATATTTTCAAAAAAACAAAACCCGTCCCATTTTCAAAACAAACACCGCATTCATTCATTCATTACCCCTAATTATAAAGTCAACGCTGCCACTTGTACTAACCCTTTTTAGTACAAGATAGGCTGTACACGGGATTCTAGTGCCCGTTTAGTCCGCGTACCCTTTATCGACTCCGAAGTCGGTATTTCTCCATTTACTTCTTTTTTATCCACCACCACACCCACATCGATGGATCCACCTCCATCGAATTTCTTTAACCCTAATCTGCCGCCGTCCGTTGGTGCGCCGAATCCACCCCGCATCTCTCTCCAAGAGAGGTGCTATCCACTGCGAGGTCCTCTTTCGACCTGCTTATCCATTCCACCAGCCAACGGGGATAATTTTGAAATTAAACCCCGATACATCAACCTTTTACCCAAATTCCACGGACTCGAGACTGAGGACGCTTACGTTTTCATTACCAAATTTGAAAACGTATGCGCAATGATGGGTACGTCACAACTTTCAGTGGATGCTATGCGTCTACGACTTCTTCCATTTACTTTGTACGATATAGCCGAGAAGTGTCTATATAACACTACCGCACACTCTATCACGAATTGGGAAGAATTCGTCGCGGCATTCCTTAAGAAATTTTACCCAACGCAAAAAACAGCTCGAATCCGTAGCGAACTGAATCAATTTACCTAGCTCCCTACTGAACCATTCTCAAAATGCTTTGAACGTTTCAAAGATCTATTGGGTTCAGTGTCCTCATCACGGCATTCCGAGATGGGATCTTTACCGAATCATCTATGAGAGCATTAACCCAAACACTAAACAGAACCTTGAAAACATGTGTCAAGGTACTTTTATGACGAAGGATGATGGGGAAGCTTGGAAGTTTTTAGACGAGTTCACTGAAAAATCACTACAGAGGGAGAGTGGAACCCAATCATTGAATAGGGGTGGCGTGCACCAAATAGATGTGTCCATAGGTGTTCGAGCTGAGATGACAGCAATGCAAAAGAAGCTCGACGCTATGGAACACAAATTTTCTGCAGCCTCCCTAAACCCAATGTCGCACCCCAAAACTGTATGTGGCTGTTGTTCTGATCCGTCTCATTTAACGGAAGAATGTCCATTAAACTCTGCGTTTCAAGGCCACGAGCAAACAAATGCCGCATTTTAAAGACCTAGAAACGATCCATATTCTTCCACGTACAATCAGGGTTGGAGGAATCACCCGAATTTTGCTTGGAACCAACAACAATCTCAAAACACGGTTCCAAGCCAAAATAATTTTCAAAGGGCTCTTCCACCACAACAGCAACCACTTCAACTCACACAGCACCCCTACCAGTCACAAAATTTCCAAAACCAGGTCAACACTCCTGCACAGTCTAATCCGATGCAGTTGTCCTGTTCTGATGAATTCTCTCAATTCACTCAAACCATGAAATCACTCTTGTCAAATTTCATAGAGGTTTCGGCTGAGGTTAGAACTTCCGTCAGTGAGATAAAGAAAAACTCAGCATCCCAAGCTGAGAGTATCAGATCGATGGAAGCTGAAATCGCACGACTTAAAGTCGAAATGAGTGCGAGAGAAAAAGGGAAACTTCCTTCTCAACCCCTACAGAATCCTGGGCATTACAATGTAAATGCCGTCACAACGTTGAGATCGGGAAGAGTGCTGAACAATCATGTCGGGGAAGGAATTGATGATATTGAAAATCCTATCAATAACACCCCGGCTGAGACCTTTCCTCACACACACACTTCTACTTCTGATCCTTGTTCTTCGACCCCACCACCTTCTCACGAGCATATTCTCCATTTCCCACTAGGCTCGACACCTCAGCCCAACCCTTATAGTTCTCCACAGACGGTCCCCACACCTCTTTTAGGATCTCGTCTACCCCCTCTTCCTTCTCCTATGATGGACCCGACACTTATTGCGGAAGCTCCTTACCCGAATCAGTTAAAGGGTAATAGAACGAGTCCTCATATGGAGAAAATTATGGAAATGTTCAAACAGGTTAACATCAACATCCCTCTTCTAGATGCGATTCAACAAGTCCCCGCTTATGCGAAAATTCTTAAGGACTTGTGCACTATGAAGAGGAAGACTCAAGTGCCAAAGAAGGTCTTTATGTCTAATAATATTAGCACTGCCTTTATTCCCCAGCTACCAAAGAAACGAAAGGACCCAGGATGTCCTACAATATCAATTTCTATTGAGGGTAAAAACATAAATCGTGCCCTTTTAGACCTTGGCGCAAGTGTTAACCTACTTCCATATTCTGTATATGAGCAACTAGGGATTGGAGAGCTGAAACCTACTCACTGCACTCTCCAAATGGCAGACCGTTCAATCACCAAACCAAGGGGTGAACTAGAGGATGTGTTGATAAAGGTCGGGGAATTTGTATTCCCTGTAGACTTCATTGTACTCGACACACAGCCTGTAGCAAACCCCCGGGGCCAAATTCCGGTGATTCTGGGTCGTCCTTTCCTTGCCACTTCCAACGCTGTTATAAACTGTAGAAATGGTTCAATGAACTTATCCTTTGGAAATATGACCATTGAACTAAACATCTACAAAGTTGGAAGTCAGCCATCAGAACCCTCTGCTCATATTCTAGATGTGTGCTCTGTCCACGAGATCGCTCCCGATAGTTGCGGAGCTAAGGAACTTTGCTTTACTGATCTCGACGAAATTACCACATCTCTGTTTGATCTTACACATGATCTTAGTGAGGACACTTTTCCTACACTTGAGTCCTGCACTCCTGATTTTTCCCCACCCGAGTCTGTATCTTTCACAGGCTCTGAGCTTCTTTATAAATCCAAAAATCACTCGATTATCCCTCCTTCTATCATTTCTCCGCCTGAATTAGATCTCAAAATTTTACCTTCTCATCTTAAATATGCTTATTTAGGTGAGAAGGAGTCTTTACCGGTTATAATATCCGCTTCTCTAGCATTAGAGCAAGAGAATGCACTTTTATCGGTATTGAGATCGAATAAAGAGGCGTTTGGTTGGTGTATGGCGGACATCAAAGGGATTAGTCCCTTGATAGTTGAACATCATATACATGTGATGGATGATGCCAGACCAACCCGAGAACCACAGAGACGGTTGAATCCCGTCATGAAGGAAGCAGAAATGAAAGAGATCGTCAAATGCCTAGATAATGGTATTATATACCCCATCTCCGATAGCCAATGGGTGAGTCCTATACATGTTGTTCCTAAGAAATCCAGCATCACTGTTATTACCAATGAGGCAAATGAGTTGATTCAGACACGCGCCCAAACTGGGTGGCGTGTATGTATCGATTATAGAAAACTCAATGCTGCCACGAGGAAAGACCACTTTCCTCTACCATTCATTGATCAAATGCTGGAACGCTTAGCTGGACGAGAGTATTATTGTTTTATGGACGGATACTCAGGCTATAATCAGGTCCCCATCGCCAAAAATGATCAAGATAAAACCACTTTTACTTGTCCTTTTGGTACCTATGCTTACAGTCGCATGCCCTTTGGGTTATGCAATGCTCCCGCTACCTTTCAGCGGTGTATGATGGGGATATTCTCTGATATGGTAGAGAATTTTCTGGAGATCTTTATGGACGATTTCTCGATTTTTGGAGACTCTTTTTCTGATTGCCTAGCGAATCTTGACGCTGTTCTTACTCGTTGCAAAGAGAAGAACATAACTTTGAACTGGGAAAAATGTCATTTCATGGTCCAAGAAGGAATTGTTCTTGGACATGTTATTTCACAGAAAGGCATTGAGGTTGACAGAGCTAAGATAGATGTCATTCAAAACCTCCCTCATCCCAAAAGCGTCAAAGATATTCGATCTTTCCTTGACCATGCGGCCTTTTATAGGAGATTCATTAAGGACTTTAGCAAAGTTGCTAGACCTTTAACTCTTCTCCTGGCCAAGGATACGACCTTCCATTTTGACTCGGACTGTGAGACAGCTTTCGACTCACTTAAACACTCACTCACTTCAGCCCCCATTCTATCATATCCAAATTGGGACTACCCCTTTGAGCTGATGTGTGACGCATCCAACTTTGCAGTAGGTGCAGTCTTAGGTTAACACATCGAAAAGATGCCACACGTGATAAACTATGCAAGTAAGACCTTGAATGATGCACAAATCAATTATACAACCACCGAAAAAGAACTTTTGGCGGTTGTATTTGCATTAGAAAAATTCAGGCCTTAATTAATTGGCTCTCCTACAGTTGTGTACACTGACCATTCCGCCTTAAAACATCTTCTGGCGAAGAAAGATGCAAAAGGTCGACTAATACGTTGGATCCTTCTGTTACAAGAATTTGATCTTGTTATCAAAGATAAGAAAGGATGTGAAAACTTAGTAGCCGATCATCTTTCACGCATCTCTTCTTCCCCTGTGACCCTGCCGATCAATGATTCATTTCCTGACGAACAACTCTTGAGCGTATCCAATGAACCATGGTTCAGGGATATTGTGAACTATCTTGTCACGGGACTTATACCCAGCGATTGGTCAAAACAGGACAAATACCGTTTTCTATCCCAAGTAAAACACTTTTATGGGATGATCCATACTTGTTTAAATATTGTCCTGATCAGATCATTCGCCGGTGTGTCCCGAAAGAAGAGTTCAAGAGTGTTCTTTCTTTTTATCATGATCAGGCTTGTGGGGGTCACTTCGGTCCTAAAAAGACGGCGGAGAAGGTTTTGCAATGTGGATTTTATTGGCCGACCTTATTCAAGGACGCATTTGACTATTGCAAAACCTGTACACAATGTCAGTACACGGGTAGAATCTCCCAGAGAAATGAAATGCCTCAGCAACCCATTCTGGTTGTTGAAATATTCGATGTTTGGGGCATTGATTTTATGGGTCCCTTTCCCAACTCCTTTGGGAATTTGTACATACTACTGGCGGTTGATTATGTCTCAAAGTGGGTTGAAGCCGTTCCATGTCGCACTAATGACAGGAAAGTTGTCATTAAGTTCTTGAAAGAGAATATCTTTTCGCGATTTGGACACCCACACGCTATTATTAGCGATAATGGGACACATTTCTGCAACAGGTCTTTTGAGACTTTGATGCGGAAATACTCAATCAACCACCGACTTTCTACACCCTATCATCCCCAAACAAGCGGGCAGGCTGAAATCTCAAACAGACAAATCAAACTAATCCTGGAGAAGACTGTTGCTAAGAATAGAAAAGACTGGTCGACCAAACTGACGGATGCTCTTTGGGCATTCCGAACTGCATTTAAAACCGACCTAGGGATGTCTCCATATCGGATAGTGTTTGGGAAGGCATGTCATTTACCCGTCGAGATTGAGCATAAAGCATTGTGGGCTATTAAGGAAATAAATTTTGATCTAAACCAAGCCTGCAACTTTTGGAAGCTGCAACTTAATGAGCTAAGCGAACTCCGCGATGAAGCTTACGATAACGCTGTAATCATAAAGAATAGGACTAAGGTTTTTCATGATAAAAACATTTTGAGGAAAACATTTTCACCTGGTCAACAAGTCCTTCTTTATGATTCACGACTATACCTTCACGCGGGTAAGCTCCGATCTCGGTGGAAGGGACCTTTTGTTGTACGGTCTGTATACCCGCACGGGGCAGTAGAAGTAGAAAATGTTAAAAACGACACATTTTTCAAAGTGAATGGACATAGACTAAAGCCGTATTTTTCCACTGACCCAACGGAGGAGCTCCTGTTCTTACAGGAGCCAGTTTATCTTGATTAAAATTCCTCCGTCTCATCTCCATGTCAGGTGTATCACTGCATCATCTTTTGAATGGAGGTGGGTGAAAAGAGTAAGTTTGGGGGAAGTTCTTGTTGCGCCACGGCAGCGCCCCGGCCGTCTATCCGAGGCCAAAATGCGGAATCAAAAATTTTCCTTACTTGGAAACTGGCGCTACCGCGGACAATATACCCGGATCGTGACCATTAACCGATACTAGCAAACAAGAGAAAGGGTGAGAGATATACCGAGTGATCCGAGTCCTCCGGTCTTCTCGTCGTCGTCCCGATCTCCCGCGGAAACTCCGGTCGTCGCATCCTTGCCGGAAGGGCACCACATCGTCTGCATCTTTTACGGGCTCCCACCTCAATACCGAGGCAACTCGGGCATGAAGCCGGCAAGTCGACATGCCCAAGAAATGCTGTAGAATGTAGTGTAGAAATTTTGTCGCTTGGAGTTTATGTAGTTGCCATTGATGGATGGAGGAAGAGGTAAAGAAAATTGGTGCTTTCAATTTTCTAGCAAGAAGAAGATGGGATGAAGAAATCCTCACATAACCAAAATGAACTCTCTCATTCTTTTTCTCTCAAGTAAAGTCTTCTTCCATCTTGTGAGAATAATATGGTGGAGGAATGAAAATACAAACCATAACAAGAAGGGAGGTGAGTGTAGGAGAAGGAGAAAGGTGACCATATGCAAACCTCATCATAACAATCTCACATCAACTACTAATCACCTTTAAGTGATGTAAAGAGAATCAAATGATGGTGGAAAAGAAAAGATGCCATCATAATCAATCATCTCACAAATAAACCCTCCACAAAATGTTATTTGCAAACTTGCAAATAACCCCCTCCATCAGAAAAGTCCGGCCGGGAAAGAACAAAGGAAAACCGGCCGTAACGGAATGCAAACTGGCAACTCCAGAAAACTGGTCCCGTAATAAATTACAGGAAAACCCCGATACTGTGCATACATACCCGCATCTGTATTCCTACCGGATACAAATGCAAAGAGACAAAATCTACACTGTACTAAACTAGGATCCGGCTTAAACCAAAGCCGGCTAGTAATTTCCGTTCGACCCTGATCCGTGCAATACCGCATGTATCTGATCGAACCCTGCCATATATCCATACGGCCACTAGTACAAACCGTCCGATCCTGATCCGTGCAATACCGCACGTATCTGATCGGACCCTGCCATATCTCTATACGGCCTCTACAGCGTTTCGCCCGAAAGCTTGAGTAACTGAAAGTGTGGTGGACTCTAAAGACTCGTCAATACTATGGCTGTGGATTTAACCACTAGCACGTCAGAGGTATTAGCCAATACGTGACGGGCCACCAGCTATTAACCAAAAGGGACGTCGATGAGCGAACTCATCCTGACACCCTACTGAGCCTGTCAGTGACAATATCCGTACAGTCCGGTCCGTTCGTCTATGAGCATCGCATGTCGGGCCTAGGGGGTTGGTAAAAGTCAGACCCCCAAAAGCGGTACAAGTCGTGTCGGAGTGTAGCCCAGAACGCCCTGAGATACTACTAGAATACCTACCAGTAAATCTCCTGCCTCGGCCGAGGGCTTTGCGTAATGGCTCTCCTAGACACAGCGCGACCTCACCTCCAATACCGGGAGAGACGAACCCCTGAAGATCCGCTCACTGCCTCCATGTGGCTCGGGACTGTACCCAACTAAAACCTGTTTGCACGACTCCTTTGAGCCGTGGTAGGGTAGTAATCAAAGTACAATGGGAACTCACACGAGACAAATGACGATCTCAGGTCGATGAACTAACCTGTACACATGTCACCAGGGAACTGCTATCTGACGTCAGGTATAAGACCAACTAGCATGTTCCCAGCGAGTCCTGTCCGGTGTACTCATAACCCAATGAGCACCTGTATACATCTTAGGTGAACCAACTGACACCAGTGGCTTATGAGACCGGCCACCGCCCCTCGTCGGGGTCTCGACTGTATACACTAGTCTACTCTGGAGAATCGATGCCCTGTCTCGAAACTCCCACGACTAGGGACCTTTTAAGGATGTGCTTATGGACCACCAGCTCTCACGTATATGATCGCCATCATACTGCCGGCAGTCAAGCAAGAATCCTAGGGGCTCTATCAGCGTGTAATAGCGACCTGTAAGGTCACCTGAAGCAGTACACGATGATAAAGGTAAACCAGATAGCATACTATCATCTCGAGTAAGACTGTCCTACTTGGATAGGTCCTCCCTAAATCATTGCAATCACGTGCCTGTGATCCAATAATTGACTCTGAGGGCACTATCTCCAACAGTTCTTCACTTATATATTTTGCGCCCACTAATAATTCCTCCCAGACTTACATGTTTTGTAGATATAGCTGTTGGCAACAGTGAGGACACTGTTGAAAACAAGTTTGGGGGAGGTTTGTGCTTATATTTGCATCATTTGCATAAGCACAAAACATTTCTTTAAAAACTTATAAAAATTTAAAATTTTTCAAAATCCATAAAAAATTTAAATTTTCAAAATATAAAAATATTTTAATATTTAAACATTTTTTGTACTTAAATAAGATAATGATAGATTAGATAGTGAAAAATTACATCCATGAGATTAGAAAAATTTAAGAAAACTAAGAAAATTAGAAGTTTTCTTATACGAACTAGTAATAAGTAGTTATGAGCCGTTGTCCCAAGGGTTAGTAAGATGAAAGACGTCACTAATCTGAGGATAAAAATAAGTCTGAAAAATAGTTTCTATTCTGGAAGCCAAACATTTTGAACATTGATACCCTGCTATTCGCACTTACACACGTCTTAAAGCCTGGGATAGTAGAGGATACCTTGAAATGCTCTTGTATTAAAGCCAAAAGTATGAAGGAAATAAAAAAAATGAAATGAAGAAAATATAAGGTGGTGAGAAAAATGGGCACTGGTTTTGTTATCACCGAGGGCAATAAAAAATATATAGCGAGGGTGCTTCTTCACCTAGTACCCTAAGGCCAACTGGTCTGGGAGTCACTGCTATGCCTGAGGTGGTGCAAGACGAGGAAAATACACCAAGTAAGCAAGCACAGGAGTAATCTGTCGGTTAGTACCTCAAGAAGTATTAACGGTCGCATGAAAGTGTGTGAGCGATCTCATCTAAATATTCATTAATTAAAAAGTACTGAGGCTGATGGGCAAGAGTATGATAGCTTGAATTGAATTCTCCGGGTGTAGGGATTTCTTTACACACACGCAGGGTTATATGATCGATGTTTGGAAGAAAGATAGGAATGGAGAATAAGACGATGTTTTATTGAGGGAGGACGTGATTTCCGACATCTTTTCATGACCATTAAGATTGGGCTCATTACATCCGAAAAGCTAGCTTAGTTGGATACCCTAATTTTCGAAGCTTTTCTTTTACAATTTTTTTCTTTAAATGTAAATTTCATGATCTGCCTTTTATTATTGGATTTTATGGGTGCAATCCGCTGAAAACCCTCAGGAGACAACACTCTTCCTACTAGGGACACCTAGAGGTTTAAAGGCTTGTTGCACGTGCTCAGTGCAATCGTGCTGCCTACGAAAGTGTGCTAGTTAGTTTTTCTCTTTCTTTATTTTCTCCTTCTTTTTAATAAAAAGTTCGCGCGAGACGATCGAAAATAAGTTTGGGGTAATTGATCAGTCGAAAATACTGCATCTCTTAACCGGAAATTTCCCTATCATTTGCATTCATATAGAAGTGTTCGGAATTCATATCGCACATATTAGCAAATCAGTCGTTAAATATCAGATTGCATGTGTTAGACTCTAAAACCGGCACTATAAAGTAAATTGACTGCATTTCATAGCATGGCATCATTCCTATATATCGCAACTTGTGTTCCGAAGTTTGTACAGGAAAATCAAGAAGATCGGTCAAATTTACAAACGAAGACTGTGAAAAAGACGCCAACTCATGGATTTGGAATCTGGTATTGATCTAAAAAGAATTGAGAAAGTCAACATAGCAGGAAATACATCAAAAGACATAGGAGAGCCACAGAAGAAATATGAAGCCCTCAAGGCACCACTTGGCCGCGGAACCGCGGCCAACTGGTACCAGCTTGCGCCGCGTATCCGCGGCTACTTAGCCACATCATCACCTCAAATTCAGTGCATTACTCTTACCTCTGGTCCTACACCTCAGAAAACTTATGCAAGTTCCAGAAGACTCCAGAAGCTTCTGCCAGTTCAGCAAACTAGGGTTTCTAAGCTTAAATAATCCTAGCTTAAAGCCTAAGCTAAGCTCCTAACTAACTTACAAAAAACTTTTGGAGGGAATTGCAATTTCAAAACCTAGACCTAGGGTTTGGGAAACCTATAAATAGACCCCTAGGCTCACTTGTAAAGGGATCTCAAGATCAAAAATCTTAGATTTCTAGATCTAATCTCATCTTAGAAATCAATTTTGTGGGTTAGTTGTTGATTAGAAACCCTAATTCTTCATCTACCCACACTCTTTCCACCTCCAAACCCTAACCCTAATCCAATCAAGAAATACCCAACTCAAGATCCATGGAGTTCAAGCAAAGCAAGTCTTCAAGCAACCTTTAGAAGCAAAGCCGGTATTCAACGGAGCCTGAGGTCGAAGCGATCCAAGACTCAAGAAGCCGAGCGATGCAAGATTCAACGAGCGAAGTTCCTACCTCTTGTAAATCTCGAGAGTTGTAACTACTTGTTGTTATAATAATGGTGAAGATTCTTTAACTTGTTTACATTTCAATTCAAGCATTATGATTCATTTAGATTCTTGAATATGTACTTTGTGATGATGCTTGGATAAAACTCCGCTCGTGGAGGAATCGAAACAATTGTAAAATGATGATGTTGATGAATTGTTAAACGTTTTCTTAAGTCTTAAAACAATTGTAAATTCTTGAAAATCTATTGATCAATGATCTAGATCGATGCGAATGTGTTCTTGATTCCTTTCGCATGATCTAGAGATCGACAATTGATCATTCGACCTTCAAGAAGCTATCTAGTGAATGTTATTCATCGAAAGGACAAAGGATAGGATGAGGAACCCTAATTCCTCGCAAGATCCTTGATCCTCGATGAATTCGACATCGATTTAGCATAAATTTGTTACTAGATAAGAAATCGTAATCTTGAATCTTCATCACATCTACAATTTACTCGATTCCTACGAGTTTTACTTCAAATCTTGAAACCCTAAAATGATTGGAATTCTATCAAAACTCGATTCTCGAATGTTTATCATTTTCTTGATTATTGATTAGAATAGTTGTTGGAGATAATGCCCAAAGAGTCAATTATTGGATCACAGGTACGTGATTGCAATGATTGATGGAGGACCTATTCCGGTAGGACAGTCTTACTCGAGATGATAGTATGCTATCTGGTTTACCTTTATCATCGTGTACTGCTTTAGGTGACCTGACAAGTCGCTATTACACGTTGATAGAGCCCCTAGGATTCTTGCTTGACCACCAGCAGTATGAGGGCGATCATATAAGTGGGAGCTGGGAGTCTATAAGCATATCCTGAAATAGTCCCTAGTCGTGTGAGTTTCGAGACAGGGCATCGATACTCCATAGTAGACTAGTGTATACAGTCGAGACCCCGACGAGGGGCGGTGGCCGGTCTCACAAGCCACTGGTGTCAGTTGGATCACCTAAGATGTATACAGGTGCTCATTGGGTTATGAGTACACCGGACAGGACTCGCCGGGAACATGCTAGTTGGTCATATACCAGACGTCAGATGGCAGTTCCCTGGTGACATGTGTGCAGGTTAGTTCATCGACCTGGGGATCGTCATTTGTCTCGTGTGAGTTCCCACTGTATTTTGATTACTACCCTACCACGGCTCAAAGGAGTCGTGCAAACAGGTTTTAGTTGGGTACAGTTCCGAGCCACATGGAGGCAGTGAGCGTATCTTCAGGGGTTCGTCTCTCCCGGTATTGGGGGTGAGGTCGTGCTGTGTCTAGGAGAGCCATTACACGAAGCCCTCGGCCGAGGCAAGGAGATTTACTGGTAGGTATTCCAGTAGTATCTCAGGGTGTTCTGGGCTACACTCCGACACGACTTGTACCGCTTTTGGGGGTCTGACTTTTACCAACCCCTTAGGCCCGCCATGCGATGCTCATAGACGAACGGACCGGACTGCACGGATATTGTCACTGACAGGCTCAGTTGGGTGTCGGGGTGAGCTTCCTCATCGACGTCCCTTTTGGTCAATAGCTGGTGGCCCGTCACGTATTGGCATATACCTCTGACGTGCTAGTGGTTAAATCCACAACCATAGTATTGACGAGTCTTTAGAGTCCACCACACTTTCAGTTACTCAGCTTTCGGGCGAAAGGTTGTAGAGGCCGTATGGAGATATGGCAAGGTCCGATCAGATACGTGCGGTATTGCACGGATCGGGATCGGACAGATTGTACTATTGGCCGTATGGTTATATGGCAGGGTTCGATCAGATACGTGCGGTATTGCACGGATCAGGATCGAACGGATATTACTAGCCGGCTTTGGTTTAAGCCGGATCCTAGTATAGTACAGTGTAGACTTTGTCTCATTGCATTTGTATTTCGGTCGAAATACAGATGTGAGTGTGTATGCACAGTATTGGGGTTTTCCTGTAATTTATTACGGGACCAGTTTTCTGGAGTTGCCAGTTTGCTTTCCGTTTCGGCCGATTTCCATTGTTCCGTTCATTGGCCGAAGATTGGTGGAGGAGGGTTTATTTGCATTGTTGCAAATAGGCTTTAGTGGAAGGGGTTCTTTGCATCTTGTTGCATCATGATGGCTTTCATGATGTGCACCATCCTTTGACTTGATTTCTTCATGATGGCTTGACTTTTTGAAGTCATCATGCTTGATGATGGTAGAGGTGGAGTGTTGGTTTTAGCTTCTTATCATGCTTATGCATGATAGTCTTTTTCCCTCTCTCTCTTGGATTATGAGATTGATTATCTTTTGATACATACACTCCTCTCTCTCACACCCCTCTCATTCTCTCCTCCTCTAGTTATGGCCGGCCAAGCAAGGAGGAGGGGTTGCCCATTTTGTAGTGGGGATTTTTGCTCTCTAGTTGATATAAAAATCCCCAAGTTCCTCTACAAAATTCTAGTATCATCCCTCCACTAAAATGGCACCTCCATGAACCCCAAATGAGACACAAGCTCTACTAGATATTCTACAGCATATCTTGGGCACGTCGAGTAGCCGGCTTCGTGCCCGAGTTGCCTCGGCATTGAGGTGGGAGCCCGTAAACGATGTAGGCGACGTGGTGCACTTCCGGCGACGAGGAGGAGACGGGACATTCCGCAGGAGATCGGGACGACGATGAGAAGACCGGAGGACTCGGATCTGTCGGTATACTTCTTTTCCCTATCTTGTTAAGTAGCTTAGACTTGTTAATGGTTACGATCCGGATGTTTAGTGCGCGGTGGTGCCGGTTTGCTAAGTCTGCAAAATTTAAGTTTATCACCGTTTCCGCATTCCGGCGTCGGATTGACGGCCGGGGCGCCGCCGTGCACTTACAGTGGTATCAGAGCCTCGCCATTAACATAGTCTAGCTTGGTGTAATGTGTTTTTCTGTTTCGATCGATCGAATGTTCCAAAACTGCATTTTAGTTCGAATCAGTTTCTGTTGAAAATTTTTGGTCTCGAAAAATTTTTCAGGTTGTAAAATATTGATGTACTGGAAAATCTAAGAGTTCTGTAAAAATTTGACGAAGTAACTCCACAGTGGGAGCGCGGAAGCGCCACGTAAACCCCATTCCCGCGGCCCTTCCGCCGCGCACTATTCACATCACTTCACCAAATTTTTTCAGAGGCCTTCTGGGCTTAAAATTTGGGTTTTGGAAGATTAAAATTGGGCCCAGGATTTCTGTGAGTGCTACAGTTTTGATTGAGGGCCCACTTGTTAATTTTTTGATCGATCGGATATTTTAAACACATTTTTCACAGTATTTACATTATATCTGCGACCGTGAATGTCACTTGATCGGTAAATCCGGTCTAACTGCTATAGCCCGGTTAGACGGATTTGCGAACGTGATTTTCACGTTGATGTTCTGTTTTTTTGCTGTGATGTTGCGGATCGGTCGTGGGGGATAGCCTGGATGCAATGCTAGTACAGTTTTGGATGTATTATGTACATTTGATATTGCGGGGCGAGCGTCCGACATGTGGACTGCCGTCACTGCCTGTTTGTATTATTATTTTGGGGCACGGCCAGGTTGTGGTCGATGCACCCGTTGTATGTATATTTTATTTTCTGTACTAGGATTACCCCGCGGAGGGGTGCACGGATAGCCGGGTTCTGGAGGGCAACAAGCCCGCATCTCATGGCATTGAGACGGAGGGGGCTTCACTCTAGGATTGGCGGGCTATTCGCCGCACTCGTAGGGGGTACAGGTTGACCCAGGAGGGGTGCCCAAGTTGCCGGATTCCGTGAAGTGCTGGGTGGTCCATTCACGGTACTGAAGGGGGCTGCCTCGCTTCAGGTTTTGGCGGGTAACTTGCCGCACCCGTAGGGGTCTAGGATTTCATTGCACAGGCTATCCACACGACCAGGGGAACGTCGGGTTTCAGTAGTGGCTCTGTGAAACCCGGGGATCCCAGATATCTGTATTGTTTCTGTGATGCTGTTCATTCTCTGTGATGTTGCATTTCTTTTCACGCCTTGAGCGAAATATAATATATTGGTATATATATTAGTAGATGTTGTATATGTTTTACATCCGCGCTAGTCCAGTCCCCGCTCTGTCGTTAGTTAGCTAACCTAACGGGTAATGACGGGACCCAGTGGCGAATGCGGATGGCATATACATACATCAGTATATTTTCGTTCTTTTTGGTGTGATCAATTGATGGGACTGCGTTGATTCGGATCAATGCAAGTTAAAACAAACCTAATCTGATGTTGTTGGAACACTTTTCAAAAGGCTGTTATTGCAAGGACGTTCACTTTTGTTTTGCATCGAGATATTCAGTTGGAATATCCTGCTCCTCAGTCGACGAGGCAAGGGCCGAGATCCCTTCACCGGGAGTGACCCCTTGGACAAAAAGTTTGCGTCAGGGCATTAACTTCACTATAGACGATTACTTTTGCTTTGCACCGAGGTATTCAGTTGGAATATCCTGCACCCCATTCTACGGGGAAAGACCCGAGATCCCTTCACCGGGAGTGACCTCTTTAGCAACGGTTTTCGTCACTATATTTTTAAAAGTTATCCGTTCCTTCGATGATATCAAGTTCTTTACGTTAAAGGTTTTCGCCAGAAACCATTCGTAGCCCTCCGTCGTTTCATATGGGTAGTCAATAGTATTCAAGCTGTGTTTGTTGGCCAAAGTCAAGGCACAGTGTTTGGTAGCTGTTGGTTATTCATATGCAGCATAGATAGATGCGTTGGTTTGGGACAGTCGTATAGCCTTGTTGGCCAAAGTCAAGGGCTTGTGCGGGTGGATTCGAATCAACCTGGAGAATGACGGGTAGAACTTGACATGTGACTTATGATTTGTTGGCCAAAGTCAAGGTCATAAGAGCATGGGGCAAAAATCACATCGGGAGTTTCAAAAGAACTGAAACTTGCCAGATATGCGCATACCTTCTGGAGTGTGATGACGTGAGCGGATTCCGTCACATTATCATGCGATGAGAGTTGGATCCCGATTCCCATTGATGAGTTGGTTTACTCCTCGGATGTTCCCGACTAATTCTTCTTTCAGGTTTGGAGGAGAATTTGAGGTACAGTGGGAGGTTTCCAGATTAGATAAATTGGTAACCATTCTGATCTAGGTTAGAGTGCACGCTGAGTGTTTCTTCTCTCTCTCTCTTTGGCAGCGACCATTGACCCGACCCTAAGACTTTGACTCAGTGACCAAGTTGACCGAATCTTCTTAACACTGGCTTTTGGATTGTCAGAGTTGCAGACCTCATTGCCACTCCTACTTTTACCCTTTTCTCCAGGACACCCCGTATTACTACGAACGTCCACTTCCATTGGACAAAACCATCGTATGGTTATATACGAACTTGAAGGAATTTATTCGAGGATGGTTTCCGGTTCTGGAGAAAACGGATAGGACTATTCAGTTGTCTTTTCTTTTTACCCTCTCTCAGGTTACGAGTACTCCTTGGTTTAGGGGTAGTACACCTATTACGCAAATTGGATTATCTTCTTCCAAACGTTAGGCTGGTGCCGACCGGTAGGGAATGAAGAAAACCAATTAGCCTAACGATGGTGTGCAGAAGGTATTAAGTTAAGACAAAGCAAGGGATTAGTAAGAGGGCAAAGTAAAATTGCAACAGATATTCACGACCAAACCAAGTATTCCTTCGCCAATCCTAAATCACCTTTGTATTTCTCCAGAACACTCCGTATCACTACGAAGATCCACAGTTTATTGGATACTCCATCGTATGGTT
Organism: Agapanthus africanus; assembly: GCA_030015575.1. Taxonomy (NCBI): domain Eukaryota; kingdom Viridiplantae; phylum Streptophyta; class Magnoliopsida; order Asparagales; family Amaryllidaceae; genus Agapanthus; species Agapanthus africanus. The sequence goes on from JASDDO010000010.1 coordinate 131,838,859, forward strand.
ATATACGAACTCGAAAGGAACTTGTTCCAGTTCGGGGATGGATTCTGGTTCAGGAGAAATAGGAATAAGATCTATTCAGGTGTCTTTTATCTTCACCTTCTCTCGCATTGCGAGTGTTCCTAGAATTGGGACAGTACACCCATTATGCTTATTGGATAGTCTTCTTCCAAACCATAGGCTGGTGCCGAACGGTAGGGAAGGAAGAAAACCATTTGGCCTAAAGGGGTGTGCAGAAGGTAAAGACTAAAGACAAATGAAGGGATTTGGAGAGGTGGCAAAGAATTACACGGTTACAGTTGTGAATCTGGATACTGGAAGAGGCATTACTAGGAATACCAGGATACCCCTACGAAACATTTCAATGTTTCAGTCTCACTGTGTACTGTTAAAGGAAAGCTGATTTCCCGACTAGATACTTACTCCAGGGTATGTATTTACCAGGTATGATTCTCACATCTGTATGGTTTTACAGATGATGAGTGGGAGTAAGTTGTTGGGAATTGGGTCACTATCCTCATTATATCGGGATTCGTTGCAATCGGTGATATTTGAGGAAATCACCTGGGTTGTTTGCCGGTCGGCAAATATTTGGTTTTGAATATCCGCTGTTATGCACCAATTTCAAATCGATATATCTGTACGTCTATTTTCATAGAGTGAGATATACCTTTCTGAAATTATGTCTACGACATTTACCTATATTAGTGGATGGTTAGGTAAGGAGCATTAAACAGCGGTGTAATTCTTCTTAACCATAAGTACAGTTTTCAACCTACGACACACAGTGAATGAGTTATCAGTCTCAAGGGACTTATACAGAGTATTGTATGTTGTCCAGGGTCCATCAGGACAGAGGGGTTGGTCCTCGTACTATATTCGGTTTACTTATGACTTCTCTAGTTTTTAGACAGGTGTTTCGTGGAAACACATGGTCTGAATTTTGAGAAGTTATAGGTATTTGAATAGAGTAGAGAACCAGGTGTAGCAAGTATCGGGATTCTTCAAAGTGATCGAAGATGTAGATACTTGTGTATGGTATTCAGTTGATAGTAATGATTAAGAGAACTTGCTTCTCTTTCAGGTTACTCATAATTGGAAGCATTCCTAAGTTGAGTAACGCTGATCGGCCTCCTTCCATTTAGTTGACATGCACTGGAGACAGTTGCATGATTTGGATCTGGTTCAATCAAATCAGTGCCTCTGGTCCTATATGGGATATAGAACAGTTCGTATCTTAACGTTGTTAAGGTACGGGGAGTTGTCCAGCTTATGATTAAAACCAGACTCTGGATAACTCAAGGCACGTTTCTGTAATGGCTGTTTGTGGGTTGACCCAGGCTATGACGAGGGTTGATTTTCTACCATCTGGATGAACAATGGCAATATTGTTCTAAACTCGCCACAGTTTTATTAAAAATGGATTTTTTCAGAAAACAGTAGTGGGAGTATGGTAGAACTGGAAGTGATTCCAGAACCACAAACGATTACTGAAGATTTGATAAGGAACCTAAAGATTCAATCTGGATTGACATTCCATTGGCCACTCCGCAGATAAGGTGGGTAACTTCAGGCACCCGAGAGGTACTACGGTAGCCTCAAGGACGGTGACAGGGAAGTTCTTGTTTACCCACTATTGCCATTGCTGTTGTTCCAGGTTACGAGACCCGGCAGGAGGATGAGTATAGCGTCGTTCTGAATTCGCTTCAGAAGTGTACGTGTATATGACTCTGCCAGAGGGTTGTCGTAGTCAGTGGGAGCAGCGGAAGCATTGGTGGACAGGTAGCTTATGTCTATTTATAGACTAAAGCAAATATAGCGGAGATAGTTCATCTATTTCTGACGTGACAGTCATGGGTTTGACTTCATCAGAATAGGGGATGGATCTGTTGAGAAGGTAGTAGGGTGTGATATCCTGGTATTTGGATGACATACACAGAATAGGAAAGGAAATTCCTATACTACAATCGGTTAAACTTTGGTCGTCACACAGTGTTTTCTCCACAAAGGAAATGGATTTTATATCACACATACTGGTTACTAGATCTATGGTTTTAGATCTAGATTTGGGTGGTTTCCCAATCAGGGTACTTAGACAGCATTCTAAGAGTATTTAGAATGGACGACTCCTGGCACGGTAGTATACCTGCAGGTGATGGAGTCACCCTCTCTAAAGGTGTCTTACAGACTAAAGGGGAGAGGGACGTGCATGATTGACAGATCACTTGCTTAGGCAATTGAGTCAATCATGAGATGTCAAGTACCACACCAGATGTTGTTCTTACACTAGATGCAATAAGTTGACATTAATCCAATCCTGGAGAAACAGTCGGAAGCAGTTTTGGAACATAAGAGGATGTTCTAGGGATATGATAATGACAGCCTCATTAGGGAGACAGTTATCATTCCAGGCTTCCAAGGTGACATGGACGACAAGGAGGTTGTCAGAGTTATAGTTTTCCCTCTGACGAGGGGCAGTATTTTGGACAGGTGGTCCAAGGTAATACTGAGGGAGGCCTGGCGCAGGATACTGATTAAGTTCAGTTGACGATACAGTCTAAGAAGTTTGGATTTGTAGTTCATTTATGAGCTATGTCCCATCAGACATCCAGACACATTCTAAGACAGGTATTGCTCATTTCGGGAGATGGGTTTCTCCGCGAACTTGAGATATAGAGAGACGTAGAAAGAGACATCAAGGCGGATCCACTCACTGAGGCTATTCCTCGAACGCAATAGTTTCGCAAACGAGCTTTGTGAGACTGACTAGTAGAGGAGTTGGGTGTTCGGTATCACACGGGCTGTGAGTATGCGACATCGCAATAATTAGCCTTGAGTGCAAGTGGGAGATTGTTGGAGATAATGCCCTCAGAGTCAATTATTGGATCACAGGTACGTGATTGCAATGATTGATGGAGGACCTATTCCGGTAGGACAGTCTTACTCGAGATGATAGTATGCTATCTGGTTTACCTTTATCATCGTGTACTGCCTTAGGTGACCTGACAAGTCGCTATTACACGTTGATAGAGCCCCTAGGATTCTTGCTTGACCACCAGCAGTATGAGGGCGATCATATAAGTGGGAGCTGGGAGTCTATAAGCATATCCTGAAATGGTCCCTAGTCGTGTGAGTTTCGAGACAGGGCATCGATACTCCATAGTAGACTAGTGTATACAGTCGAGACCCCGACGAGGGGCGGTGGCCGGTCTCACAAGCCACTGGTGTCAGTTGGATCACCTAAGATGTATACAGGTGCTCATTGGGTTATGAGTACACCGGACAGGACTCGCCGGGAACATGCTAGTTGGTCATATACCAGACGTCAGATGGCAGTTCCCTGGTGACATGTGTGCAGGTTAGTTCATCGACCTGGGGATCGTCATTTGTCTCGTGTGAGTTCCCACTGTATTTTGATTACTACCCTACCACGGCTCAAAGGAGTCGTGCAAACAGGTTTTAGTTGGGTACAGTCCCGAGCCACATGGAGGCAGTGAGCGTATCTTCAGGGGTTCGTCTCTCCCGGTATTGGGGGTGAGGTCGTGCTGTGTCTAGGAGAGCCATTACACGAAGCCCTCGGCCGAGGCAAGGAGATTTACTGGTAGGTATTCCAGTAGTATCTCAGGGTGTTCTGGGCTACACTCCGACACGACTTGTACCGCTTTTGGGGGTCTGACTTTTACCAACCCCCTAGGCCCGCCATGCGATGCTCATAGACGAACGAACCGGACTGCACGGATATTGTCACTGACAGGCTCAGTTGGGTGTCGGGGTGAGCTTCCTCATCGACGTCCCTTTTGGTCAATAGCTGGTGGCCCGTCACGTATTGGCATATACCTCTGACGTGCTAGTGGTTAAATCCACAACCATAGTATTGACGAGTCTTTAGAGTCCACCACACTTTCAGTTACTCAGCTTTCGGGCGAAAGGTTGTAGAGGCCGTATGGAGATATGGCAAGGTCCGATCAGATATGTGCGGTATTGCACGGATCGGGATCGGACAGATTGTACTATTGGCCGTATGGTTATATGGCAGGGTTCGATCAGATACGTGCGGTATTGCACGGATCAGGATCGAACGGATATTACTAGCCGGCTTTGGTTTAAGCCGGATCCTAGTATAGTACAGTGTAGACTTTGTCTCATTGCATTTGTATTTCGATCGAAATACAGATGTGAGTGTGTATGCACAGTATTGGGGTTTTCCTGTAATTTATTACGGGACCAGTTTTCTGGAGTTGCCAGTTTGCTTTCCGTTTCGGCCGATTTCCATTGTTCCGTTCATTGGCCGAAGATTGGTGGAGGAGGGTTTATTTGCATTGTTGCAAATAGGCTTTAGTGGAAGGGGTTCTTTGCATCTTGTTGCATCATGATGGCTTTCATGATGTGCACCATCCTTTGACTTGATTTCTTCATGATGGCTTGACTTTTTGAAGTCATCATGCTTGATGATGGTAGAGGTGGAGTGTTGGTTTTAGCTTCTTATCATGCTTATGCATGATAGTCTTTTTCCCTCTCTCTCTTGGATTATGAGATTGATTATCTTTTGATACATACACTCCTCTCTCTCACACCCCTCTCATTCTCTCCTCCTCTAGTTATGGCCGGCCAAGCAAGGAGGAGGGGTTGCCCATTTTGTAGTGGGGGTTTTTGCTCTCTAGTTGATAGAAAAATCCCCAAGTTCCTCCACAAAATTCTAGTATCATCCCTCCACTAAAATGGCACCTCCATGAACCCCAAATGAGACACAAGCTCTACTAGATATTCTACAGCATATCTTGGGCACGTCGAGTAGCCGGCTTCGTGCCCGAGTTGCCTCGGCATTGAGGTGGGAGCCCGTAAACGATGTAGGCGACGTGGTGCACTTCCGGCGACGAGGAGGAGACGGGACATTCCGCAGGAGATCGGGACGACGATGAGAAGACCGGAGGACTCGGATCTGTCGGTATACTTCTCTTCCCTATCTTGTTAAGTAGCTTAGACTTGTTAATGGTTACGATCCGGATGTTTAGTGCGCGGTGGTGCCGGTTTGCTAAGTCCGCAAAATTTAAGTTTATCACCGTTTCCGCATTCCGGCGTCGGATTGACGGCCGGGGCGCCGCCGTGCACTTACAATAGTGACACTTGAAACCCATCGATATAAATCTTGAATCATGTTTTCTTTTCTTTTCTATTAACTTTTCAATTCAAACAAATCAAAATTATAAACGAATCGCACAATCCCTGTGGACGATCCGCACTCGCTTACGATCTACATTTGACACCGTAGTTGATTGCGGTCAAAATAATTCTTTGATTGTGATTCTATACATTTTCTTAAACACACAACAAGAATTTGAATAAATCAAATGGCGCCGTTGCCGGGGATCGCGCGCTAATTCGTTTTATATTAAAATTTGAATTGAAAGATTTATTCCATTGTAATTTTGTAATCAAAATTCGCGCAAAATCTAAACGATTTGTTGTGGTTCATTGCAAGGAGATCTGGAGCTTGCTGTGAAATTGGAAATTTTTTTGGAATATACCAGAGAGCTGAGGGAGTCTACAGAGCCTCTCTGGAAAATTTTTGTGCAGTGTTCCTATTATACGACCGCGGAAGGGCGGCATTAAGCAGCTATTGTGGCGGAACCGCGGCCTCTTCAAGGCATCTCTGCATAAAAATTCTCAGGTAACTTCTTACTTTCTTATCTCCTTCTAAAATCTGCTCCAATTAACAATTTGTGCAGGTTTCTTTGCAAATAATCACAGCGCGCAAATAGCAAAATTAAATTGTGCTTGTTTTGATTCTTGTGGTTGTTTGCATAATTAATACGGACATTAAGGGGCAAAGACCAAATCCAGATTAGGTGGGGAGTTCATTACCCTTCCTAAGCCCCGAAAATCGCAAAATTGCATCCAAATTTACCCCGATTAACTAAAAAAGATCTAGAGATGACTCTAAGGACCGTCGCGCTCACTTAGGACAGAAGAAGGCCATGGGTAATTCATTGCTTATCCGCGTTTCTCTTGTGGTGTCTAAGGCAAGTGTGTCGAAGGCTAGTGGTTACTTAATTAGGCCCACTACTTACGTAGTAGAGAACCTCCCACTTACCTGGCACTTACCTGGCCACAGGAGGGACAAATAGGCAGTGGAGGATTTATCCTGCGTCTTGTCTTCTGGCAGTTAGGAGCGGTCTAGAGATCTGACCTAGGCGACCCCTTGAATTAGGGTTTTGTGTGTTGCATTTGTTGTGTTGCATCATATTTTCACAAAAAAAACCCGTCCCATTTTGAAAACAAACACCGCATTCATTCATTCATTACCCTTAATTATAAAGTCAACGCTGCCACTTGTACAAACCTTTTCAAAACAATATCTGGTGCACCTATTGTGCACGAAATACAATCAATAACTCAAATGCATAAAAAGCAAAACCGAGTACACCAAGTTGTATAAATCAAAATCAAGTGCAACTGCGTGCACAAAACACATATCAATGCACTACAAGCACATATAAGCTATACCGAGTGAAAAAATCAAATCATTCGTATGAAATCCACGAAATCATAAATGTAGGGTTACTAGGCACTCTAACAAGGTTCTACAAAGCATCAAACATGCCCGATTAAAATTTTAGCCGTGCCTAACAACCCTAAACAAGATCTTTGCTAGAAAATTTGGGTTTCACATTCAAGTAAATAGCATCTATGACTAAGTGAATACGAAATACAACCTTTGTAGATCGGTCCTTCACTTCATTAGTTCCTTGTTGAAGTCCCTTCGCTGTGATCGTGGTTCTCCCGGACTCTTGCATGGCTTCACGAGGCGAAAGAAGCGTCCTTGCTTGAAGTCTTCGAGGCCGAAGATGATCTACGTCGAGAGAATATCAACTCAAGCTACTACTTCACTAACTAGAGAATTAGTGAAGCAAACACCCTATACTAAAGTGCTAGTCTCGTAGAGGATGGAGAAATAGGAAGTGGGTTCTCTTTAGAATTTTATTTCTCACAATCTATCACTCTCTTTTTAAAGCCCTAGTAAGCTTTTTCTTTTTGTTCAAAGAAGAAGAAGATGAACAAAAGAAAAAGATGAGGATAATGATCAAGTGAATGAGCTAACCATGGTGAGTGAGTATCATATACTAACTCATGTAGAGACATAACCATAGCTAATCCAAAATGGTTAGGTTAATAAAAATCTAAAGTAAAACAAAGTTAGTGGACTTTGTCAAAGCATCCACAAGCTTCTACAAGCTTCATGCTTTTGACCTAAGCTCCACTAATTTGTAATTACCCTAAATAAATATAAACCACCATTTAAAAATAGAATGGTGTATGTCTTGCACACCCATGTATGATGTATCATCAACCATGATACAAAAAGAAAACACATTTTAATATATATCACATATATATTAAATTTGTGCACATGTGAGAAAAACCTTAAGTGAACAAGTATTAGTTAATGTAAACTAGTATATCTAATATACAATTATACACAAAATTATTAAATCAACACTTGACTTAATAATCCGGTCATATCTCATATAACCGACTAACATCCATTGTATCGACTTATCGAATCAACACTTGATTCGATAACCCGGCTATATCATATATAACCGACCGATACAAAAAGTCGCGAGAATAGAATACGGTATCACATACACGCATTATTCTCGGTCCCGCACATATCACATACGCGCTCCTATTTCGTTTTGCCTGAGCCAGTAAAACCTCTATGTAGGACTCTAAAGACTCGTCAATACGCCGACAGTAAGTGATGATCACATCAAGCACTCACAAGCCGTCAGTGGTACTAGCTGGACATAACGGCTACCCGGGCATTGAGCGATCAAAAGATCAGCAAGCAAGCCCGCTCCAACTCCTGTAAAAGCCTGCCGGTAACACTTCCCGTACAGTACGGTCTCCTCGTCTGATATGTCGCATATCAAGTCTAGGGGTGGTAATCGTCAGACCCCAATAACTGATAAGTCGTGCCGATGTGAGGCTCATAACGGGTTGAGAAACTAGTGGTAACACTTACCAGTAAATCTCTATATCAGCCCTGGCCAGGGACTTCCCTGTTATGGCCAATCGAGCACACCGCAACATCAACCCCCAATACCGGGAGAGACGAAAACCCCTCCTATCGCTCATTGCCTCCATGTGACTCCGGACTGTACCCAAAAACCACCGTTTTGCATGCCCTCATGGACGTGGTAAGGTGGAAATCAAAGCACAATGGGAATCACACAAGGCTCTATGAAGATCTCGGGTCTACAGACTAACCTGCACAAGTGTCACCAGAGAACTGCCATCTGACATGAGGTATAATACCATCTGCGAGTTCTCGGCGAGTCCGTCCAGTGTACCCAGTCTCCACTGAGCACCCGTATACCATCTCTGATGTCAAACATCAATGGATATGGGATCATCCATCGCCCATCTCATGGGTCGAGAAGCGTATACGCTAGTCTACTCTGGTATATCGATGCCCTGTCTCGATACACTTACGACTAGGAACATTAAAGGATGTACTTATAGACTACCATTGCCCCACTAGTATGATCTGCATCATAGTCCAGGTAGTCAAGTACACATCCTAAGGGCTTTACCAACATGTAACTATAAGACAATATCAAGAGATAAGTATACATGTTAAGATAAAGAGCAACCAGATAGCATACTATCATATCGAGCAAGAATGTACTCTCTATATATGTCCAAGCTTCCAATATAATATACATCATCTGTACAATACTGGCCTCTAGGGCATACATACAACTAACAATCTCCCACTTGCACTAGGGCCAGCAGCTGTAGTATCGCATACCAAGCATCCCGAAGAGTCTCTCAACTGTATCTGGGGAATGGCCTTCATGAGTGGATCCGCTGTGTTGTTCTTCATGTCAACCCTCCTGACCTCGATCTCCCGGAGATCAATTATCTCCCGGATCAGGTGATACCGCCTCAGAATATGCCTGGATCGCTGATGGGACCTGGGTTCCTTGGCCAAAGCCACCACTCCATTGTTATCGCAATACAAAGGTATTGGATGCTCAATGGATGGAACCACTCCAAGTTCAGTGATGAACTTCTTGATCCAGACAGCCTCTTTGGCAGCATCGTTGGCAGCGATGTATTCAGCCTCCATCGTCGAGTCCGCCACGGTTTCCTGCTTGGAACTCTTCCAGCTAACCGCCCCTCCGTAAAGGGTAAAGAAAAATCCCGAGTGCGACTTAGAGTCTTCCCTATCACTCTGGAAGCTCGAATCGGTAAAGGACTCCACTTGGAGTTCTCCGTTACCATACACCAAGAGCATCTCTTTAGTCTTTCGCAAGTACTTGAGAATGCTCTTCACAGCTGTCCAGTGACTCTCTCTAGGATCAGCTTGATACCTACTCACTACACTTAGTGAGTATGCTACATCGGGTCTGGTACATAGCATCGCGTACATGATAGAGCCTACAGCCGAAGCATAGGGTATACCTTGCATGCGAGCTCTCTCCAAATCAGTCTTGGGAGACATCTCTTTGGAGAGAGTGAGCCGTGAGATCGTGGGTAAAAACCCACGTTTGGACTCTTCCATACTAAACCTCTTTAGTATGGTGTCAATGTACCTGGATTGGGACAATCCCAAAATCCTTTTAGATCTATCTCTATAGATCATAATTCCCAATATGCAGGAGGCATCACCTAGATCTTTCATTGAGAATCTTTGTGATAAGAAGAGCTTGACCGATTGCAGCATAGGAATGTCATTTCCTATCAAGATTATGTCATCCACGTACAATACAAGGAAGACAACCTTACTCTCTGCCACTATCTTGTAGATACAAGGTTCATCTAAATTTTTGGCGAAATCAAACTTTTTGATAACGACGTCAAAGCAGATGTTCCAACTCAGCGATGCTTGCTTTAATCCATAAATGGATTTAAGCAGCTTGCACACCTTCCCGCTGCTCCCACTATCTACGAAGCCCTCTGGCTGAGTCATGTACACGCACTCTTCTAAATCACTATTTAGAAAGGCGGTATTAACATCCATTTGCCAGATTTCGTAGTCATGATATGCAGCGATGGCAAGCATTATCCGGATGGATTTAAGCATAGCCACTAGAGAAAATGTTTCATCATAGTCCACACCTGGTCTTTGATGAAAAACCCTTTGCAACAAGTCTATCTTTGAAAGTCTCTACTTTCCCATCTACACCAAGTTTTTTCTTGAAGATCCATATGCTCCCAATGGGTTTTACCCTTTCAGGAGAATCTTCCAAAGTCTATACTTTGTTGGTGTACATGGATTCCATCTCGGACCGCATTGCATCCAGCCATTTCACTGAGTCCCCACTCGTGATGGCCTGCTCGAAGCTAGATGGGTCATCATCAACCATGATGCAATCCTCGCTCCTACCATCCATGAGAAAACCATAGTATCTCTCATGTAAGTGCACGGCGGCGCCCCGGCCTCCATCCCGAGGCCAAATGCGGAAGTGATGGTTAACTTTAATTTTCTTGAACCGGCACCACCGCGCACTAAGACCCGGATCGTACCATTAACTAGTCCTAGCTAACTATTAGATGGGGAAGAGAGATATACCGAGCGATCCGAGTCCTCCGGTCTTCTCGTCGTCGTCCCGATCTCCCGCGGAATCTCCGGTCTCTACCAAGTCGCCGGAAGGGCACCACGTCGCCTGCTTCTTTTACGGGCTCCCGCCTCTATACCGAGGCAACTCGGGAAAGAAGCTGGCGAGTCGACGTGCCCAAGATTTGCTGTAGAATGTGTAGTGCACATGTCTCACTTTGGGGTTATGGAGGTTGCCATTTGGTGGAGGAAATGATATAGTGGAGATGAGTGATTTTGTAGCAAGCAAAAGGAAAAATGTGATGAACAATTTTCCCATCTCAAATGAAAAAATCCCTCTCTCCCATAAAGTCTGGCCGGCCTCTTTTTGGTGGGGAAGAGAAAGCAAAGTCAAGGGGTGGGTGGAATGCAATGATGCAAGCAAGTGATGATGAGAGAATCCAATGATCACAACCAAAAACCCACACTCCAAAACAACCATCATCTTTCCACAAGTCAAACCATGATGACAAGAAGAAGTCAAATGATGGAGGAATAATCATGATACAACAAAATGCAGATAACACCCTCCACAAATGCTTATTTGCACAAATGCAAATAAGCCCTCCTCCACCAATCTTCGGCCATTGAAAGATACAAATGAAAATGGCCGAAACGGAAAGCAAACTGGCAACTCCAGAAAACTAGTCCCGTAATAAATTAAAGGAAAACCCCGATACTGTGTATACACACTCGCATCTGTATTCCAACTGAATACAAATGCAATGAGACAAAATCTACAATGTACTATACTAGGATCCGGCTTAAACCAAAGCCGGCTAGTATTATCCGTCCGATCCTGATCCGTGCAATACCGCACGTATCTGATCGAACCCTGCCATATATCCATACGGCCTGTAGTACAAACTGTCCGATCCTGATCCGTGCAATACCGCACGTATCTGATCGGACCTTGCCATATCTCCATACGGCCTCTACAGCTTTTCGCCCGAAAGCTTGAGTAACTTAATGTGGGGGACTCTAAAGACTCGTCAACACCTTGGTTGTGGATTTAACCACTAGCACGTCAGAGGTATAAGCCAATACGTAACGGGCTACCAGGTATTGACCAAAAAGGACGTCGATGAGCGAACTCATCCTGACACCCTACTGAGCCTGTCAGTGACAATATCCGTACAGTCCGGTCCGTTCGTCTATGAGCATCGCATGGCGGGCCTAGGGGGTTAGTAAAAGTCAGACCCCCAAAAGCGGTACAAGTCGTGTCGGAGTGTAGCCCAGAACACCCTGAGATACTACTAGAATACCTACCAGTAAATCTCCTGCCTCGGCCGAGGGCTTCGTGTAATGGCTCTCCTAGACACAGCACGACCTCACCCCGAATACCGGGAGAGACGAACCCCTGAAGATCCGCTCACTGCCTCCATGTGGCTCGGGACTGTACCCAACTAAAACCAGTTTGCACGTCTCCTTTGAGCGTGGTAGGGTAGTAATCAAAGTACAGTGGGAACTCACACGAGACAAATGACGATCCCCAGGTCGATGAACTAACCTGTACACATGTCATCAGGGAACTGCTATCTGACGTCAGGTATAAGACCAACTAGCATGTTCCCGGCGAGTCCTGTCCGGTGTACTCATAACCCAATGAGCACCTGTATACATCTTAGGTGAACCAACTGACACCAGTGGCTTGTGAGACCGGCCACCGCCCCTCGTCGGGGTCTCGACTGTATACACTAGTCTACTCTGGAGTATCGATGCCCTGTCTCGAAACTCCCACGACTAGGGACCTTTTATGGATGTGCTTATAGACTGCCAGCTCTCACGTATATGATCGCCCTCATACTGCTGGTAGTCAAGCAAGAATCCTAGGAGCACTACCAACGTGTAATAGCGACCTGTCAGGTCACCTAAAGCAGTACACGATGATAAAGATAAACCAGATAGCATACTATCATCTTGAGTAAGACTGTCCTACCGGAATAGGTCCTCCCTCAATCATTGCAATCACGTGCCTGTGATCCAATAATTGACTCTGAGGGCACTATCTCCAACATCTCAGGTGGGTGAGGAACCCTACTAGATCGGCGGAGAGGCTGAGGTTCGTTGGGAACTACCGAATTCTCCGGTTCAACCAAATCTTCTGTCGTAGTCTGTATTGCTGGAACCTCTTCCAGTTTTACTTCCTTGCCACTAATCTCTTTTTCAAGAAATTCCTTTTCTAAAAAGGTGGCATGTCGAGAAACAAACACCTTTTGTTCCTCGGTGTGGTAGAAGATATACCCGCGCGAATGTTTGGGATATCCAATAAACTTACACAGAATGGACCTTGCCGCGAGTTTGTCGGGATTTTGGGTTTTTACATATGTCGGACAACCCCATATCTTAACATAATTAAGACATGGTCTCTTTCCTTTCCATATCTCATATGGAGTGGTTGGCACAGATTTGGTGGGAACCATATTCAATAGGTCTGCAGTTGTTTCCAGTGCATACCCCTAGAAGGAAATAGGTAACTCAGCTGTGCTCATCATAGAGCGCACCATATCTAATAGGGTGTGGTTCCTCCGTTCCGATACACCGTTGTGCTGTGGTGTATATGGAGGAGTTAGCTGAGAGAGAATCCCATTCACTTATGCTCTAAAGCTGCTTCCGACTGTTTCTCCAGGATTGGATCAATGTCAACTTATTGCATCTAGTGCAAGAACAACATCTGGTGTGGTACTTGACATCTCATGATTGACTCAATTGCCTGAGCAAGTGATCTGTCAATCATGCACATCCCTCTCCCCTTTGGTCTGTAAGACACCTTTAGAGAGGGTGACTCCATTACCTGCAGGTACACTACCGTGCCAGGAGTCGTCCATTCTAAATACTCTTAGAATGCTGTCTAAGTACCCTGATTGGGAAACCACCCAAATCTAGATCTAAAACCATAGATCTAGTAACAAGAATGTCTGATATAATGTCCAAGTCCCATGTGGAGAAACACTGTGTGACGACCAAAGTATAACCGATCGTAGTATAGGAATATCACTTCCTACTCTGTGTATGTCATCCAAATACCCTGACAACACACCCTACTACCTTCTCAACAGATCCATCCCCTATTCTGATGAAGTCAAACCTATGACTGTCACATCAGAAATTGATGATCTCTCTCCGCTATATCTGCTTTAGTCTATAAATAGACATAAGCTACCTGTCCACCAATGCTTCCGCTGCTCCCACTGACTACGACAACCCTCTGGCAGGGTCATATACACGTACACTTCTGAAGCCAGTTCTGAACGACGCTATACTCATCCTCCTGCCGGGTCTCGCAGCCTGGAACAACAGCAATGGCAAGTGTGGGTAAACAAGAACCTCCCTGTCACCGTCCTTGAGGCTACCAGAGTACCTCTCGGGTGCCTGAGGTTACCCACCGTATCTGCTAAGTGGCCAATGGAATGTCAAACCAGATTGAATCTTTAGGTTCCTATGAAATCTTTAGTATTCGTTTGTGGTTCTGGAATCACTTCCAGTTCTACCATACTCCCACTACTGTTTTCCGAAAAAATCCATTTTTAATAAAACTGTGGCGAGTCTAGAACAATATCACTATTGATCTTTCAGTTGGTAGAAAGTCAACCCTCGTCATAGCCTGGGTCAACCCACAAACAGCCATTACAGAAACGTGCCTTGAGTTGTCCAGTGTCTGGTTTTAATCATAAGCCGGACAACTCCCCGTGCCTTAACATCGTTAAGACATGAACTGTTCTATATCCAATATAGAACCAGAGGCACTGATTTAATTGAACCAGATTCAAATCATGCAGCTGTCTCCAGTGCATGTCAACTAAATGGAAAGAGGTCGATCAGCGTTACTCAACTTAGGAATGCTTCCAACTATGAGTAACATGAAAGAGAAGCAAGTTCTCTTAATCATTACTATCAACTGAACACCATACACAAATATCTACATCTTCAATCACTTTGAAGAATCCCGATACTTGCAATACCTGGTTCTCTATTTTATTCAAATACCTATAACTTCTCAAAATTCGGACCCTGTATTTCCACGAAACACCTGTCTAAAAACTAGAGAAGTCATAAATAAACCGAATATAGTACGAGGACCAACCCCTTTATCCTGATGGACCCTGGACAATATACAATACTTTGTATAAGTCCCTTGAGTCTGATAACTCATTCACTGTGTGTCGTAGGTTGAAAACTGTACTTATGGTTAAAAAGAATTACACCGCTGTTTAATGCTCCTTACCTAACCATCCACTGATATAGGCAAATGTCGTAGACATAATTTCAAAAAAGGTATATCTCACTCTATGAAAATAGACGTACAAATATATCAATTTGAAATTGGTGCATAACAGCGGATATTCAAAACCAAATATTTGCCGACCGGCAAACTACCCAGTGGACTTCCTCAAATATCACCGATTACAACAAATCCCGATATAATGAGGATGATCACCCAATTCCCAAAAACTTACTCCCACTCATCATCTGTAAAACCATACAGATGTGAGAATCCTACCTGGTAAATACATACCCTGGAGCAAGTGTCTAACTGGGAAATCAGTTTTCCTTTAACAGTACACAGTGAAACTGAAACATTGAAATGTTTCGATGGGGTATCCCGGTATTCCTAGTAATGCCTCTTCCATTATCCAGATTCACAACTGTAACCGTGTAATTCTTTGCCACCTCTCCAAATCCCTTTATATGACTTTAGTCATTACCTTCTGCACACCCCTTTAGGCCAAATGGTTTTCTTCCTTCCCTAACGTTCGGCACCAGCCTATGGTTTGGAAGAAGACTATCCAATAAGCATAATGGGTGTACTGTCCTAATCCTAAGAACACTCGCAAAGCGAAAGAAGTTGAAGATAAAAGAAAACCGAATAAACCTTATTCCTATTTCTCCTGAACCAGAATCCATCCCCGAACTGGAACAAGTTCCTTTCGGGTTCGTATATAACCATACGATGGAGTATCTAATAAACTGTGGATCTTTGTAGTGATACGGAGTGTCCTGGAGAAATACAAAGGTGAAATGGGAGTGGTAATGAAATACTTGGTTTGGTCGTGAATAGCAGTCGCAATTTACTTTGCCCTCCTTCTAATCCCTTTCTTTGTCTTTACATAATACCTTCTGTACACCATCGATAGGCTAATTGGTTTTCTTCATTCCTTACCGGTCGGCACCTGCCTATGGTTTGGAAGAAGACTATCCAATTTGCGTAATAGGTGTACTGTCTCCTAAACCAAGGAGCACTCGCAACCTGAGAGAAGGTAAAAGGAAAAGACAACTGAATAATCTTATCCTTTTCTCCAGAACCGGAAACCATTCTCGAATAAATTCCTTCGAGTTCGTATCTAACCATACAATGGTTTTGTCCAATGGAAGTGGATGTTCGTAGTAATACAGGGTGTCCTGGAGAAAAGGGTAAAAGTAGGAGTGGCAATGAGGTTTGCAACTCTGACAATCCAAAAGCCAGTGTTTAAGAAGGTTCGGTCAACTTGGTCACTGAGTTATAGTCTTAGGGTCGGGTCAATGGTCGCTGCCAAAGAGAGAGAGAAAAGAAACACTCAGCGTGCACTCTAACCTAGATCAGAATGGTTACCAATTTATCTAATCTGGAAACCTCCCACTGTACCGTCAAATTCTCCTCCAAACCTGAAAGAAGAATTAGTCGGGATCACCCGAGGAGTAAACTAACTCATCAGTGGGAATCAGGATCCAACTATCATCACATGATAACGTGACGGAATCCGCTCACGGTGTCACACTCTAGAAGGTATGCGCATATCTGGCAAGTTTCAGTTTCTTTAGAAACTCCCGATGTGATTTCTGCCCCATGCTCTTATGACCTTGACTTTGGCCAACATATCATAAGTCACATGTCAAGTTCTACCCGTCATTATCCAGGTTAATTTGAACCTACCCGTACCTACCCTTGACTTTGGCCAAAATGGCAGTACGACTGTCCCAAATCAACGCATCTATCTATGCTGCATATGAATACCCCAATAGCTACCAATCACTGTGCCTTGACTTTGGCCAAAATACACAGCTTGAATACTATTGACCACCCATATGAAACGACGAAGGGCTACGAATGGTTTCTGGCGAAAACCTTTAACGTAATGAACTTGATATCGTCGAAGGAACGGATAGCTTTTAAAAATATAGTGACGAAAAACCTTTGCTAAAGAGGTCACTCCCGGTGAAGGGATCTCGGCTCTTTCCCCGTAGAATGAGGTGCAGGATATTCCAACTGAATACCACGGTGCAAAGCAAAAGTAATCGGCTATAGTGAAGTTAATGCCCTGACACAAACTTTTTGTCCAAGGGGTCACTCCCGGTGAAGGGATCTCGGCCCTTGCCTCGTCGACTGAGGAGCAGGATATTCCAACTGAATACCACGATGCAAAACAAAAGAGAACGTCCTTGCAACAACAGCTTTTTGAAAAGTGTTCCAACAACATCAGATTAGGTTTGTTTTACTTGCATTGATCCGAATCAATGCAGTCCCATCAATTGATCAAACCACAAAGAACGAAAATAATATGACGTACGTATATGCCATCCGCATTCGTCACTGGGTCCCGTCATTACCCGTTAGGTTAGCTAACTAACGGCAGAGCGGGGACTGGACTAGCGCGGATGCAAAACATATACAACATCTACTAATATATATACCAATATATTATATTCGCTCAAGGCGTGGAAAAATGCAACATCACAGAAATGTACAGCATCACAGAATAATACAGATATCTGGGATCCCCGGGTTTAACAGAGCCACTACTGAAACCCGACGTTCCCCTGGTCGTGTGGATAGCCTGTGCAATGAAATCCTAGTCCCCTACGGGCGCGGCAAGTTACCAGCCAAAACCTGAAGCGAGGCATCCCCCTTCAGCAACGTGAATGGACCACCCGGCACTTCACGGAATCCGGTAACTTGGGCACCCCTCCTGGGTCAACCTGTACCCCCTACGAGTGCGGCGAATAGCCCGCCAATTCTAGAGTGAAGCCCACTCCGTCTAAATGCCATGAGATGCGGGCCCGTTGCCCTCTAGAACCCGGCTATCTATGCACCCCACCTTGGGGTGATCCTAGTACAGAAAGTAAAATATACATACAACGGGTACATCGACCGCAACCTGGTCGTGCCCCAAAATAATAATACAATCAGGCAGTGACGGCAGTCCACATGTCGGACGCTCGCCCCGCAATATCAAATGTACATAATACAACAAAAACTGTACTAGCATTGCATCCAGGCTATCCCCCACGACCAATCCGCAGCATCACAACAATACACAGAACATCAACGTGAAAGTCATGTTCGCAAATCCGTCTAACCGGGCTATAGCAGTCAGACAGGATTTACCGATCAAGTGACATTCACGGTCGCAGATATAATGTAAATACTGTGAAATAATGTGTTTAAAATATCCGATCGATCAAATTTTAACAAGTGGGCCCCCAAGTACTACTGTAGCACATCAAGAAATTCTGGGCCCAAATTTAATATTCTAAAAACCCTATTTTCAACCTAGAAAGCAACTGCAGAAATTTGATACGGCAAGGACATCAATGTGCGGCGGAACCGCGGCCCAAGGGGGGGTTTGGCCACGGTTCCGCGCTCCCATTGTCGAGTTACTGTATCGAATTTCTACAGAATGCTTAGAACTTCCAGTACATCACTATTAAACAACCAGAAAAAATTTTAGAGCCAGAAAAAAATCAACAGAAAACTGATGCATGTGTTATTGGGTTTTCGGAACATTTGTTCAATCGGAAGTGTAAAACACATTAGACAAAGCTAGACTATGTTAATGGCGAGGCTCTGATACCAATGTAAGTGTACGGCGGCGCCCCGGCCTCCATCCCGAGGCCAAATGCGAAAGCGATGGTTAACTTTAATTTTCTTGAACCGGCACCACCGCGCACTAAAACCCGGATCGTACCATTACCTAGTCCTAGCTAACTATTAGATGGGGAAGAGAGATATACCGAGCGATCCGAGTCCTCCGGTCTTCTCGTCGTCGTCCTGATCTCCCGCGGAATCTCCGGTCTCCACCAAGTCGCCGGAAGGGCACCACGTCGCCTGCTTCTTTTACGGTCTCCCGCCTCTATACCGAGGCAACTCAGGCACGAAGCTGGCGAGTCGACGTGCCCAAGATTTGCTGTAGAATGTGTAGTGATCATGTCTCACTTTGGGGTTATGGAGGTTGCCATTTGGTGGAGGAAATGATATAGTGGAGATGAGTGATTTTGTAGCAAGCAAAAGGAAAAATGTGATGAACAATTTTCCCATCTCAAATGAAAAAATCCCTCTCTCCCATAAAGTGTGGCCGGCCTCTTTTTAGTGGGGAAGAGAAAGCAAAGTCAAGGGGTGGGTGGAATGTAATGATGCATGCAAGTGATGATGAGAGAATCCAATGATCACAACCAAAAACCCACACTCCAAAACAACCATCATCTTTCCACAAGTCAAACCATGATGACAAGAAGAAGTCAAATGGTGGAGGAATAATCATGATACAACAAAATGCAAATAACACCCTCCACAAATGCTTATTTGCACAAATGCAAATAAGCCCTCCTCCACCAATCTTCGGCCATTGAAAGATACAAATGAAAATGGCCGAACCGGAAAGCAAACTGGCAACTCCAGAAAACTGGTCCCGTAATAAATTAAAGGAAAACCCCGATACTGTGTATACACACCCGCATCTGTATTCCAACCGAATACAAATGCAATGAGACAAAATCTACACTATACTATACTAGGATCCGGCTTAAACCAAAGCCGGCTAGTATTATCCGTCCGATCCTGATCCGTGCAATACCGCACGTATCTGATCGAATCCTGCCATATATCCATACGGCCTGTAGTACAAACTGTCCGATCCTGATCCGTGCAATACCGCATGTATCTGATCGGACCTTGCCATATCTCCATATGGCCTCTACAGCTTTTCGCCTGAAAAGCTTGAGTAACTTAATGTGGGGGACTCTAAAGACTCGTCAACACCTTGGTTGTGGATTTAACCACTAGCACGTCAGAGGTATAAGCCAATACGTAACGGGCTACCCGGTATTGACCAAAAGGGACGTCGATGAGCGAACTCATCCTGACACCCTACTGAGCCTGTCAGTGACAATATCCGTTCAGTCCGGTCCGTTCGTCTATGAGCATCGCATGGCGGGCCTAGGGGGTTGGTAAAAGTCAGACCCCCAAAAGCGGTACAAGTCGTGTCGGAGTGTGGCCCAGAACACCCTGAGATACTACTGGAATACCTACCAGTAAATCTTCTGCCTCGGCCGAGGGCTTCGTGTAATGGCTCTCCTAGACACAGCGCGACCTCACCCCCAATACCGAGAGAGACGAACCCCTGAAGATCCGCTCACTGCCTCCATGTGGCTCGAGACTGTACCCAACTAAAACCTGTTTGCACGTCTCCTTTGAGTGTGGTAGGGTAGTAATCAAAGTACACTGGGAACTCATACGAGACAAATGACGATCCCCAGGTCGATGAACTAACATGTACACATGTCATCAGGGAACTGCTATCTGACGTCAGGTATAAGACCAACTAGCATGTTCCCGGCGAGTCCTGTCCGGTGTACTCATAACCCAATGAGCACCTGTATACACCTTAGGTGAACCAACTGACACCAGTGGCTTGTGAGACCGGCCACCGCCCCTCGTCGGGGTCTCGACTGTATACACTAGTCTACTCTGGAGTATCGATGCCCTGTCTCGAAACTCCCACGACTAGGGACCTTTTAAGGATGTGCTTATAGACTGCCAGCTCTCACGTATATGATCGCCCTCATACTGCTGGTAGTCAAGCAAGAAATCTATGGGCTCTACCAACGTGTAATAGCGACCTGTCAGGTCACCTAAAGCAGTACACGATGATAAAGATAAACCAGATAGCATACTATCATCTTGAGTAAGACTGTCCTACCGGAATAGGTCCTCCCTCAATCATTGCAATCACGTGCCTGTGATCCAATAATTGACTCTGAGGGCACTATCTCCAACATCTCAGGTGGGTGAGGAACCCTACTAGATCGGCGGAGAGGCTGAGTTTCGTTGGGAACTACCGAATCCTCCGGTTCAACCAAATCTTCTGTCGAAGTCTGTATTGCTGGAACCTCTTCCAGTTCTACTTCCTTGCCACTAATCACTTTTTCAAGAAATTCCTTTTCTAAAAAGGTGGCATGTCGAGAAACAAACACCTTTTGTTCCTCGGTGTGGTAGAAGATATACCCGCGCGAATGTTTGGGATATCCAATAAACTTACACAGAATGGACTTTGCTGCGAGTTTGTCCGGATTTTGTGTTTTTACATATGCCGGACAACCCCATATCTTAACATAATTAAGACATGGTCTCTTTCCTTTCCATATCTCATCTGGAGTGGTTGGCACAGATTTGGTGGGAACCATATTCAATAGGTCTGCAGTTGTTTCCAGTGCATACCCCCAGAAGGAAATAGGTAACTCAGCTGTGCTCATCATTGAGCGCACCATATCTAATAGGGTGTGGTTCCTCCATTCCGATACACCGTTGTGCTGTGGTGTATATGGAGGAGTTAGCTGAGAGAGAATCCCATTCTCTTATGCTCTAAAGCTGCTTCCGACTGTTTCTCCAGGATTGGATCAATGTCAACTTATTGCATCTAGTGCAAGAACAACATCTGGTGTGGTACTTGACATCTCATGATTGACTAAATTGCCTGAGCAAGTGATCTGTCGATCATACACATCCCTCTCCCCTTTGGTCTGTAAGACACCTTTAGAGAGGGTGACTCCATTACCTGCAGGTACACTACCGTGCCAGGAGTCGTCCATTCTAAATACTCTTAGAATGCTGTCTAAGTACCCTGATTGGGAAACCATCCAAATCTAGATTTAAAACCATAGATCTAGTAACCAGAATGTCTGATATAATGTCCAAGTCCCATGTGGAGAAACACTGTGTGACGACCAAAGTATAACCGATCGTTGTATAGGAATATCACTTCCTACTCTGTGTATGTCATCCAAATACCATGACAACACACCCTACTACCTTCTCAACAGATCCATCCCCTATTCTGATGAAGTCAAACCTATGACTGTCACATCAGAAATTGATGATCTCTCTCCGCTATATCTGCTTTAGTCTATAAATAGACATAAGCTACCTGTCCACCAATGCTTCCGCTGCTCCCACTGACTACGACAACCCTCTGGCAGAGTCATATACACGTACACTTCTAAAGCCAGTTCAGAACGACGCTATACTCATCCTCCAGCCGGGTCTCGCAGCCTGGAACAACAGCAATGGCAAGTGTGGGTAAACAAGAACCTCCTTGTCACCGTCCTTGAGGCTACTGGAGTACTTCTCGGGTGCCTGAGGTTACCCACCGTATCTGCGTAGTGGCCAATGGAATGTCAAACCAGATTGAATCTTTAGGTTCTTATGAAATCTACAGTAATCGTTTGTTGTTCTGGAATCACTTCCAGTTCTACCATACTCCCACTACTGTTTTCTGAAAAAATCCATTTTTAATAAAACTATGGCGAGTCTAGAACAATATCACTATTGATCTTTCAGATGGTAGAAAGTCAACCCTCGTCATAGCCTGGGTCAACCCACAAACAGCCATTACAGAAACGTGCCTTGAGTTGTCCAGTGTCTGGTTTTAATCATAAGCCGGACAACTCCCTGTGCCTTAACTTCGTTAAGACATGAACTGTTCTATATCCAATATAGAACCAGAGGCACTAATTTAATTTAACCAGATTCAAATCATGCAGCTGTCTCCAGTGCATGTCAATTAAATGGAAAGAGGCCGATCAGCGTTACTCAACTTAGGAATGCTTCCAATTATGAGTAACCTGAAAGAGAAGCAAGTTCTCTTAATCATTACTATCAACTGAACACCATACATAAGTATCTACATCTTCGATCACTTTGAAGAATCCCGATACTTGCAATACCTGGTTCTCTACTTTATTCAAATACCTATAACTTCTCAAAATTCGGACCCTGTGTTTCCACGAAACACCTGTCTAAAAACTAGAGAAATCATAAGTAAACCGAATATAGTACGAGGACCAACCCCTTTATCCTGATGGACCCTGGACAATATACAATACTTTGTATAAGTCCCTTGAGTCTGATAACTCATTCACTGTGTGTCGTAGGTTGAAAACTATACTTATGGTTAAGAAGAATTACACCGCTGTTTAATGCTCCTTACCTAACCATCCACTGATATAGGCAAATGTCGTAGACCTAATTTCAAAAAAGGTATATCTCACTCTATGAAAATAGACGTACAGATATATCAATTTGAAATTGGTGCATAACAGCGGATATTCAAAACCAAATATTTGCCGACCGGCAAACTACCCAGGTGACTTCCTCAAATATCACCAATTACAACGAATCCCGATATAATGAGGATGATCACCCAATTCCCAAAAACTTACTCCCACTCATCATCTGTAAAACCATACAGATGTGAGAATCCTACCTGGTAAATACATACCCTGGAGCAAGTGTCTAACTGCGAAATCAGTTTTCCTTTAACAGTACACAGTGAAACTGAAACATTGAAATGTTTCGATGGGGTATCCCGGTATTCCTAGTAATGCCTCTTCCATTATCCAGATTCACAACTGTAACCGTGTAATTCTTTGCCACCTCTCCAAATCCCTTTATATGTCTTTAGTCATTACCTTCTGCACACCCCTTCAGGCCAAATGGTTTTCTTCCTTCCCTACCGTTCGGCACCAGCCTATGGTTTGGAAGAAGACTATCCAATAAGCATAATAGGTGTACTGTCCTAATCCTAGGAACACTCGCAAAGCGAGAGAATGTGAAGATAAAAGACAACCGAATAAACCTTATTCCTATTTCTCCGGAACCAGAATCCATCCCTGAACTGGAACAAGTTCCTTTCGAATACGTATATAACCATACGATGGAGTATCCAATAAACTGTGGATCTTCGTAGTGATACGGAGTGTCCTGGAGAAATACAAAGGTGAAATGGGAGTGGTAATGAAATACTTGGTTTGGTCGTGAATAGCAGTCGCAATTTAATTTGCCCTCCTTCTAATCCCTTTCTTTGTCTTTACATAATACCTTCTGTACACCATCGTTAGGCTAATTGGTTTTCTTCATTCCCTACCGGTCGGCACCAGCCTATGGTTTGGAAGAAGACTATCCAATTTGCGTAATAGGTGTACTGTCTTCTAAACCAAGGAGCACTCGCAACCTGAGAGAAGGTAAAAGGAAAAAAAACAACTAAATAATCCTATCCGTTTTCTCCAGAATTCCTTGCTGATTTTTTTAGGTATTTTTAATTCAGAAAAAATCACATTATTAGAAATTGTCCAGAGAGGTGGTTAAATTTGCGTTTCGGGTTTCGATCGGGGTTTTAACTCCGTATACAAGTCGCTTAATGTTCTAGCTAGGCTCTGATACCACTGTAGGGTTACTAGGCACTCTAACAAGGTTCTACAAAGCATCAAACATGCCCGATTAAAATTTTAGCCGTGCCTAACAACCCTAAACAAGATCTTTGCTAGAAAATTAGGTTTTCACATGCAAGTAAATAGCATCTATGACTAAGTGAATACGAAAAACAACCTTTGTAGATCGGTCCTTCACTTCATTAGCTCTTGTTGAAGTCCCTTCGCTGCGATCGTGGTTCTCCCGGACTCTTGCATGGTTCACGAGGCGAAAGAAGCGTCCTTGCTTGAAGTCTTCGAGGCCAAAGATGATCTACGTCGAGGGAATATCAACTCAAGCTACTACTTCACTAACTAGAGAATTAGTGAAGTAAACACCCTATACTAAAGTGCTAGTCTAGTAGAGGATGGAGAAATAGGAAGTGGGTTCTCTTTAGAATTTTATTTCTCACAATCTATCACTCTCTTTTTAAAGCCCTAGTAAGCTTTTTCTTTTTGTTCAAAGAAGAAGAAGATAAACAAAAGAAATAGATGAGGATAATGATCAAGTGAGTGAGCTAACCATGGTGAGTGAGTATCATATACTGACTCATGTAGAGACATAACCATAGCTATTCCAAAATGGTTAGGTTAATAAAAATCTAAAGTAAAACAAAGTTAGTGGACTTTGTCAAAGCATCCACAAGCTTCTACAAGCTTCATGCTTTTGACCTAAGCTCCACTAATTTGTAATTACCCTAAATAAATATAAACCACCATGTAAAAATAGAATGGTGTATGTCTTGACACCCATGTACGATGTATCATCAACCATGATACAAAAAGAAAACACATTTTAATATATATCACATATATATTAAATTTGTGCACATGTGAGAAAAACCCTTAAGTGAACAAGTGTTAGTTAATATAAACTAGTATATCTAATATACAATTATACACTAAATTATTAAATCAACACTTGACTTAATAATCCGGTCATATCTTATATAACCCACTAACATCCATTGTATCGACTTATCGAATCAACACTTGATTCGATAACCCGGCTATATCATATATAACCGACCGATACAAAAAGTCGCGAGAATAGAATACGGTATCACATACACGCATTATTCTCGGTCCCGCACATATCACATACGCGCTCCTATTTCGTTTTGCCTGAGCCAGTAAAACCTCTATGTAGGACTCTAAAGACTCGTCAATACGCCGGCAGTAGGTGATGATCACATCAAGCACCCATAAGCCGTCAGCGGTACTAGCTGGACATAACGGCTACCCGGGCATTAAGCGATCAGAAGATCTGCATGCAAGCCCGTTCCAACTCCTGTAAAAGCCTGCCGGTAACACTTCCCGTACAGTCCGGTCTCCTCGTCTGATATGTCGCATATTAAGTCTAGGGGTGGTAATCGTCAGACCCCAATAACTGATAAGTCGTGCCGATGTGAGGCTCATAACGGGTCGAGAAACTACTGGTAACACTTACCAGTAAATCTCTATATCAGCCCTGGCCAGGGACTTCCCTGTTATGGCCAATCGAGCACAGCGCAACATCAACCCCCTGATTGGTGTCAAAAATTGTAATTACCGCAATCAGAAACGGCGTCGCTTCGCAGCTAGCCGGTGAGTGCGGGTCGATCCACAAAGACGGGTAAATTCCTTTTATGTGTTTTAACGAGTTAATTCTATTTGTCATTTTGGTTTTATAAAAATCTAGATCTAAAACTTAATTAATCTAATTTAAATTCTTGCTAGGGTTAGGCTTAGAGGAAGTTTTGGAGATTGAGGTTTCCTCACCGCTTTCAATGCCGTATTTTAGATCCATTAGGTGTTATAGTAATTATCGATAAAGTGGATACGACTCTTTTGGGAAGATGTTTTCTTCCTCTAGATTCGTATCCTTCCTTTGTCGTTAATTACCCTAACCCCCATGGAAAACGCGTGCAACCGGGCCTTTATACTGCGGTTCACCGTTACCTCGAGGGGTAGGGTGCCGCAGGGAGCGGTTGTGCGCGCATGCATGGAGTTCTTTATGGGTTAGGAATTGAAAGGGGTGAGATGTCTCATCTCTCAACCCTTTCCCTAAGGCTAACCCTAACAAGCGAGGAGACTACTCGCTCATTAGGGGATGAAATAACATTAAATTAAAAGAACAGAAATAAAATACTTACTAATGGTGATGGCTCCCTCCAAGCGATAAAGAACAGATCTGAATGTCACTTCCAGAATTTCTGAATTTTATTTATTGAAAGAGGCATACAATTTTTAGATCTAAAATTACAATTTATAGAAAAATAGGAAACCTAGGGTTACAGACTCTCGCACATGCGCAATTACTGATTTGCCCCCTAAAAATCCTTACATCTGCACCGACGCACCGACGCTTTAAATTTCCACCGACAAGCTTTCTGTAAGGCCGCGGATTCACGACGCCAGGCAGGGTTTGGCCGCGGTTCCGCGGCCAAAGAAAGGAGTTGGGCCTTGTTCTTTTTGGGCTTGGTTCAGTGGCTCTGTGGGCTTCTTTTTCTTCACTTATTTTCTCTTTTGGGCTTCTGGTTTTCCTCCAGATGTTTCAGTGAACACTTTGTAAGTATCTTTTGACCGTTTGCTTTAACATTTTGGACCTTGCATTGTTCTTCATCTAGGCTAGACTAGGATCCGTCTAGTAGTTGGTCAAAAGTCCCTTTTTCTGTTGTTTTGTGTCTTTTTCACTGTACTTGCTCCAGAAACCTGTATCCTGTAATATGCAACAAACGTGCGTCAAGAGTACCTGTTTATTTATAAAAAGGGTAAGAATATGAGAATGATAAATGCAATATTATGGTCTGAACAAATACCCCCAAACTTACCTTTTGCTCGTCCTCGAGCAAACTTATTATTTTATTCTCTAAAAAAATCCTAACCGTACTTTCGCAGGGAAACGCGATTGCACTGAGCTCGTGCAACAAGCCGTTAAACCTCTAGGTGTCCCTAGTAGGAGGAGTGTTGTCTCCTGAGGGTTTTCAGCGGATACTACCCACAAAATCCTATCAATTCAGCCCATTAACTTTTGTTCTCCAATTAGGTCTTCTAATAAGGAATTCTATTATGTTCTACTTGTAAATTATCCACCCATATTCTTCACGCTTCCTCATTATTTAACTTAAGATTATATATGTTATGTAGACCTACTTAGCTTTCGGCATCTCTTAAGTTTTCCTTCTAGGGTTACATCTCCACTTAGGAATTTCTATCAACTCTATTAAAGATACAAGTTCTATTCTTCATTCCTTTCTCTTATCTAAATTCCAATCATATATCCCTACGTGTGTGTATATATTACCCCTACACTTGGAAATTCAAATCAAGCAATCATACTCTCATCCAAAGCACTTATTAAAATGAAATTTGCTTACACATCCTTCATGCGACCGTTAATACTTCTTGAGGTACCAACGACCGATTACAAAATGCGTTTGCACTTTTAAAGCGTACTTCCTAGTCTTTGCAACACCCAAGGCTTTAGCAGTGACTCCCAAACCAGTTGGTCTAAGGCACTAGGTGATGAAACACCCTCGCTAAATATTTTTTTCTATTTTTGCAGCCTTAAGTAATCACAAAAACCAGTGTCCATTTTTTTCATATCTTTTTCTTTTATTTTCATCGTACTAAGGACTTAAGACAAGAGCATTTCAAGGTCTCTTCTACTATTCCAAGTTTCAAGGTGCGTGATTGTGCAATTGTAGGGTATACATTTTCAGAATCTAGACTTAAGCTAGGAACTATTTTTCAAACTTATACTCTAATAAGAACATCAATACTCTTCCCTTGTTTCGACTTAGACCACGAAGTGAACCCAAAATTTGCCTATTTCTAAATAAACTACAAGGCATATACTTTCTACTGTTAAACTTTAAGGAAGGTTATTTTTAGGGTTTTTAACTTACTAAGTCTAAGATCTAGTTGTTCCTAACCAGTTAACCTATTTGTCAAACTCATGTCAAATAAGCCAAAATTGAATACATTAATTTTTTATAATTTTTGAAATTTTTCAAATTTTTATGGGTTTTCAAATAAGTATGCAAATGCAAAAATATGTACCAATGAATGCGAAGGAAGAAGACGTACCGAGCGTACCCCCAAACTTGAACTTGACAGTGTCCTCACTGTCATGCTAAACCAAGAGGGTCAAAATACCGATACTCCCCTGTTTATTTATTTATATTTTTTATATTGTTAAGAAAAACAAAAAATATATACAAAAAGACCCTCCCCCAAACTTCATTTAAACTATGTTAGACATTACTACCAAACTTTGCATCGGCCAAAAGTCAATACCAACCATTTAAAAAATTTATTAGTAAAGAATATTGGTTGGTGGAAAAATAAGTTGTGGTGGTCCGCAAAGAATTTGGGAAGATAGAAGTAGTGGTATGGGAGGTGTGGAGGTAAATATACAGGTGATGGTGATGCATCGAAACGAGAATGTAAATGATCAGCAATCAGTGGAGTGTTGGCATTCTCGTACCTTATTAAAAGAAATGGGGGTATTTCAACTTCTAAGGGAGGAAGTTGACTCACCATAATACCCCCAAGATGTTCCTGTGGGTCCTCTATTGACATGGCATCATCCATCAATTGTGTATGATATTCACTTATGAGGGAACTGATCTCCTCGATGTCCGCCATAGTACAACTGAAAACTTGCCGCCTATCTTGTAAGACTTTTAAAATAGCGTTCTCACCTATGTAAGCGTATCTACGGTGAGATGGCAAGGGCATGAGTTCGAATTTCTGAGGCGAAAGAACCATTGCGGAATCTACCTCGAACTCAAAGGACTCTAACACAGGTTCGAAATCACTGCAAACAACCGATTCGGATGGTTCGACTGACTCATCAAAAAATTCAAACGACTCATATTCGGGCTGTGAGTCGTCATCATCCAAGAAAGTGAAACATTCATAATCAACATCGGTTGTGTCAACGATATTAGGCTCAAGGAGGGACGCACTAGTGGCGTCAAAACTGCTTTCATCAAATAGAAATCTTTCAAGCTCGCAGTCCTCCTGCGTGATTTCGTGAATAGAGCAAACTTCTCGTGTACTTGTTTTAGGCACGTGGGGCAGACTTCCCATCTTATAAATATTGAACTCACTAGACCTCTTTCCGAAGGATAGAGTCATGGAGCCATTGCGACAATTTATTACAGCATTGGAAGTGGCCAAAAATGGTCGACCAAGAATCACCGGAATTTGGTTTATTGGGTTGGCAACAGGTTGTGTATCCATAACGATAAAATCAACGGGGAATATGAATTCCCCGACTTTGATCAACACATCCTCTAGTTGACCCCTTGGATAGGTGATTGATCGATCAGCCATTTGGAGAGTGCAACGAGTGGGTTTCAACTCTCCAACCCCTAATTGTTCGTACACGGAGTATGGAATCAGGTTAACACTAGACCCAAGATCTAAAAGTGCTCGATTAATTTTCTTATCCCCAATTGTGATTGAAATAGTAGGACAGCCGGGGTCCTTTCGTTTTTGGGGTAAGGTTTGATGGTGGTTAATAGCATTGCTCACTGCACTAGCCACTAGCACTTTCTTGGGTACTTGAGATGCCTTTCTCTTCGAGGTGCACAAGCCCTTTAAGATTTTCGCGTATGAAGGGACTTGTTGGATAGCATCCAAGAGAGGTATATTTATGCTAACCTGCTTAAATATCTCCACAATCTTCTCCACTTGTGTATTTGGTTTATTAGGACTCAATCTGTTTGGGAATGGAGCATTCTGAAAATTTGTTGAGTCAAAAATCTGTGGAGTAGAATGTGGAGTAGGAACGGATCCCGGTGTAGATGTGTTCGTGTTGTGAGAAATGGGTCCGTTCGAGTCAGAAGAAGTAGAGCCATGTGAAGGGTGGAGAATAGGCTCTAAAGAAAAAGGTGAAGAAGGAAGTGAAGAAAATGAAGAAGGGGAAGAAGAACCACCGGCGGGGATGTCATCACTAGTTTCCACATTATTTTGCAACTCTTTTCCGGATCTCAACGTGGTCACCGCATTCACATTGTGATTGTTATATGCGTTTTGTGTGTGACCGGGATTGGGCAATGGTTGAGATGGAAGCTTTCCCTTTTCTCTCTCGCTCAACGCAGCAGTTAATTGTGCAATTTGTGCCTCAATAGATTTGATACTTTGATCGTGTGAGGCATTGTTATTCATTAAAGACTGAACATAACTTTCAAATCTTGCTGCGGATTCTGTAGATTGCTTGAGAAATGCATCTAGACTTTTCTCGAGCGAGCTAACCTTATCATCATTTGGTTGAACTAAATTGTTCGTTTGATTTCTATAAGGTTGTTGTTGGAAAGGTTGCTGGTTTTGAGTTTGTAAGGGTGCTTGTTGTTGTTGTGGAGGAGCTCTTTGAAAATTATTATTCCCTTAGACTTGTTGATTTTGGTTCCAAGCGAAATTTGGGTGACTCCTCCACCCTTGATTGTATGTCGAAGAGTACGGATCGTTTATTTGTCTTTGCTGGAATGCAGCATTGACTTGATCCTGCCCTTGAATGGGTGCATTATAAGGGCACTCTTCGGTGAGATGTGATGGGTTTGAACAACAAGCACAAACAGTTCGTGTGGGTTGAGTAGGGGCAGGAGAAGACGATGAGATTTTTGTCTCAATGGCTTCTAGCTTTTTCATAAGTGAGGCCATCTCGGCCTTCATAGCTATCGACATATCTATTTGATGTATGCCCGCCCTGGATTGACCAACTGAAGAAGATGATGTGGTCTTGGTACTCTCCCACTGAATTGTTTGCTCACTTAGGTCCTCAAGAAACTGCCAAGCTTCGTCGCTAGACTTGGAGAGAAAATGACCTTGACAAATTGTTTCTAGCAACTGCTTCGTTGCTGCGTTCAATCCCTCGTAAAAAGTTTGGCAAAGTTGCCAATTTTCTATCCCATGATGAGGGCATTGAACAAGTAGGTCTTTAAATCTCTCGAAGCACTTCCAGAATGGTTCGGACGGAAGCTGTGAAAACTGTATAATCTCGTTTCGGATTCTAGCAGTTTTATGATGAGGATAGAACTTTTTCAGAAAAGCTCTTACAAACTCGTCCCAATTTCTAATGGAATGTGATGCGGTGCTGTATAGCCACTTCTCGGCTAGGTCACATAAGGTAAAAGGAATGACCCTTAGCCTTATTGCGTCATCACTTAATTGGGTCGTCTTCATCATGCCGCAAACGTTTTGGAATTTATTAATGAAAATATATGCATCTTCGGATTCCAAACCATGAAACTTAGGCAGCATATTGATGAAGTGTGGTTTTATTTCAAAATTATCCCCATTCGCCGGTGGGGGTGAAAGACATGTAGGTAAGGAAGTGCGGACGGGGTAGAAGAGATCCTGGAGCGTGACTCGTGCGGGCGCTACAACAGGCAGAAGATTCGGGTTATTCGCACCTGGCGGAGGTGGAATCATTCCCGTCGGTAAGGTATTATTGGGGTTGAATCCCGACATACCTTCGGTGAAAGAATTTGAATGTGGAGGTAAGGAAGTGGACGGAAGATCGACGAAGGGTTCGTTGGTCGGTACCAACGAAACACGGACTAATCGGGCGTTAGTATCCCTAGTCCAAGATGACATACACTAAAGGGTAGTGCAGTCAGAAAAAAAATAGAAAAACAGAATGTGGGGGTAAGATAACGTCAATGAAGGAGAGATGATGGAAGTGAGGTGCAAGTTTTCTTAGCGGCAAGTTGCATGTTTCGAAAAGATTTTTCTTTATTTTTTTATTGGAAAGTTTTGCAAGACGGTTTTAGAAAACGGACTCGTGACACAAAAAGTATCAACCACACATGCACAATCAGGCCTAGATCTAGGGTTGCCTAGGTCTGCTAGACAGCTCCTAACTAGGACTAGAAATAGACCTCAAACCGCCTCTTCACGGACAAATACGGCCAGGTAAGTGGGAAGGAACCACCACTACAGTGGGCCAAATTAATAACCACTAGTCTAGACACCGCAATGTCGGTTAGGATAAACGGTCGATGCCTACCCTAGTCCTTTTCCTATTGAGCTCGCTGTCCTTAGGTCTGAGTCTAATCTTTTTTAATTAAAGGTGGTCGATGCAAAAAATGCTTTAGGTGTTTTCTGGGGTCCTGGGAATGGTGATGAAATCCCCACCCAATCTGAGTTTGGTCAATTAGCCCCTTAGAATCCGGTTAAATTATGCAAAACAGATAAAATTTCACTTGCAATCAGAATTTTTAGCGCGGCGCAAAGAAACCTGCAGAAATCTGTTATTTAGAAGGGGAAGAAAGACTCTTTACGCAAAGAAATCCTGCAGAAAGATTTTTACAGAGAGATATACTTTAGGTTGCAGAGGGAAGAAAGAGAGACAAACCCACAAAAAGTTGGTGCGCTGACGTGGCAGGAGGAGCGCAGATCCGCGGCAGTTATAGGGTTTAGGCCGCGGATGGGCGGCGGAATGATGGGATCAGCCTCTGGAAAAAAATTCACTGCTCTGGACTTGCAATTTCTCTCTGTTCTTATGTACCAAATTTTTATTTGCCCTCTGTAAAATTCCAGATCCGTGATTCTTCGCTGTTCCTGCAAGATTCAAAAGATACACCCTTCAAACCGATCAAATTTGATTATTTTTTATTTTTTTAATATTTTCAGATTTTTATAATTTTTAAAATTTATATCAACCCGAAAATTCACAAAAAGAAAGATTACGCCGTCCCCGGCAACGGCGCCATTTGATTAGTGTCAAAAATTGTAATTACCGCAATCAGAAACGGCGTCGCTTCGCAGCTAGCCGGTGAGTGCGGGTCGATCCACAGAGATGGGTAAATTCCTTTTATGTGTTTTAACGAGTTGATTCTATTTGTCGTTTTGGTTTTATAAAAATCTAGATCTAAAACTTAATTAATCTAATTTAAATTCTTGCTAGGGTTAGGCTTAGAGGAAGTTTTGGAGATTGAGGTTTCCTCACCGCTTTCAATGCCGTATTTTAGATCCATTAGGTGTTATAGTAATTATCGATAAAGTGGATACGACTCTTTTGGGAAGATGTTTTCTTCCTCTAGATTCGTATCCTTCCTTTGTCGTTAATTACCCTAACCCCCATGGAAAACGTGTGCAACCGGGCCTTTATACTGCGGTTCACCGTTACCTCGAGGGGTAGGCTGTCGCAGGGAGCGGTTGTGCGCGCATGCATGGAGTTCTTAATGGGTTAGGCATTGAAAGGGGTGAGATGTCTCATCTCTCAACCCTTTCCCTAAGGCTAACCCTAACAAGCGAGGAGACTACTCGCTCATTAGGGGATGAAATAACATTAAATTAAAAGAACAGAAATAAAATACTTACTAATGGTGATGGCTCCCTCCAAGCGATAAAGAACAGATCTGAATGTCACTTCCAGAATTTCTTAATTTTATTTATTGAAAAGAGGCATACAATTTTTAGATCTAAAATTACAATTTATAGAAAAATAGGAAACCTAGGGTTACAGACTCTCGCACATGCGCAATTACTGATTTGCCCCCTAAAAATCCTAACATCTGCACCGACGCACCGACGCTTTAAATTTCCACCGACAAGCTTTCTGTAAGGCCGCGGATTCGCGACGCCAGGCAGGGTTTGGCCGCGGTTCCGCGGCCAAAGAAAGGAGTTGGGCCTTGTTCTTTTTGGGCTTGGTTCAGTGGCTCTGTGGGCTTCTTTTTCTTCACTTATTTTCTCTTTTGGGCTTCTGGTTTTCCTCCAGATGTTTCAGTGAACACTTTGTAAGTATCTTTTGACCGTTTGCTTTAACATTTTGGACCTTGCATTGTTCTTCATCTAGGCTAGACTAGGATCCGTCTAGTAGTTTGTCAAAAGTCCCTTTTTCTGTTGTTTTGTGTCTTTTTCACTGTACTTGCTCCAGAAACCTGTATCCTGTAATATGCAACAAACGTACGTCAAGAGTACCTGTTTATTTATAAAAAGGGTAAGAATAGGGGAATGATAAATGCAATATTATGGTCTGAACACCCCTAATACCGGGAGAGACGAAAACCCCTCCTATCGCTCATTGCCTCCATGTGACTCGGTACTGTACGCAAAAACCACCGTTTTACACGCCCTCATGGACATGGTAAGGTGGAAATCAAAGCACAGTGGGAATCACACAAGACTCTATGACGATCTCGGGTCTCCAGACTAACCTGCATAAGTATCACCAGAGAACTGCCATCTGACGTGAGGTATAATACCATCTGGGAGTTCTCGGCGTGTCCGTCCAGTGTACCCAGTCTCCACTGAGCACCCGTATACCATCTCTGATGTCAAAGACCAATGGATATGGGATCATCCATTGCCCATCTCATGGGTCGAGAAGCGTATACGCTAGTCTACTCTGGTATATCGATGCCCTGTCTCGATACACCTATGACTAGGAACATTAAAGGATGTACTTATGGACTACCATGGCTCCACTAGTATGATCTGCATCATAGTCCAGGTAGTCAAGTACACATCCTAAGGGCTTTACCAACATGTAACTATAAGACAGTATCAAGAGACAAGTATACATGTTAAGATAAAGAGCAACCAGATAGCATACTATCATATCGAGCAAGAAAGTCCTCTCTATATATGTCCAAGTATCCAATATAATATACATCATCTGTACAATACTGGCCTCTACGGCATACATACAACTAACAATAAACACCTGATACGAAGGTACAAAATTGACCTCAAATGCAATAGATATGCACAAATCGCAAATCAACACAACGGTGTATAAAATATATATATCAGGTGCGAAACTATGCGCAAACATGCAAATACCCAATAGGTGCAGCCATGGTGCACGAAATCAATATCAGGAAACTCGTCATCAAAACTCAAATCCAAGCGATATAAGAGTGATACTCGGATCGCAACGCAAATCGCAACAAAGGACATCGAGGTACACCTCCTACAATGTCGAAAAAATAAATCGGTGCGCCTAAAAACCTACAGAACAAGAATATCCGCTCGCCTACTACTCACGGTCTGGCGTCCTCTGTCTCTGGGTACTCATCTTCTCCTCGAATTACCGATTTCGCAATCCATCGGCTCATCGGCCCTGTCAGCGGTGCTAACGGGGACGATTCCGCTCTAGCACTTCTCTGGTCATCTCTCGGTCAATCATCATGACCACTCGTAAAGCAGCACGTTGCTGGCGTCGGCCTCTGGTCCACTGACTATACGTGACACATCTGATCCTGGGTGCAAATCTCTTTGCAGCAGTGTCCTGGAAGGAATCCTGCTCAAGGTCTCTTCCGATCTCGCCAATGCCGAACTGTACGGAGGCTGGTACTCTTAAATAATCTTTTCTCATTTTCTGGACATCTGCGTGTTCCGCACACATTTCCTCGGAAACTGGCCGTATCCCAACGCCTCTGTAAGTATATCAGGTCTCTGATCTCGACGGGGAGTAATAACAGCTCGTCGGCGTCTCGCACGAACCTCTGGTTCCACTTGTCTTAATCGTTGTCCAATATGACGTCACGCCATGCTTTCTGCGCACTGCAACTGTTCTCGGACACGGTCAATCCGGAGTCTCTCGCACGGACTCGAAATCGCGTACTCTATAGCTTCATCATTCCGTAAAAGATATCTGGCCGAGCACGTCCTCGGGAACTCGTCCGAACCATCGGAGGAATACTCAATACTCGTCCGTCCTCGATCAACTCACAACGCATCTGGATGAGGTCCTCCATCCCAAGCTGGTCAGCCTGCTGATCTCTTATCACATGATATCTGGACGACGTCAAACATTTTGATCGAGTCATTGAGGTCCCAAAATTTCCCGAAGGCTCAACACCTGAGCGCAGTCTAAAAATATCTGGTACATACCACAGTACCTCTGGACCAGCCGTAGAAGGGCAAACCCAACCCTCACTGATGGCACCGCTAAACTGCCACAAACCTAAGGTTCAATGCGGTTCCATGGTCATCGTGTCGAGTTAGGGTTTCATTCTTCTAGAGGGTCCACAGAATTACCTGCA
This sequence comes from Agapanthus africanus, assembly GCA_030015575.1. NCBI lineage: Eukaryota > Viridiplantae > Streptophyta > Magnoliopsida > Asparagales > Amaryllidaceae > Agapanthus > Agapanthus africanus. The sequence continues at coordinate 131,874,946 of JASDDO010000010.1, forward strand.
TGTTCCTCCGAACACTTTAAACTTAGGAAAAATCGTTTCCTTACACTCGTTCGAACCTTTTTAACTTCGCCTATACAACATGTGAATACCCTTCGCCCGCATGCCAAACAATGCCTCAATGCTCCAGGAAAGGCAATACATCGGCGGTCATCACTGGATCGGTCTTCTCTAGGTCTGAGTAAGATTCTCTCCACACTGGAAATTTTCAACTCAACTGGGCCTGCGTCGGCGCATCAATTTGACGAATCACCTTCGTCTCTCAATCGGGGTAGACTAGCTATCATCTGTCGCATTTCTTCCTAGAAGCTCCGACGATCTTAGCTCGTAATATCTGGAAGAGACATCCCATCATCTCAGCAATAGCCGGGTCACCTGTCTGCACGGTAGGCGACATCAAAATCTATGAGGTATGCTGTACATCTACAGTCCTCTCGCAACTGGCAGCTCTAACAATGGCCCAATCATCCGGTGTAAAACCAAGCACCTGCCTCCATAAGAGGTCACAACATAACGCTACATCGAGACGTTCCCATGTCACCAGAAAACACAATGGTCAGCCCTCGTACCAGACGAGCTCGCCGTGACCGCAACACTAGCAGCAGCTCAACTGCGATCAAACCATAGTGACAGAAACCTCAATCGAGTATCATTGAAAGCAGATCAACGGCATGAGAGGAAACGACAGATCCAGAATGGATACATGATCATAAGAAGGAACATCATCAATGAAGGTATGATCACGGAACAAATAAAATCAAGGATCTTAAATGGATGTATAATCATAGGTACGAAGAGAATCATAAGTCTCAAAAATATGTACATCCTAAGGTTTCTTAAGTGGAGCATCGTATCGTAAATATGCCGCGGAACATACGTACGGTATGCCACTCTACTCAAGCTACCTACTCCATCAATCAGGGTCAGCCTATGAAACGAAAGTTCGGGTCTAATACCCCCCGTCCAAGTCTATGTTCCGTAAGGTCAAGCCTAGGTTCTGAAATACACACCCGTCCTAGACTCCGCATAGTCAAACATAGACTCGAACAAGGTTAAAACTAGCGCTCTGATAACAACTTTGTCACGACCTGAAATATTATCTCGTGACCTGCACTTGAATCACGCAACGTCTAAGGCATAACGGAATTCAAGTAAGCTGAAACCCAGAAATCTAAACCTTTAAGAAAAAAAAACAGGAGGTGAGGTTTTGAAATGAAGGTATAATGAAATCAAGTTTTCTTAATGTATAGAAAGAAACATGAATGATCCAAGTGAAATTTACTAGTTTGAAAACATGTTTCGTCTTTTGTAAAAATTTTGGCAGCACCTCCTTTGTATATTTTGATCCAAAACCACAAATATATAATAATGATAATGGCATCCCCAAGCGGGAGCTAGCTCTTCGCCAAACGGCGGATCACAACCACGCAATACAGTATAAATAAGTATACAATGCCCAACGGAAAAGATCACCACAAAAAGATAAATAAATAAGCAAGACATCAAAATCACAAGTAGCGAAAAACCCCTCGCTCTAAGTCTCGCAACCACAATCCCACTAAGTCTCATTACTTATACAAATTACTAATTTTGATTGATGGAGTTAACTAGATACAATAATGAAATGTAGATACAAGAGTGGGAATGATACAATGTCCCACCTACCAATGCAAAACACCCGAATGCAACTGTGTATCAGCGAAGCCGCTACAGATCCAAGAGGTCAACCTGCAAGAACTGTGGAACAACGGGGGTGAGTTGCCAACTCGTGAGTAGAAAAATATCAACAGATGGAAATCGAATAAACAACGACTCCTAGGTCAACTATATCATAAAGGTAATACTATGATATCTAGGGTGACCGGGTCGGTATATGTGCCAATAAGGTAGTCAATACCTATATGCATGTGGATAACATCCAACAGTAATAATCAATGCATGTATATAGATCTCGTCCAACTATAAACAAGGTATGTATGCATGTGGATCTCGTCCACCCAAAATTAATGTCTGTATGCACGTAAATATCATAAATGAGTGTGCATGAAAGTATGAGGATATATATCAACAGTGTCCTTCCCGACACATCAAAATCATGGAACCTGAGTGCCTAGCATCGACACTAGAAAACATCATGAAAACCCTGCCCAACATCGGCACGTAAATCCTCATATATCGCGCCTTGTCAGTATGGATCGGCCCACGGGCTCCGTCAGTCCAGAACGGCCCATATCATCTCTCGACTCCGGTCGGTATCCTCCGGATATCCACCGAGCCCAAATACTATCACCGGTAGGTAGTAGTCCCTCTTCCAGGTTCACCGTATACTACACAGCGATCCGTTCTCGCCCCGGGGTACCATACCGAGTCCACCATGTACCCGCAATCAGCCTCACCCGCCTCCTCGAATCGGGTTTCACATGTCACTCTCAGAACCGAGAAAACACATGGTGAATGCACTGAAATATCATATCAGGAGAAACCGGGTTTTTAAAACAACACATAATCTCTTTTAAAATGTCCACGGTTCTCAAATCCAGAAATCTCATGAAAACAACATATCTCAATGCGTAAAATCATAGAGCATGATGCATGCGACATATAATAGAAATGTAAGCATATCCGTGTGTCATGCAACATGGAATAGTGATATGACATATTAAGGGAAAACCGCTCTTTTAAAATGATTCCAGTTTTTTAAAATATAACACGCGGTTCCCAATTTTTACAATAAAACAAGTTATCTATAAAGGTACAATATGAATATGCGCAGGTGTAGATTTACCAATGTATGTGTGCACAAATATGGATATACGAATGTGTATATCCGCAAGTATGGATGTATCAATGTATATGTGCACCAATATGGATATACGAATGTGTATATCCGCAAGTATAGATGTATCAATGTATATGTCATGATGCAGCAACCCTACTGTGTAGTGACGTGGCAATTATCGATGATGAAGTGTGTGAGCCGGCAAATCTGTGTACGTGTAAAATACGCATCATTGATAATGGTGCAAGTGTACTAGCACAGGTATAAGCAATGCAGTGGAAATGATATGAATGCAGCATAAGGGAAATCATATGCAAATACTGACGGGTATACGTATCTAATATGACCAAGTCTGGGAATTTATCAATCGGCATCCAGCCTAACAACATCGCGTACGGTATGATCCATCGTACGACAACCTCTAGTCAAGGGTAAGGATCAATCATCAAGTCAAACTAATCACGCACGGAAAATCATCGTACGGCGGCATTAAGCTAATAGGGATCCTATCATCCTATAAGACAAATGTGGGTACGTCCTAATAACACATACGGCCTATCATCCAAGATTCACAACATTCCATATATATATATATATATATATATACCTATGTCCCAGGCCACATCCGCAATAATCTCATATCAGGGGACCGACAGGGTATAAATCATCTCGATCGACTCGCATCCGTATACCAACATATCATCATATCCGTCTTATATTCTTTCATCGCATTTATATCACACATCGAATCGAATTCACATAAACATTCTATCTCTACTAAGTATAAGTATCGAATCTAACATACACACCAGAACCATACAAGCAGATTTTAAAAGAAGTGAATCGTAGTTTTGAAAATAGGGGTTACGGTGTTTTAAGGAAAAGATATCATTTTAAAATCCGTAACATCCCTCAAGGTATATATTTAAAAGATACATGCGATTCTTCGGTTTAGAAAAAGGTATGGTTCGGATGACGCATCTACATCGACTATCAAGTCCTACAGTACCCTAAACGGCAATATCGCTAAATATCATTCTATGATAGTAGTAACATATCACTTCTAACTATCCTCTAGTTTCTAATATGGTTTCATAGCTATCTTCATTCTAACCCTAGTTTCCTAATCTAGGTTTCCTAACCATATTCTATAATCAGTTTTCCATCAATACATTGTGGGGGTGTGACTGAATGAAATCTCGGTGTGTCGGTAGAAAATGTGTATAGAAATCACAACCAAAGAATTTTTTTACCGCAATCAATAACGGTATCGATTGTAGCGCGTTAGCGAGTGCGGATCGTCCATAGGGAAAGTGAGATCCGTTCGAATTTGAATTAGATGAATTGAAAATTAAAGAAAAGAGAAAAGGCAATTCAATTCAAGTTTTATAAAATTGAAGTTGAAGAATTAGAAAAATCTAGATCTAATAACAAGAAAACATTAAAATCAAGAATTGAGATGTGATGATTTCCAATCGAAATATCAAGAATCGAAGTGAGGCTCGTAGGAATCGATCGGATCTATAGATGTGATGAAAACTATTGATTACGTTTTCATATCCATCGATGAATTGATACTAGATCGATGATGATCAACGAGAATTAGGTATTTCTTGTGAAACTAGGGTTTCATCTTCTATCCCTTGTTCCTTCGTTGATATCATTCACATTCTAGCCTCTAGTAAATTCAAGAATCGATCGTAAATCCCTAATTTCGAGCCAAAACTATCAAGAAAGCATCGCATCAAAACTAGGTCATCGATTCTTCAATTTGCTAGGGTTTACAAACTCGTAGGACTTAAGAATTGTAAAAGAATCTAAATCATCATCGTCTATTGATCGTCTCAACTCCTTCACGAGCGGAGTTTTACTCAAACATCACAACACGAAATACAATCACAAATTGAGATCGAATCATGATGCAAGAATGTAAAGAAAGCAAGATATAGAAATTTCACCTTTATTTATCAACAATTTTGTTACAAATCTCTCGAAATCTACAAGAGTAAGAAACTTGATCGTTGAATTTGGCGTCGCTCGGCTGCTTGAGCCGCGGATCTCCGTGGATCGCTTGCTCCGATGAAGTCCGGCGTCGCTTTCTAAAGGATCGAAGGCTTCATTGCTTGATTTGGTACTCGGAATTCTTGATCTTGGCTTTGGAATTGGAATTAGGGTTAGGGTTTTGAGGTTACAAGTTGTGTCACTCAACTTGTGGGAAGAATTGTTGAACAACCATAACCCTAGATCTAGGTTCCCTTTTATAAGCCATCAAAACCCTAGATCTAGAATTCAAATTTCAAATTTCCCTCCAAATGTTTGTTAGAGAGAGGCTTTTAGAAATGGTTTGTTGGAGGGAAGCTTCTAGAACTAGGTTGTTAGGCCGAGCCTTCTAGATGAAGCCATGTGGAGTTTCTGGAGAGTTCTGGAAGCTTGGCCGTTAGAAATAAGGCATTTGCTGAAAATGGAGATGCTGATGTCACCATATAGCCGCGGATCCATGGCGCCAAGGGGGTTCTGGCCGCGGATCCGCGGGTCTGCTGAAGCCTTGGGCTATGAAAGTCTATGGTATCTCTTGGGCTGACATTTGGGCTTTTCTAAAATATGTGAAATCTCATTTGGCTTTCTGTATCACTGCCAGATCTCAAATCTTTGAGTTGGCGTATCTTTTATCAGCACTTTTGACAATTTTGGCTCGGTTCCTGAAATTTCCTGCACAGACTTCGAAACAAGTGTTGCGCTACACAAGAATGATGCGATGCCATGATAAACACACAATTTCCCTCAGAAATGTCGGTTTTAGTATACAACAAAGGTAATCTGGTATTTTACGACTGTTTTGCTAATATGTGTAATATGCAAACCGAACACTACTAGATGAGTGCAAATGGTAGGGAAATTGTCGTGTTAAAAATGCAATATTTTCGACTGATCAAATTCCCCCAAACTTATTTTCGGTCGTCTCAAGCGAACTGTTTTATTAAAAAGAGAAGGAGAAAATAAAGAAAGAGAAAAATTAACTAGCACACTTTCGTAGGCAACACGATTGCACTGAGCACGTGCAACAAGCCTTTAAACCTCTAGGTGTCCCTAGTAGGAGGAGTGTTGTCTCCTGAGGGTTTTCAGCGGATTGCACCCACAAAATCCAATAATAAAAGGAAGACCGTGAAAATTACATATAAATATAGGAATCGTAAAAGAAAGACTTTGAAAATTAGGGTTTCCAACTATGCTAGCTTTTCGGTTGTCATGAGCCCTATCTTAATAGTCATGAAAAGATGTTAGAAATCACATCATCCCTCAATAAAACATCATCTTTATTCTTCATTCCTATCTTTCTTCCAAACATCGATCATATCACCCTACGTGTGTGTAAAGAACATCCCTACACCCGGAGAATTCAATTCAAGCTATCATACTCTTGTCCATCTTTCTCGGTACTTTTTAATTAATCAATATTTAGATTTGCTCACACACTTTCATGCGACCGTTAATACTTCTTGAGGTACTAACCGACCGATTACTCATGTGCTTGCTTATTTGGTGTATTTCCTTGTCTTGCACCACCTAAGGCTTAGCAGTGACTCCCAGACCAGTTGGTCTAAGGCACTAGGTGAAGAGGCACCCTCGCTATTTTTTTTTATTGCTGTCTTGGCGATAACAAAACCAGTGTTCATTTTTCTCACAACTTTATATTTTATTCATTTTTTATTTCCTTCATACTTTGGCTTTTAGACAAGAGCATTTCAAGGTATCCTCTACTATCCCGAGTTTCAAGACGTGTGTAAGTGAGAATAGCAGGGTATCAACGTTCAAAATGTTTGGCTTCCAGAATAGGAACTATTTTTCAGACTTATTTTTATTCTCAGATTAGTGACTTCCTTCATCTTACTAAACCTTGGGACAACGGCTCATAACTACTTATTACTAGTTCGTTTAAGAAAACTTCTAATTTTCTTGGTTTTCTTAAATTTTTCCAATCTTTTGGATGTAATTTTTCACTATCTAATCTTTTATTATCTTATTTATGTACAAATTTTATATTTTTTAAATTTTTATAGGTTTTGAAAAATGTTTTGTGCTTATGCAAAATGACATGCAAATGATGCGAAAATAAGCACAAACCTCCCCCAAACTTGTTTTCAACAGTGTCCTCACTGTTGCCATGCGCTATGTCTTCAAAAAACCTGTAAGCTTGGGAGGAAATTTATTAATGGGGGCAAAATATTTAAGTGAAGATCCTCCCCCAAACTTATTTTTGGCTCATCATTTTGTAAAAAATTTTCTTTTCAAGGGCCAGATTATACCCCCCCTGCAAACTTGAGTTAAGCCATGTTAATCTTTGAAAATCACATGAGGGGGTCAAGAATCCTTGGTCGATGCCAAGCTTTGCAAAGACCGATGGTCAACACCAACCATTCAAAGATTTTATCAATGTAGTGCATTGGTTGGTGGAAGAAGAAGTGGGGAAAGGGTAAGTGGTGGAATAGAATGTGTGTGCGTCTCATTTTGGAGAGACGATGCAGTGAATGTGATGGATTGCTCGCATTCTTTTTACAGTTCAGAAGAAGGGGTGGAGGTTCAATTTCATTGTTTTGATGTGGATTCATCTCAACACCCGTGTCATCCAAAAATGCGATTTCATCAGCGAAGATCTCCTCAAAAGTTTCATCAATACCCCGGAGAATAATGTCATCATAAGGCGCGGGGTGATCTTCAGACTCTAAAAACAGTTCATAATCAGTGTTAGTTGTTGACCCGGACTACTCGGTGGAAGAGTCCGTATGTGTATGATGCATAGTTGGGTCAAACAACAACATATGAAAAGAGTCAAGATCGGTATCATAAGGATCATCAAATTCGCTGCTGTTGACATCCATTAAGTCGACAGAACAGACCTGACCAGTAGGATCGGAGGGTACACTTCCCAACCTGTAAATGTTCAGTTCTATTGACCTATTCCCGAAGGATAGGGTCATAGAACCCTTACGACAGTTGATGATAGCGTTGGTAGTGGCCAAAAAGGGGCGACCTAAAATCACCGGAATTTGATTCCGTGGGTTCGCTATAGGCTGTGTATCAATTACAATAAAATCCACAGGGAATACAAATTCCCCGATTTTTATTAACACATCCTCCAGTTCACCCCTAGGTTTTGTGATTGATCGGTCAGCCATCTGAAGAGTGCAATGGGCTGGTTTCAACTCTCTGATCCCTAACTGCTCATAGACTGAGAAAGGAAGCAGGTTAACACTTGCGCCAAGGTCTAGTAGATCACGGTTGATGTGTTTCTCCCCAATAGAAATGGAAATAGTAGGATAGCCAGGATCCTTACGTTTTCTCGGTAATTGTTGGGGGAAGGCCGTGTCTACTGTTTTTGCCATGAATATCTTCTTGGGCACTTGAGTCTTCCTCTTTCTAGTGCACAAGTCCTTAAGAGTTTTCGCATAAGCAGGGACATTTTGGATAGCATCTAGAAGAGGGATGTTGATGTTGACCTGTTTCAAGATTTCAGTGATCTTCTCCATTTGTGGACTTGGTCTGTTTCCCCTTAACCGATTTGGGTAAGGAGCTTGGGCAATAAGGTCGGGGTCCAACACTGGAGAAGATCGTGTGGGTGGAAACGATCTCAGAATAGGAGTGGGGATCGTTTTCGGTGAACTAGAAGAGATGGGCTGAGGTGTCGAGCCTTGTGGGAAACGGAGAATAGGCTCGGAAGAAGGTGGTGGGGTAGAAGAACTTGGGTTAGAATTAGAAGCAGAAGTGGAAGGAAAAGTCTCAGCCGGGGTATCATTGATAGATTTTTCAGTGTCATCAATCGCTTCCCCAACGTGATTGTCAAGCACTCATCCAGATCTCAACGTGATTGCATTCAAATGATGTGAATAGCCAGGATTGGGCAAAGGTTGAGCTGGAAGTTTCCCTTTCTCTCTTGCACTCATTTCGGCTTTTAATTGTGCAATTTGTTCTTCCATCGATTTAATATTCTCATTTTAAGAGACAATGATCTTCATCACATTATCGAAGGAAGATAGCATTTTTGCCATCCCTTGGATGGATTGTTTCAGGAAAGTATCCAAGGTTTGTGCTAGTGCAGAGGTATTATCTGTACCGGTCAATTGCAAAGAGTTTTCATGTGGTGCAAAAGTGTTGGCCGGATTTTGGAAGTTTTGTGACTGGTAGGGGTGCTGACTCAATTGAAGTGGTTGCTGTTGTGGTGGAGGGACCCTTTGGAAATTGTTTTGGGTTGGAACCGTGTTTTGAGATTGTGATTGGTTCCAAGCAAAGTTGGGGTGATTCCTCCAACCCTGATTATATGTGGAAGAAAATGGATCGTTCCTAGGTCTTTGAAAAGCAGCATTGGTATGCTCGTGACTTTGAAACGGAGAATTTCGTGGACATTCTTCCGTCAAATGAGAAGGATCAGAACAGCATCCACATACAGTTTTGGAGAGTGACATTTGACTTAGGGAGGCAACTAAAAATTTGTTTTCCATAGTCTCGAGTTTCTTTTGCATAGCTGAAATTTCAGCTCTAACTCATATGGAAACATCCGATTGGTTATTGCCCCCTAGACGATTGACTCACACCCTCCCACTGTAACGATTTTTCAGCGAAATCTTCTAAGTATTTCCCAGCTTCCCCATCATCTTTGGTCATGAAGTTGCCTTAACACATTAATTCAAGGGTCTGTTTTGTGTTAGGATTAATGCCCTCATAAATGATTCGGCACAGATCCCATCTGGGGATTCCATGATGTGGACATTGAACTAACAGATCTTTAAAGCGTTCAAGACAGTTTAAGAATGTTTCATTTAGAAGCTGGGTGAATTGATTGATTTCGCTGCGGACTCGAGCTGTCTTATGATTTGGGTAGAATTTCTTAAGGAATGCTTTAAAGAATTCTTCCCAATTTGAAATGGAATATGCGGTTGTGTTATACAGCCACTTCTCGGCTATATCGCAAAAGGGAAATGGGAGAAGACGAAGACGCATAGCATCCACAGAAAGCTGTGAAGTACCCATCATTATGCATACATTTTCAAATTTGGTTATAAAGACATATGCGTCTTCAGACTCGAGACCGTGGTATTTGGGTAGAAGGTTGATGTATTAGGGTTTAATCTGAAAATTGTCCCCGTTGGCTGGTGGAATGGAGAGACAGGTCGAAAGAGAACCTCGTGTAGGATAGCACCTCTCTTGGAGAGAGATGCGGGATGGATTATGCGCACCAACGGACGGCGACAGAGTAGTGGTAAAGAAGTTCGATGGAGAAGGATCCATCGATGTGGGTGTGGTGGTGGGTAAAGAAGAAGTAAATGTAGAAATACCGACTTCGGAGTCGATCGGGGGAACGCGGACAAGTCGGGCACTAGAATCCCGTGTCCAGCCTATTTTGCACTAAAGGGTTTAGTACAAGTGGCAGCATTGATATAATTAGGGGAAATGAATGAAGTGTTGGTGTTTGTTTTGAAAATATACGGATTTTTGAAAAAATGATGCGATCACAACAAATACAACAAGCAACCCTAAAATCTAGTAGTCACCTAGGTCAAAGCTCTAGACCGCTCCTAACTGCCAAAAGACAAGTCGCCGGATCAATCCTCCACTGTCTCTTTGTCTCTCCTGTGGCCAGGTAAGTGCCAGGTAAGTGGGAGGTTCTCCACTACGTAAGTAGTGGGCCTAATTAAGTAACCACTAGCCTTCGACACACTTGCCTTAGACACCATAAAAGAAACGCGGATAAGCAATGAATTACCAACGACCTTCTTCTGTCCTAAGTGAGCGCGACGGTCCTTAGAGTCATGTCTAGATTTCTTTTAGTTAATGAGGGTAATGCGGATGAAAATTTGTGATTTTCGGGGCTTAGGAAAGGTAATGAACTCCCCACCTAATCTGAATTTGGCCTTGCCCCTTAATTTCCGTATTAATATGCAAACAACCAAGATCAAAAACACGCACAATTTTAGCTTTTTGCGGCGCTGCGAATTTTGCAAAGAAATGTGCAGAAAATTTTATTGGAGCAGATGAGGGAGAAGATAAGAAAGTAAGAAGATACCTGAGTGAATTTGGTACAACAACCTGCCTGAAGAGCCGCGGAAACGCGGTGGGGGCTGCCTAATGCCGTGGAAAGGAGGGTGGGTATTGGGATCACTGCACAGAAATTTGTGCACAAGCTACTGTTCACCTTGTTAGCTCTCTGGAATGATCAAAAAAATATTTTCCACAGCTCCAATGATTCCAGATTTCCTCGCAACAAATCACAACGAATTGATTAGTGTTTTGCAAAAATTTTGATTTCAAAATTATAATGGAATAAACTTTTCAACTCAAATTTCAAAAAACGAACGAATTAGCGCACTATCGCCGGTAACGGCGCCATTTGATTGAATGAAATCTCGGTGTGTCGGTAGAAAATGTGTATAGAAATCACAACCAAAGAATTTTTTGACCGCAATCAATAACGTTGTCGATTGTAGCGCGTTAGCGAGTGCGGATTGTCCACAGGGAAAGTGAGATCCGTTCGAATTTGAATTAAATGAATTGAAAATTAAAGAAAAAAGAAAAAGCAATTCAATTCAAGATTTATAAGATTGATGTTCAAGAATTAGAAAAATCTAGGTCTAATAACAAGAAAACATTAAAATCAAGAATTGAGATGTGATGATTTCCAATCCAAATATCAAGAATCGAAGTGAGGCTCGTAGGAATCGATCGGATCTGTAGATGTGATGAAAACTATTGATTACGTTTTCTTATCCATCGATGAATTGATACTAGATCGATGAAGATCAACGAGAATTAGGGATTTCTTGTGAAACTAGGGTTTCATCTTCTATCCCTTGTTCCTTCGTTGATATCATTCACATTCTAGCCTCTAGTAAATTCAAGAATCGATCGTAGATCCCTAATTTCGAGCGAACACAATCAAGAAAGCATCGCATCGAAACTAGGTCATCGATTCTTCAATTTGCTAGGGTTTACAAACTCGTAGGACTTAAGAATTGTAAAAGAATCTAAATCATCATCGTCTATTGATCGTCTTGACTCCTTCACGAGCGGAGTTTTACTCAAACATCACAACATGAAATACAATCACAAATTGAGATCGAATCATGATGCAAGAATGTAAAGAAAGCAAGATATAGAAATTTCACCTTTATTTATCAAAAAATTTGTTACAAATCTCTCGAAATCAACAAGAGTAAGAAACTTGATCGTTGAATTTGGCGTCGCTCGGCTCCTTGAGTCGCGGATCTCCGTGGATCGCTTGCTCCGATGAAGTCCGGCGTCGCTTTCTAAAGGATTGAAGGCTTCATTGCTTGATTTGGTACTCGGAATTCTTGATCTTGGCTTTGGAATTGGAATTAGGGTTAGGGTTTTGAGGTTACAAGTTGTGTCACTCAACTTGTGGGAAGAATTGTTGAACAACCACAACCCTAGATCTAGGTTCCCTTTTATAAGCCATCAAAACCCTAGATCTAGAATTCAAATTTCAAATTTCCCTCCAAAAGTTTGTTAGAGAGAGGCTTCTAGAAATGGTTTATTTGAGGGAAGCTTCTAGAACTAGGTTGTTAGCCTGAGCCTTCTAGATGAAGCCACATGGAGTTTCTGGAGAGTTCTGGAAGCTTGGCCGTTAGAAATAAGGCACGTGCTAAAAATGGAGATGCTTATGTCACCATATAGCCGTGGATCCGCGGTGCCAAGGGCGTTCTGGACGCGGATCCGTGGCTCTGTTGAAGCCTTGGGCTATGAAAGTCTATGGTATCTCTTGGGCTGACATTTGGGCCTTTCTAAAATATGTGAAATCTCATTTGGCTTTCTGTATCCCTGCCAGATCTCAAATCTTTGAGTTGGCGTATCTTTTATCAGCACTTTTGACAATTTTGGCTCGGTTCCTGAAATTTCCTGCACAGACTTCGAAACAAGTGTTCCGCTACACAAGAATGATGCGATGCCATGATAAACACACAATTTCCCTCAGAAATGTCGGTTTTAGTATACAACACAGGTAATCTGGTATTTTACGATTGTTTTGCTAATATGTGTAATATGCAAACCGAACACTACTAGATGAGTGCAAATGGTAGGGAAATTGTCGTGTTAAAAATGCAATATTTTCGACTGATCAGGGTGCTATACGTCATCCACCCGACTTCCCCCGTGGATATAGATCTACTCACATTGGTTCTTGTTCGCCGAAGTCGATGACGCCACGCTCCGTCTCTTCAGAATCCATGCGAGGGTACCTACAATAATAAACCATAGCAAAGTGCATTAAAATGAAGGCGGAAAACCAAAACGGTACACGTTTCGCTCATAGGTCAAAACCTATAGCTTTGCATGCAAAACACGACCAAAACCCCTGGTCGTGGACGTCCAAACGCCACACGACGGAAACACAATACCAAATACAAAAATCAAGTCAAAACGAAGTCGTAAAACAATGCACCAACTCATGGAAATGGTCCCAGATTTTACCTTAAGCCAAATTGGTCAATGCATACATGGAGGGTCAAATTTACTGCAGATAATACCCTGGAACCAAACTGGAACAATTTTACCCTACTCTGGCCGCAAATTGCGGCCAGATTGAATAAATCTGTGGCCTGGGTGTTAGGGTTTGGTCTCGTGTCTCAGTGGTAGCTTCCTAGATGCCTGCACGACTCCTAGTAATTGCAAAATCATTTCTAGTGTCCCCGGGTTGGTCCAGATTCCAAAATACCTTCTCAAATCATACATTTATCCGATGTCGGGTTTCTAAATCCGTGTTTTGGCTTCCATCCCCTATTCCAGGTCAGTAAAACATCACTAAGGCTTGCAGGCAGCCACTACACATCACCAATTCAACAACAACTCAACCCTTTACTAGGGTTTCCCAAAGTTCACTAATCATCACAATTTCACATCTAAACATATATGCATACTAAAGTAAATGAAAACTACCCAATTGGTGAGGGGATTACCTCACATAGCACCCATGAATCCCTAAGATCATCAAAATCTGATTTTTCTTGGTCCCATGTGTAGAGGTTCAAGAGGGGATTAATTTTTGTGAAGGGTGTGTAGGGTTTTGGGGCTTATTAGGAGATGGATCTAGGGCTTTAAGGGGGGGTTGTGAGCTTTAGGAAGATGAAGGAGAGAAGAGAAAATGATGGGGGAAGAAGTGGCAGCAGCCCCCCTCCCTCTCTCACTATAATTCACACACCCTCTCTCTCTCCAAAAGTATACTTACCCCATCATTTTGTCCCCTTGACATTTCTTTTTCTTTTTCTTTTCTCTCCACCAATAAACCATAATACATAGCCCAAAGAAATGAAACATGTAACAAAATAAAACATGTCATGGTGCACTAACCATGGAAACTGTAAAAACGCGGATTTGGCTTAATCGCGATTAGGAGTGCACTAATCGGTTTTTTCCGAAAACTTCATATAATAAATTTTAAAAATGCCAAATCCTTTAATTATATTATTAAATGAATAAATCATTATAATTTCCATTTATTTAACAATTATTGGAATATATTTATACCTTTTTTCGAAAACCCCAATTTCACAAATCGGGCAGTTTTCGGGAAATATATTATTTTAATATTAAATTCCCCAAAATAATATTTTATATTTTTTGAAATGTTACATGTGGGATCATGATCCGGTATCTAATGCCCAGGACGTAGTGAACTGAGAAACAGTTCTCGGTAACTAACAAACCCGAAGAAGATGCATCAACATGCTTATTCTTCGTTTGGGCGGCGTGGGAATCTGGATGTTCTCCTATTTCCTGCTCAGTCTTATAACAATTATAAGAAAGAAAGGAACCAACGTTCCCTTACTCAGTATAACAAGCGGGTTCGGTCAGTACATCCATATTATTATCTTGATTAAGGCCTGACATGGTCGCTACCTGGAGAGAGAGAGAGAGAAGAAAAAACTTTAGCGTATGCTCTTACAAAATTAGATTTGTTATTATCTTATCTAATCAGGATGGCCCCCACTGTTTTTATCAAATCTTCCTTCAAACCCTAAAAGGTAAGACTAGCAAAAATTAATTACACCTTACAAGTTCGCCAATCTTTCGGCCAGGCCAGTGTTGGTACTTTGAGGGAGGTTTCTCGTGCTTGCGCACAGACCTAATTAAAATAAACCTCGTTTTTCCAGGGGCGTAACCCCGTTAACACCTTTCTAGACACCTACTTGATCGGCTAATTGTCATGTGTAAAACTCTCCCATGAGTAATGTTCATATCATAATTTTGCATTATTATATTCCCCATTCTTAATCATATTGCAAATAAATAGGTGCTTTTGATCCATGTCTGCTAAATAGTTGCAGGTTACAGGTTCTCGGAACAATACAGTGAAAATGGTGAAAAGACGCTACAAAAGTGAGACTACGACCAACAAATAGAAGAATCTTTATGATGCCTACAGTTTAAGGAACAAACGAAGATTAGCAAACAGTTCGATTGCACCAAGTACAAAGGCAGCACAAGATTCAAGACTTCAACACGAAGCGAACGGTAAAAGTCCACAACATTCTTCACTGTGGAAATCTGGAAGAAGATAGAAAAAAGATTCTGAAGAACCAAGTGAAGAAACCAGAAGTCAAATGCAACATGAAGCGGCCCTAAACTTTTGAGACAGAGACTCCACTATTTGGCCGCGGATCCGCAGCCAAACCAGGCTTATGGTCGCGGATCCGCGGCCATCCGTAGCACGTGTCGGCACGTGTAGGTGGAGTCGGTACATTAACCCAATTTTCTTAAGGTATTTTTGTAATTCTAGATATGGAACAGTTGTAAACCCTATGATTTCTATTATCTATAAATAGGAATCCTACAGCTCTTTTTGGGGCATGCCTCTTTTTATTTCTCTAGTTTAAAATTTCATTCCTTGTAATTGTCAAAGAGTGCATCAATAAAAAAGCAATTTTATTTCTCTGCCGTAGTTATTTTCCGCAAGTTAATTAGGCTATTAAATAAAAACCATAAAAATGAATTCCTTTATTAATTCCCTAATGAGTGAGTAGTTCCTCACTTGTTAGGGTTAGGTTTGGGGAATGTTTGAGAGATGAAAATCTCTCACCCCTTTCTTGCCCATTCAATATTTTAAAGTAGGAATCTATGCAAACATACACACACCGCTCACTACGGCACCCTATCCCACGAGGTAGCGGTGATTCCATATTTAAAGACCAGTTGTGATGATTTCCATAGAGGTTAGGGCTAAGAGTTAAGAAAGGACGGACAAGGACCAAAGGGAAGAAACCTAGTTTCTTCCCGATCGTGCTAATCCCATTTATTAACTATTACCTTAACAGCTAAAAGTTCTTAATTAGGGAAAAGAAAACGGTGAGAATAATTGACTTTCTAAACAAACCTAATCCTAACCCTAGCAAGGTTTTAATCCTAATCAAACTCAACTTCAGTTTTTATTAAAAATCAAAACCAACCACAAATAGGAATTGACTCGTTAGAACAACTAGAAAATGCACGTTTTCCCTGTGGACTGACCCGTACTCAACCGGCTAGCTACCAAGCGACACCGTTCATGATTGCGGTTAATTCTTTGATTTCAAAAACGCACGTACAAAACATCCCAACAATCAAATGGCGCTGTTGCCGGGGAAGACGTACTTATTTTCTTTTTGTAATTTCGGGTTAATTAAAAATTAAAAAAATCAAAAAAACTGAAAAATATAGAAACAATTTTTTTTTTATCATCTTGTTATTTTTTGAAGGGTTTTCGTGTGAATTGTGCAGGATCGGAAAGAAGAACAGATTTAGATCTGGAAAAATCCAGTGAGCAAAACAGCAAACAACAGATCTGAACAAATAGATGAGAACCACAACAGAGAAACAAAAAAAGTTTGGAGGCCTGAACCAACTATTTGACCGCGGAACCACCGCAGATTGCCGCTTTTGACCTCGGATCCGCCGCGGCTTGCTGACGTCAGCAAGCCAAAACTTCTCTGTAAGCACTCTTTTCCTCTCTTCTGCCCTCTGTAAAAATTTCCTGCAGGGTTCTTTGCGCAAAACTTCTCCCCCTTGTCCAATAACTTGATTTTGTGCAGGATTCTTTGCGTCGCAATAAAAGAAAAAAAAATTTGGCAAGTGTTTTGTGTGTTTACTGCTTTGCATTTTTAAAACGGACTTTTAAGGGGCTATAACACCAATCCAGATTGGGTGGGGATTTCATTACCCTTCCTAGGACCCTAAAAATCACAAAAAACATTTTGCATCAACCTTCGAGTTAATTATAAAATATTAGACTCGGCCAATAAGGACTGTCGTGCTCATTAGGACAAAGAAAAGGAGGTAGGCATCGGTCGTTTATCTAAACCTGAGTTTGTGGTGCCTAGGCTAGACAAGTGGGAAGTGTAATTTTAAAAGGCCCGTCTCACGGTGATTCGTGAGCGGATCCCTCCTTTCTTTACTTGTGCTTACCTGGCCATAATTGGCGGTGAAGAGGCGATTTGAGGATCTCACAACTTGCCCTTTAGAACAGTTAGGAGCAATCTAGTTGACTTAGGAGACCCTAGCTCTAGGCTTGATTGTGCATATTGTGATTGCTTGAAAGTGTGTCTAAGCTCCTTATAAAAATCTTTTTGCAAAAACTCCTTATAAAAAAAACCACAAAACAAAATTTTTACAAAAAAAACTTGCCATTTTGTCTCTAGAAATCCATTACACCCAACTTTCTCTCATTGACGTTTTCTTACCCCCACCTTCTGTTTTTACCTTTTGACTACACTACCCCTCTTTAGTGTATGTCCAGTTGGACTAGGAACACTAGCGCCCGTTTAGTCCGTGTCTCGTTAGTGCCTACTGACGACGCTTTCGACTCCGAAATCGATATTCCATCCACTTCTTTACCTTCATCTTCAAATTCATCATCTTCCAAGGAGATGTCAAGATTCAATCCTAACAACCCCTTACCTACGGGACTGATTCCACCTCCACTGGGTGCGAATAACCCACCACACCCTCCTGTCGAAGCGCCCCAACGAATCGCTCTCCAGGATCTCTTCTATCCCATCCGCAGCGCACTTCCCACTTGTCTTTCACTTCCACCTGCTAATAAGGATAACTTTGAAATTAAACCCCACTTCATCAATATGTTGCCCAAATTTCACGGGCTGGAATCCGAAGATGCCTACATCTTCATTAACAAATTCCTGAATGTTTGCACAATGATGAAGACCACACAAATTTCTGATGATGCTATAAGACTACGTGTCATTCCATTCACTTTATGTGACCTAACTGAAAAATGGTTATAAAGCACAGCATCACACTCCATAAAAAATTGGGAAGAGTTTGTTAAGGATTTTCTAAAAAAGTTTTACCCACACTACAAGACCGCGAGAATTCGCAACGAAATTATTCAATTTTCCCAGCTTCCTTCTGAACCTTTTTAGAAGTGTTTCGAAAGATTTAAAGACCTACTTATTCAGTGCCTTCACCACGGTATCGAAAATTGGCAACTTTGCCAAACTTTATACGAAAGACTGAACCCAGCAACTAAGCAGTTGTTGGAAACCATTTGTCAAGGTCACTTTCTTACAAAATCAAGTGAGGAAGCTTGGCAATTTCTCGACGATCTTGCTGAACAAACACTTCAGTGGGAAAGCACTAAGACCACTTCATCTACTTCATCAGGTCAGTCTTGGGCAGGCATACATCAACATGATATGTCGATTGCAATGAAGGCCGAAATGGCTGCACTCACGAAAAAACTTGAAGCAATTGGCAGCAAATTCTCATCGCCTTCTCCTGCCCCAGCTTTACCCCCACGCACTGTTTGCGCTTGTTATTCGGATCCGTCCCACCTTATTGAAGAGTGTCCTTATAATCCACCTGTTCAAGGACAAGATCAAGTCAATGTTGCCTTTCAGTAAAGACAAAGAAATGATCCATACTCTTCAACTTATAATCCTGGTTGAATGAGCAACCCATATTTTTCATGGAACCAAAATCAACAACAATTCCAAGGCAATAACAATTTTCAGAGGCCTCCTCCACAACAACAAGCCCCTCAACAAACTCAATATCAGCAACTTTTCCAACCCCAACCTTACCCAAACCAAATGAACAATTTTGTACCCAACAACTCTTATCCTCAAAACAATTTTGTTCAGCCAAATAACGATAAGGTTTCCTCGCTAGAACGAAGTCTGGATGCGTTTTTAAAACAATCTACACAATTCTCAGCAAGCATCCAGTCTTCCATTGAGTCTTTGGTGCAACACAGTGCTTCACATGATCAGAGCATCAAAACAATTGAGGCCCAAATTGCAAAACTGAATGCTGTTTTAAGCGAGCGAGAAAAGGGAAAGCTTCCGTCTCAACCATTGCCAAATCCCGGTCACACACACAGCGCACATGTTTCTTATGAACAACAAAATCATAATGTAAATGCTGTGACTACATTGAGATCTGGAAGAGTGTTGTACAATATTGTGGGTATTAGTGATGACACCCCGGCCGCTGCTTCTTCTTCTTCTTCTTCATCTTCTTCTTCGTCAGAGCATGTTCTTCATTCTCCACCAGGCTCTACTTCTTCTAATTCGAACGGACCGACATCTCACTCGACGATAACACTAACACTGGGATCCGTTCCAACTCCGCAATCTACTCCATAAATATTGAACTCAACAAAATTTCAAAATATTCCATTTCCAAACAGGTTGAAATCCAATAAACAAACTCCACTAATGGAAAAGATTGTGGAGTTATTCAAACAGGTTAGCATTAACATACCTCTCTTGGTTGCAATCCAACAAGTCTTTTCTTACGCTAAAATCTTGAAGGACTTGTGCACCAAGAAGTGGAAGTCTCTGGTACCCAAGAAAGTATTCGTAGCTGTGCCGTGAGCAATTCTCTTACCCAACCTTTGCCCCAAAAACGAAAGGACCCTGGCTGTCCTACAATTTCAATAACAATTGGGGATAAGAACATCAATCGCGCACTTTTAGATCTTGGTTCCCGTGTTAACCTGCTTCCCTATTCCTTTTATGAGCAATTAGGCGTTGGAGAGTTGAAACCCACTCATTGTACTCTCCAAATGGCCGATCGATCCATCACCCATCCTAGGGGTGAGTTAGAGGATGTGTTGATTAAAGTAGGGGACTTCATATTCCCCGTTGATTTCATTGTTATGGACACATAGCCTGTGGCTAAGCCACGGGACCAAATTCCGGTGATCCTCGGTCGACCATTTTTGGCCACATCCAATGCTGTAATCAACTGTCGTAATGGCTCTATGACTCTATCCTTCAGAAAGATGTCAAGTGAGTTCAACATTTACAAAAATAGGAAGTCTGCCCTCCGAATCTTCTGCTCATGCTTGTTCTGTCGAATTAATGGATGTCGACAGCAGCGAATTTGATCGGCTTCAGGATACCGATCTAAAATCTATTCATACGTTGTTTGACCCAACTATGTATTATACACATACAGACTCTTCCATTAAGTTGTCCGGGTCAACATGTAACGCTGATTATGAATCTTTCATGGAGTTTAGAGATCGCCCCACTCTTTCTGATGACATTATTCTTCGGGGTATCGATGAAATCTTTGAGGAAATTTTCGCTGATGAGCTCGCATTTTTAGCAAACACGGGTGTTGAGATGAATCAACTCCAAAAAGAAATTGAACCTCCGCCCCTTCTTCTTGACAATCACAAAAATACGAGTAATCCATCGTCACAATCACTTTGTCGTCTCTTCAAATTGAGATGCAATCCATTTCTGTTACACCACTTATCTCTTCCCCACTTCTTCGTGATTCTAGACAACATACTCTTCCACCAACCGCTGCGTTTCACTGATAAATTCTTTGAATGGTTGGTATTGACTTTTGGCCTTTGCAAAGCTTGGCATTGACTTGTAACATTGTTTAATTCATGTCTGGGGGAGATTATGTCAGCTTTAGAAAGAAAATGATTTTTAGCCAACCGTATAATTGGGGGTACGTTTACCACTTGTAAATGTAAAAAAAAATATTTTGGGGTATTTTTGTAAATTTCCAGTTTTAAGAAAATAAAAAAATAATAATAATAAACAAGGGAGTGCCAACAATTTTGACCCTCTTGGTGTAGCCTGACAGTGAGGACACTATCAAGTTTAAGTTTGGGGGTGTGCTCGGTAAGCTTTCTTCCTTCGCATTCATATGCATAAATTTGCATTTGCATACTTATTTAAAAACCCATAAAAATTGAAAAAATTATAAAAATTGAGAAGTTCAATTTTTACCATAATTGACTTAAGTTTGACAAGACGGTTAACTAGCTAGGAAAAACTAGATCCTAAACTTAGTAAATTAAAAATCCCTAAAAATAACCTTTCTTAAAATTTAATGGTAGAAAATATATGTCCTTGTGGTTTACTTAGAAATAGGCAAATTTTGAGTTCACTTCTTGGGCTAAGTCAAAATAAGGGAAGAGTATTGAATTTTTATTTGAAGTGTAAATCTGAAAAATAATTCTGAATCTTAAGTCTAAATTCTGAAAATATATACCCTACAATTAGCACATACACTCACCTTGAAACTTGGAATAGTAGAGGATACCTTGAAATGCTCTTGTCTAAAATCCTTAGTATGAAAGAAAATAAAATAAAAGTACAAGAGTGAATAAAGCGATATAAAAAAATGAACACTGGTTTTGTAATTACTTAAGGCTGCGTAAAATAAAAAAATATATAGCGAGGGTGCGTTATCACCTAGTGCCTTAGACCAACTGGTTTGGGAGTCACTGCTAAAGCCTAAGGTATTACAAGACGAGGAATTACGTCTTAATGCGCGAACACATTTTGTAATCGGTCGTTAGTACCTCAAGAAGTATTAACAGTCGCATGAAGAATGTGTGAGCAATTTCATCTAAAATTCACCAACTAAAAGTACTTTGGATGATGGACAAGAGTATAATAGCTTGAATTGAATTTCCAAGTGTTGGGGTGATACATACACACACGTAGGGGTATATGAGTGGTGTTTGGATGAGAGATAGGAATGAAAAATAGGAATTATATCTTCAGTGGAGATGATAAAAATTCCTAAGTTGAGATGGAACCTTAGAAGGAAAATTCAAGAGATGCTAAAAGCTAAATAAATTTACAGAACATATACAATCTTAAGTTAAATGATAAGGAAGCGTGAAAAATATGGGTTGATAATTTCCGAGTTGTAGATAATAGAATTTCTTGCTAGAATACTGAATTGAAGAATGAAAGTCAATAGGCCAAAGTGATAGGATTTTATGGGTAGTATCCGCTGAAAACCATCAGGAGACAACGCTCCTCCTACTACGGACACCTAGAGGTTTAACGGCTTGTTGCACGAGCTCAGTGCAATCGCGTTTCCCTGCGAAAGTGAGGTTAGGTTTTTTCGAGAATAAAACTAGTTTTGTTCGGGACGAGCAAAAGATAAGTTTGGGGGTATTTGTTCGTATCATAATTTTGAATTATTATATTCCCCATTCTTAATCATATTGCAAATAAATAGGTGCTTTTGATCCATGTCGGCTAAATA
Source organism: Agapanthus africanus (assembly GCA_030015575.1). Taxonomy (NCBI): domain Eukaryota; kingdom Viridiplantae; phylum Streptophyta; class Magnoliopsida; order Asparagales; family Amaryllidaceae; genus Agapanthus; species Agapanthus africanus. Next base: position 131,897,252 of record JASDDO010000010.1, read on the forward strand.
GTTGCAGGTTACAGGTTCTCGGAACAATACAGTGAAAATGGTGAAAAGACGCTACAAAAATGAGACTACGACCAACAAATAGAAGAATCTTTATGATGCCTACAGTTTAAGGAACAAACGAAGATTAGCAAACAGTTCGATTGCACGAAGTACAAAGGCAGCACAAGATTCAAGACTTCAACACGAAGCAAACGGTAAAAGTCCACAATATTCTGCACTGTGGAAATATGGAAGAAGATAGAAAAGATTTTGAAGAACCAAGTGAAGAAACCAGAAGCCAAATGCAACATGAAGCAGCCCTAAAATTTTGAGACAGAGAGTCTACTATTTGGCCACGGATCTACGGCCAAACCGGGCTTATGGCCGTGGATCCGCGGCCGTGCGTCGCACGTGTCGGCTTGTGTCGGCGTGTGTCGGTGGAGTCGGTACATTGAACCGGTTTTCTTAGGGTATTTTTTTTAATTCTAGATATGGATCAGATGTAAACCCTAGGGTTTCTATTATCTATAAATAGGAATCCTACAGCTCTTTTTGGGGCATACCACTTTTTATTTCTCTAGTTTAAAATTTCATTCCTTGTAATTGTCAAAGAGTGCATCAATAAAAAAGTAAGTTTTTTTTTATCTTGAATTTTTTATCTAGCAATTTTATTTCTCTGCCGTAGTTATTTTCCGCAAGTTAATTAGGCTATTAAATAAAAACCATAAAAATGAATTCCTTTATTAATTCCCTAATGAGTGAGTAGTTCCTCACTTGTTAGGGTTAGGTTTGGGAAAGGTTTGAGAGATGAAAATCTCTCACCCCTTTCTTGCCCATTCAATATTTTAAAGTAGGAATCTATGCAAACATACACACACCGCTCACTACGGCACCCTATCCCACGAGGTAGCGGTGATTCCATAGTTAAAGACCGGTTGTATTTGATTTCCATAGAGGATAGGGCTAAGAGTTAAGAAAGGACGGACAAGGACCAAAGGGAAGAAACCTAGTTTCTTCCCGATCGTGCTAATCCCCTTTGTTAACTATTACCTTAACACCTAAAAGTTCTTAATTAGGGCAAAGAAAGCGGTGATAATAATTGACTTTCCAAACTAACCTAATCCTAACACTAGCAAGATTTAATCCTAATCAAACTCAACTTTAGTTTTTATTAAAAATCAAAACCTACCACAAATAGGAATTGACTCGTTAGAACAACTAGAAAATACGCGTTTTCCCTGTGGACCGACCCGTACTCAACCGGCTAGCTACCAAGCAACACCGTTCTTGATTGCGGTTAATTCTTTGATTTCAAAAACGCATAAGCAAAACATCTCCATTAATCAAGTAACTCTTACTCGCAGTGGGTATCGGGATCTAACTATCTCATATAAGGTATGTAATCTCATTGTAAATTTCAACACTTAAAATTCCCGACAATATTTTTTGCCCCTAGCGTCCTATGACCTTGACGCAGGCCAAACAACCCATAGTCCGCTGGTCAAGTTCAACCCATACATTTCCTGATTGAGTTAAACCCACCCGCACGACCCTTGACGCAGGCCAAACAACGCCGTATGAATACCCTAATCCAATCACATCTCATGCTGCAGATAAGTACTAATCAGCTACCGTACACTACACTCTGACGCAGGCCAAACTACCGTAGCACGAATACTAAAATAGCACTTATCTGAAATGACGGAGGGCTACACAGGTTTTTAAGAAAACCATGAGCGTAATGAACTTGATATCGTTGTAGAAACAAGTGATTTTTGAAAAAGAAGTGTTTTTGGGGCTTTTACTAGTTTCGCTAAAGAGTTCACTCCCGGTGAAGGGATCTCGGCTATTTCCTTATCGAATAAGGTGCAGCATATTTCACAAATACCACTATACAAAGCAAGAACTATAGAAGCAATCAAAAACAAAACCGAGTGAGTTGTAGCATCTGCTAGTTTCGTTAAAGATGTTATACCCGGTGAAGGGATTTCGTCTCTTTTCTTATAGAATAAGGTGCTGGATATTCTACAAGGAATACCACTATGCAAAGCAAAACCTAGAGCTACCCTTTTTGAAAATTTGATTCTACAACATCTTTTAGGTTTCTTTTCTTTCATTAATCTCATTAATGACGTCCCATCATTTATGCTTCCTAAGCATCACAGAAGAAACGAAAATATAACGTACGCTTATGCCATTCGCAGTGTCCCGTTATGCACCGTTAGGTTACTTAACTAACGGCATAGCGGGGCGGGACTAGCACGGGTGCAAAACATAAGCAACGTTTATTATATATCATATATATATAATAATAAAGCGTTCATCTCAGACATATAAAGTGATCACATCACAGAATATTAGCAGCAGAAGATAACATATGAAATATTGGATATACTAGGAATTTTGTGTTTTATATAAAGCCAGTATAAAACACAGATTCCATGGTCGTGATGAATAGCCAAACCCACACCCCCAGACCCCTACGAGAGCGGCAAGCAACCCTACCAATTCTAAGGTTAGGAGACCCGATCTCGACTCCTCGAGATGGTCTCTCTCTGGACTCTAGAACCCGGTTACTTGTGCTCCACACCTTGGGTCTATCCTAATGCGGAAAAGTAAATAATATACAACAATGGTGACATCATCCTCAACCCAGAAGTGCCCCAATAAAAGAATATTACATACAATGAATTTTACATGAATGAAAATAAAAACTCTCATCTCACATAAAACCCCGGCTATTCAAAACACGACGATCCAATATAACATATCACAGCAACACATAACATCACATGTCATCAATGTAAGTAAATATGCGCATCCCAATTGTCGTTGACATATAGCACCGAAACCGGCGATACACCACATATTACACTTACGGTCGCAGAAATGAAAATGTTGAACTACAACATTTGGAATCCACAATCACCTTAGACATCATAAACCCGAAATATCACATACTTCGGATTTCATGCCTAACTTATATGAATTCCACATATTGTATCACATTCCACAAATAGCTAGACGATGTTAAACATTCCGATCGAATCAAAAAACACCCAAAATTTTCCAAAAAGCTCAACACTTGAGCGTAGTTTAAAAGTACCCATCACATGCCACAGTACCTATGGACCAACCGTAGAAGGGTCAAACCATGCCTAACCTATGGCGCTGTGGAACTACCGGAAACCCTAGGGTTTGGCGGGGGTTCTTACGTGTTGGAGATAGTGCCCTCAGAGTCAATTATTGGATCACAGGCACGTGATTGCAATGATTGAGGGAGGACCTGTCCCAGTAGGACAGTCTTACTCAAGATGATAGTATGCTATCTGGTTTATCTTTATCATCGTGTACTGCTTTAGGTGACCTCACAGGTCACTATTGCACATTGATAGAGCCCTTAGGATTCTTGCTTGACTTCCGGCAGTATGAGGGCGATCATATACGTGGGAGCTGGTAGTCTATAAGCACATCCTTAAATGGTCCCTAGTCGTGGGAGTTTCGAGACAGGGCATCGATACTCCAGAGTAGACTAGTATATACAGTCGAGACCCTGACGAGGGGTGGTGGCCGGTCTCACAAGCCACTGGTGTCAGTTGGTTCACCTAAGATGTATACAGGTGCTCATTGGGTTATGACTACACCGGACAGGACTCGCCGGGAACCTGCTAGTTGGGTTTATACCAGACGTCAGATAGCAGTTCCCTGGTGACATGTGTACAGGTTAGTTCATCGACCTGGGATCGTCATTTGTCTCATGTGAGTTCCCACTGTGCTTTGATTACTACCCTACCACGGCTCAAAGGAGTCGTGCAAACAGGTTTTAGTTGGGTACAGTCCCGAGCCATATGGAGGCAGTGAGCGGATCTGCAGGGGTTCGTCTCTCCCGGTATTGGGGGTGAGGTCGCGCTGTATCGAGGAGAGCCAGAATATGAAAAGTCTTTGGCCAAGGCAGGAGATTTGCTGGTAGGTATTCCAGTAGTATCTCAGGGTGTTCTGGGCTACACTCCGACACGACTTGTACCGCTTTTGGGGGTCTGACTTTTACCAACCCCCTAGGCCCGCCATGCGATGCTCATAGACGAACGGACCGGACTGTACGGATATTGTCACTGACAGGCTCAGTAGGGTGTCAGTATGAGTTCTCTCATTGACGTCCCTTTTGGTCAATACCTGGTAGCCCGTCACGTATTGGCTTATACCTCTGACGTGCTAGTGGTTAAATCCACAGCCATAGTATTGACGAGTCTTTAGAGTCCACCACACACAATTACTCAAGTTTCGGGTGAAACGCTGTAGAGGCCGTATGGAGATATGGCAGGGTTCGATCAGATACGTGCGGTATTGCACGGATCTTGATCGGACGGTTTTTACTAGCCGGCTTTGGCTTAAGCCGGATCCTAGTATTTGATAGTGTAGTTTTGTCTCTATGCATTTGTGTTCAGTGGGAATACAAATGCGGGCATGTATTTGCAGTAGCGGGGTTTTCCTGTAATTTATTACCGGATCGGTTTTCTGAAGTTGCCAGTTTGCATTCCGTTCTGGCCGGTTTTCTTTTATTCCTTCTCGGCCGGACTTTCCGTTGGAGGGGGTTAATTGCAAGTTTGCAATTAACTTATTTGTTGAGGGGTTTCTTGCATATATGTGGCCTCTTCATCATGAGATGCTTTTTGCATCACTTCATTATCTTTTCTTGTGATGGTTTGTGAATGGATTGAAGAGAGAAATGAGAGTGACCTTTTTCTTTGCATTATCTTTTCTTTTTCTTATTGGATTTTTCATTCCATTTCTCCACTATGGAGAGATGAGGCCGGCCACTTTGGTGAGGGGAGAGAGAGAGGTTCATTGGTGATATGTTTATTCTTCATCTCATTTCATGCTTTTATGCTTGCAAAATTCCAAGCTTCTCTCCTTCATTCATTCTCCTCCTCACATCCCTCCATCAAGGCAACTTCAAGAACCCTAAAGAGACATGGCTACTACACTATTCTATAGCAAGCCTTGGACGCGTCGGCTAGCCAACTTCGCGCCCGAGTTGCCTCGGTAAAGAGGCGGGAGCCCGTAAAAGATTCCGGCTACGTGGTGCTTTTCCGACGAGCGAGGAGGTGACGAACTTTCCGCGAGAGATCGGAGTGGAGACGAAGACCGAAGGACACGGATCGCTTGGTATAGCTTCTCTACTCTTTTCTTGTTTGCTAGTTAGCTAGGTTAATGGCCCGATCCGGGTGAAAAGTGCGCGGTGGTGCCGGTTGCAAGTTTTGCAAAGTTTTTGTTTCCGCGTTTCCGGCGTCGGTTTGACGGCCGGGGCGCCACCGCGGGCTTACATTGGTATCAGAGCCAGGCCATTAACCATGCCTAGCTTGCTCTAGTGTGTTTATAACTCGATCGAACAAAAATCCCCAAAAACCGTACTTTCCTATGCATGTGTTTTCTGTCGAAATTTTTCAAGCTCCAAAAATTTTTCAGGTCATTGCAGAAAGACATGCAAGAAATTCTAAGAATTATGGTAAAATTTGGTCGCGAGATCACTCCAGACCGCCGTGGAACCGCGGCCAAACCCATGTTTGGGCAGCGGTTCCGCCGCGCTTTTAACTGATCAGCATGCCAAATTTTTCCAGAAGGCTTTAGACTTAGAAATAGGGGTTTTGGGATATTCTTTTTGGGCCCAGATTTTCTGTAAGTGCTACAGTACTGCTTGGGGCCCACTTTGATAAATTTATTCGATCGGATATTTTAAACATGCCAGTTCACAGTATTTACATTATATCTGCGACCGTGAATATCACTCGATCGGTAAATCCGGTCTAACTGCTATAGCCCGGTTAGACGGATTTGCGAACGTGACATTCACGTTGATGTTTTGTGTTATGCTGTGTTGTTGCGGATCGGTCGTGGGGGATAGCCTGGTTGCAGTGGTAGTACAGTTTTGTTGTATTATATACATTTGATATTGCGGGGCGAGCGTCCGACATGTGGACTGTCGTCACTGCCTGTTTGTATTATTCTTTTGGGGCACGACCAGGTTGCGGTCGATGTACCCGTTGTGTGTATATTTTACTTTCTGTACTAGGATTACCCCGCGGAGGGGTGCACGGGTACACTACTACAAATAAGGGTTGCCCCTACGGATTTATCGGTAGGGGCAACCCACTGCCCCTACGGATATATACGTAGGGGCGAAAAAAGACCCCGTAGGTGCAAAGGCCGCAGGTGCAAGTTGAGGGCCTGAACTTGCCCCTACGGACAAATTCAAGCCCCTACAGATATATCGGTAGGTGTTATAGCCCCTACGGAGTACCCCGTAGGGGTAATAAAATCATATATGTAAATTTTTTTTTGAATATATTGTATATACCTACGGATATATCCGTAGGTCCTTTCTCTACCCCTACGGATACATCCGTAGGGAATATAAAGTAGCCCCTACGAATAAGTCCGTAGGGGCCATTCCCAACACCCTGCACTGAGATCGGGGGAAAAATATCAGGAAACCTGATATTTTGCCCCTACGGATAAATTCGTAGGGGATAAACAATTGCCCCTACGGAGATATCCGTAGGTCCTCTACCAACACCCTGCACTGATGTCAGGTGGGAAAATATCAGGTTTCCTGATAGTTTGCCCCTACGGATAACACCGTAGGGGCAACGTATGTACCTGCGGCTTAATCCGTAGGTACATATTGTCTGTATTTTTTTTTTAAAAATGGGCTGCTAGATTTTTTCCCGCCCTGTGCACAATACTATATACATCAATCAAATCATATATTGCAGTATTCATAATCACATCTCACGCATATATATAATATACAAAAGAAACCCAAAAACTGAATATGATATAAATACAAACCAATATCAATATCGTTTCAAAATGTAGTACAATGTGATATAAATACATGTTTCAAAAAATAAGAACCAAAAAGCTACCCTAGTTCGGTCCAGCTCCACCTCCGAATAACGTTAGAATAACGCGCGCCTGCTCATCGGTCAATACACTCTGCAATGCTGCATATAAGGGAGTCTGAGCGGCATGTGGAGCTGGCGATGTGGTCTGCGCAACCGCCGTCGAGGTAGTCGCTTGCGGAGCCGCGGCTGCGAGAGTCTGAGTGGGCGGTGGAGCTACAGGAGCTGTCTGCGGAACCGCAGCCGATGTAGTGGCTTGCGGAGCCGCAGCCGAAGGAGTTGCGTGTGGAGGCTCGGCCGATCTACCCTGTCGCGTCTGGATATAACGTGTGTAAGAAGCGTGTAAGAACTGTTTATTATTCGAATTCGTATCATTATTAAGTTATTTCGAAACCCTGTTTGGATATCTAGTTTGGAAAAGCGTTGTTTATTTCAATTACATATGTATGTATGATTAATCAAACTTAAGTCTAAAACCAAATAAGCTCAAGCTACGTACTAATTATGGATATGTTGATATGTATATAATATGAAATGATATTTTACTATAAAGTAGCATACATACCAGCATCTCCTTCAACTCCTGAATGCTGGCCCTCAAGCTATCCAGTTCATGATGGATACGTCGCTCACTGGAGACGGAGGAAGTAACCGCCGGGGTGGAGTCCAACCTCATATGGGCCCTGCTAGAGCCTATTCCTCGGCCTCTCTCCCAACCTCCGTGGTGCCGTCCGTGTGCGGCGTCCAGGACTGGCATCAGCAACCTCGAATGTTGCCTTCCCCCTAGCAACTGTCAGAACATTATATTTAGCACATACTGGTCTATAAAATTGACAAGAAACACCAAAATCAACAAATTCAAAGCCTTACCTACAGAGATAGAAGATGTGCTCCTCTGGTATCTGCATGTATCAAAATTTGAATAATATTAATTAATTTCAGTACATACATACTAACAAGGTAAACTCGCATATAGCGCTGCTTACACATATGATAGGGAGTGAACAAGCTCTTGTAGATCATCAGGCGCAAATCTAATCTCATCAAGCAGCCCATGATAATGAGTTGGACGACTAAGAGCAAAAGAAATGTGTGTATATTTATGATATAGCATTCTAAATCAATATACATGCCCTATATAATATATAAACATACCTGGAGGAACGTGAGTGGCCTCTGTCCCTGATATGGACGCATCACCAACAACTAGACAATCAAACATTGACAATATAAGTAATTTTGACATAAACAGGCATGGATATCTATAATATTACATTCAAAATGGATATTAGAGAGCGCACCTGCAGTGAGAAGTGGTAAAAGTATCACCCAACTAGGGTGTAATTTACAGAATCAGTTGAGACTCTTAAAAGTCATAGAAGAATCCGACCTGCACAAATCTGATGTATGCTTTCCATTGGACACTAAGAAGTCTCTAAAGGGAAAAGCCTATGTGAAAGCCATCATTAGTTCATATCAGAGGATTGATGCTGAAACAGAGAACGAGGAATGTCATTTTTTTCTTCTTCCGCCACATTACTGTCTTCTCCTTCTGCCACATTACTGTCTCCTCCTTCTTATTATGTGCACGTACAAATTCAATGACTATATTGAGAATATGGATTAATAGTGGGTAGGAAAAGTATTTCTCAAATGGCTTTTGCGTCCTAAAACCATAAACTACTAAGTAATGACATACATAATTTTTTTAGTATAAAGGTTGTTATTTTAAGTTTTCCCTTATAGAGATATGATCTAACTACATCTATCAACTATAAGTGTGCAGAAAATTATGATAAGAAATCATAAAAAAGGGTCGTAGCCATGCATAACCTTGAATCTACATACCAAATCATGCAAAAGCATGCACTTATTGTCACCTTGCCTTGGAATATAAAATATCTTGGAAGACTATAAGCGAGCATTTAAATCTTGTTAGCTTTTGATTTCAACATATATTTTTCTCAAGTACCATGAAATATACTTGCTCCGTATAAACCGTTTTCAGGAAGATGGATTAATAATGACAAATTATCCATTGTGGCTCACTAGGTTAGCATTTTCTCTTCTATTGACCATCTTTCTAATCTGCTTGGTAAATTTATTCGGAACCGGCTGTGAATCATTAAAAGAGTAGCATAAGAACGAAAGCTAAAATACAGATATATAGCATACCGATACATCGAAACTTCATAGTTGCGATGGCAATCCAGAGATATTTATTTCTACACACGTGGTGCGCGTGCGAATGCGTCAGGCATCATGGACAAATATTTCAAAACATGGAAAGTATTATTCGTATAAAGTAATTAAAACTTTTAAACAGCTTGGGTAGAGATATTTTCTTAGGTGATGCAATCATATCATGAGGTCTAAATTTAAGCTATTATATATATGCATATGTATTTTTCTAACCTAAAATATCACACACACACACAGAAAGAGAGAGAGAGAACACCTGGTAGGTAAAAAAATCAGGTAGCAGGATCCTGAAGAAATGGAGTCCATAGGATTGCTCATCATCATCATCCATGATCTCTTTGATAATATTTTTTCAAAGGGATCACGAATGATGATGATGAGCAATGCTATGGACTCCATTTCTTCAGGATCCTGCTAACTGATTTCTCTATCTACATGGTATTCTCCCCCCCTCTCTCTCTCTGTGTGTGTGATATATTAGATTAGAAAAATACATAAGCATATGTATAATAGCATAAATTTAGTCATCATGATATGATTGCATCAACTAAGAAAATATCTACCCAAGGTGTTTAAAAATTTTAATTACTTTATACGAATAATACTTTTCATGTTCTGAAATATTTGTCCATGATGCCTGACGCATTCGCACGCGCACCACGTGTGTAGAAATAAATATCTCTGGATTGCCATCGCAACTATGAAGTTTCGATGTATCGGTATGCTATATATCTGTATTTTGGTTTTCTTTCTTATGCATGTCTTTTAATGATTCGCAGCCGGTTCCGAATAAATTTACCAAGCTGATTAGAAAGATGGTCAATAGAAGAGAAAATTCTAACCTAGTGAGTCACAATGGATAATTTGTCATTATTAATCCATCTTCCTGAAAACGGTTTATACGGAGCAAGTATATTTCATGGTACTTGAGAAAAATATATGTTGAAGTCAAAAGCTAACAAGATTTAAATGCTCGCTTATAGTCGTCCAAGATATTTTATATTCCAAGGCAAGGTGACAATAAGTGCATGCTTTTGCATGATTTGGTATGTAGATTCAAGGTTATGCATGGCTACGACCCTTTCTTATGATTTCTTATCATAATTTTCTGCACACTTATAGTTGATAGATGCAGTTAGATCATATCTCTATAAGGGAAAACTTAAAATAACAACCTTTATACTAAAAAAATTATGTATGTCATTACTTAGTAGTTTATGGTTTTAAGACGCAAAAGCCATTTGAGAAATACTTTTCCTACCCACTATTAATACAAATTCTCAATATAGTCATTGAATTTGCACTCGAACATAATAAGAAGGAGAAGACAGTAATGTGGCAGAAGGAGAAGACAGTAATGTGGCGGAAGAAGAAAAAAATGACATTCCTCGTTCTCTGTTTCAGCATCAATCTTCTGATATGAACTAATGATGGCTTTCACATAGGCTTTTCCCTTTAGAGACTTCTTAGTGTCCAATGGAAAGCATACATCAGATTTGTGCAGGTCGGGTTCTTCTATGACTTTTAAGAGTCTCAACTGATTCTGTAAATTACACCCTAGTTGGGTGATACTTTTACCACTTCTCACTGCAGGTGCGCTCTCTAATATCCATTTTGAATATCGATAATATTACATTCAAAATGGATATTAGAGAGCGCACCTGCAGTGAGAAGTGGTAAAAGTACCATCCAACTAGAGTGTAATTAACAGAATCAGTTGAGACACATGAAAGTCATAGAAGAACCCGACCTGCACAAATCTGATGTATGCTTTCCATTGGACACTAAGAAGTCTCTAATGGGAAAAGCCTATGTGAAAGCCATCATTAGTTCATATCAGAAGATTGATGCTGAAACAGAGAACGAGGAATGTCATTTTTTTCTTCTTCTGCCGCATTACTGTCTTCTCCTTGTTCTTCTACCACATTATTCTCTTCTCCTTTTTATTATGTGCGCGTGCAAATTCAATGACTATATTGAGAGTATGGATTAATAGTGGGTAGAAAAAGTATTTCTCAAATGACTTTTGCGTCTTAAAACCATAAACTACTAAGTAATGACATACATAATTTTTTTAGTATAAAGGTTGTTATTTTAAGTGCGCGTGCAAATTCAATGAAAGTTAGATTTGAAGATACCCATGTATGAGTTGTATTCTATATATGTGTGTTTCGATTTATGATTTCGCTTAAGTGTAGGGTTGTTTTTACTTAAAGAAGTATCACCATCTACTATATATAAAAAAATATAGCAAACTAGGATTGGTATTCAAATCCCAGTCCAGATTGGTATTCAAAATTTATTTAATTAGTTTGTGATCCACATCATTTGATTCGTTGCTTGAGGGATCAATGTAGGCACAAATATCGGCGACGAGGAACTCGACGAGGAAGAACGAGGGCGGTGGCGGGCTGAGAACGGAGGGCGCGCGGTGGCGACGAAGAGAAAATTGGAGACGCGGGAACGAGAGAAAATTTTGGGAACGAGAGGGAAAGATATCGAGGCGTAGGACAAAGTGGCGTTTTTAGTTTCATATATGAGTATCGATGGGAATATGAAGGTTTCATATTATCATCGAGTATCATATATTGGGAAGCTTGCAGCAATATAAAAACTTTTAGGAAGTTTAGTGAAAAACTGCAGTGCTTCAAGATTGTTTAAGTTTTATGTGTGCTTAAGCTGTCATACAGAAATTATCGTTGAAAAAATGTTCGCAACCCTAGCTTTTCCAGCAACGATACTGGAATACGAGCCTCAGATATGCCAGCTTAGGAATCAAAATAAGAAAGAGATTTGGGGTTATCCTAAGTCCAAAGTCAAACGGGCTCGAGAAATATATAAACCCAAAAAAATGACTGCATAAAGATCTCATAAAGATGAAAAGGATGTTATGCAAGCTCTGAACAAATCTTGAACGGAACTTTCACAAGAATTTACAATACCCGAACAGAATCCAATCCTGAGTTTGATGAAGCTTCAGGCCTTCAGCTTCCCCACAGAAAATAGTTTGGGCAAACCCTTTGCAAAACCATAGATTTCATGCAGAGATGACGCTCAGAACATGCCAGCTTCCAAACACATTGAATAATACATAATCTCCCATACTCTCTCTCTCTCAATCAGGCAGTTTATATTTGGATTTGAATTTAGGAAAAGAAATAAGATGGCTACAAACCAGCTTGCCTCGCCAATCTCATAACTATAAAGTGTTAGTGTATATGCCCTAGAGGCCATTACTGTATCATACTAGTTTGTATATTACTTAATAGAAGCTTGGGATATTCACCTTGTATAAACAATCTTGCTCGATATAGTAGTATGCTACTTGGTTTGTTTCTACTTCAATGTGTACTTGTGTTTATTTTACTATATCACTTATACGCATTAGTGGAGCCCTTAGGATCTTTGCTTGATTACCAGCGTTGTGATGGCAGTCGCACTAGTGGGGGCTGGGTAATCTATAAGCACATCCTTATACAGGTCCCTGGTCGCAGGACTATCGAGACAGGGCATCGATACTCCGGAGTAGACTAGCGTATGCGCTTCTCATCCCAGTATGGGAGATGGTCTGTCCCACAGCCATCAGTACGTCGTACTAGAGATAGTATACGGGTGCTCGTTAGGTTACGAGTACACTGGACAGGACTCGTCGGGAACTGACAGGTTGGTATTATACCTATCGTCAGTCATCAGTTCCCAGGTGACATGAGTACAGCTTAGTCCGCTGACTTGATACTAGCACTTCGCCTCGAGTGTGTTCCCACTGCACTTTGATCACTACCCTACCACGGCTCAAAGGAGTCGTGCAAACAGGTGGTGGTTGGGTGCAGTCCCGAAGCACTTGGAGGCAGTGACAGTTAGACAGGATTCGTCTCTCCCGGTATTGGGGGTTGACTTCGCGCTGTGTCTAGAAGAGCCATTACACGAGTAGTCCCTGGCCAGGGCAAGCGAGAAATACTGGTAGGTTTCCAGTGTTATCTCAGGGTGTTTTGGGCTTCACTCCGACACGACTTGTACCGCTATTGGGGGACTGACGTTTACCGCCCCCTAGGCCCGCCATGCGATGTATCAGACGAACAGACCGGACTGTACGGAGAATGTCACATTCAGACTCAGTAGGAGTACAGATGGGGTTTCACCTCGTCAGCCTTCTTGTCGGCATCTACCTGGGGACCGTTACGCACAGCTAGTGCTGCTTGCGGTCTGTGGTTAAACCCACTGCCAGCGTAGTGCCGAGTCTTTAGAGTCCCACACAGAGGGTATTCGCCTCTGGGCAAAACAGAGTAGAGGTCGCATGGTTTTGCGACAAGGTTCGTTCTCATCCGCGCACTTGTGCACGTTTGGAGTCCGGACGGATTATACTGGCAGGCTCTGGTTTGAGCCAGATACTGGTATATGTTTTAAGGGTTGCTTTTATATCTTGGTATTCTTGTTCCTCGGAACGAGAATGCAGGTGTGTATGCACAGTTGCTTGAGGCGGAGAATGAGGTTTTTCATTAGGGTTTCGGAACGGGTGCGTATGCACAGTTGACAGTTATCATTTTCCAAACCCTAATGGATTTATGAATTATCTATTAATAATAGTAATTAAAATGAGAATTATGTTATGGTTGATTTTTGTTGACTTATTGACCTTGGTTGACTTGTTGACCATTGACCACCTTCATGCTTTGAAAGATCTTCCTTGATTCATGCTTACACTTCATTTAAAGAAGCATGATAGTGGTCATTCCAAAAATTACCATCAACTATTCTTATTTTCAATTATTATCATTTAGATAATTCTTTTCTTTTGCATTATGGTTGCAAGAGAGAAAGATATAGCTCATTCTATCATAACCTCTCTCTCTCCTCTCTTCATCTTCTTCTTCCTCAAGCTCAAGGTGACCCCTTCTCATGTGTTGAGAATCCATCACCTTGAAAAGAAAAGCAAACCCTAGTCACTCTCTACTCATTCTAGGTTCAAGGTTTAGCAAACCGGAAACCCTAGTTCACTCAAAGATCGAGGAAGAGCCCAAAGGTCGAACCTTCGAGGTGGATCCATCTTCGACGGAGGAAGGCGACAAGAAGAGAACCATCAACCTCTACAAGGTTTAAAGAAGAAGGAGTTCAAGTTTAGGTATAACCATCTTCCATAGTAGCTAACTCCTTTTAGCGTATTTGCTAGTTTAGTTTAGACACGATCCCGACCTAGTGCAGTCCATGTTGCCTCTTGCGATAAAAATTTGTTTTTTATACCGTTTCCGCCTCCCCGTAAGTACCGGGGGTCACAATATGGACTTACAGTGGTATCAAAGCCTAACTAAACTTAAACTAGCTTGGTAGTAAAGTGTAACGAAGTTCGGAACCGTAAAAAACCCAAAAACCATATTTTTCAAAACCTGAGTTTCTGTTGAAATTTATTTTGGCTCAAAATGAAAAACTTTATATTTGTAAATTCATCTCAGGGTTTTCTAAAAACACCCATGAAAAACGACACAGAGATTCATCCAAACCGCCGCCCTTCCGCCGCACGAGGTAGGCTCGTGCCGCGGAAGCGCCGCGGTTTGATGTCCTCTCTGCATCGTTTTTCGTGCAGTGTGTGTAGGTGTTGGTTTTGGGATTTTTAAAATATATTATATGTGCCCAGATTTTCCAGAACTGAAATTTGCTTTTAGGGTCCTATAATTCCGTATTTTTCCGAACTTCACTGCACTTTGACTATGATGGTTATATCTGTGATGTTTGCATGTATTGAACGTCGGCTAATCGCTATAAGTCGATTAGTCGGGGTTATACATGATCTGTAATGTGCTGGAATGTGTATATGAATGTGTTGGACTGTCGCGGATAAATAGCCGGGGTGGATGTGAGATGAGCTTTTGTTTTTCTTTCATTCATTGTAAATGTAAATTGATGTAATAATTATTATTTGTTTGGCCGCACAACCGGGTCGGGGTTGTAGCCGTCATTGTATAATTCTTTTTACTGTTTTTGCTCCTAGGATAGACCCATGGAGGGGTGCACAAACTGCCGGGTACTTGGCGGGTAGTTTGCCGCACCCGTAGGGGTCTTGGGTGGGGTATTGGCTATTCACCGCGACCGTGTTATCCGCTTTTCGTTTCAGGCTCGAAAGGATTGCGGATTGCTAGTATATCCAATGTATTCATCTGTGATCTGTAATGTCTATCATTGCTTTCTATTTAGGCGTTGCTTATGTTTTACAGCCGCGCTAGCCCAGCCCCCGCTCTGTCGTTAGTTAAGTAACCTAACGAGTGATGACGGGACCCCGTGGCGAATGCGAATGGCATAAGCGTACGTCATATTTTGGTTGTTTTCTGCAATGGTAGGAATTAAATGATGGGACGCATTAAAAGTACTAATGCAAGAATATCACGCATTAAAAGAACTAATGCAAGATAATAAACCAAGTTAAAATCGTTGGAACACTTTCGAAAAACCACTCGGTTCTTTTCAAAACTAACTTTTAAATGCGGAGTTTGAGCCACTCCTTCTAAAAGCTATCTCGTTCCATCGATTATATCAAGTTCACTACGTTCACGGTTTCACCAAAACCATTCGTAGCCCTCCGTCGTTTTATATGAATATTCAACGGTATTCAAGCTGTGTTTGTTGGCCTTAGTCAAGGAACAGTGTTTGGTAGCTGATGGGTATTCATATGTTGCATAGATAGAATGCGTTGGTTTGGGACAGTCGTATTGCCTTGTTGGCCATAGTCAAGGGTAGATACGGGTGGATTCAAATTAACCTGGATAACGACGGGTAGAACTTGACATGTGACTTATGATTTGTTGGCCTTAGTCAAGGTCATAAGAGCATGGGGCAGAAATCCACATCGGGAGTTTCATAAGTACTGAAACTTGCTAGATTTGCATACCATTTGGAGTGTGGTGATTCTGGTAGGATTCTTTCAGTTTCGCCACGCAATGATATTTGGATCCCGATCCTACTGTGAGTATATGTTACTCCTCGGGAAATTTCTCACTAGACGATCAATGCTATAAACCTAGTAGGTGCCTAGAAAGGTGTTAGCGGGGCTACGCCCCCAGAGAAAAGAGGTTATTTAATTAAGGAACTTCGCGAAAGCGTTGGAAAACCTCCCTCGAAGTACCGACACTGGCCTGGCTGAACGGTTAAGCATGTATTGCACGGTGGGATTGATCCCGGCTAATTCTTCCTTTGTGGTTTGAGGAGGGATTCGAGAGACAGTGGGAGCCATCCTGTTTAGACAAATTAAAAACCATTCTAAACTTGCAAGAGCATCGTGCTAAAGTGTTCCTTCTCTCCCCCCTGCAGCGACCAAATCGAAATGACTGGACTTAAGTTACTTCTAGATAAAAACATACTGACAGGGCCAAACTACAAAGATTGGCTCAGGAATGTCAAATTGACAATCTCTTACGACAAGCTGGGGTATCTTCTTACCACCAAAGCTCCCCCCGTCCCAGGTCCCACCTCCAGCGTCGCGGATAGGGAAATCCGTAAGACTTGGGAGATTGACAGCGCGAAGGCCAGGTGCCTCGTACTTGCATCGATGGACAACGATCATCAGAGGAGGCACGAGAATATGGATTTGGAATCCATATTTCTTCATACAAAAGAACTGTATGGAGAGCAGTCTCGTATCGCAAGATACGAAGTGTCGAAGAAGTTGTTTTCGACAAAATTGGCCGTCGGATCATCGGTAGCGGACCACGTGCTTAAGATGATTGGCTACACTGAGGAGCTCGCGGAACTTGGGACCACGTTGGACAGTGAACTCTACACGGATATAATTCTCCAGTCCCTTCCATCCACTTACGCCCAGTTCATACTGAATTTCAACTTGCAAGAAAAGGAAGTTGAACTTTCAGAACTCCTCAACCTGCTGAGGAGCGCAGAGGGCACCCTACAGAAGGGTAGGGAAACATCCACTTTGTTTGTAGGAGGATCTTCTTCTTCTAGATCCAAGGCGAAAGCCAAGGGAAAGAAGAGGAAAGCCCCCGCCAAACCAAGAGGCGGTGTTAGTAAAGTGGGTACGAAGGGAAAGGAAAAGGCAACAAAAATTGCGGGGAAGCTTGTTGGAAAGGAAGAGTGCTTCTATTGTCATAAGAGTGGACACTGGAAAAAAGATTGCAGGGCTTGGAAAGCCAGGACACAGGAACTGAAGCAGGTTGCGGCTTCAGCTTCAGGTGTGTATGTTATTGAAAACTGTCTTTCTATAAACTCTACTTCCTGGGTATTGGATACCGGATCAGGATCTCATATCTGTAATTCTTTGCAGGCGTTGAGAAACCGTAGGGTTTTGAAGGCAGGTGACATGACCCTCAGAGTTGCGAACGGAGCTAGCATGGATGCTAAAGCCGTGGGGGACTATCACCTGGGAATGTCAGATGGGCATGTTTTGGTTTTGCGTAATTGCTTTTTTGTACCCAACGCAACTTGTAATATCATTTCTGTATCTTTGGTTTCTAAAGAAGGTTATGAATTTGCGTTTGTAAGTAATGTTGTAAACATTCACCTTAATCAAGTTCTGATTGGGTCAGGTACACTGAGCAATGGTATATACGTATTGAACCAACCACAGATTTTCAATGTCCAGAATACACACAAAAGAAAGTCTCCAGATATCAATCAGGCTTTCTTATGGCATTGTAGACTGGGTCACATCAATGAGACACGGTTGACTAAGTTACATAAAGAAGGATACTTGGATCCGTTCGAGTATCAGTCTTATGCCACTTGTGAATCTTGTCTCATGGGAAAGATGACAAAGACTCCGTTCACTGGACACGGAGAAAGAGCGAGCGAGCTCTTGGGACTCGTACACAGCGACGTGTGCGGTCCAATGTCTACACATGCGCGAAGCGGTTATTCATACTTCATTACTTTCACAGACGATTTCTCTAGGTATGGACATGTCTTCTTAATGAAGCACAAATCCGAGGCCTTTGAGAAATTTCGGGATTACAAGAATGAAGTTGAAAAACAAACAGGCAAAAGTATTAAGATTCTAAGATCGGATCGAGGTGGAGAATACTTAAGTGCCGAGTTCCTGGACTATTTAAAAGAGAATGGAATTCTCTCTCAGCGTACTCCTCCATACACTCCGCAACATAACGGTGTATCGGAAAGGAGGAATCGAACCCTATTGGATATGGTTCATTCCATGATGAGTAAGGCTGAGTTACCGCGATCTTTCTGGGGTTATGCACTGGAAACAGCTGCACATCTCTTGAACCAAGTTCCTACTAAGACAGTGCCTACCACACCATATCAGATGTGGAGTGGGAAGAAACCCTGTCTTAAATCCTTTAAGACATGGGGATGTCCAGCTTTTGTAAAAAAGCAGCATGCGGACAAGCTCGAGGCACGCTCGGTACAGTGCAAGTTTGTGGGATACCCAAAGAACTCCAAGGGGTATCTTTTCTACTACGAAGAGGAACAAAAAGTTCTTGTTTCTCGTCATGCCTACTTCTTGGAAACTGAGTTTTTAGAAAATCAGATAAGTGGGAGCGCAGTAGAACTGGAAGAAGTTCTAGAACCACAAACCGTTACTGAAATCTTAGAGGAACCAGAGGGTTCGAAAGAACAGGACATTCCGATGCCGCTCCGCAGGAGTAGTAGGCAGTCTCATCCGCCCGAGAGATACTACGGTTTTCTCATAGACGGGGATCGAGAGGATTGCATCATAGATTATGATGAGCCTACTAGCTTCCAGCAGGCCGTTCAGAGCGTTGACTCGGTAAAATGGCTGGATGCAATGCGGACCGAAATGGAGTCCATGTACACCAACAAAGTATGGACGTTGGACATTGCTCCAGACGGGGTAAAACCCGTAGGATGCAAGTGGATCTTCAAAAGGAAGATTGGTGTAGATGGACAGGTTGAGACCTATAAAGCTAGACTTGTAGCAAAGGGTTTCCGTCAAAGACCTGGCTTGGACTATGACGAAACCTTTTCTCCAGTGGCTATGCTGAAATCCATTCGGATCCTTCTTGCCATTGCTGCCTTCCACGATTATGAGATTTGGCAGATGGACGTAAAGACCGCTTTTCTGAATGGAAATTTAGAGGAGTGTGTCTATATGGATCAGCCAGAGGGTTTCATTCAGAGTGGGAGCAGCGGAAAGGTGTGCAAGTTGCTTAAGTCCATCTATGGACTAAAGCAGGCATCGCGGAGTTGGAACATCTGTTTTGATGAGACGGTCAAGGAATTTGACTTTATCAAAAATCCAGATGAACCATGCATCTATAGTAGATTTGTAGCGAGAACTGTAGTATTCCTCGTTTTATATGTGGATGACATTCTCTTAATAGGAAATGACATTCCTATGCTACAATCTGTCAAGGGGTTCTTGTCACACAGGTTCTCCATGAAAGACCTGGGTGATGCCTCATACATCCTGGGGATCCGGATCCATCGTGATAGATCCAAGAGGATATTAGGATTTTCTCAGTCCAGGTACATCGACACCATAGTGAAAAGATTCAGCATGGAAGATTCCAAGCGCGGTAACCTACCGGCTTGTCACGGGATCACCCTCTCTAAAGAGATGTCTCCCAAGACTGATTTGGAGAGGGATCGCATGTCTATTATACCCTACGCTTCTGCAGTAGGCTCTATAATGTATGCGATGTTGTGTACCAGACCGGATGTAGCTTATGCACTGAGTGTAGTAAGCCGGTATCAGTCAAACCCTGGGGAGAAACACTGGATAGCGGTAAAGAACATTCTCAAGTACCTGAGAAGGACTAAGGAGATGTTCTTGGTATATGGCGGAAAAGACCTCCAGATCGAGGCCTTTGCTGACTCCAGCTTCCAGAGTGACAAGGATGATTCCAAGTCCATGTCGGGTTTTGTCTTTACCCTCAATGGAGGGGCGGTGTGTTGGAAGAGCTCCAAACAGGAAACCGTTGCAGACTCGACTATGGAAGCGGAATACATTGCTGCATCTGATGCCGCAAAAGAAGCTGTCTGGATAAGGAAGTTCTTAAAAGAACTTCAGGTGGTTCCGTCCATTGTTGACCCAATACCTCTGTATTGCGACAACAACGGGGCTATAGCTTTAGCGAAGGAACCCAGGTCCCATCAGAGATCCAGGCACATCTTGAGGCGGTATCACCTGATCAGGGAGATCGTGGATCGCAAGGAGATCGAGGTTCGGAGGGTTGCTTCAGAAGAGAACACTGCAGATCCATTCACCAAGGCCCTACCCCAGACTCAGTTCGAGCGGCTGATCGAGATGATAGGTCTTCGATACGCCAGTACATGGCCTTAGTGCAAGTGGGAGATTGTTAGTGTATATGCCCTAGAGGCCATTACTGTATCATACTAGTTTGTATATTACTTAATGGAAGCTTGGGATATTCACCTTGTATAAACAATCTTGCTCGATATAGTAGTATGCTACTTGGTTTGTTTCTACTTCAATGTGTACTTGTGTTTATTTTACTATATCACTTATACGCATTAGTGGAGCCCTTAGGATCTTTGCTTGATTACCAGCGTTGTGATGGCAGTCGCACTAGTGGGGGCTGGGTAATCTATAAGCACATCCTTATACAGGTCCCTGGTCGCAGGACTATCGAGACAGGGCATCGATACTCCGGAGTAGACTAGCGTATGCGCTTCTCATCCCAGTGTGGGAGATGGTCTGTCCCACAGCCATCAGTACGTCGTACTAGAGATAGTATACGGGTGCTCGTTAGGTTACGAGTACACTGGACAGGACTCGTCGGGAACTGACAGGTTGGTATTATACCTATCGTCAGTCATCAGTTCCCAGGTGACATGAGTACAGCTTAGTCCGCTGACTTGATACTAGCACTTCGCCTCGAGTGTGTTCCCACTGCACTTTGATCACTACCCTACCACGGCTCAAAGGAGTCGTGCAAACAGGTGGTGGTTGGGTGCAGTCCCGAAGCACTTGGAGGCAGTGACAGTTAGACAGGATTCGTCTCTCCCGGTATTGGGGGTTGACATCGCGCTGTGTCTAGAAGAGCCATTACACGAGTAGTCCCTGGCCAGGGCAAGCGAGAAATACTGGTAGGTTTCCAGTGTTATCTCAGGGTGTTTTGGGCTTCACTCCGACACGACTTGTACCGCTATTGGGGGACTGACGTTTACCGCCCCCTAGGCCCGCCATGCGATGTATCAGACGAACAGACCGGACTGTACGGAGAATGTCACATTCAGACTCAGTAGGAGTACAGATGGGGTTTCACCTCGTCAGCCTTCTTGTCGGCATCTACCTGGGGACCGTTACGCACAGCTAGTGCCGCTTGCGGTCTGTGGTTAAACCCACTGCCAGCGTAGTGCCGAGTCTTTAGAGTCCCACACAGAGGGTATTCGCCTCTGGGCAAAACAGAGTAGAGGTCGCATGGTTTTGCGACAAGGTTCGTTCTCATCCGCGCACTTGTGCACGTTTGGAGTCCGGACGGATTATACTGGCAGGCTCTGGTTTGAGCCAGATACTGGTATATGTTTTAAGGGTTGCTTTTATATCTTGGTATTCTTGTTCCTCGGAACGAGAATGCAGGTGTGTATGCACAGTTGCTTGAGGCGGAGAATGAGGTTTTTCATTAGGGTTTCGGAACGGGTGCGTATGCACAGTTGACAGTTATCATTTTCCAAACCCTAATGGATTTATGAATTATCTATTAATAATAGTAATTAAAATGAGAATTATGTTATGGTTGATTTTTTATTGACCTTGGTTGACTTGTTGACCATTGACCACCATCATGCTTTGAAAGATCTTCCTTGATTCATGCTTACACTTCATTTAAAGAAGCATGATAGTGGTCATTCCAAAAATTACCATCAACTATTCTTATTTTCAATTATTAGATAATTCTTTTCTTTTGCATTATGGTTGCAAGAGAGAAAGATATAGCTCATTCTATCATAACCTCTCTCTCTCCTCTCCTCATCTTCTTCTTCCTCAAGCTCAAGGTGACCCCTTCTCATGTGTTGAGAATCCATCACCTTGAAAAGAAAAGCAAACCCTAGTCACTCTCTACTCATTCTAGGTTCAAGGTTTAGCAAACCGGAAACCCTAGTTCACTCAAAGATCGAGGAAGAGCCCAAAGGTCGAACCTTCGAGGTGGATCCATCTTCGACGGAGGAAGGCGACAAGAAGAGAACCATCAACCTCTACAAGGTTTAAAGAAGAAGGAGTTCAAGTTTAGGTATAACCATCTTCCATAGTAGCTAACTCCTTTTAGCGTATTTGCTAGTTTAGTTTAGACACGATCCCGACCTAGTGCAGTCCATGTTGCCTCTTGCGATAAAAATTTGTTTTTTATACCGTTTCCGCCTTCCCGTAAGTACCGGGGGTCGCAATATGGACTTACATAAAGCTCATAAAAGTGGAAGCTTGAGGGCAAGCCATCATCGCCTCCATTCAATTGAAGCCAAATCATCCACAAAAAATATAAATAAATATAATAATTGATCGATAGGCAAAATTGCAAGAAACCTATTCAGATTTTTGCATGAAAAAATAAGAGATGTAAAATAAGTAAAAGATTACCAAATGAAATTATCCCATCACTTGAACCCCCTCTCAAGACATTTTAGGAAAAATTCCCCCAGTAATTTTCTTCGGTTTAACCGTTTTATATCATAGAAGAAAGATAAATTTCAAATGTATATACATGCATACACACACACACATCATATACACAGTTTTTGAATGTTGCCAGAATTTCAACGGTAATTCTAGATTTTCCCAAACTCTGAAGGCTTCACAAAAATTTTAAATACAGATAATAATATGATTGAAGAGATCAATCACCAATTTTTTAATGAGGATCAACTGAAACCCCAAACAGAGCAAGCAAATTACAAAGATCCCAAAACCCCGCGTGGCCCAGCCCCAGCCCCAGCCCCCAGCCCCAGCCCAACCCTAACCCCAGCGTGGCCAGCTAAACCCCAACACCAACCCTAAGGCAAACCCTAACCCCAGCCCCACCCCAGCAGCAGCCGAACCCCAACCCTAACCCTAAGGCAAACACCAAATTAAGAATTAATATTTTAATTCTTGAACATCTGTGCCCGTAGGGGTAACCCTTTAGCCCTACGGATTAATCCGTAGGGCCAAGTTAAATCTTCCCCTACGGATTAAAAATTTTGTAGTCAAAATAGAGCCGTCTATTGGGAACGACATCAAACTACATACAGAAAAATTAAGGATCGCTAGAAATTTTGTCAAAATTTTATCACTAACAGTGAACCTTTATCCAGCCTACCCACATCCTGATGAAGGAAACTATGGACAAAAGGGATGAACCCCCAGCAAACCAGTCAACAAAAAGGAAAGGATAATGCAGTTTAAGCTAGTGCAAAGAAAGGTACAGTCCCCCAAATACTCTCATAGCTCAGGAAAGCATCTTGATGAGGGGGGAGATAAAAAGAGTTTTGCAATAGGGAATTGCGTCCCATTCCTGAGGTACGGCATAAGCCTAGGAGCCAAGTTGAAATGCACTGGCAAATAACCCCTCCACACACACGCATGCACATGCACACAGACACATACAGAGTTGTAAATCATATATGAGGATAATTACACAATGTAAATTCTTGATAATAGAAGTATCCTGCAAAACCACAAACCTTTTCAGTTATATGCAGTCATGAGGATCAAACTATAGCTAGGTATTGCAAAGATCACAAAATTGAGGAGATTTGTTACATTTGTTCATTCTAGTTTGGGTGTTCAAATTCCATATTCTCGATTCCAATATCACCCCTAACCCTAACCCCAACCCAGCCCCAGCCGAACCCCAACCCAACACCAAACCCTAAACCGGCCTAACCCTAACCCCAACCCAGCCCCAGCCGAACCCCAACCCAACACCAAACCCTAACCCGGCCTAACCCTAACCCCAACCCAGCCCCAGCCGAACCCTAACCCCAACACCAAACCCCAACCGAACCCTAACCCTAACCCTAACCCCAACACCAGTCGAACCCCAACCGCCGATCGAACCCATACCCTAACCCTAATCCTAACCCTAACCACAACCGATACCTAATCCTAACCCTCATCGATCGCTACCCTAACATCATTATAATAATGTTTAACTAATTACCTGTAGGCGACGACGGAGAGGTAATCGGCGACGACGAGGGCGGTGGCGACAACGAGAACGGAGCACGGTGGCGACCACGAGATCACTGCAGGCGTGGCGACGACGATTCGTCTTGGATTCGGCGACGACGAGATCACTGCAGCGCGGCGGCGACGACGATCTCGATTTGGGAATTTGGTTTCGCGCGAAAGAAAGAGAATAAGAAATAATCGGCGTAGGGATCGATCTCTTAAATCCCTATTTATATGCCCCTACGGATATGCCCGTAGGTGCTTGGTTTGCGCCACCGTAGGGGCACAAAACACTTTAAAATTTAATATATTTTAAATAAATATTGAACGACCGTATGGGCAACCACTTTGACCTACGGATTAATCCGTAGGGCCAAACTTTAACTGCCCCTACGGATGTTGTTATCCGTAGGGGCAACCCCTTATTTTACTAGTGGTAGCCGGGTTCTGGAGGGAAACAAGCCCGCATCTCATGGCGTTGAGACGGAGGGGGCTTTACTTTAGAATTGGCGGGCTATTCGCCGCACTCGTAGGGGGTACAGGTTGACCCAGGAGGGGTGCCCAAGTTACCGGATTCCGTGAAGTGCTGGGTGGTCCATTCACGTTGCTGAAGGGGGCTGCCTCGCTTCAGGTTTTGGCGGGTAACTTGCCGCGCCCGTAGGGGTCTACGATTTCATTGCACAGGCTATCCACACGACCAGGGGAACGTCGGGTTTCAGCAGCGGCTCTGTGAAACCCGGGGATCCCAGATATCTGTATTGATCTGTGTTGCTATACATTTCTGTGTTGCTGCATTTTTATCACGCCTTGAGCGAAAATTATATATTATATATATACTAGTAGATGTTGTATATGTTTTGCATCGGTACTAGTCCAGTCCCCTCTCTGTCGTTAGTTAGCTAACCTAACGGGTGATGACGGGACCCAGTGGCGAATGCGGATGACATATACGTACGTCAGTATATTTTAGTTCTTTGTGGCGTGATTAATTGATGGGACTGCGTTGATTCAGATCAATGCAAGATAAACAAACCTATTCTGATGTTGTTGGAACACTTTTTCAAAAAGCTGTTATTGCAAGGGCGTTCACTTTTGTTTTGCACAGTGGTATTCAGTTGGAATATCCTGCTCCTCAGTCGACGAGGCAAGGGCCGAGATCCCTTCACCGGGAGTGACCCCTTGGACAAAAGTTTGCGTCAGAGCAGTAACTTCACTATAGCCGTTTATTTTTGCTTTGCATCATGGTATTCAGTTGGAATATCCTGCACCTCATTCTACGGGGAAAGAGCCGAGATCCCTTCATCGGGAGTGACCTCTTTAGCAAAGGTTTTCGTCACTATATTTTTATAAAGCTATCAGTTCCTTCAACGATATCAAGTTCACTACGTTAAAGGTTTTCGCCAGAAACCATTCGTAGCCCTCCGTCGTTTCATATGGGTAGTCAATAGTATTCAAGCTGTGTTTGTTGGCCATAGTCAAGGCACAGTGTTTGGTAGCTGTTGGGTATTCATATGCTGCATAGATAGATGCGTTGGTTTGGGACAGTCGTATAGCCTTGTTGGCCCTAGTCAAGGGCTTGTACGGGTGGGTTCAAATCAACCTGGACAATGACGGGTAGAACTTGACATGTGACTTATGATTTGTTGGCCTTAGTCAAGGTCATAAGAGCATGGGGCAAAAATCCACATCGGGAGTTTCAAAAGTACTGAAACTTGCCAGATATGCGCATACCTTCTGGAGTGTGATAGCGTGAGCGGATTCCGTCACGTTATCATGCGATGATGGTTGGATCCCGATTCCCACTGATGAGTTGGTTTACTCCTCGGGTGATCCCGGCTAATTCTTCTTTCAGGTTTGGGAAAGAATTTGACGTTACAGTGGGAGGTTTCCAGATTAGATAAAGTGACAACCATTCTGATCTTGGTTAGAGTGCACGCTGAGTGTTTCTTTTCTCTCTCTCTTTGGCAGCGACCATTGACCCAACCCTAGACTATGACTCAGTGACCAAGTTGACCGAACCTTCTTAACACTGGCTTTTGGATTGTCAGAGTTGCAAACCTCTTTGCCACTCCTACTTTTACCCTTTTCTCCAGGACATCCCGTATTACTATGAACGTCCACTTCCATTGGACAAAACCATCGTATGGTTATATACGAACTCGAAAGACTTCGAGGATGGTTTCTGGTTCTGGAGAAAACGGATAGGACTATTCAGTTGTCTTTTCTTTTCACCTTCTCTCAGGTTGCGAGTACTCCTTGGTTTAGGAGTAGTACACCTATTACGCAAATTGGATAGTCTTCTTCCAAACCATAGGCTGGTGCCGACCGGTAGGGAATGAAGAAAACCAGTTAGCCCAAACGGTGTACAGAAGGTATTAAGTTCAGACAAAGCAAGGGATTAGTAAGAGGGCAAAGTAAAGTGCGACTACTGCTCACGAACAAACCAAGTATTTCTTCGCCAATCCTAAATCACGTTTGTATTTCTCCAGGACACTCCGTATTACTACGAAGATCCCAGTTTATTGGATAATCCATCGTATAGTTATATACGAACTCGAAAGGAACTTGTTCCAGTTCGGGGATGGATCCTGGTTCAGGAGAAATAGGAATAAAGTACATTCAGGTATCTTTTATCTTCACCTTCTCTCGCGTTGTGAGTGCTCCTAGGATTAGGACAATACACCCTTTATGCTTTTTGGATAGTCTTCTTCCAAACCATAGGCTGGTGCCGGACGGTAGGGAAAGAAGAAAACCATTTGGCCTAAAGGGGTGTACAGAAGTTAATGACTAAAGACATATAAAGGGATTTGGAGAAGTGGCAAAGAATTATACGGTTATAGTTGTGAATCTGGATAATGGAAGAGGCATTACTAAGGAATACCAGGATACCCTATCGAAACATTTCAATGTTTCAGTTTCACTGTGTACTGTTAATAGAAAACTGATTTCCCAATTAGACACTTGCTCCAGGGTATGTATTTACCAGGTATGATTCTCACATCTGTATGGTTTTACAGATGATGAGTGGGAGTAAGTTATTGGGAATTAGGTGACCGTCCTCATTATATTGGGATTCGTTGTAATTGGTGATATTTGTGGAAGTCACCTGGGTTGTTTGCCGGTCGGCAAATATTTGGTTTTGAATATCCGTTGTTATGCACCAATTTCAAATTGATATATCTGTACGTCTATTTTTATAGAGTGAGATATACTTTTTGAAATTATGTCTATGACATTTACCTATATCAGTGGATGGTTAGGTAAGGAGCATTGAACAACGGTGTAATTCTTCATAACCATAGTACAGTTTTCAACCTACGACACACAGTGAATGAGTCACTAGACTCAGGGGACTTATACAAAGTATTGTATATTGTCCAGTGTCCATTAGGACAGAGGGGTTGGTCCTCGTACTATATTCTGTTTACTTATGACTTCTCTGGTTCTTAGACAGGTGTTTCGTAGAAACACAGGGTCCAAGTTTTGAGAAGTTATAGGTATAAGAATAAAGTAGAGAACCAGGTATTGCAAGTATCGAGATTCTTCAAGGTGATCGAAGATGTAGATACTTGTATATGGTATTCAGTTGATAGTAATAGTTATGAGAACTTGCTTCTCTTTCAGGTTACTCATAATTGGAAGCACTCCTAAGTTGAGTAACGCTAATCGGACTCTCTCCATTTACTTGACATGCACTGGAGACAGCTGCATGATTTGAATCTGGTTCAATTAAATCAGTGCCTCTGTTTCTATATTGGATATAGAACAGTTCATATCTTGACATTGTTAAGATACGGGGAGTTGTCCAGCTTATGCTTAAAACCAGACTCCGGATAACTCAAGGCACGTTTCTGTAATGGCTGTTTGTGGGTTGACCCGGGCTATGCAGAGGGTTGATATTCTACCATCTGGAAGATCAATAGTGATATTGTTCTTGACTCGCCACAGTTTTAATAAAATGGATTTTTTCAGAAAACAGTCGTGGGAGTATGGTAGAACTGGAAGTGATTCCAGAACCGCAAACGATTACTGAAGATTTGATAAGAACCTAAAGATTCAATCTGGTTTGACATTCCATTGGCCACTCCGCAGATAAGGTGGGTAACCTCAGGCATCCGAGAGGTACTTCAGTATGCTCAAGGACGGTGGCAGAGAGGTTCTTGTTTACCCAGACTTGCCATTGCTGTTGTTCCAGACTGTGAGACCCGGTAGGAGGATGAGTATAGCGTCGTTCTAAACTAGCTTTAGAAGTGTACGTCTATATGACTCTGTCAGAGGGTGGTCGTAGTCAGTGGGAGCAGCGGACGCATTGGTGGACATCAGGCATATGTCTATTTATAGACTAAAGCAAACATAGCGGAGATAGATCATCTATTTCTGATGTAACAGTCATAGGTTTGACTTCATCAGAATAGGGGATGGATCTGTTAAGAAAGTAGTAGGGTGTGATGTCCTGGTATTTGATGACATACACAGAGTAGGAAGTGATATTCCTATACTACGATCGGTTATACTTTGGTCGTCACACGGTAGTTTCTCCACATAGGACTTGGATATTATATCAGACATTCTGGTTACTAGATCTATGGTTTTAGATCTAGATTTAGGTGGTTTCCCAATCTGGGTACTTGGACAGCATTCTATGAGTATTTAGAATGGACGACTCCTGGTACGGTAGTATACCTACAGGTGATGGGGTCACCCTCTCTAAAGGTGTCTTACAGACTAAAGGGGAGAGGGATACGCATGATTGACAGATCACTTGCTTAGGCAACTGAGTCAATCATGAAATGTCAAGTACCACACCAGATGTAGTTCTTGCAGTAGGTGCAATAAGTTGATATTGATCCAATCCTGGAGAAACAGTTGGAAGCAGTTTTAGAACATAAGTTGATGTTCCAAAGATATGATAACAGTATTCTCCTTTGGGAGACCGTTATCATTCCAGGCTTCCAAGGTGACCTGGATGGTAGAGTGGCTGTCAGAGTTATAGTTTTTCCCTCTGACGAGGGGCAGTATTTTGGACAGTTGGTCCAGGTGGATACTGAGGGAAGGCATGGCGCAGGATACTGATTAAGTTCAGTTGACGATACAGTCTAAGAAGTTTGGATGTGGAGTTCACTTATGAGCTAGGTCCCATCAGACATCCAGACACATTCTAAGACAGGTATTGCTCATTTTAGGAGATGGTTTTCTCCGCGAACTTGAGATAAAGAGAGACATAGAAAGAAACACCAGAGCGGATCCACTCACTGAGGCTATTCCTCGAACGGAATAGTTTCGCAAACGAGCTTTGTGAGACTGACTAGTAGAGGAGTTGGGTGTTCGGTATCACACGGGCTGTGAGTATGCGACATCGCAATAATTAGCCTTGAGTGCAAGTGGGAGATTGTTGGAGATAGTGCCCTCAGAGTCAATTATTGGATCACAGGCACGCGATTGCAATGATTGAGGGAGGACCTGTCCCAGT
This sequence comes from Agapanthus africanus, assembly GCA_030015575.1. Classification (NCBI taxonomy): domain Eukaryota; kingdom Viridiplantae; phylum Streptophyta; class Magnoliopsida; order Asparagales; family Amaryllidaceae; genus Agapanthus; species Agapanthus africanus. The sequence continues at coordinate 131,926,893 of JASDDO010000010.1, forward strand.
AGGACAGTCTTACTCAAGATGATAGTATGCTATCTGGTTTATCTTTATCATCGTGTACTACTTTAGGTGACCTTACAGGTCACTATTGCACATTGATAGAGCTCCTTGGATTCTTGCTTGACTACCGGCAGTATGAGGGCGATCATATACGTGGGAGCTGGTAGTCTATAAGCACATCCTTAAATGGTCCCTAGTCGTGGGAGTTTCGAGACAGGGCATCGATACTCCAGAGTAGACTAGTGTATACAGTCGAGACCCCGACGAGGGGGGGTGTCCGGTCTCACAAGCCACTGGTGTCAGTTGGTTCACCTAAGATGTATACAGGTGCTCATTGGGTTATGAGTACACCGGACAGGACTCGCCGGGAACCTGCTAGTTGGGTTTATACCAGACGTCAGATAGCACTTCCCTGGTGACATGTGTACAGGTTAGTTCATCGACCTGGGATCGTCATTTGTCTCGTGTGAGTTCCCACTGTGCTTTGATTACTACCCTACCACGGCTCAAAGGAGTCGTGCAAACAGGTTTTAGTTGGGTACAGTCCCGAGCCACATGGAGGCAGTGAGCGGATCTGCAGGGGTTCGTCTCTCCCGGTATTAGGGGTGAGGTCGCGCTGTGTCGAGGAGAGCCAGAACATGAAAAGTCCTTGGCCAAGGCAGGAGATTTGCTGGTAGGTATTCCAGTAGTATCTCAGGGTGTTCTGGGCTACACTCCGACACGACTTGTACCGCTTTTGGGGGTCTGACTTTTACCAACCCCCTAGGCCCGCCATGCGCTGCTCATAGACGAACAGACCGGACTGTACGGATATTGTTACTGACAGGCTCAGTAGTGTGTCAGTATGAGTTTGCTCATTGACGTCCCTTTTGGTCAATACCTGCTAGCCCGTCACGTATTGGCTTATACCTCTGACGTGCTAGTGGTTAAATCCACAGCCATAGTATTGACGAGTCTTTAGAGTCCACCACACACAGTTAATCAAGTTTCGGTCGAAACGCTGTAGAGGCCGTATGGAGATATGGCAGGGTTCGATCAGATACGTGCGGTATTGCACGGATCGTGATCGTACGGTTTTTACTAGCCGGCTTTGGCTTAAGCCGGATCCTAGTATTTGATAGTGTAGGTTTGTCTCTTTGCATTTGTGTTCAGTGGGAATACAAATGCGGGCATGTATTTGCAGTAGCGGGGTTTTCCTGTAATTTATTACGGGATCAGTTTTCTGAAGTTGCCAGTTTGCATTCCGTTCCGGCCGGTTTTCTTTTATTCCTTCTCGGCCGGACATTCCGTTGGAGGGGGTTAATTGCAAGTTTGCAATTAACTTATTTGTTGAGGGGTTTCTTGCATATATGTGGCCTCTTCATCATGAGATGCTTTTTTCATCACTTCATTATCTTTTCTTGTGATGGTTTGTGAATGGATTGAAGAGAGAAATGAGAGTGACCTTTTTCTTTGCATTATCTTTTCTTTTTCTTATTGGATTTTTCATTCCATCTCTCCACTATGGAGAGATGAGGCCGGCCACTTTGGTGAGGGGAGAGAGAGAGGTTCATTGGTGATTTGTTTATTCTTCATCTCATTTCATGCTTTTATGCTTGCAAAATTCCAAGCTTCTCTCCTTCATTCATTCTCCTCCTCACATCCCTCCATCAAGGCAACTTCAAGAACCCTAAATAGACATGGCTACTACACTATTCTATAGCAAGCCTTGGACGCGTTGGCTAGCCAACTTCGCGCCCGAGTTGCCTCGGTCAAGAGGCGGGAGCCCGTAAAAGATTCCGGCTACGTGGTGCTTTTCCGACGAGCGAGGAGGTGACAAACTCTCCGCGAGAGATCGGAGTGGAGACGAAGACCGAAGGACACGGATCGCTTGGTATAGCTTCTCTACTCTTTTCTTGTTTGCTAGTTAGCTAGGTTAATGGCCCGATCCGGGTGAAAAGTGCGCGGTGGTGCCGGTTGCAAGTTTTGCAAAGTTTTTGTTTCCGCGTTTCCGGCGTCGGTTTGACGGCCGGGGCGCCGCCGTGGGCTTACATTACGGTCATAGAATCGAGTTAGGGTTTCGTTCTTCTAGAGGATCCATCGAATCACTTGCACGATATTTGAATATTTCAAACTTGGAAAAAATCCAACTCTTGGAAAATTTCCAGCAAGGGTTAAAGTGGGTATTTGATATCTGTTCGAACTTTTTAACGCCGTCTAAAAACAACCCGAAAACATGTTAGAATTATGACTACGAAACACTCCGAATTGCCTTTATAGAAAATTAACATCTCATGCAATTTTAGAAAAAATAAGCAACACCTGAAACACCAAACCCTAGAGACCAGAACACAAAACAAAAATGAACCCCAGAAGTTACTGTTTGGCCAGCCTGCTCGGTTTTTGTGCCCATGTGCTCGGGTCAAATCCGGTGGAATTGGTTCGTTTTTGTTCTGTGTTCATGTTACATCTCATATGACATTCTGCAGTTGCTGAAAAAAAATTGAAGACTTTAAACTTTTAACAGAAACTGGGTTTTAGCGTTTCAAGTTTCGGAGTAGTTTCGGTTTCGTAATCTAACAAACATCATATTAATCTTTAGCCTGGCTCTGATACCACTGTTGGGTTACTTAGCACAACAACAAGGTTTCAGAAGGTATTGTCCATGCCGTTTTCAAAATTTTGCCATACTACTTAACCCTAACCCTGGAATCTTAACTAAAGATTTAGACGAAATGATAAGTAAACAACTTTACAACTAAGTAAATGCGGAATACAACCTTCGTAGACCGGTCCTTCACTTCAAATGCTCCGTGTAGAAGTCCCTTCGCTGCGAGTAATGATCTCCCGAACTCATGAGAGGCTCCACAAGGTGAAATATGCAAACTTGCTTGAAGTCTTCAAAGCCAAAGATGATCTACTTTGAGGAGAGACTAACTCAAGCTACCTCTTCACTAATTAGGGATTAGTGATGCTAACACCCTAAACTAAATGTCTAATCTAGTAGAGGATGATGAAGTAGGAATTTTGCTCACTTTAGATTTCTTTTTCTCACTATTTTTCCTCACTTGCTCAAAAGCTAGAGAGCTCTCTCTTGAGCTTAAAGAAGATGAAGCAAATGAAAATGAGAGAGTGAATGGAAAACATGGGTGAGAAATATCTCATATAACCCTTGTAGAGAATAAATCATGATTAAAGATTAAGGTTAGGTCAATAAATATCTAGTGCAAGACAAATAGAGTGGACTAAGTCAAGGGTTTTCACAAGCTTCCAAAGCTTGCAACCATGCTTAATTCCCACCAATTTATATTTGCACTAAATAAATAAAAACCTTAATTATCTAATGGCATGGTATAAGTCTCATACACCCATATAGTGTGTATCATCAAGCATGACACAAAAAGAAAATACAAATAACATATATCACATATATATTAAGTGCGCACATGTGAGAATAGAAAAGTATAAGTGAGCAAATATTAGTCAATGTAAATTAGCGTATCAAATATACAATTATACATTAAATTATCAAATCAACATTTGATTTAATAATCCGGCTATATCACATATAACCGACTAATATTATATGTATCATTCTATCGAATCAACACTTGATTCGATAACTTGGCTATATCACATATAACCGACCGATATCACATATCGCGAGAATAGAATACGGTATCATATACTCGTATTAATCTCGGTCCCGCACATATCACATATGTGCTCCTACTTCATTTTGCCTGAGCCAGTAAACCTCTGTGTAGGACTTTAAAGACTCGTCAATATGACGGCAGTAGGTGATGATCACATCAAGCACCCACAAGCCGTCAGCGGTACTAGCTGGACGTAACGGATACCCGGGTATTGAGTAATCAGAAGATAAACAAGCAAGCCTGCTCATACTCCTATAAAACCTGTCAGTAACAATACCGTACAGTCCGATCTCTTCGTCTGATATGTCGCATATCCAGTCTAGGGGTGGTAACCGTCAGACCCAAGTAACCGATTAGTCGTGCCGATGTGAGGCTCATAACGGGTCGAGAAACTACTGATAACACTTACTAGTAGATCTCCATATCGGCCCTGGCCAAGGACTTCCAGTTATAGCCAATCGAGTACAGCGCAACATCAACCCCCAATACCGGGAGATACGAAACCCTTCCTATCGCTCATTGCCTCCATGTGATTCGGGACTATACCCAAAAGCCACCGTTTTGCACGTTCTCTTGAACGTGGTAAGGTGGAAATCAAAGCACAGTGGGAATCACACAAGACTCTATGACGATCTCGGGTCTACAGACTAACATATACCAGTGTCACCAGAGAACTACTATCTGACGATAGGTATAATACCACTAGGAGTTCTCGGCGAGTCCGTTCAGTGTACCCAGTCTCTACTGAGCACTCGAATACCATCTTTGATGTCAAATACCAATGGATGTGGGATCATCCATCCCCATCATATGGGTGAAGAAACTTATACGCTAGTCCACTCTAGAGTATCGATGCCCTGTCTCGATACACCTTCGACTAGGAACAATTATAGGATGTACTTGTGGACTACCCTGGCCCCACTAGTATGATCTCCATCATAGTCCTAGTAGTCAAGTAGACATCTTAAGGGCTTTATCAACATGTGAGAGCAAGACAGTATCACAATACAAATCTACATGTTAAGTCAAAGAGCAACCGGATAGCATACTATCATGTCGAGCAAGAAAGTCCTCTCTCTCTATATACCCAAGCATCCACTATAATATACATCATATGTACAATAATGGCCTCTAGGGCATATACATAACTAACATATGCGTATGCTCGTTTGTGATTTTTGGGGCCTAAGAAGGGTGATGAAACCCCCACCTAATCTGAATTTGGGTTTCTTGCCCTTTAATGTCCGGTTTAAATATGCAAAACAAAGAAAAATCTAAAACACGCAAAAAGATTTTTTAGTGGAGCTGTTTGCAAAGAATTCTGCAGGTAAAAACAATTTATTAGAGTTTTAGAGGAGAGGGGAAGACTATAGGATAATACCAAAAAAATTGGGTGCTTAACTCCCCAAGTTGGTCATGCTTCAGTCGCCCAATGCCTCTTTTGGCCGCAGTTCCGCCGCCGTCTGATGGAATCTCCCCTTCAAATTTTGGCACCACACTCTAATGCTTCTCTGCTCCTATTTGACAATATCTGAATCTCTATTGGTCCGCTCCAAGTGCTCCCGATTTCACGCAAAACTCGCACAAGAATCGTTAAAAATACAAAATGTGGTTTTTTTATTTTTATTTTTATTTTTAATGTTCTCTAGATTTATATTAGAAATCAACCCGAATAACAAGAAAAATAATTACGACCGTTTTCTTGCAACGATGCCATTTGATTGGTCTGAAAAGTGTGTCTATGTAAGTTCCTAAATACCGCAAACAATAACGGTGTCACAATAGCTAGCCGCTAGTGAGTACGGGTCGTCCACATGGAAACGGTGAACTGCTTTTCTTGCTTTAGACGAGTTGCTAGAAGAAAGTTGGGATTTTTGTCATTTTATAGTAGGAAGGTTTGAAAAGTTTACAATAGAAGGGCTCGTAGAGTTTATAGGATTTAGTAGTTAATGGATGGAGTTTTAAAAATAATTTTATTTATCTTTTAATTATTTATTACTGGAGAAACAGCGATGAATGTGGATTAGGATTCTTGAAGGAAATTAGGATTTCACTCTACTGACCCTTGTCCTTCCATTGATCTCTATTTATCTCAATCCCTTAACAAAACAATTATTAACGAATCTCAAATCGTAGTCGTGACAATCATGAATTGATAGCACGCCCGATAAGAGGGTTAATATTTATTTTGCTAAAATTTATAAAAATTAAAACTTTAAAAAGAATTGAAGTGATATTGTTCATCCATTATTCTACCCTATCCTACAAATCCTTGCAAGCAAGAATTTACTCGCTCATAGAGATCAACGATGTAAAAGAAAGGTGGAAGAAAATGGAACTCATAATTAAAATTAAAAATGCAGAAAGTAAATGCAGAATGTAATTGCGGAAAGTGAAAGCGACAAAATTAAAGAAAGAACTATCTTTTATTGATTAACTATTGCATTACAAAAGTTCCTCGCTGAAAAACCAAATTACAAAACCCTAGTTTTCTCTAGATTGCTCGATAGGTAGATCAATCGATTCTTCGATTGATTCATTGATGGATAGATGAATAGATTCATTTGATGATAGATACTCTCGGTCCTTTTATAGGCTTTGGAAATTGAAACCCTAGATGTCATATTGAAGTGTATATAAAGACGATCAATTGAAGTGTATATAAAGACGATCATGCCCCTGAAGATTTTCACCTTACGGCCACCATAAGACCACGCAACTGCCGCCCCAAGCCCTTATTAGCCGCGGATCTGCCGCCCCTTGGTGGATTTAGGTCTCTGGATTTCTCGTGCCTTCCTCTCTCGATATTTGGAGATCCTTCTAATAAAAATATTCTGAAAATATATCTCTTAGTCTCTGCCGTTGCTAGATTCTTTAATTTGCTTCTAATATTTGGTAGATTTGATTTGGTGAATCGATTTGCTGTAGATCACTTACTTGAATTTCAGACCTGAACTGATCTATTATAATACCTACACAATATCTCAATTCATTTTATTAGTAGCACTTGTTTTATTTGAGATATTATTCTAACCAACTAATTGATATGATATCATAAGAATATTGGTTAAGAATATTTGATATGATATGCATATTTTAATTAGTAATCTCATGGATATTTTATTTAAATATGATATGCATATATTTTCTCTAATTATATTAATAATTATAAATGAAGAAATATATGACAATAATCTTTTTACAAATAAATCCACATATGTTCTTAATTTACAATTAACACCTTCAGTAACTAATAATAATAGGGAAAATGTTCATACAAATGTGCAATAAATTTGACTGATCAATCGTCCATCCAAATTGATCTTAGTCTCATATAAGACTAATGATCATTCGTTACGACATGATCTTTTCCCTCATATACGGGATTTGGTTTAAGGGTACATCCCTTTCCATACCTCTAATATACGTCATTGTAATCCTTCAACGTCTTCAAAGAGGTGGCGGGTCCCAACAACCAACAACTCCTCGTCCCAACTTGATAAAAGATATGAAATTTCATCAACACAGAGAATGTTCTAATCCTTATATTGATACATCCCACATTGATGCACTTCTATATTGATGTGCCTACTTCATATTGATATGCATCCCATATAAATGTGAATCTCATATTGAGCTCCGACTTTATACATACATGTATAGGTATATTTTTGAAGGGAACGTAAATACTTTCAAATTTGATCACACCCCAATATTGGATGCATCCCATGTTACCATCATTCAATTCGCCATGTAACATATACGCGTTCGCGTAAGAGGAATATTGGACCGAAATGTCCTTAAACTAATATTTCGTCCCAAACACGGGAATGTTAGACCGAAATGCCCTTAAACTAATACAACGTCTCTAACATGGGAATGTTGGACCGAAACGTTCTTAAACTAATATTTCGTCCCGAACACGAAAATGTTGTACCGAAATGTCCTTAAACAAATACATGTTTGGCCCTACGGCTGGTCTCCATATTGACCCCCCGTATACAATCCATGGGCATAAATAAGCCATATTACATCTATGTCTCCCATGGACCGCGACACCTTAAACTAATATAATTGAGCCCATATTCTCATTGATCCTAAATCGATCTTAATCTCATATATAACTAACAATCCTTAGATCAAACCCATATATCCTATGAACTGATGGACCTCATTTATATGAGATCTGTGTCCTAAGTTCAAAACCCCAAATCTAATATACAGATTTGGACTAATCCGCACCCTACGGGAAGGACAAGATTAGTCTCTGTATACAATCCAAGGGCAACCTCATATAAAACAAACATAACACGACACGAAGTGATCTGCCTAGAGCAGGTGAAAGTTGTTATCGCAACGCAATAATGTAATTAACTGCAGAAGCTTGCACCTACAAGGAAGAGTGTCCCCACAATAAAAAAACCCACAAAAATGAGGGGGAATCTGATAAGTCTGCTACATCGGTTGCATCCATCCAAACCTCCGATATACGGTGCCATAAATCAATTTGGTATTTTCGGAGAGGTGGATAGATATGTTCCAAACAGCATCTACCCCTAAATTCAGGCAAGACGTTCTAACCCAGTTCATCTCTGTTTTCGGCGGTAAACAACTACCATGCCCCAAATGATTTTGAGACCAGAGAGAATGATCCATTCTATATTCATCCGGGTATATATGAGTGTATAATGTTCTTTACATGAGTCGAAACGCACGAAACTCAAATTTAAGTGTTCGACAGAGTGAAGGGAAAGTTTATCAAAGAAAATGAGATGAAAACGACTGATTTTTGAAGCATCTCCCTCGATTCTAAATTCCGTTGTTTTCTTAAAGATTTATGTATTTTTATTTCAAGTTAATGTTTGTTTGTGTGTTTTTTTTCTGTATTGATTAGCCCGTTGTTGTATTAGGATAAATTTTTTTCTTTTTCGTTTCTTTATGTATTTTTTATGTACCTTTTCAGTTAATGAAATAAACATAGTTGTTTTTCGTTAACATTGCTTCTTATCTGTATATTGGATGTATATACCTTATATATATATACTAACAACCAAATTTAGACACCAATCAACTTCTTAAAACCAACCGTTTACCACAAATACATCATGCACTTTTTTTCAGAAAAACATATGCAGGAACGCCTAAATGGACATCCATGATAATGTCCATTTAGGTTGGGGCGTTCCTATAGGAGATCCATACGTTGATTTCAGCCAATAGTCATGACCTTTCTTCAAAAATCACACCCTTGGATCCGTTCCTTTACATATAGGACATCCATTCAACTCCAATTTATTCATATCATCACTTCTAAGCCCTCATAACATCATATCTTTTCTCTTTCTTTCTCCTCAAATTCTTACTCAAATCCAAATTTCTCCACTTTCCAAACTCTTCAAAAATGGTTCGCACCAAGAACGTTGAAGTTCATGAATCTTCACCAAGCAACATCGTCGCCGTGCTCCTCTACCATAACCCATAGAGAAATCCGAGAGTGATTCTTACAAAGAAGAAGAAGATGAGATTTACATTCAAGAAACTGCGGACACACCGCATGCACAAGCCGATGAAGAAGAAGAAGTCGAAGAAGAAGATGTCTTGTTCATCTTCATCAACTCAAAAGCCTCCGCTCTCTACGACCGCTTAGTCAAGACGGGAATCGTTACCGGTTCTTTCGCTCATCTCAACGAAATCGCCCATTTCCAACTCACTCCCTTACTCCAATTTCAAGGTTGGGTTCCTTTTCTTCAACTTGATTTTGCCACCCATGTCAATTTCATCTATCTATTTTATTCTAACATAATTAGTAACCAAGACAATGTCACCATTCTTCCTACTTGGTTACAACGCCATACAATCACAATCTCACCCGCATCCCTTACTGGTATCCTTCAGGTTCTTAACGAATGTGTGGATATTTATCGTTACACTCTTTCTACATTTCCTCACTTTCTTCTCAATGTTACCAAAGAGGACACCTCAAGACTCCTCCACAGTAATGATTACCCTCATTTGTTCAATGATCCTCTCACCCAAACTCTTACACCACAATCCCGTGTCTTGGCATTTCTTTTGGGTCACACCATGTATCTTAAATCCGGTGGTAGAGATAGGATCACACTAATACACAAACTCCTTACCTATTGTGTGTTGGCTCAAATCTGTTAGGAATATGTATGCCCTAGAGGCCATTATTGTATGATATAGTGGATGCTTGGACATATATATAGAGGACTTTCTTGCTCGACATAATAATATGCTATCTGGTTGCTTTTTTATCTTAACATGTACACTTGTATTATTATACTATCTCTCTGATACATGTTGATAAAGGCCCTTAGGATGTTTGCTTGACTACCAGGACTATGATGCGGATCATACTACTGGGACTTGTGTAGTCCACAAGCACATCCTTTAATTGTTCCTAGTCAAGGGGATATCGAGACAGGGCATCAATATTCCAGAGTAGACTAGTGTGTACGTTTCTTGACCCTTGTAGGGGGCGAAGGTTGATCCCCTATCCATTAGGGTTTGACATCAAAGATTGTACACAGGTGCTCATTAGAGAATGGGTACACCGAACAGGACTCGCCCGAGAACTCCAAGATGGTACCTTTACCTATCGTCAGATAGAAGTTCTTTAGTGACACTGGTACAGATTAGTTTTATAGACCCGAGATCTTCATAGTGTCATGTGTGGTTTTCCACTGTGCTTTGATTTCCTCCCTACCACGGCTCAAAGGAGTCGTGAAAACATGTGTATTTTTGGGTACAGTCCCGAGTCACATGGAGGCAGTGAGCGATAGGAAGGGTTTCGTCTTTTCCCGGTATAGGGAGTTGATGTTGTGTTATGCTGTATTGGCTTATAACAGTAAGTCCCTGCCTAGGGCTGATGAGATTTACTGGTAAGTGTTATCAGTAGTTTCTCGAACCGTTATGAGCCACACATATTACTGGGGTCTGACAATTCCACCCCTAGACTCAATATGCGATATATCAGACGAAAAGACCGGACTGTACGGTAAGTGTTACTTATAGGCTTCATGGGAGTTTAGACAAGCTTTCTTGTTGATCTTCTAATCGCTCAATACCTGGATAGCCGTTACATCCAGCTAGTACCGCTGATGGCTTGTGGGGAACTGATGTGATCATTACCTACTGCTGGCATATTGACGAGTCTTTAGAGTCCCACATAGATGTTTTCTAGTTCAAGAGAAACGAAGTAGGGCACATATGCTGATATGTGCGAGGGCCTGATTAAATACGAGTATGTGATACCGTATTCTAATCTGGCGGTTATTTGATATCAGTTAGGTTATATGTGATATAACCGGATTATTGAATCAATTGTTGATTTGATAGTGTGATATTCAGATAAATGTTATTAGTTGGTTATATATGATATAACTGGATTATTAAATCAAGTGTTGATTTAATAATATGATATATATTTATATTTGATATAATTATATATTAACTAATATTATAGCTCACTAATTATTTTATTTTCTTTATATATATATATAATAAAGCATGGTTTGATTTTCTATTTTTGAAAATAGAAAATGAGGTGGAAAAATAGGGAGATATTTGTGGAATGGTGAGAGGCATGGCTAAAACATTTGTTTATTCATTTGTTTGCACTATTGAAGTATGGTGCATTATATGTATTGATTTATATTCATGCTTCAATAAGTGGAGCAAACATATGAGAGTCATTCTTCACTTGGTTCATTTTTGCCTTAGCCATTTTCTTGAGCTTATTCTCTCTAGCTCTCTCTATCTTCTTCTTCCTCACTCTCCAAGCCATAACCCTCACATGCGATGTGAATCATAGGGCTTTGGACAAATCTAGTGAGCTTTAAACCCCTACTTCATCATCCTAGTTTAGATTAGCACTTTAAACTAGTGTGTTTCCTTCATTAATGAGAGTTTAGTGAAGAGGTAGCTTGGATTAGAGAAGCTTCGGGTGGATCATCTTCAGCATGAAGATCACAAAGGAAGCATGTTCAATCTTCAAGTGGAGCCTAATGGAGTCGTAGGGACTACTACCCGGAGCTATAGAAGAGAAGAACACGATCTTCAAAGGTTGTTTCCTCCTTCACTTAGTATAGTTTTGTGATATCATCATATAAACCCTAATCATCTAGTTTGATCCTAAGTTAGTGTAGCTTAACACCAAGAAATTTTTAAAATTGCATGCTTGATGCCGGTTTAAACCTTATAGTGGTACTAGGGTAGACTTTCATGGTATCAGAGCTAGGATAGAAGATTAGACGATGTTATTAGAATCACGAAACCAAAACAACTACGAAACTGAAACCCAAAACCCCAAGTTTCTGTCGATTTTTAAACGTTATCTAAAATCTTTTTGAATAAGTGCAGAATGTTACATGTGATGTAACTAGAACACAGAAGAAATACGAGACCATGAATCTACTTTTTGGCCGGTGAGAACTCCAAAATTTTCGGCCTGGCCGGCCCCGGTATAAAAATTTTGTCTCGTATTTTTTTTGGTGTTCTGGTCTCTGGGGTTTAGGGTTTCAGGTTATGTTTATTTAGCCAAGTTTGCATGTGATGTTAACTTTTCTATTGGGGTTATTCGAAGTGTTTCGTAGTCGTGTTTTAACATCGTTTCGAGTTTAAGTTTGATATGTGATGCAATATTTGGAATCCACTTTAATTAGTTTTGTGAAAACTAGTTTACTAATTGTAAATCTAGCATTTTAGTCTGCGTTGATCGATTGCCACAGAGTTTTGATTCGAATCAAAACTCCATCGCAATCGCGTATAGTACGCGAACACTCGCCGGATAACTCTACTAGATAGCCATACCCCATTGCCCCGACCAAGTGACTGTAGGAGAACCCCGTTGCCAATAGCATCCACTCGGGTGCTCGCGGCCACGATGTGCCGCCTAAGTGCACTTCGTCGTCGTCATCGGGGGTACGACCATCTACTAAAGTTCCCGACGAGTATTCGATTATTTTAGTCGAGAATCTTGTTGAATTACCCGACTAAGTTATTGAAAAGTATTTTCGATTTGAGACTAAAATGCAAGGTTTATAGGTTAGGCATGAAATTTGGCATATGAGATATTCCAGGTTTATGATGTCTAAGGAAAATGCGGATTCTAAATATTGTAGTTTTTCCATTTTTTTCTGCGACCGTAAGTGTAATATGTGGGGTATCCCTGATCCCGTTGCTATATGTCAACGACATTTGGGATACATATATTTACTTACGTTGATGACATGTGATGTTATGTGTTGTTGTGATATGTTATATTGGATCTTCGTGATTGAATGGCCGGGGTTTTTCCGTGAGATGAGAGTTTTTCTATTTTCATTCATGTAATCAATTATATGTAATATTCTTTTATTGGGACACTTCCGGGGTTAGGATGATGTCACCATTGATGTATATTATTTACTTTTTTGCATTAGAATAGACCAAAGGTGGGGAGCATAAGTAACCGGGTTCTAGAGTCCAGTGGGAGACCATCTCGAGGAGTCGAGACCAGGTCTCCTAACTCTAGAATTAGCAGGGTTGCTTGCCGCTCTCATAGGGGTCTAGGGATGTGGGTTTGGCTATTCATCACGACTGTGGAATCCGTGTTTTTCATTACTGGCTAAATTTAAAACACGGACCTCCTAGTATATCCAATATTTCATATGTTTTTCTTCTGCAGCTGAGTTCTGTGATGTGATCATATAACAGCGTGAGACGAATACTATATATATTTCATACGTTCTATTTTCATTTCTTTTCTGTGATATTTAGGGAAACATAAATGATGGGACTTTATTAATGAGATTAATGGAAAGAAAAGAAACCTAAAGATGTTGTAGAATCAAGATTTTAAAAAAGGTAGCTCTAGTTCTTGCTTTGCATAGTGGTATTCCTTGATGAATATCCAGCACCTCATTCGATGAGGAAAGAGCCGACATCCCTTCACCGGGAGTGACCTCTTTAGCTAAACTAGCAAATACTATAACCCACTCGGTTTTGTTTTTGATAGCTTCTATAGTTCTTGCTTTACATTGTGGTATTCCTTAATGAATATCCTGTAAGTGCACGGCGGCGCCCTGGCCGTCAATCCGAGGCCAAAATGCGGAAACGATAATTTACTTTACATTTTTGAACCGGCACCTGTTCATAACAGAATACTGCATTTTATACCGCCCATTCTTATGCTCGTGTGTTTATAGGTAGGTGCTTTTAATCCATGTTTGTTACATATTTACAGAGTACAGGTTTCCAGTACAAATATTGCAAATCAAGACAAAATCTCCACAGTTACGCCAAATACAGAACATCTGTTGACAGCAGATAAAAGCCGGGTTTCGGTCATCCATATCCGTCCAGTGTCGAGTACCAGTTCCAGAGACAAGACATATGACAGTGGTCATTCGTGTCTCGGACAAGCACAGAGCACGAGGGGGGGATGCACAAGAATCAATGGGTGCGCGGAGCTCGAGGGAGATAAATTCAAATGTGTTGAAAAATGAAGCCATCATTGTTGACCTCTGGAAACTGAAGAAATCAAGGAAGGATATTGATAATCTGCATATGTTAAATAAAAGAAAATGCAAACACAAGACCCCAAAAGAAGCCCAACCCTCTGAAGCCTCCACATGGCCGCGGATCCGCGGCCAACATGGGGTCTAGGCCGTGGATCCGCGGCCGTACTACCTCCTCTCAGTATCGTTTTCTGGGGGCATTTTGGTACATTCATTTAGGGGAAGATTCTTGCCCTAGGTTTCCAGTTCCCCTCCTATAAATACCCCAGTTCTGAGCAAAGCCAAGTGTTAAATTCTTAAGGCTCTTTTTGCTAGCTTTAGTTTTCTTCTTCTTCTTCATCTTTCCTCCATGAAAATGTAGTGAGAGCATTGAGTGGATGTTAAATGAAGATGAGGGTTTTTGTATCATTCTTGTTTGTTTAGCTTCCCCTTGAGATTTTTGCTTTCTCTTGATCTTTCAACCTCTTCATTTAGCTTGAATGTTTAAGGGTTGGTTATTGATCTCAAGGATTGTATCTTCTTATGGAATTAGTGCTTCATTTCACATGAGTTCTTTACCCTTCTCTTGATCTTGCAACCTCTTGATTGAGCTTGCAAGTTTAAGGGTTGGCTATTGATCCCATGCTTGTCTTGAGTTCTAGTTTCTAGTTCTTTTTCTTTCTTATTTATTTCTTGCTTTTTATTACCTTGCTTTACTTTCATGCACTTTAAATTTCATGCACTTACTTACTTGTAACCTTTTCTTTTCTTTTGCTCTTTTTGGTTCGTTTTTGTGAATGGTTGTAATTATTGTTGTTAAGAATCAATACGCTATTGTAAGTTAATGTTTCTTTGCTCATTTCCTTTTCCCCGTTATTTTCCATTGAACTGCGCCCAAACGATACGCAAGCGCTCCGTTAGGTACCCTACCCTACCAAGTTAACGGTGATTCCTAACCGCGACTGGTTGCGTTCGGTTTGGCCGGAGGCGAAAGCAAGAGACAAGAACGGAAGGACAAGGGTAAATAAGCCGGATTCCACGAATACCGTTCTTAAATCCCCTAATCCACGTTGTTGCCGATTGCTCTAGCTTCAATTGGTCAAGACTCGGCTCAAAGGTTTTGAGTGCGGATTTCTTTAGCTTACACTTTCGTATCTTTTCTTAACAAATTTATACTTGCATATAAAACACATAGGTTAGATTTGAACAAACATATACTCATTCTTTATTGACTCGTCTAAAACAAGAACGGACATACAACCATCTCCCTGTGGATCGACCCGTGCTCAACCGGCTAGCTGCATAGCGACACCATCTTGATTGCTAAAGTTTAGTTGATATGTTAGAAATAACTAAAGTCTAGGCTTAGGAATTGAAATTCCTAAAAATAACCCCCATTCTGTTTAAACTTGGTGAGTATACGTCCTTACAGTTTTTTTTGAGAAATAGGTAATCTTGAGTTCAGTTCTTGAGTTAAGTCAAAATGAAGGGAAAGTATTGAAGCTTTACTGAAGGATAAGTCTGAAAAATAATTTCTTTCCTTGAGTTCAAATTTAGAAAGTATATACCCTACAAACTGAACTTACACGCACCTTGAAACTTGGGATAGTAGAGGATACCTAGAAATACTCTTGCCTGAAAGCCTAGTATGAAAGAAAAAACGGTATTTAAAGCTAAACACCAAAAGAGCATGTTGAAAAATATATCCGGTCTTGAAAAAGAAAAAGAAAAAAGAAAAATAGAATAAAGTCAAGACCTGGAAACTGCTATTTACGCTTTAAAGTTCACACATTTAGTAATCGGTCGTTAGTGCCTCAAGAAGCATTAATAGTCGCATGAAAGGTGTGTGAGCAAATCCGTCCATCCTTAATGAAAAGAAGTAGTATTAGGTATTAGGGCAAGGGTATTATAGCTTGAATTGAATTCTTGAGTGTAAGGGTGCAAATATACACACACGTAGGGGTATACAATCGATGTTTGAATAAAAGATAGAAATGAAGGATAAGACTTATGTCTTCTGTAAAGTCGATAAAAATCCTTGATTTGAGGCCTCACTTTAGAAGGAAAACTCAGGAGAACCAACATCTTTCTAAATTTTTTTGAAACGTATAGGACCTAAGGTTAAATAGATAGGAAGTGTGAAAAATAAGGGTTGAATATTTCTAACTTAGGATGATAGAGTTTCTAACGTAAATACTAAACTGTAGGAGTAGAATCAATGTTAACTTATGACACTAGCTTGACGGGATTTTATGGGTGTAATCCGCTGAAAACCCTCAGGAGACAACACTCCTCCTTCTAGGGACACCTAGAGGTTTAACGGCTTGTCGCACGCGCTCAGTGCAATCGCGTTCCCTGCGAAAGTGCGGTTAGGATTTTATTTTTGTGAATAATTGGTTTTGCTCGGGACGAGCAAAAGTTAAGTTTGGGGGTATTTGTTCATAACAGAATACTGCATTTTATACCGCCCATTCTTATGCTCGTGTGCGATCAAATGGCGCCGTTGCCGGGGAGACGGTAGCGTATTTTCTTTCTTGTTATTCGGGTTAATATTCTTTTTGTATATATTTATAAAAAATATATATATATCTTTTTGTTTTTTTTGATATTTTTGTGAGCAAGTCTGCAGATTTTTGCGGATTTGCAAACGGCGATTGTGGGGAGCAAAGTGTACGTTCAAAGCTAAGGTGATTACAAAGTACAGTGCCAAAGATCCGGGTAGTTTGACCCGCGCAAGGGAACTTTTCAAGCTTACCGGATTTGATTCAACGGGGGTTTCCTAACCCAAAACTTAACGGTACGTACTTTACTAACACCTTCTTCTCAAATCCGACGCATCCGATATACTATTCTTTGCAGGATTCTTTGCAAGTTCGCTAGCAAACGCTAAAAAATTGACTAACCCGTATTTGTTGCAGTGCCGCGCTTAAACTAAAAAATGATTGTTTGATTCTTTATAGAATTTTTATTGAATTGCGCATTGCATACATTAATACGGACTTAAGGGCAAGCGAACCCCACAATATACGGTAAAGGATTTCATCACCTTTTCCGTGGCCCACAAATCATAAACTTGAGCATAACGTTTACCCGCACAAAATTTAAAAGAAACTAGACTTTAAGCCTTAAGGACTTCGCGCTCACTAGGAGAAGTTAACTGTGTTTAGAACCTCGCTTAACGGTATATTGTTTTACGGGGTGTCTAGGAAAGTGTTAACGGCGAAACCGCCAAAAGAGAAAGGGTTATTTAATTAAGGAACTTCGCGAAAGCGTTGGAAAACCTCCCCTTATCTCTGCACTTACCTGGCCTCGTGATCAGTGTATCTTGAGCCCGTTTCTCGACACAGTTTTACTTCGACAATCAAGTTTTGGAGCAGGTCTAGTTGACCTAGGTGAACCCTAAAACGATTAGGTGTGTGGTTTTTTTGTGTCGTGATTGTTTTTGTCCATATTTTTTTTGAGTGTATATTTCATTCTTTTAATAACTATAAAAAAAATCCACATTCTTTTTCCCTCCTTTTCACTTTCTTTCTTTCTTTCTCTCTTCATATCATGGGTATCCCACCTCGAAAAACTCTTGCCGAACTTTGGTACCCACAACCAGACATTACTTCTTACGGTTCTTGCTTTGGCCGAACTTCGAACGATCCATCCATGCCAAAAATTTCATTGAGAGATCGGATAGACGCGTCTAGGACAAACAATTTGACTCCGCAATCCACTTCGTATCAACCATTTCAAACATTCACCCCTTCTTACGTTGATACCCCTTCTTCAAGTCATGTTGCAACTCCAAGACCTATGTCTATTGCAGAACGTATTGAACAATATCGTAGCCGATCTTTCACTCCTGTCACCACTTCAAATTCTTGGGATCAACAATTTCATTCACCTTCTTATCCAAATGTTGATCCTACCTCTGTCCAACCATTCAATTCCTACCAGTCCTACCCAACTTTTGCACCTTCCCTAGACATTGCTTCTATACAGCCGTTTGGGAATTTTCAGTATCCATACAACTTTGAATCTTTTACTGAAACTCCTTCACAACCCATGTCTAGTCTGGACCAGTCGTTGGAAGACTTTAGGGTAGCGTCAAGCCAACAGATGATGGATTTGAATGCGTCCATGGCCGCCCTCATACAACCTAGTGACTCGGTAGCTAGTTTTCAGCTAGCTCCAAATTTCCCAATGTATGAAGAGGCGGTAGGACAGGCTGAGAATTTGAGTGGAGAAAGTGAGCTGTATACCCTTCCAAATCAAACCTACCCGTCTCAAATTGAATCCCACAACTCCTGTGTTGAAAGTCTATCAAGTGTCCTAAATAAATTATCAGTTGAAGATAGAATGTTTAATGAGTTGTACGACTTTGTAGTGTTTGATTTGCCAGATTGTGAAGGGACCTTGCCAAGTGAAACCACACCCAATCCTTTTGACCTCTACACCTCCATCTTAGAACCAAAATCGATTGAAATCCATGCTTTTGATGAGGTGTCTGAGAAAATTGACTTTCACTTGATTGAGGATATTGACGCCGGGAATATTTTGGATGATGAACCTGTAGATTTGGCAGAGTTTTTCTCTCCAATTCATCATCCCGAGTCATTAACTGTTTTTCCCGAACCCCATATGCGTCTTGATTTTGTTGAAAATTGCATGGATTAGATAAATTTTGAGGAGAATATTGCGGATAGTTTTGAGGATGAACCAGTTTTAATTGATGAGTCGGATTTTCCAATTCATCATGTCCCTGTCATTAACTGTCTACACCCTCCTGAACCCTTACCCGATACCCTTCCTCAATCACTTCCCCCCACCCTTCCTATCGTTCCGACCTGGCAAGACACCGTATCATTTTTACTTCCTGTGTCTGGTTTACCGAGTTCGGCTTACCTATGGTTTCTCATGAATCTTGAGGGATTTGACCCCATTTCTCGCCATATTGATAGATTAGTACAATCCATCTTTTCACATCGATCATCGCAGATTGTACTAATTTATTAAATCCATTTCCACCCTCAAGTTCGTATTCCACTTCTTTCTCCCTTCCGCCATTCTTCTTCTTATATACCGAGACCGTATACCACTTCTATCTTCATACGGTCTCGCGTATTCTCCATTTCTTTCCTCTTCACCTTCTTTCACCAGCCACTGCTTTATCACGATAAGATTTTTGAATGGTTGGTACTAACTTTTGGCCTGTGTAAGGCCTTGTATAGCTTGATACTGTTCTCTTCTCCCCTAATCCTGAATTTCAACGCTTAACAGTGGAAACACTGTTTTACTTAAGTTTGGGGGGGACACCTTTTTTGTATATATTTTTTGTTTTCCTTTTTGTTTTGTATATAATTTCTTTTTAGGGAGCGCCGACAATTTTGATCCTCTTGGTGTAGCCTGACAGTGAGGGCACTGTCAAGTTTAAGTTTGGGGGTGTGCTCGGTAAGCTTTCTTTCTTCGCATTCATTTGTATATTTTGCATTTGCATACCCTATTAAAATCCCACAAAAATTAAATTGAAAATTTTCCAAAAAATATAAAAACTTTGTCATCAAGTTAGCTAATAGGGTAACTTAGATCTTTATTCCGGAAGTTTAGTTGATATGTTAGAAATAACTAAAGTCTAGGCTTAGGAATTGAAAATCCTAAAAATAACCCTCATTCTGTTTAAACTTGGTGAGTATACGTCCTTACAGTTTTTTTTGAGAAATAGGTAATCTTGAGTTCAGTTCTTGAGTTAAGTCAAAATGAAGGGAAAGTATTGAAGCTTTACTGAAGGATAAGTCTGAAAAATAATTTCTTTCCTTGAGTTCAAATTTAGAAAGTATATACCCTACAAACTGCACTTACACGCACCTTGAAACTTGGGATAGTAGAGGATACCTAGAAATACTCTTGCCTGAAAGCCTAGTATGAAAGAAAAAACGGTATTTAAAGCTAAACACCAAAAGAGCATGTTGAAAAATATATCCGGTCTTGAAAAAGAAAAAGAAAAAAGAAAAATAGAATAAAGTCAAGACCTGGAAACTGCTATTTACGCTTTAAAGTTCACACATTTAGTAATCGGTCGTTAGTGCCTCAAGAAGCATTAATAGTCGCATGAAAGGTGTGTGAGCAAATCCGTCCATCCTTAATGAAAAGAAGTAGTATTAGGTATTAGGGCAAGGGTATTATAGTTTGAATTGAATTCTTGAGTGTAGGGGTGCAAATATACACACACGTAGGGGTATACAATCGATGTTTGAATAAAAGATAGAAATGAAGGATAAGACTTATGTCTTCTGTAAAGTTGATAAAAATCCCTGATTTAAGGCCTCACTTTAGAAGGAAAACTCAGGAGAACCAACATCTTTCTAAATTTTTTTGGAACGTATAGGACCTAAGGTTAAATAGATAGGAGGTGTGAAAAATAAGGGTTGAATATTTCTAACTTAGGATGATAGAGTTTCTAACGTAAATACTAAACTGTAGGAGTAGAATCAATATTAACTTATGACACTAGCTTGACGGGATTTTGTGGGTGTAATCCGCTGAAAACCCTCAGGAGACAACACTCCTCCTACTAGGGACACCTAGAGGTTTAACGGCTTGTTGCACGCGCTCAGTGCAATCGCGTTCCCTGCGAAAGCGCGGTTAGGATTTTATTTTTGTGAATAATTGGTTTTGCTCGGGACGAGCAAAAGTTAAGTTTGGTGGTATTTGTTCATAACAGAATACTGCATTTTATACCGCCCATTCTTATGCTCGTGTGTTTATAGGTAGGTGCTTTTAATCCGTGTTTGTTACATATTTACAGAGTACAGGTTTCCAGAACAAATATTGCAAATCAAGACAAAATCTCCAGAGTTACGCCAAATACAGAACATCTGTTGACAGCAGATAAAAGACGGGTTCCGGTCATCCATATCCGTCCAGTGCCGAGTACCAGTTCCAGAGACAAGACATATGACAGTGGTCATTCGTGTCTCGGACAAGCACAGAGCACGAGGGGGGGCTGCACAAGAATCAATGGGTGCGCGGAGCTCGAGGGAGATAAATTCAAATGTGTTGAAAAATGAAGCCATCATTGTTGACTTCTGGAAACTGAAGAAATCAAGGAAGGATATTGATAATCTGCATATGTTAAACAAAAGAAAATGCAAACACAAGACCCCAAAAGAAGCCCAACCCCCTAAAGCCTCCACATGGCCGCGGATTCGTGGCCAACATAGGGTCTAGGCCGCGGATCCGCGGCCGTACTACCTCCTCTCAGTGTCGTTTTCTGGGGGCATTTTGGTACATTCATTAGGGGCAGATTCTTGCCCTAGGTTTCCAGTTCCCCTCCTATAAATACCCCAGTTCTGAGCAAAGCCAAGTGTTAAATTCTTAAGCCTCTTTTTGCCAGCTTTAGTTTTCTTCTTCTTCTTCTTCGTCTTTCCTCCATGAAAATGTAGTGAGAGCATTGAGTGGATGTTAAATGAAGATGAGGGTTTTTGTATCATTCTTGTTTGTTTAGCTTCCCCTTGAGATTTTTGCTTTCTCTTGATCTTTCAACCTCTTCATTGAGCTTGAAAGTTTAAGGGTTGGTTATTGATCTCAAGGGTTGTATCTTCTTATGGAATTAGTGCTTCATTTCACATGAGTTCTTTACCCTTCTCTTGATCTTGCAACCTCTTGATTGAGCTTGCAAGTTTAAGGGTTGGCTATTGATCCCATGCTTGTCTTGAGTTCTAGTTTCTAGTCTTTTTCTTGCTTATTTATTTCTTGCTTTTTATTACCTTGCTTTACTTTCATGCACTTTAAATTCCATGCACTTACTTACTTGTAATCTTTTCTTTTCTTTTGCTCTTTTTGGTTCGTTTTTGTGAATGGTTGTAATTATTGTTGTTAAGAATCAATACGTTATTGTAAGTTAATGTTTCTTTGCTCATTTCCTTTTCCCGTTATTTTCCATTGAACTCCGCCCAAACGATACGCAAGCGCTCCGTTAGGCACCCTACCCTACCAAGGTAACGGTGATTCCTAACCGCGACCGGTAGCGTTCGGTTTGGCCGGAGGCGAAAGCAAAAGGCAAGAACGAAAGGACAAGGGTAAATAAGCCGAATTCCACGAATACCGTGCTTAAATCCTCTAATCCACGTTGTTGCCGATTGCACTAGCTTCAATTGGTCAAGACTCGGCTCAAAGGTTTTGAGTGCGGATTTCTTTAGCTTACACTTTCGTATCTTTTCTTAACAAATTTATACTTGCATATAAAACACATAGGTTAGATTTGAACAAACATATACTCATTCTTTATTGACTCGTCTAAAACAAGAACGGACATACAACCATCTCCCTGTGGATCGACCCGTGCTCAACCGGCTAGCTGCATAGCGACACCGTCCTTATCGCGGTTATACTTTAGAACTTTGAACATCCGATACGCTTTTGGCGTGCGATCAGCACCACCGCGCACTAAAACCCGGATCGGGCCATTAATCTAATCCTAGCAAACTAAAGAACGGGTAGAGAGATATACCGAGTGATCCGTGTCCTTCGGTCTTCTCGTCGTCGTCCTGATCTCCCCGTGGAATCTCCGGTCTTCACCTCCTCGCCGGAAGGGCACTACGTCGCCGGCTTCTTTTACGGGCTCCCACCTCTGGACCGAGGCAACTCGGGCACGAAGTTGGCGAGCCGACGTGCTGAAGGGTGCTGTAGGTTAACTGTAGAACTCTATGTCTCTTTGGGATTGTGGAAGTTGCCATAATGGTGGAGGAATGATAAGTGAACTTTTCTAAATGAACTTGGGGATTTTTCTAGCATGTAGAGAACAAAATCCCCACACCAAAAATTGGGCAGCCCCCATGAATGTGGCCGGCCTCTCATGAGCCCCAAAGGGGAGAGAAATGGAAAGTGTGTATCAAAAATGAGAGAGTGCCCATAATGCAAGAGAGAGAATGGGTGATGATAATAAGCAATGATCACAAACTAAAACCCACACTCCATCAACCATCACTCATCAAGCATTATGACTCCAAAAGTAAACCATGATGAATAAGAAAGTCAAGTAATGATTATCCAAGGAAAGTCAAATGAGGGTGCAACCATCATGAAAAAAATACTTGCAAAAACCACCCTCTAAAATGCTTATTTGCACAAATGCAAATAAGCCCTCCTCCACCAATCTTCAGCCAATGAAAGATACAAAAAAATATGGCCGAAACGGAAAGCAAACTGGAAACTCCAAAAAACTGATCCCGTAATAAATTACAGGAAAACCCCGCTACTGTATATACATACCCGCATTTGTATTCTGACCGAAATACAAATGCAATGAGAAAAATCTACACTGTACAATACTAGGATCCGGCTTAAACCAAAGCCCGCTAGTATTATCCGTCCGATCATGATCCGTGCAATACCGCATGTATCTGATCGAACCCTGCCATATCTCCATACGGCCTCTACAGCGTTTCGCCCAAAACTTGAGAAACTGGTCTGTGGGGGAGTCTAAAGACTCGTCAATACTTTGGTTGTGGATTTAACCACTAGCACGTCAGTGGTATTAGCCTATACGTAATGGGCTACCAGGTATTGACCAAAAGTGACGTCGATGAGCGAACTCATCCTGACACCCTACAGATCCTGTCAGTGACAATATCCGTACAGTCCGATCTGTTCGTCTATGAGCATCGCATGGCGGGCCTAGGGGGTTGGTAAAAGTCAGACCTCCAAAAGCGGTACAGGTCGTGTCGGAGTGTAGCCCAGAACACCCTGAGATACTACTGGAATACCTACCAGTAAATCTCCTGCCTTGGCCGAGGGCTTTGTGTAATGGCTCTCCTAGACACAGCGCGACCTCACCCCCAATACCGGTAGAGATGAACCCCTGCAGATCTGCTCACTGCCTCCATGTGGCTCGGGACTGTACCCAACTAAAACCTGTTTGCACGTCTCTTTTGAGCGTGGTAGGGTAGTAATCAAAGTACAGTGGGAACTCAAACGAGACAAATGACGATCTCAGGTCGATGAACTAACCTGTACACATGTCACCAGGGAACTGCTATCTGACGTCAGGTATAAGACCAACTAGCATGTTCCCGGCAAGTCCTGTCCGGTGTACTCATAACCCAATGAGCACCTGTATACATCTTAGGTGAACCAACTAACACCAGTGGCTTGTGAGACCGGCCACCGCCCCTCGTCGGGGTCTCGACTGTATACACTAGTCTACTCTGGAGTATCGATGCCCTGTCTCGAAACTCCCATGACTAGGGACCTTTTAAGGATGTGCTTATAGACTACCAGCTCCCACGTATATGATCGCCCTCATACTGCTGGCAGTCAAGCAAGAATCCTAGGGCCTCTATCAACGTGCAATAGTGACCGGTAAGGTCACCTAAAGCAGTACACGATGATAAAGGTAAACCAGATAGCATACTATCATCTTGAGTAAGACTGTCCTACCAGGATAGGTCCTCCCTCAATTATTGCAATCACGTGCCTGTGATCCAATAATTGACTCTGAGGGAACTATCTCCAACAATCTCCCACTTGCACTCAAGGCTAATTATTGCGATGTCGCATACTCACAGCCCGTGTGATACCGAACACCCAACTCCTCTACTAGTCAGTCTCACAAAACCCGTTTGTGAAACTATTGCGTTCGAGGAATAGCCTCAGCGAGTGGATCCGCTTTGATGTTTCTTTCTATATCTCTCTATATCTCAAGTTCACGGAGAAAGCCATCTCCCGAAATGAGCAATACCTGTCTTAGAATATGTCTGGATGTCTGATGGGATCTAGCTCATAAATGAACTCCAAATCCAAACTTCTTAGACTATATCGTCAACTGAACTTAATAAGTATCCTGCGTCATGCCTCCCTCAGTATCCTCTTGGACCACCTGTCCAAATTACTGCCCCTCGTCAGAAGGAAAACTATAACTCTGACAACCTTTTTGTCATCCATGTCACCTTGGAAGCCTGGAATGATAACTGTCTCCCGAATGACGCTGTCGTTATCATATCCCTAGAACATCCACTTATGTTCTAAAACTGCTTCCGACTGTTTCTCTAGGATTGGATCAATGTCAACTTATTGCATCAAGTGCAAAAACAACAACTGGTGTGGTACTTGACATCTCATGATTGACTCAATTGGCTGAGCAAGTGATCTGCCAATCATGCACATCCCTCTCCCCTTTAGTCTGTAAGACACCTTTAGATAGGGTGACTCCATCACCTGCAGGTACACCACCATGCCAGGAGTCATCCATTCTAAAGCACCTCTAGAATGCTGTCTAAGTACCCTGATTGGGAAACAACCTAAATCTAGATCTAAAACCATAGATCCAGTAACCAGAATGTCTGATATAATGTCCAAGTCCCATGTGGAGAAACCACTGTGTGACGACCAAAGTATAACCGATCGTAGTATAGGAATATCACTTCCTACTCTGTGTATGTCATCTAAATACCAGGACATCACACCCTACTACCTTCTCAACAGATCCATCCCCTATTCTGATGAAGTCAAACCTATGACTGTCACATCAGAAATAGATGATCTATCTCCACTATATCTGCTTTAATCCATAAAAAGACAAAAGCTACCTGTCCGCCAATGCTTCCGCTGCTCCCACTGACTATGACAACCCTCTGGCAGAGTCATATAGACGTACACTTCTAAAGCTAGTTTAGAACGACGCTATACTCATCCTCCTGCCGGGTCTCGCAGCCTGGAACAACAGCAATGGCAAGTCTGGGTAAACAAGAACCTCCCTGTCACCGTCCTTGAGGCTACCGGAGTACCCCTCGGGTGCCTGAGGTTACCCACCGTATCTGCGGAGTGGCCAATGGAATGTCAAGCCAGATTGAATCTTTAGGTTCTTATCAAACTTTCAGTAATCATTTGCGGTTCTGGAATCACTTCCAGTCCTACCATACTCCCACTACTGTTTTCTGAAAAAATCCATTTTTGTTAAAACTGTG
This sequence comes from Agapanthus africanus, assembly GCA_030015575.1. NCBI lineage: Eukaryota > Viridiplantae > Streptophyta > Magnoliopsida > Asparagales > Amaryllidaceae > Agapanthus > Agapanthus africanus. The sequence goes on from JASDDO010000010.1 coordinate 131,952,978, forward strand.
GCGAGTCTAGAACAATATCACTATTGATCTTCCAGATGGTAGAAAGTCAACCCTCGTCATAGCCTGGGTCAACCCACAAACAGCCATTACAGAAACGTACCTTGAGTTATCCAGAGTCTGGTTTTAAGAATAAGCGGGACAACTCCCCGTACCTTAACATCGTTAAGATATGAACTGTTCTATATCCAATATAGAACCAGAGGCACTGATTTAATTGAACCAGATTCAAATCATGCAGCTTTCTCCAGTGCATGTCAACTAAATGGAAGGAGGCCTATCAGCGTTACTCAACTTAGGAATGCTTCCAATTACGAGTAATCTGAAAAAGAAGCAAGTTCTCTTAATCATTACTATCAACTGAATACCATACTCAAGTATCTACATCTTCGATCACTTTGAATAATCCCGATACTTGCAATACCTGGTTCTCTACTTTATTCATATACCTATAACTTCTCAAAATTCGGACCCTGTGTTTCCTTGAAACACCTGTCTAAAAACTAGAGAGGTCATAAGTAAACCGAATATAGTACGAGGACCAACCCCTCTGTCCTAATGGACACTGGACAACATACAATACTCTGTATAAGTCCTTTGAGTCTAATAACTCAAACCATGTGTGTCGTAGGTTGAAAACTGTACTTATGGTTAAGAAGAATTACACCGCTGTTTAATGCTCCTTACCTAACCATCCACTGATATAGGTAAATGTCATCGACATAATTTCAAAAAGGTATATCTCACTCTATAAAAATAGACGTACAGATATATCAATTTGAAATTGGTGCATGACAGCGGATATTCAAAACCAAATATTTGCCGTTCGGCAAACAACCCAGGTGGCTTCCTCAAATATCACCGATTACAACGAATCCCGATATAATGAGGATGATCACCTAATTCCCAATAACTTGCTCCCACTCTTCATCTGTAAAACCATACAGATGTGAGAATCATACCTGGTAAATACATACCCTGGAGCAAGATCTGATTGGGAAATCAGTTTTCCTTTAACAGTACACAGCGAAACTGAAACATTGAAATGTTTCGATGGGGTATCCCGGTATTCCTAGTAATGCCTCTTCCATTATTCAAATTCACAACTGTAACCGTATAATTCTTTTCCGTCTCTCCAAATCCCTTTATATGTCTTTAGTCATTACCTTCTGTACACCCTCTTAGGCTAAGTGGTTTTCTTCCTTCCATACCGTTCGGCACCAGCCGAAGGTTTGGAAGAAGACTATCCAATAAGCATAATTGGTGTACTGTCCTAATCCTAGGAGTACTCGCAATGCGGGAGAAGGTGAAGATAAAAGACAACCGAATAAACCTTATTCCTATTTCTCCTGAACCAGAATCCATCCCCGAACTGGAACAAGTTCCTTTCGAGTTCGTATATAACCTTACGTTGGAGTATCCAATAAACTATGGATCTTCGTAGTGATACGGAGTGTTCTGGAGAAATACAAAGGTGATTTAGGATTGGCGAAGAAATACTTGGTTTGGTCGTGAATAGCAGTCGCAAGTTACTTTGCCCTCTTACTAATTCCTTGATATGTCTTTACTTAATACCTTCTGTACACCATCGTTATGCTAATTGGTTTTCTTCATTCCCCACCGTTCGGCACCAGCCTAAGGTTTGGAAGAAGACTATCCAATTTGCGTAATAGGTGTACTATCTCCTAAACCAAGGAGTACTCGCAACCTGAGAGAAGTTAAAAGGAAAAGACAACTGAATAGTCCTATTCGTTTTCTCCAGAACCGGAAACCATCCTCGAATAAATTCCTTCGAGTTCGTATATAACCATACGATGGTTTTGTCCAATGGAAGTGGACGTTCGTAGTAATACGGGGTGTCCTGGAGAAAAGGGTAAAAGTAGGAGTGACAATGAGGTATGCAACTCTGACAATCCAAAAAGCCAGTGTTTAAGAAGGTTCGATTAATTTTGGTCTCTGAGTCATAGTCTTAGGGTCGGGTCAATGGTCGCTGCCAAAGAGAGAGAGAGAAAAGAAACACTCAGCGTGCACTCTAACCTAGATCAGAATGGTTACCAATTTTTGTTGGAGATAGTGCCCTCAGAGTCAATTATTGGATCACAGGCACGTGATTGCAATGATTGAGGGAGGACCTATCCCGGTAGGACAGTCTTACTCGAGATGATAGTTCGCTATCTGGTTTACCTTTATCATCGTGTACTGCTTTAGGTGACCTGACATGTCGCTATTGCACGTTGATAGAGCCCCTAGGATTCTTGCTTGACTACCGGCAGTATGAGGGCGATCATATACGTGGGAGCTGATAGTCTATAAGCACATCCTTAAAAGGTCCCTAGTCGTGGGAGTTTCGAGACAGGGCATCGATACTCCAGAGTAGACTAGTGTATACAGTCGAGACCCCGACGAGGGGCGGTGGCCGGTCTCACAAGCCACTGGTGTCAGTTGGTTCACCTAAGATGTATACAGGTGCTCATTGGGTTATGAGTACACCGGACAGGACTCGCCGGGAACATGCTAGTTGGTCTTATACCTGACGTCAGATAGCAGTTCCCAGGTAACATGTGTACAGGTTAGTTCATCGACCTGGGGATCGTCATTTGTCTCGTGTGAGTTCCCACTGTGCTTTGATTACTACCCTACCACGGCTCAAAGGAGTCGTGCAAACAGGTTTTAGTTGGGTACAGTCCCGAGCCACATGGAGGCAGTGAGCGGATCTTCAGGGGTTCGTCTCTCCCTGTATTGGGGGTGAGGTCGCGCTATGTCTAGGAGAGCCATTACACGAAGTCCTTGGCCAAGGCAGGAGATTTACTGGTAGGTATTCCAGTAGTATCTCAGGGTGTTCTGGGCTACACTGCGACACGACTTGTACCGCTTTTGGGGGTCTGACTTTTACTAACCCCCTAGGCCCGACATGCGATGCTCATAGACGAACAGACCGGACTGTACGGATATTGTCACTGGCAGGCTCAGTAGGGTGTCAGGATGAGTTCGCTCATCGACATCCCTTTTAGTCAATAGCTGGTGACCCGTCACGTATTGGCTTATACCTCTGACGTGCTAGTGGTTAAATCCACAGCCATAGTATTGACGAGTCTTTAGAGTCCACCACACTTTCAGTTACTTAAGCTTTCGGGCGAAACGCTGTAGAGGCCGTATGGAGATATGGCAGGGTCCGATCAGATACGTGCGGTATTGCACGGATCAGGATCGGACGGTTAGTACTAGTGGCCGTATGGTTATATGGCAGGGTTCGATCAGATACGTGCGGTATTGCACGGATCAGGATCGGACGGATAATACTAGCCGGCTTTGGTTTAAGCCGGATCCTAGTATAGTACGGTGTAGATTTTGTCTCATGGCATTTGTATCCGGACGGAATACAGATGCGGGTTTGTATGCACAGTATCGGGGTTTTCATGTAATTTATTACGGGACAAGTTTTCTGGAGTTGCCGGTTTGCATTCCGTTCCGGTCGGTTTTCCTTTGTTCTTTCCCGGCCGGACTTTTCCGATGGAGGGTGTTATTTGCAAGTTTGCAAATAACACATTGTGGAGGGGTTTCTTGCAAATGTATTGATTATGATGGCATCTTTTCTTTTCAACCATCATTTGATTCTTTCTTAGTCTTTTCCTTTGCTTTAATGAGATGAGAAAGGATTAGGATTGATTTGTGGATTTGTTATCATGATGTTTGGTTGTGGTCACCTCTTGCTTTCTCCTACCATCACCTCCCTTCATGCTTCATATTCATTCCTCCACCATTCTCATTTGGAGATGGTTGAAGACATTTTGAGAGAAAAAGATGAGAGCTTCATCTTTGAGAGAGTTTCATTCTTGATCTCTTTTTCATGCTAGAAAAATGCAAGCACCATTTTTCTTATCTCGATTCCTCCATCATCTTCAAATAGCAACAAACCCCAAATGAGACATAGCCTCTACACTACACATTCTACAGCAAATCTTGGACGCGTCGGCCAGCCAACTTCGCGCCCGAGTTGCCTCGGTATTGAGGTGGGAGCCCGTAAAAGATGTAGGCGATGTGGTGCCCCCTTCGGCGAGGAGGCGACGATATGGAGACAGGACTTTCCGCGGGAGATCGGGACGATGACGAGAAGACCGGAGGACTCGGATCACTTGGTATATCTCTAACCCATCTTGTAATTAGCTAGAACTAGTTTAATGGTCCGATCCGGGTGTTTAGTGCGCGGTGGTGCCGGTTTGCTAAGTTCGCAAAATTAAAGTTTATCACCGCTTCCGCCTTTGGCCGTCGGATTGACGGCCGGGGCGCCGCCGTGCACTTACAATTTATCTAATCTGGAAACCTCCCACTGTACCGTCAAATTCTCCTCCAAACCTGAAAGAAGAATTAGTCGGGATCACCCGAGGAGTAAACCAACTCATCAGTGGGAATCGGGATCCAACTATCATCGCATGATAACGTGACGGAATCCTCTCATGTTATCACACTCCAGAAGGTATGCGCATATCTGGCAAGTTTTAGTTTCTTTAGAAACTCCCGATGTTATTTTTACCCCATGCTCTTATGACCTTGACGAAGGACAACAAATCATAAGTCACATGTCAAGTTCTACCCGTTAATGTCCAGGTTAATTTGAACCCACCCGTATAAGCCTTTGACGAAGGTCAACAAGGCTATACGACTGTCCCAAACCAACGCATCTATCTATGCAGCAGAAAGGTAACAAGCAGCTACCATTCACTATGCCTTGACGAAGGTCAACAAACATAGCATGAATACTACCTGCTACCCGTCTGAAACGACGGAGGGCTAAGAATGGTTTTTGGCGAAAAACCTTTAACGTAATGAACTTGATATCGTTGAAGGAACCGGATAGCTTTTCATAAAAATATAGCGACGAAAACCATTGCTAAAGAGGTCACTCCCGGTGAAGGGATCTCGGCTCTTTCCCCGTAGAATGAGGTGCAGGATATTCCAACTGAATACCACGATGCAAAGCAAAAGTAAACGACTATAGTGAAGTTATTGCCCTGATGCAAACTTCTGTCCAAGGGGTCACTCCCAGTGAAGGGATCTCGGCCCTTGCCTCGTCGACTGTGGTGCAGGATATTCCAACTGAATACCACTATGCAAAACAAAAGTGAACGTCCTTACAATAACAGCTTTTTGAAAAATGTTCCAACAACATCAGAATAGGTTTGTTTAGCTTGCATTAATCCGAATCAACGCAGACCTATCAGTTGATCACACCAATAAAGAACGAAAATAATGATGTACGTATATGCCATCCGCATTCGCCACTGGGTCCCGTCATTACCCGTTAGGTTACTTAAATAACGACAGAACGGGGACTGGACTAGCACGGATGCAAAACATATACAACATCTACTAGTATATATATCAATATATAATATTTCGTTCAAGGTGTGATAAGATGTAACAACACAGAAATGTAATAAGCATCACAGAATAATACAGATATCTGGGATCCCCGGGTTTCATAGAGCCGCTACTGAAACCCGACGTTCCCCTGGTCGTGTGGATAGCCTGTGCAATGAAATCCTAGACCCCTACGGGCGCGGCAAGTTACCCTCCAAAACCTGAAGCGAGGCAGCCCCCTTCAGCAACGTGAATGGACCACCCAGCACTTCACGGAATCCGGTAACTTGGGCACCCCTCCTGGGTCAACCTGTACCCCCTACGAGTGCGGCGAATAGCCCGCTAATTCTAGAGTAAAGCCCCCTCCGTCTCAATGCCATGAGATGCGGGCCTGTTTCCCTCTAGAAGCCGGTTATCCGTTCACCCCCACCTTGGGGTAATCCTAGTACAGAAAGTAAAATATACATACAACGGGTACATCGACCTCACCCCGGTCGTGCCCCAAAAGAATAATATACAAGCAGGCAGTGACGGCAGTCCACATGTCAGACGCTCGCCCCGCAATATCAAATGTACATAATACAACAAAAACTGTACGAGCATTGCATCCAGGCTATCCCCCACGACCAATCCGCAACATCACAGCAGAACACAGAACATCAACGTGAATGTCACGTTCGCAAATCCGTCTAACCGAGCTATAGCAGTTAGACAGGATTTACCGATCAAGCGACATTCACGGTCGCAGATATAATGTAAATACTGTGAACTAATATGTTTAAAATTCTCGATCGATCAAATTTACCCAAGTGGGCCCCCAAGCACTACTGTAGCACTTAAAGAAAATCTGGGCCCAAATAGAATATCCAAAAAACCATAGTTTCAACCCAGAAGCTCATTGGAAAAAATTGGTGAAATGAAGCTTAATTCCTGCGGCGGAACCGCGGCCAAAGTGGGGTTATGGCCGCGGTTCCGCGGCCCTATTGAACGATCAGGTCACCAAATTTTTACAGTGCTCTTACAAAACCCTGCACATGTTTCTGAAACAATATGAAAAAATTTTCGAGCCAAAAATAATTTCGACAGAAACTGATGCAATGAAAAACGCGGTTTTTGGAATTTTGTTCGATCGAAAATGTGAACACATTAGACCAAGCTAGACTAGGTTAATGGCGTGGCTCTGATACCATGTAAGTGCACGGCGGCGCCCCGGCCGTCAATCCGAGGCCAAAATACGGAAACGATAATTTACTTTACATTTTTGAACCGGCGCCACCGCGCACTAAAACCCGGATCGGGCCATTAATCTAATTCTAGCAAACTAAAGAACGGGTAGAGAGATATACCGAGTGATCCGTGTCCTTCGGTCTTCTCGTTGTCGTCCCGATCTCCCCGCGGAATCTCCTGTCTTCACCTCCTCGCCGGAAGGGCACCACGTCGCCGGCTTCTTTTACGGGCTCCCACCTCTGGACCGAGGCAACTCGGGTACGAAGTTGGCGAGGCGACGTGCTAAAGGGTGCTGTATGTTAACTGTAGAACTCTATATCTCTTTGGGGTTGTGAAAGTTGCCGTAATGGTGGAGGAATGATAAGTGAACTTTTCTAGATGAACTTGGGGATTTTTCTAGCATGTAGAGAACAAAATCCCCACACCAAAAATTGGGCAGCCCCCATAAATGTGGCCGGCCTCTCATGAGCCCCAAAGGAGAGAGAAATGGAGAGTGTGTATCAAAAATGAGAGAGTGCCCATAATGCAAGAGAGAGAAGAGGTGATGATAATAAGCAATGATCACAAACTAAAACCCACACTCCATCAACCATCACTCATCAAGCTTGATGACTCCAAAAGTAAACCATGATGAATAAGAGATTCAAGTAATGATTATCCAAGGAAAGTCAAATGAGGGTGCAACCATCATGAAGCAAATACTTGCAAAAACCACCCTCCAAAATGCTTATTTGCACAAATGCAAATAAGCCCTCCTCCACCAATCTTCAGCCAATGAAAGATACAAAGAAATATGGCCAAAACGGAAAGCAAACTGGCAACTCCAAAAAACTGATCCCGTAATAAATTACAGGAAAACCCCGCTACTGTATATACATACCCGCATTTGTATTCCGACCGAAATACAAATGCAATGAGACAAATCTACACTGTACAATACTAGGATCCGGCTTAAACCAAAGCCCGCTAGTATTATCCGCCCGATCATGATCCATTCAATACCACACGTATCTGATCGAACCCTGCCATATCTCCATACGGCCTCTACAGCGTTTCGGCCGAAACTTGAGAAACTGGTCTGTGGGAGACTCTAAAGACTCGTCACTACTTTCTTTGGGGATTTAACCACTAGCACGTCAGAGGTATTAGCCTATACGTAACGGGCTACCAGGTATTGACCAAAAGGGACGTCGATGAGCGAACTCATCCAGACACCCTACAGAGCCTGTCAGTGACAATATCCGTACAGTCCGGTCCGTTCGTCTATGAGCATCGTATGGCGGGCCTAGGGGGTTGGTAAAAGTCAGACCCCCAAAAGCGGTACAAGTCGTGTCGGGGTGTAGCCCAAAACACCCTGAGATACTACTGGAATACCTACCAGTAAATCTCCTGCCTCGGCCGAGGGATTTTTGTAATGGCTCTCCTAGACACAGCGCGACCTCACCCCCAATACCGAGAGAGACGAACCCCTGCAGATCAGCTCACTGCCTCCATGTGGCTCGGGAATGTACCCAACTAAAACCTGTTTGCACGTCTCCTTTGAGCGTGGTAGGGTAGTAATCAAAGTACAGTGGGAACTCACACGAGACAAATGACGATCTCAGGTCGATGAACTAACCTGTACACATGTCACCAGGGAACTGTTATCTGACGTCAGGTATAAGACCAACTAGCATGTTCCCGGCGAGTCCTGTCCGGTGTACTCATAACCCAATGAGCACCTGTATACATCTTAGGTGAACCAACTAACACCAGTGGCTTTTGAGACCGGCCACCGCCCCTCGTCGGGGTCTCGACTGTATACACTAGTCTACTCTGGAGTATCGATGCCCTGCCTCGAAACTCCCACGACTAGGGACCTTTTAAGGATGTGCTTATAGACTACCAGCTCCCACGTATATGATCGCCCTCATACTGCTGGCAGTCAAGCAAGAATCCTAGGGGCTCTATCAACGTGCAATAGTGACCTGTAAGGTCACCTAAAGCAGTACACGATGATAAAGATAAACTAGATAGCATACTATCATCTTGAGTAAGACTGTCCTACCGGGATAGGTCCTCCTTCAATCATTACAATCACGTGCCTGTGATCCAATAATTGAATCTGAGGGCACTATCTCCAACATATCCAGCACCTCATTCGATGAGGAAAGAGCCAAGATCCCTCCACCGGGAGTGACCTCTTTAGAAATCACTCCTTTTCTAAACACTAGATTCTACAACGATATCAAGTTCATTACGCTAAAGGTTTTTTTAAAAACCAGCCGTAGCCCTCCGTCATTTCAGATAAGTGCTATTTAGTATCCGTGCTGCATTTTTTGACCGTGTCAAGTCGTAGTGTGCAGTACCTGATTAGTGCTTATCTGCTGCATGTGATGCGATTGAATTAGGGTAGTCATACGGCCTTGTTGACCTTGTCAAGGTTCGTGCGTGTGGGTTTAATTCAATCACGAAATGAACGGGTTGAACTTGACTTGCGTTTTATGGTTTGTTGACTTTGTCAAGGTCATAAAACGCATGGGGTAAAAACATATGTTGGGAATTTCAAGTGTTGAAATTTGCAATGAAATTGCATATCTTCTAAGAGATAGTTGGATCATGATACCCACTGCGAGTAAGAGTTACTCCTGTGAAAGTTTTTCACTTTACAATTAGTTGATCCAGTAGGTGTCTAAGAAAGGTGTTAACGGGGTTATGCCTCTGCGGAAACGAGGTTATTTAATTAGTTCCATGCGAAAGCATGGGGAGACTCCCTCAGAGTACCACTACCCGGCCTGACTGACCGATTGGCGAACTTGTAGGGTGTAATTAATCCCGGCTAATCTTACATTTTTCAGTTTAAAGGAAGATTTGATTAAAATAGTGGGAGCCATCCTGATTAGATAAGATAATAACCAATCTAATCTTGGAAAGAGCGCACGCTAATGCGTTTTCCTTCTCTCTCTCTCCAGGTAGCAACCAATGACACACCTTAATCAAGATAATAATATGGATGTTATTAGTTATATGTATGCCCTAGAGGCCATTATTGTACATGATTGTATATTATAGTGGATGCTTGGACATATATAGAGAGGACATTCTTGATCGACATGATAGTATGCTATCTGGTTGCTCTTTATCTTAACATGTAGACTAGTATTATGATACTAACTTTCTCTCACATGTTGATAAAGCCCTTAGGATGTATACTTGACTACCAGGATTATAATGAAGATCATACTAGTGAGGCCAGGGTAGTCCATAAGTTCATCCTTTAATTGTTCCTAGTCGTGGGTGTATCGAGACGGGGCATCGATACTCCGGAGTAGACTAGCGTATACGCTTCTTGACCCATTTGATGGGCGATGGATGATCCCATATCCATTGGTGTTTGACATCAAAAATGGTATACGGGTGCTTAGTGGAGACTGGGTACACTGAACAGGACTCGTCGAGAACTCCTAGATGGTATTATACCGAACGTCAGATAGCAGTTCTCTGGTGACACTGGTACAGGTTAGTCTGTAGACCCGAGATCGTCATAGAGACTTGTGTGATTCCTATTGTGCTTTGATTTTCACCTTACCACGTTCAAGAGAGCGTGCAAAATGGTGGTTTTTGGGTACAGTCCTGAGTCACTTGGAGACAATGAACGATAGGAGGGGTTTCGTCTCACCCGGTATTGGGGGTTGATGTTGCGCTGTGCTCGAATGGCTATAACAGGAAGTCCCTGGCCAGGGCTGATATTGAGATTTACTAGTAAGTGTTATCAGTGGTTTCTCAACCCATTATGAGCCTCATATCGGCATGACTTATCAAGTTATTGGAGTCTGGCGTTTACCACCCGTGGACTAGATATGCGACATATTAGATGAAGAGACCGGACTGTACGGTAGTGTTACTTATTGGATTCATGGGAGTATGAGATGGCTTTCTTGTTGATCTTCTGATCGCTCAAATACCCGGGTAGCCGTTACGTCCAGCTAGTACCGCTGACGGCTTGCGGGTGACTGATATGATCATCACATACTGTCGTCGTATTGACGAGTCTTTAGAGTCCTCCACAGAGGTTTCCTGGCTCAGGCGAAACGAAGTAGGGCACATATGTGATATGTGCGGGAACGAGATTAGTACGTGTATGTGATACCTATTCTAATCTCGCGATATGTGATATCGGTCGGTTATATGTGATATAGCCGGGTTATCGAATCAAGTGTTGATTCGATAAATTGATATAAATGATATTAGTCGGTTATATATGTGATATAGCTGTATTTTTAAATCAAGTGTTGATTTAATAATTTAATGTATGATTGTATATTTGATATATTAATATACATTAACTAATATTAGCTCACTTAAGAATTTCTTTTCCTCATTTTTGCAATTAATATATATGTGATATATATTAATGTATTTTTCTGTGTCATGCTTGATGATACATTGTTCATGGGTGTATGAGACACATACCATACCAAAGATAATTAAGGGTTTTATTTATTTAAGGGAAAAACAAAATGAGGTGGAAAATGCCATGGTTAGTGAAGCTTGTGGAAACCTTGATTTAGTCCACTAATTTTGTTTTATCTTAGATATTTATTAACCCAACCATTATCTTTAGGCATGGTTAAGTCTCTACAAGGATTATATGTGATATTATCTCACCCATGGTTGCCATTCTATTATTGACTTCATCTTCTTCTTCATCTCCTTAAGCTTACTAGATTTTCTTGAGGTGAAGAAAAAGTGAGAGAAAAATAATTCTAAAGTGAGAAAAATTCTTACTTCATCAACCTACACTAGACCAACCATTTAGTATATGTTGTTTGCTTCACTAATTCTCAATTAGTGAAGAGGTAGCTTGAGTTAGAGATTCTTCGACGTAGATCATCTTCAGCCTCGAAGTTCTTCAAGAAAGTTTGTTCTTTTCGCCTAGTGGAGCTTAATGAGACTCCAGGAAACCACTACTTGGAGTGAAGGGACTACTACACGGAGTTTTAGAAGTGAAGGACCATTCCACAAAGGTTGTATTCCGTGTTCACTTGGAATAAAGATGTTTACTTGCTTTGTCTTACCCTAATTCTCCAGTTAGATCCTCGGTTATTGGTTGCTTAGCACTCTAGAATTTTTTAAATTGCATGCTTGATGCCTTAGAAAACATAGTGAGGATGCTAAGGAACCCTATAGTGGTATCAGAGCCAAGCTAAAGAATTAGACGATGTTAGTTGAACTACGAAACCGAAACAACTCCGAAACAGTCGAAGCTAAACCCTGTAAGTCCACGTTGCCCACCCCGGTGCTTACGGGGAGGCGGAAAACATAATAAAAATCGGATTTTTAATGACTTAGGCAACATGGACCTTGTTTGTGAGGATCTTTACTAAACGAAAACTAGCTAAAGCAAACTAACAACTAGTTAAGTTGTAGAAAGGTTATACCTTGAGCTCGAACTCCTTCTCTCCTTGCTCGTCGGAATGGTAGAAAGGCCTCACCTTGCTTGTCTCCTTCCGTCAAAGAACGATCCACCCGAAAGCCTCGACCTTTAGCTTCAACTCCAAGCTAGGATTAACTAGAGTGCAAGAAATGCTAAGACTTGAACCCTAGAAGTGAGTAGAGAAGATCAAGTGAAGGTTTTTCTCAAGCTTTTTGTTTCTCAACACATGAGAGGGAGAGAGCTTGAGGGAGAGGATGAGCAAGAGAGAGAAAAGATATCATAGAATATGAAATATTAGTGAGCCATTCTCACTAATATGTGTGAGTTATTTTAATTAATTAATTAGCAAGAAAATTGTCATGGTTTAATCAAGAGGTGACCATTATCATTTCATTATTAATGCAAATTGCAAGAATCAAAGAGCATCTTCCAAATGAAATGATCATGGTCAAATTGTCAACTTGGTCAACAAGTCAACAAAGTCAAAGTGTCAACAACAACAACCATGCACAATAATTAAGCTAATTATTAATTAACAATAATACACACAAAAACAATAGGGTTAATAAAATGACAATAGTCATTAACCCTAAACAAGGTCCTCTCCCTCAATCTCAAGCAACCGTGCATACGCACCCGCATTCGTGATCCGAGGAACACGAACACAATGAGAAAAACCAATCTCAAATCATATACTAGGATCCGGCTTAAACCAAAGCCCGCTAGTATAAACTGTCCGGACAGCAAACGTGCACAAGTGCGCGGATGCGAACGAACCCTGTCGCAAAACCATGCGACCTCTACTCGTTTTGCCTAAAGGCGAATAGCTCTCTGTGTGGGACTCTAAAGACTCGACACTACGCTGGCAGTGGGTTTAACCACAGACCGCAAGCGGCACTAGCTGTACGTAACGGTCCCCAGGTAGATGTCGATAAGAAGACTGACGAGGTGAACCCCATCTGCACTCCTACTGAGCCTGTATGTGACAGTCTCCGTACAGTCCGGTCTGTTCGTCTGATACATCGCATGGCGGGCCTAGGGGGGCGGTGAACGTCAGTCCCCTAATAGCGGTACAAGTCGTGTCGGAGTGAAGCCCAGAACACCCTGAGATAACACTGGAAGCCTACCAGTATATCTCGCTTGCCCTAGCCAGGGACTACTCGTGTAATGGCTCTCCTGGACACAGCGCGATGTCAACCCCCAATACCGGGAGAGACGAATCCTGTCTAACCATCACTGCCTCCAAGTGCTTCGGGACTGCACCCAAAAACTACCTGTTTGCACGACTCCTCTGAGCCGTGGTAGGGTAGTAATCAAAGTGCAGTGGGAACACACTCGAGGCGAAGTGACAGTGTCAAGTCAGCGGACTAAGCTGTACTCATGTCACCTGGGAACTGATAACTGACGATAGGTATATTACCAACCAACAGTTCCCGACGAGTCCTGTCCAGTGTACTCGTAACCTAACGAGCACCCGCATACTATCCCAAGTACGACGTACTAACGGCTGTGGGACAGACCGTCTCCCACACTGGGATGAGAAGCGCATACGCTAGTCTACTCCGGAGTATCGATGCCCTGTCTCGATAGTCCAACGACCAGGGACCTGTATAAGGATGTGCTTATAGATTACCCAGCTCCCACGAGTGCGAGCGCCATCACAACGCTGGTAATCAAGCAAAGATCCTAAGGGCTCTACTAATATGTATACCTGCAATATGCTAAAAGAAACACATGCACATATTAAAGCAGAGACAAACCAAGTAGCATACTACCATTTCGAGCAAGATTGTATATACAACTGTGAATATCCCAAGCTTCCATTAAGTAATATACAAACCAGTATGATACAGTAATGGCCTCTAGGGCATATACACTAACAATCTCCCACTTGCACTAAGGCCATGTACTGGCGTATCAAAGACCTATCATCTCGATCAGCCGCTCGAACTGAGTCTGGGGCAAGGCCTTGGTGAATGGATCTGCTGTGTTATCCTCTGATGCAACTCTCCGGACCTCGATCTCCTGGCGATCCACAATCTCCCTGATCAGGTGATACCGCCTTAAGATGTGTCTGGATTTCTGATGGGACCTGGGTTCCTTCGCTAAAGCTATAGCCCCGTTGTTGTCGCAATACAGAGGTATTGGGTCAACAATGGACGGAACCACCCGAAGTTCTTTCAAGAACTTCCTCATCCAGACAGCTTCTTTTGCGGCATCAGATGCAGCGATGTATTCCGCTTCCATAGTCGAGTCAGCAACGGTTTCCTGTTTGGAGCTCTTCCAACACACCGCACCTCCATTGAGGGTAAAGACAAAACCCGACATGGACTTGGAATCATCCTTGTCACTCTGGAAGCTGGAGTCAGCAAAGGCCTCAATCTGCAGGTCTTTTCCGCCATACACCAAGAACATCTCCTTAGTCCTTCTCAGGTACTTGAGAATGTTCTTTACTGCTATCCAATGTTTCTCTCCAGGGTTTGACTGATACCTGCTTACCACACTCAGTGCATAAGCTACATCCGGTCTGGTACACAACATCGCATACATTATAGAGCCTACCGCAGAAGCGTAGGGTATAATAGACATGCGATCCCTCTCCAAATCAGTCTTGGGAGACATCTCTTTGGAGAGGGTGATCCCGTGACAAGCCGGTAGATTACCGCGCTTGGAATCTTCCATACTGAATCTCTTCACTATGGTGTCGATGTACCTGGACTGTGAAAGTCCTAATATCCTCTTGGATCTGTCACGGTAGATCCGGATACCCAGAATGTATGAGGCATCACCCAGGTCTTTCATGGAGAACCTGTGTGACAAGAACCCCTTGACAGATTGTAGCATAGGAATGTCATTTCCTATTAAGAGAATGTCATCCACGTATAAAACGAGGAATACTACAGTTCTCGCTACAAATCTACAATAGATACATGGTTCATCTGGATTTTTGATAAAGCCAAATTCTTTGACCGTCTCATCAAAACAGATATTCCAACTCCGCGATGCTTGCTTGAGTCCATAAATGGACTTGAGCAATTTGCACACCTTTCCGCTGCTCCCACCCTGAATGAAACCCTCTGGCTGGTCCATATAGACACACTCCTCTAAATGACCATTTAGAAAAGCTGTCTTTACGTCCATCTGCCAAATCTCATAATCGTGGAAAGCAGCGATGGCAAGAAGGATCCGAATGGATTTCAGCATAGCTACTGGAGAAAAGGTTTCGTCATAGTCCAAACCAGGTCGCTGACGAAAACCTTTTGCTACCAGTCTAGCTTTATAGGTCTCAACCTGTCCATCTACACCAATCTTCCTTTTGAAGATCCACTTGCATCCTACGGGTTTTACCCCGTCTGGAGCAATGTCCAACGTCCATACTTTGTTGGTGTACATGGACTCCATCTCGGTCCGCATTGCATCCAGCCATTTTACCGAGTCGACGCTCTGAATGGCTTGCTGGAAGTTAGTAGGCTCATCACAATCTAGGATGCAGTCTTCTCTATCCCCGTCAATGAGAAAACCGTAGTATCTCTCGGGCGGATGAGACTGCCTACTACTCCTGCGGAGTGGCATAGGAATGTCCTGTTCTTTTGAACCTTCTGGTTCCACTAAGCTTTCAGTAATAGTTTGTGGTTCTGGAATTTCTTCCAGTTCTATTGCGCTCCCACTTATTTCTTTTTCTAAAAACTGATGTTCCAGAGAATGGGCATTACGAGAAACAAGGACTTTTTGTTCCTCTGCGTAATAGAAAAGATACCCCCTGGAGTTCTTTGGGTATCCCACAAACTTGCACAGTACTGAGCGTGCCTCGAGCTTGTCCGTATGCTGCTTTTTGACATAAGCTGGACATCCCCAAATCTTCAAGTATTGAAGATAGGGTTTCTTCCCACTCCATAACTCATATGGTGTGGTAGGCACAGTCTTAGTGGGAACACGGTTCGAAAGATATGCAGCTGTTTCTAGTGCATGTCCCCAGAACGATCGCGGTAACTCAGCGTTACTCATCATGGACCGTACCATATCCAATAGGGTCCGGTTCCGTCTCTCCGATACACCGTTATGTTGCGGAGTGTATGGAGGAGTAAGCTGAGAGAGAATTCCATTCTCTTTTAAGTAGTTCAGGAATTCGGCACTTAAGTATTCTCCTCCTCGATCCGATCTTAGGATCTTGATACTTTTGCCGGTCTGTTTTTCTACTTCATTCTTATATTCCTGGAACTTATCAAAAGCTTCGGATTTATGCTTCATTAAGAAGATGTGTCCGAATCTTGAGAAATCATCCGTAAAAGTAATGAAGTAAGAAAAACCGCTTCGCGCATGTGTAGACATTGGACCGCACACGTCGCTGTGTACGAGTCCCAAGAGCTCGCTCGCTCTTTCTCCGTGTCCAGAAAACGGAGCCTTTGTCATCTTTCCTTTGAGACAGGATTGACAAGTTGCATACGATTGATATTCGAACGGATCCAAATATCCTTCAGTATGTAACTTAGTCAATCTTCTCTCATTGATGTGACCCAGTCTACAATGCCATAAGAAAGTTTTATTAATTTCTGGAGACTTTCTTTTGTGTGTATTCTGGATATTGAAAACCTGTGGTTGGTTTAAAACGTAAATACCGTTGTTTAATGTACCTGACCCAATCAAAACTTGATTAAGGTGAATGTTCACTACATTACTTACAAATGCAAATTCATAACTTTCTTTAGATAATAAAGATACAGAAATGATATTACAGGTTGCATTTGGTACATAATAACAACTACGCAAAACCAAAAAGTGTCCATCTGATAATCCCAGGTGATAGTCCCCCACGGCCTTTGCATCCATGCTAGCACCGTTCGCAACTCTGAGGGTCATGTCACCTGCCTTCAAAACTCTACGCTTTCTCAACGCCTGCAAAGAATTACAGATATGAGATCCTGATCCGGTATCCAATACCCAGGATGTAGAGTTTATTGATAGACAGTTTTCAATAACATACACACCTGAAGCTGAAGCTGCAACTCGCTTCAAATCCTGTGTTCTGGCTTTCCAAGCCTTGCAATCCTGTTTCCAGTGACCACTTTTGTGACAATAGAAGCATTCTTCCTTCCCCACCATCTTCCCCGCTACTTTTGTTGCTTTACCCTTTCCCTTCGTATCCACTTTACCGACACCGCCTCTTGGTTTGGCGGGGGCTTTCTTCTTCTTGCCCTTGGCTTTCGCCCTGGACCTAGAAGAGGAAGATCCTCCTACAAACAAAGTGGATGTCTCCCTACCCTTCTGTAGGGTGCCCTCAGCAGTCCTCAACATGTTCAGAAGCTCGGCAAGTTCAACCTCCTTTCCTTGCATGTTGAAGTTAAGAACGAACTGGGCGTAAGTGGATGGAAGGGACTGGAGAATCAAATCGGTATAGAGTTCATTCTCCAACGTGGTCCCAAGGTCCGCGAGCTCCTTTATGTAGCCGATCATCTTAAGTACGTGGTCCGCTACCGATGATCCGACGGCCAACCTTGCCGAAAAAAGCTTCTTCGATACTTCGTATCTAGCGATACGAGACTGCTCTCCATACAGTTCTTTTGTATGGAGAAATATGGACTCTAGGTCCATATTCTCGTGCCTCCTCTGATGTTCGTTGTCCATCGAGGCTAGTACGAGGCATCTGGCCCTCGCGCAATCTATCTCCCATGTCTTACGGATTTCTACATCCGCGACGCTGGAGGTGGGACCTGGGACAGAGGGAGCTTTGGTGGTAAGTATATACCCCAGCTTGTCATAAGTGATCGCCATCTTGACATTCCTGAGCCAATCTTTGTAGTTTGGCCCTGTCAATATATTTTTATCTAACAGTAACTTAAGTCCGGTCATGTTGAATGGTCGCTGCAATTAGGAGAGAGAAATGAAACACTTTAGCATGATGCTCTTGCAAGTTTAGAGTGGTTTTTAGTTTGTCTAAACTGGATGGCTCCCACTGTTTCTCGAATCCCTTCTCAAACCATAAAGAAAAGGATTAGCCGGGATCATTCTCACCGTACAATACTTGCTTAACCGTTCAGCCAGGCCAGTGTCGGTACTTCGAGGGAGGTTTTCCAAGGCTTTCGCGAAGTTCCTTAATTAAGTAACCTCTTTTCCCTGTGGGCGTAACCCCGCTAACACCTTTCTAGGCACCTACTAGGTTTATAGCATTGATCGTTAAGTGAGAGTTTTCCCGAGGAGTAGCATATACTCACAGTAGGATCGGGATCCAAATATCATCGCGTGATAAAACCGAAGGAATCCTACCAGAATCATCACACTCCAAATGGTATGCAACGCTAGCAAGTTTCAGTGCTTATGAAACTCCCGATGTGGATTTTTGGCCCATGCTCTTATGACCTTGGCGTGAGGTCAAAATGTCATAAGTCACATGTCAAGTTCTTCCCATCATTATCCTGGTTAATTTGAACCCACCCGTACCTACCCTTGACGTAGGCCAAAATGGAAGTACGACTGTCTCAAATCAACGCATTCTATCTATGCAACGGATAAATATCCGGCAGCTACCAATCACTATGCCTTGGCGTGAGGTCAAAATACATAGCTTGAATACTACCGAATATTTAACCAAAATGATGGAGGGCTACGGATGGTTTTGGCGAAACCGTGAACGTAGTGAACTTGATATAATCGATGGAACGAGATAGCTTTTAAAAGGAGTGGTTCAAGCTCCGCGTTTAAAAGTTTAGTTTTGAAAAGAACCGAGTGGTTTTCAAAGTGTTCCAATCGAATTTTACTTGGTTTATTTCTTGCATTAGTTCTTTTAATGCGTCCCATCAATTAATCCTACCATTGCAGAAAACAACCAAAATATGACGTACGCTTATGCCATTCGCATTCGCCACGGGGCCCCGTCATCACCCGTTAGGTTACTTAACTAACGACAGAGCGGGGGCTGGGCTAGCGCGGCTGTAAAACATAAGCAACGCCTAAATAGTTATTATATATAAATATGCAGCAATGATAGACATTACAGATCACAGATGACTACATTGGATATACTAGGAATCCGCAATGCGTTCGAGCCTGCAACGCAAAGCGGATTACACGGTCGCGGTGAATAGCCAATACCCCACCCAAGACCCCTACGGGTGCGGCAAACTACCCGCCAAGCACCCGAAGCGAAGCAACCTCCCTCACCACCGTGAGTAGGCCACTCGGCACTTCGAGATACCCGGTAGTTTGTGCACCCCCTCCATGGGTCTATCCTAGGAGCAAAAACAGTAAAAAGAATTATACAATGACGGCTACAACCCCGACCCGGTTGTGCGGCCATACAAAGAATATTATTACATCAATTTACATGTTACAAATGAATGAAAGAAAAACAACGCTCATCTCACATCCACCCCGGCCATTCACCCGCGACAATCCAATCCATTCATATCCACAAACCAACAACAATCACAGATCATGTATAACCCCGACTAATCGTCTTATAGCGATTAGCCGACGTTCAATACATGCAAGCATTACAGATATAACCGATGTAGTTAAAGCGTAGTGAAGTTCCGAAAAATACGGATTTATAGGCCCGCAAAAGCAAATTTTAGTTCTGGAAAATCTGGGCAAATATAATATATCCTAAAAATCCCAAAACCAACACAGAAAGATACTGCACCAAAAACGATGCAGAGAGGGGACAAGACGGCCGCGCTTCCGCGGCAGGAGCTTCCTCTTGCCGCGGATCCGCGCTCCTCTGATCTCCTCTCTGGTTCGTATTTGGTGGTTTTTCACACAAAACCCTGAGATAATTTTTGGTATATAACAAATGTCATTTTGACCAGAGAAAAAATTAACAGAAACTTGGGTTTTGCAAAGTTTGGTCTTTGGATTTTCCGGTTTCGAAACTTCGTTACACTTCACTACCTAGCTCGTTTGAGTTTAGTTAGGCTCTGATACCACTGTAAGTCCACGTTGCCCATCCCGGTGCTTACGGGGAGGCGGAAAACATAATAAAAATCGGATTTTTAATGACTTAGGCAACATGGACCTTGTTTGTGAGGATCTTTACTAAACGAAAACTAGCTAAAGCAAACTAACAACTAGTTAAGTTGTAGAAAGGTTATACCTTGAGCTCGAACTCCTTCTCTCCTTGCTCGTCGGAATGGTAGAAAGGCCTCACCTTGCTTGTCTCCTTCCGTCAAAGAACAATCCACCCGAAAGCCTCGACCTTTAGCTTCAACTCCAAGCTAGGAGTAACTAGAGTGCAAGAAATGCTAAGACTTGAACCCTAGAAGTGAGTAGAGAAGATCAAGTGAAGGTTTTTCTCAAGCTTTTTGTTTCTCAACACATGAGAGGGAGAGAGCTTGTGGGAGAGGATGAGCAAGAGAGAGAAAAGATATCATAGAATATGAAATATTAGTGAGCCATTCTCACTAATATGTGTGAGTTATTTTAATTAATTAATTAGCAAGAAAATTGTCATGGTTTAATCAAGAGGTGACCATTATCATTTCATTATTAATGCAAATTGCAAGAATCAAAGAGCATCTTCCAAATGAAATGATCATGGTCAAATTGTCAACTTGGTCAACAAGTCAACAAAGTCAAAGTGTCAACAACAACAACCATGCACAATAATTAAGCTAATTATTAATTAACAATAATACACACAAAAACAATAGGGTTAATAAAATGACAATAGTCATTAACCCTAAACAAGGTCCTCTCCCTCAATCTCAAGCAACCGTGCATACGCACCCGCATTCGTGATCCGAGGAACACGAACACAATGAGAAAAACCAATCTCAAATCATATACTAGGATCCGGCTTAAACCAAAGCCCGCTAGTATAAACTGTCCGGACAGCAAACGTGCACAAGTGCGCGGATGCGAACGAACCCTGTCGCAAAACCATGCGACCTCTACTCGTTTTGCCTAAAGGCGAATAGCTCTCTGTGTGGGACTCTAAAGACTCGACACTACGCTGGCAGTGGGTTTAACCACAGACCGCAAGCGGCACTAGCTGTACGTAACGGTCCCCAGGTAGATGTCGATAAGAAGACTGACGAGGTGAACCCCATCTGCACTCCTACTGAGCCTGTATGTGACAGTCTCCGTACAGTCCGGTCTGTTCGTCTGATACATCGCATGGCGGGCCTAGGGGGGCGGTGAACGTCAGTCCCCTAATAGCGGTACAAGTCGTGTCGGAGTGAAGCCCAGAACACCCTGAGATAACACTGGAAGCCTACCAGTATATCTCGCTTGCCCTTGCTAGGGACTACTCGTGTAATGGCTCTCCTGGACACAGCGCGATGTCAACCCCCAATACCGGGAGAGACGAATCCTGTCTAACCGTCACTGCCTCCAAGTGCTTCGGGACTGCACCCAAAAACTACCTGTTTGCACGACTCCTCTGAGCCGTGGTAGGGTAGTAATCAAAGTGCAGTGGGAACACACTCGAGGCGAAGTGACAGTGTCAAGTCAGCGGACTAAGCTGTACTCATGTCACCTGGGAACTGATAACTGACGATAGGTATATTACCAACCAACAGTTCCCGACGAGTCCTGTCCAGTGTACTCGTAACCTAACGAGCACCCGCATACTATCCCAAGTACGACGTACTAACGGCTGTGGGACAGACCGTCTCCCACACTGGGATGAGAAGCGCATACGCTAGTCTACTCCGGAGTATCGATGCCCTGTCTCGATAGTCCAACGACCAGGGACCTGTATAAGGATGTGCTTATAGATTACCCAGCTCCCACGAGTGTGAGCGCCATCACAACGCTGGTAATCAAGCAAAGATCCTAAGGGCTCTACTAATATGTATACCTGCAATATGCTAAAAGAAACACATGCACATATTAAAGCAGAGACAAACCAAGTAGCATACTACCATTTCGAGCAAGATTGTATATACAACTGTGAATATCCCAAGCTTCCATTAAGTAATATACAAACTAGTATGATACAGTAATGGCCTCTAGGGCATATACACTAACAAACCCTAGTTTCTGTCGAATTTTTCTGAGCCTCTAAAAAAATTTTAAATAGTTGCAGAGTGCTCTTTATTGTGTAACTAGAACACCAGAAAAAATAGAGGTCCAAACACCATAATATAGCCGGCGAGAATATTGTTTTGACTGGCATTTCCGGTTTTTGTTAAGGCATTTGGTCTCAAAATTTTTGTGGTGTTCAGCCTCTGGGGTTTGGTGTTCTTAGTACTATTTGATTTTGCTAAAGATTGTATATGATGTTATCTTTCTGTTACGGCAATTCAGAGTGTTTCGTATTCGTAATTTTAATATCGTTTTGGGTTTGATATTGATATGTGATACAATATTTGGAATCCACAATAATTAGTTTTGTGAAAAGTAGTTTGAATTTTGTAAACCTAGCAATTTAATCTCATTCGATCGGTTGCCACGGGGTTTTGATATGGATCAAAACTCTGTCGCAATCACGTAGTGTACGCGGATACTCGCCGGGTAACATTAATAAAAAGCCACACCCCAAAGCCCCGACCAAGTGATTGTAGGAGAACCCCGTTGCCAAAAGCATCCTCCCGGCTGCTCGCGGTTCCGCCTAAGTGCACTTCGTCGACGACATCGGGGGGTGCGGCCGTATACTAAAGTTTCCGACGAGCATTCGATCAGGTTGTCGGGAATCTTGTTGAATTACCCGACTGGTTATTGAAAAGTGTTTTCTATATTGAGACTAAAATGCGGGGTTTATAAGGTTAGGCATGAAATTCGGAATATGGGATATTCCGGGTTTATGATGTCTAAGGAATTCATATGGTTAGGCATGAAATCCGAAGTATGTGATATTTCGAGTTTATGATATCTAAGGTGGTTGCGGATTCCAATTGTTTTAGTTTTCACTTTCTTTTCTGCGACCGTAAGTGTAATATGTGGTGTATCGCCGGTTTCGTTGATATTGTAAGTCCACGTTGCCTACCCCGGTGCTTACGGGGAGGCGGAAACGGTATAAAAAATGGATTTTTACAACCCAAGGCAACATGGACTAACTAAAGGAGGATCTTTGCTAAACATAAACTAACAACCAAGCTAAGAGAGTTAGCTACCCGGTTAAGGGGTTATACCTAAGTCTTGAAGTCCTTCTCTTCTTGCTCCTTGGAGTGGGATGAACGGGTCGTCCTCGTCGCCTTCTCTTGCCGAAGAAAGATCCACCCGAGGGCCTCTACCTTTGGCTCCTACCTCAAACTAGAAGTAACTAAGGTGATTGGTGTGCTAAACCTAGAACCTTAGAAAGAGTAGAGAATGATTTTGGTGTTTTATCTCAAAAGATTAATAGTTCTCAACTCATGAGAGGGATAGCTTTGAGAGAGAGGAAGAGGATGAGAGAGAATGAGAATGTGAGAATGAGAAGATAATATCAACCTTCTCACATATATGTGAATTATGATAATTAAATAATTAATCAAAAGATAATTGTGATGGTTAACTTGAAATGACCATTATCATTTCACATTAATGAAATTTGCAAGAATCAAAGAGCATCTTTCATATGAAAGGATGATGGTCAATTTGTCAACATAGGTCAACATGTCAACCATAGTCAAATGATCAACAACCCTAACCATAACACAATTATAATTAATTAATATTAATAATCATATTTCACATATAAACATTAGGGTTAAGAAAAAGACAACGGTCATCAACCCTAATGAAAGTCCTCAGTCAACTGTGCATACACACCCGTATTCGTGTTCCGAGGAAATCGAATACAATGAGATAAAACCAATCCCAAAACATATACTAGGATCTGGCTTAAACTAAATCCCGCTATTATAAGCTGTCCGGACACCAAACGTGCACAAGTGCACGGATGTGAACGAACCCCGTCGCAAAACCATGCGACCTCTACTCTGTTTTTCCTAAAGGCGAATAACCCTCTGTGTGAGACTCTAAAGACTCGACACTACGCTGGCAGTGGGTTTAACCACAGACCGCAAGCGGCACTAGCTGTACGTAACGGTCCCCAGGTAGATGCCGATAAGAAGACCGACGAGGTAAACCCATCTGAACTCCTACTAAGCCTGAATGTGACAGTCTTCGTACAGTCCGGTCTGTTCTTCTGAGAATATCGCATGGCGGGCCTAAGAGGGCGGTAAACGTCAGTCCCCTAATAGCGGTACAAGTCATGTCGGAGTGTAGCCCAGAACACCCTGAGATAACACTGGAAACCTACCAGTATATCTCGCTTGCCCTGGCCAGGGACTTTGTGTAATGGCTCTCCTAGACACAGCGCGATATCAACCCCCAATACCTGGAGAGACGAATCCTGTCTAACCGTCACTGCCTCCAAGTGCTTCGGGACTGCACCCAACTGCTACCTGTTTGCACGACTCCTTTGAGCCGTGGTAGGGTAGCAATCTAAGAACAGTGGAAACACACTCGAGGCGAAGTGACAGTGTCATGTCAACGGACTAAGCTGTACTCATATCATCTGGGAACTGATAACTGACGATAGGTATAATACCAACCAACAGTTCCCGACGAGTCCTGTCCAGTGTACTCGTAACCTAACGAGCACCCGCATACTATCTCAAGTACGACATACTGATGGCTGTGGGACAGACCGTCTCCCAAGCTGAGATGAGAAGCGCATACGCTAGTCTACTCCGGAGTATTGACGCCCTGTCTTGATAGTCCTACGACTAGGGACCTGCATAAGAATGTGCTTGTCGATTACCCAGCCCCCATGAGTGTGACTGCCATCACAACGCTGGTAATCAAGCAAAGATCCTAAGGGCTCCACTAATGTGTAAAGGCGATATGCTATAAGAAACACATGCACACATTAAAGTAGAAACAAACCAAGTAGCATACTACCATTTTGAGCAAGATTGTCTATACAAGGTGAATATCCCAAGCTTCCATTAATTAATATACAAACTAGTATGATACAGTAATGGCCTCTAGGGCATATACACTAACAATCTCCTACTTGCACTAAGGCCATGTTGTAACATTTCAAAAAAGATAAAATGTTAATTTTGGGAATTTTTATAATTTAATATTATTTTATTGAATATTTTAATATTTTGGAATTATTAAATACAAATAAATGGGGAAAAATTTTGGAAAATTCCAAAATAGGGTAAATTAGAGAATTATGACATTTTAAAGTTTTTGTGATTAATTTGACACTAATTTAGTGCTAATCGCGATTAAAAATCGCAAATCGGTTTTTAGCTTTTTGTGCAACACATGCACATATCACTTTTTCACACTTGTGCATTTTCTTGCCATGCTTTTCATTTGGGTTTACTATTTGAGTGAGAAGGGTTTTAAAAGGAAAAAGAAAAGGAAAAGAATAAAGAAATGGGTAGTTGGTGAGAGAGAGAGGTATGTGCTTCATTGACTAAGGACTTAACCATTTCTCCCCTCATTTCCCTCCCTCTTCTCCCTTCTCCTGCTGCTGCTCCTGCACCTCCTTTCCCTCCCCTCTTCAAGCTCCAAAACACCTCTAAAACAACCCCAAAACCCAATCTTCATTTCATTAAATGTGTGCACAATCCCTAGATCTACACTTGGTGCTAAAGAAGCAAGGATTTTGGCCACTAGGGGCAACTCAAGAAAATTCTTGAGTTGCCAAATGAGGTATTTTCTGGACCTTAAACTTAGTTTATTCATTTCCTTTACCCTCATATTAAGATCGAATCGATATTGTGTGATATTGTGGACTTGTGGATAACCTAGTTAGGGTTGTGATGATTTATGGGTTGTAATATGGAATTGAGGTCAGTAGAGGTTATACCATCACCCTAGTGTATGAATTGGAAATCCAAAACCTGAAGCTTAAACCATAATACGGATTTTAGAAACCGATATCGGGGAATTTATGAAATCTGTGAAGGGTATATTGAATCTGCTATCACCCGAGACACCCTAAATTAAAATTGATTGGACAGTGACACGTGCAGGCACCCAGGAAGCTAACCCCAAGACCCCAGCTCCCACTTCTTCTTCCCGGCCGCCAATTTATCCCCATTGGCCGCAAATTATGGCCTGGGTCCCACCATTTTGGCTCGTATTGGTTCTGTAGCTCCTACATGTTCATGTTAGACCCCTGGTATATATAGATTTGTATAAAGTGACCTAGGGTAAAATCTGGGACATATTTCCTAAGTTGCTGTTTTAGATTCATGTTTCCGAATTCCGTATTTTTAATTCTGCAATTGTGGATTGTGTTTTGCCTCGACTATTTGGCGTTTATACGACGATATAGAGGATGTGTTGATGGTTTTGAAGGCGTGCCATGGGTTTTAACCTATAGGCCTCTTATCGTATCATTTTGGATTTCATGTGCCGTTTTAGCTTTGATTTGGTTTTAATGCGCATATACGATATTTTGATGTGTAGGTACCCCATGAAGACTTCGGGACGACAAGCAAGCGCATGGCGACGTCCACAAATGAAGACGCTAGGTGAGTAGATTATATCTACTGGGGGAAGTCGGGTGGATGGCGTATAGCACCCCCGCAGTCCGTAGTTGTTATTATATATGATAGTTAGGTGTATTATGGATAGTGTAGGGTTACAAGTGACCAGTGTAGTTCATAGTCGCGAACCCTAGAATAGAATTACACCTACACGCACACCCTTGCATATTACTTATACTGGCACTGTGTTGATGATATTGGATGACTTTGGAGATGAGTCAATGAAATTGGGCTTTGTGCCGCGAGATCGGTGATGTGATATGATTCGTATTTGGGATACGAAATGTGA
This sequence comes from Agapanthus africanus, assembly GCA_030015575.1. NCBI lineage: Eukaryota > Viridiplantae > Streptophyta > Magnoliopsida > Asparagales > Amaryllidaceae > Agapanthus > Agapanthus africanus. Next base: position 131,979,700 of record JASDDO010000010.1, read on the forward strand.
TTCTTGCGGGCTTGGGATGTTAGTTTACCCCCGCATGCGTACTTTATTGATGGTATTGATTTATACTAGACATAGAATAGTACCCCAGATTATATGATATGTTGATAGTGATACCTGAAGTGTGATATTGATCCGTACCCAGCTATTGGGATGCCGTACGACGATTTACCGTATGAGCTTTACATTGAAGATAGATCCGCACTCATGACTTGAGGATGTCATATGATATACTGTATCGTACGCGATACTATTGAGGCGGAATCACCGACTATTATATCTATATATATATCGACTCAGATGTTAGGAGGTTTCCTTACCTGTAGCTCAGCTTGTTAGTTCAGCTGTATAGTTTAGTGTAGTTGTTAGATTAGATTAGACTCCCACCTATTTCAAAACTAGCGGGTCGTGGGTATTTTAAAAGACAGGTCAAGGGATCTACGGATATTTCAAAAGGCGTATCTTTTCATAAAAACACCGTAGCCCCTATTTTCAAAACCCCATGATTCGTGATATTTCAAAAGGCACCATTTGTAGGACTTATATTAGATTAATGCAGATTAGTTATAGTTGCGTCTAGATTCAGCTCCCACTTTTTTTGTGGTTCGCTTTGCATCGCATTCTTATATTATGTTTCATACTCCATTATTGATATCATGCTGTTAGGACACCAGCACCATTACCGATGTTGCGTATGTACCACGTACACTTACTTGCCGGCTCACACACATCTTCATCGGTAATTGCCATGTCACGTACACCTTAGAAAATACTATTGCTTGACATAACCTATTAGCTAATAGTTTAGACATTGTAGTTATTACCTGCTACTTCATGCATACTGATATTCATTGTTATGCCGCATTCATGGATTCTCATGCATATATTCACTATTTTACGTGTTACTGAGGTTTTGGATTTGGATTTCCGTGAGATTTTCTGGATTTGGAGGAAAACCGCAAAAACACAGATAAACATTTTCTCTCTTTTAAAATAAAAAGTGCGGTTTTCCCATGATGTATGAGTCGTCCACCATGAGTTTGCTGATGGATTTGGAAACCCGATTCGAGGAGACGGATGAACCGTTTCGGGTACATGGTGGACCCGGTGCGGTACCCCGGGGCAAGATGAATGTGGTGATGACGTTGAGCCTGGCAGGGGAGCACTACCGACCGGTGATTTTACCGGACGCGTCGGATATCCGGAGGATACCGTCGTGGTCTGGAGATTGATGGTAGGGGCCGGTCTGGACTGACGGCGCCCTAGATTTTGTGATTGGGATACAGAGATATCGGGATATTTGGATTACGTTTTGTGCCGATGTTAGGCACTGTTTTATGCTGATTTCATTATGATACCTCATTTTAAAAATACAAAGGAAATCTCACTAAAGTATGAAAACAATTTCTTCATTTACATGTATTATGTTCTCATGTATTCATACCTCATTCTTATGTTATATTGCTACCTGAGGCACTGATACAGGCACAGGAGATTACACTCGGGTTAGATATTTACCCTAGCCTTGTTATAGGATGCATGTTTTATATTGAGGATTTTGTACTGATCGTTTTGACCTAGGATTATGTCTTGCGTTCGGTTTCTGCTTGTAGTTATTCTCTATTCACGAGTTGGCAACTCACCCCCGTTGTGCCACAGTTCTTGCAGGTTTTGCCGTACAGGTTCCTTTGCGGCATTTCTGGCACATTGCTTCCTTGCGGATGAATTGCATTTGGTAGGTGGTTCCTTTTGCATCAAAACCACCATTGTACTTATATTATTCTTTGTATCTAGAATTTCCATCAACCAAATTTGTTTATTGTTTCAGACTCAGACTTTAGTGATGTTTTATTTGGCCTTAGAGTCGCGCTTAGTAGTATTGCGGTTTTCATGCTTACTGTGTTTCTTTTGGATCGATCCTCGCCTTTCGGCGTTGTATATTATATTGCATGTGTGGTTGTGACCGTCAATTGACGAAGAGCTAGCTCCCGCTTGGGGATGCCTTTTATCATTGTATATATGTTATGCTTGTTGTATCCCGTTCGGGGCCAGTATTTACAAAAGAAACTCTGCCGAAATTTTTAGAAAAGACTTTACCTTTTAAAAATGCACCTTCGGCTTAGTTATTTAAAAACCTCGACTTCAAACATATTTTCCTTCACTTCTTTAAACCAGTTTTCTTCACTTACTCTTAAAATGGTTTTAGATTTCTGGGCTTTGTCTTACTTGGATCAGAAGGAGTCCTATAGATTTCATATGGTTCGAGGGCCAGTCACGTGCTCTTTCGGGTCGTGACAAAGTTGGTATCAGAGCGCTAGGTTGACCTTGGTTCGAGTCTAAGTTTGACTATGTGGAGCCTAGGGCGTTTATATATATATACGGAACTTAGGCTTGACCTTACGGAACTTAGACTTAGCCGAGGGGGTATTAGACCCGAACTTTCGTCGTATAGGATGACCCTTGGTTGATGGAATAGGTGACTAAAGTAGAGTGACGTACCGTTGGTATGTTCCGCGGCATACTTACGACACGCCACTCCGCTTAAGGAACCTTAGGATGTACATATTTTCGAGATCAGTGATTCTCTTTATATCCATGATTATACATCCATTTGAGATCCCCGATTCTATTAGTCCATGATCATACCTTCATTGATGCTGTTCCTTCTTATGATCGTGTATCCACTCTGGATCTGTTGTTTCCTTTCTTGCCATTGATCTGCTCTCTTCGATACTCGATTGAGGTTCCTGTCGCCATGTTTGAGTGCAGTTTGGGCTGCTGCTAGGGTTACGGTCAGTGCGAGCTCGTCTGGTACGAGGGCTGACCATTGTGTTTTCTAGTGACATGGGAATGTCTCGAGTTAGTATTGATGACTGTGACCTCAAGTGGAGGCGAGTGCTTGGTTTTGCACCGGATGATCGGGCCATTGTTAGAGCTGCCAGTTGAGAGAGGACTGTTGATGTACATCATACCTCAGAGATTATGATGTCGCCTACCGTGCAGACAGAGGGACCAGCTGTTGCTGAGATTGACGGGATGTCGCTTTCGGATCTTACGAGCTTAGATTTTCGGAGCTTCCAGACAGATATGAGACAGATTATAGCTAGTCTACTCGATTTGAGAGACGAAGGTGATTCGTCCGATTTATGCACCGGAGCGGGCCCAGTTGAGTTGAAGATTTCCAGTGTGGAGAGTCTTACTCAGATCTAGAGAAGACCGATTCAGAGATGACCGCCAATGTGTCGTCTTTCCTGGAGGATTGAGGCGCTGTTCGGCGTGTAGGTGAATGAGCCAGTTGCTGCTGCAAATGACGAGATATCGCCCAGATGGTTGGAGCTGCTGCAGCGTGAGCATATACTTAGAGAGATGATAGCGAGTCGCCAGTCACCTGAGGATGAATGACTAGGACAATTGGTTCATTCGTTTACCGATGCGAGGTCATCAGATAGATTGATTCCAGCTAGAGACGACTTCACGCAGATTCGTTGAGAGTCGATTGAGACGATCGAATGTCAGGAGCCCATTTTCCAAGTTTAAAGTATACGGAAAGACATGCAGGTGATTCTATGGACCCTCTAGAAGAATGAAACCCTAACTCGACTTAATGACCGTGTGAAAGCCTTTGAACCTTAGGGTTTACGGCAGTTCCGCGGCGCCATTAGTGAGGCTTGGGTTTGCCCTTCTACGGCTGGACCACCGACGCTGAGGCATGTACTCGATACTATTAAACTGTACTCAAGATGTTGATCTCTTGGGGGATTATAAGGTTCTGACGAGTCGATCGAATGTTTCGACATCATTCGGATATCATGTGATGGGATGCATTGCTTGGGAGACTCCAGATACGAGTATAGCCGTTGGAGCATAGTCCATGCAGCCACGATGAGACGAGTCTGAATCAGTCGACATTGAAGCAGAGTGAAGAAAAGAGTTCGCAAGAGATTTTGACGAGATGACGTCCCATTCCGCTGACATTAGAGATGTGATACGCACCCAGAGGCGTTGTATATGGATATATCTTCCAGAAAGAAGCGCGATAAGTATGCAGCCGTTCCGGAACAAGAATTTGCTTCAGCAAGGGATGATGACTTTTGGGCAATTCAGCAGGGATGAGATTTGAGAGAGACTTCGACATGACCTTTCTGGAATACTATACGAGAAGACCTGACCCAGGAGTGGTCATATTGCGCACAACCAGCAGGCCAGAGTTAGCATTGTCGACGAGGTAGTTGACCAGATTCGGATAAAGGAACTTACCCAGATGCGTTGCGAATCGATCAAGGACGGACGAGTATTGAGTATTCCTCCGATGGTTGGGACGTGTTCCCGAGGGCCTGTTCGGCCTGACATTTTCTACAGAATGATGAAGCTACAGAGTACGCGATTTCGAGTCCGTGTGAGAGACTTCAGATTGACCGTGGCCGAGAACAGTGCAGTGCGTAGATATGCATGGCGTGACGTCATAGTGGACGACGATAGAGACAGGTGGAACCAGAGGTTCGGGTGAGACGCTGACGAGCTGTCATTGCTTCCCGTCGAGACCAGAGGTCAGATATGCTTACAGAGGCATTGGGATGCAACCAGATTCCGAGAAATATTGTGCTGAGGACACAGATGTCTATCGAGTGAGAAGAGATTATGCAGGAAAGCCAGCCTCTGTACAGTTCGGCATAGGCAAGATCGGAAGAGACCTTGAGCAGGATTCCTTCCAGGACATTGCTGCAATGATGTTTGCACCCAGGATCAGATATGTGACGTGCATTCAGAGAGCCAGAGGCCGACGCCAGTGATGGGCTGCCTCACGAGTGGTCGTGAGGATTGACCGATAGGTGACCAGAGAAGTGCCAGAACGGAATCGTCCCCGTTAGCACACCTGACAGGACCGATGAGCCGATTGACTGCGAGATAGGTAATCCTCAGAAAAGATAAGGACCCAGAGTCAGAGGGCGCCAGACCGTGAGCAAGAGGCAAGTAGATATCTTGCGCTGCTAGCAGTGGATGCACCGACTCCTTCTCTACCTCGAAGGAGGAACTACCGACGACGGTACTATGATTTGTGATTTTGTGATTCGATTATCACGTATCCGTCATTTTGGATTTCGGTATTTTGGGCGTTCTGTTTGCATGATTTAGTTTTGATGACTGAGTTTCATGATATTTGTTTCATGCACCTACTGGATATTTATATTTTGCGCATAGTTATTACATTCGAGGTTTTGATTGTGAATTCACGCCCACCTTATACAGTGATTTGATTTACACTTCCAGCAGAGTTTTCATGCACCTTTAGTGTTTTGATATACGATTTTGGTGCACGCCAGATGCACTAAATCGGGATTCTTCGTGCATGTTACATGCACCTGATTTGGTTGCTGTCAGGCACACACGTTGCCTATGACCGATGTTTCGTGCACACCCGTTGCACCTAGATGTTGTTTTGTACACCTGTATGACACATATATGGATTTTGATTCCTTGCGCACCAGACGCATAGGATATTCTCTATGTATTGATGTCTTCGGAGCCCCGACAAATTGGAGTATTACAAAAATTGTTTTAGTATTGGGGGTTTAAATTTAAATTCGGGGACCGAATTTCTTTAAGGGGGGTAGATTGTAACATTTCAAAAAAGATAAAATGTTAATTTTGGGAATTTTTATAATTTAATATTATTTTATTGAATATTTTAATATTTTGGAATTATTAAATACAAATAAATGGGGAAAAATTTTGGAAAATTCCAAAATAGGGTAAATTAGAGAATTATGACATTTTAAAGTTTTTGTGATTAATTTGACACTAATTTAGTGCTAATCGCGATTAAAAATTGCTAATCGGTTTTTAGCTTTTTGTGCAACACATGCACATATCACTTTTTCACACTTGTGCATTTTCTTGCCATGCTTTTCATTTGGGTTTACTATTTGAGTGAGAAGGGTTTTAAAAGGAAAAAGAAAAGGAAAAGAATAAAGAAATGGGTAGTTGGTGAGAGAGAGAGGTATGGGCTTCATTGACTAAGGACTTAACCATTTCTCCCCTCATTTCCCTCCCTCTTCTCCCTTCTCCTGCTGCTGCTCCTGCACCTCCTTTCACTCCCCTCTTCAAGCTCCAAAACACCTCTAAAACAACCCCAAAACCCAATCTCCATTTCATTAAATGTGTGCACAATCCCTAGATCTACACTTGGTGCTAAAGAAGCAAGGATTTTGGCTACTAGGGGCAACTCAAGAAAATTCTTGAGTTGCCAAATGAGGTATTTTCTGGACCTTAAACTTAGTTTATGCATTTCCTTTACCCTCATATTAAGATCGAATCGATATTGTGTGATATTGTGGACTTGTGGATAACCTAGTTAGGGTTGTGATGATTTATGGGTTGTAATATGGAATTGAGGTCAGTAGAGGTTATACCATCACCCTAGTGTATGAATTGGAAATCCAAAACCTGAAGCTTAAACCATAATACGGATTTTAGAAACCGATATCGGGGAATTTATGAAATCTGTGAAGGGTATATTGAATCTGCTATCACCCGAGACACCCTAAATTAAAATTGATTGGACAGTGACACGTGCAGGCACCCAGGAAGCTAACCCCAAGACCCCAGCTCCCACTTCTTCTTCCCGGCCGCCAATTTATCCCCATTGGCCGCAAATTACGGCCTGGGTCCCACCATTTTGGCTCGTATTGGTTCTGTAGCTCCTACATGTTCATGTTAGACCCCTGGTATATATAGATTTGTATAAAGTGACCTAGGGTAAAATCTGGGACATATTTCCTAAGTTGCTGTTTTAGATTCATGTTTCCGTATTCCATATTTTTAATTCTGCAATTGTGGATTGTGTTTTGCCTCGACTATTTGGCGTTTATACGACGATATAGAGGATGTGTTGATGGTTTTGAAGGCGTGCCATGGGTTTTAACCTATAGGCCTCTTATCGTATCATTTTGGATTTCATGTGCCGTTTTAGCTTTGATTTGGTTTTAATGCGCATATACGATATTTTGATGTGTAGGTACCCCATGAAGACTTCGGGATGACAAGCAAGCGCGTGGCGACGTCCACAAATGAAGACGCTAGGTGAGTAGATTATATCTACTGGGGGAAGTCGGGTGGATGGCGTATAGCACCCCCGCAGTCCGTAGTTGTTATTATATATGATAGTTAGGTGTATTATGGATAGTGTAGGGTTAGAAGTGACTAGTGTAGTTCATAGTCGCGAACCCTAGAATATGTAAGTCGATGTACTTCACCCCAGTACTTGTGGGGAGGCGGAATTTTCAAAAACAATCAAGTTTAAACAACGAACATCGACTAACCGCTTGAATCGAAGCTAAACTATAAATAACCGTATCCTATGAGTTTCTTTTCACAAGTGATTAGGGATTATACCTAATGAAACCGGTCCTTCTTCTTTACGTCCTCCTTTGTTCTCCTCGACCTTCTCTAGGTAGTAGACGATCCACCCGAGAGCGAAACTCCAAGCTAAACCTCTAACTTGAGGTAACTAATCAACTTTGATTGCTAATCAAAGATGAGAGGATGATATAGAGTGAAGGTTATGGATTGTTTAGTCTAACTAATCCTTTGATCTCAACATATGAGGATTAAGGATTAGGGTTAGAAGATGAGAGCTTGAGGAGAGAGAATGTGTGATAAGATAATGAGAGAAGAGAGAGAGTGTATCATAATATTATGAAGCATTCTTATTTTAGAATAATCAATAAAGGAAATGAATAAGCATGCTTCATAAAATATCTTGTGATGATTCATTAGCATGAGTCATTAAGCAATAAATGTGCATTAATGAAGTGAATGAATCACCACCATGACTCACTCTCTTATCCAAAAGAAACCTCCTTAGTCACATCTTCTAGAAGCTTCTCGAGTAATTACGAGAACGCCCCTCCGATCCGTAAAAATACGGAAAAACTTTAGACTGTATAAATCCCATAACCGGATACCAGTAACTGGCTTAAACCAAAGCCGACTGGTAAAAACTGTCCGAAAGTCGTACGTGCGTAAACGCACGTATGCGTCCGAACCCTTTGTCGCAAAACCATGCAACCTCTATATCGTTTCGCCTGGAGTAGGAAACTCTCTGTGTGGGACTCTAGAGACTCGACTACTACGCTGGCAGTGGGTTTAACCACAGACCGCAAGTGGCACTAGCTGTACGTAACGGTCCCCAGGTAGTTGTCGATAAGAAGGCCGATGAGAAAACCCATCCGAACTCCTACTGAGTCTGATGTGAAAATCTCCATACAGTCCGGTCCGTTCGTCCAAGACTATCGCATATCGGGCCTAGGGGGGCGGCAAGCGTCAGTCCCCTAATAGCGGTATAAGTCGTGTCGGAGTGAAGCCCATTACACCCTGAGAAGCTACTGGAACCTACCAGCAAATCTCGCTTGCCCTGGCCAGGGACTTTGCGTAATGGCTCTCTGACACAGCACGATATCTACTCCCAATACCGGGAGGGACGAATCCTGTCTAACCGCCACTGCCTCCAAGTGCTCGGGACTGCACCCAACTGCTACCTGTTTGCACGACTCCTTTGAGCCGTGGTAGGGTAGCAATCTAAGAACAGTGGGACACACTCGAGGCGAAGTAGCAGTGTCAAGTCAGCGGACTACGCTGTACTCATGTCACCTGGGAACTGTTCACTGACGACTGGTATCAAACCAACCAACAGTTCCCTGTGAGTCCTGTCCGGTGTACCCGTAACCTAACGAGCACCTGTATACTATCTCCAGTACGAGGTACTGATGGCTGTGGGACAGACCATCTCCCCAACTGGGATGAGAAGCGTACACACTAGTCTACTCCGGAGTATCGATGCTCTGTCTCGATAATCCAACGACCAGGGACCTGAATAAGGATGTGCTTGTAGACTACCAGCCCCCACTAGTGTGACTGCCATCACAACGCTGGTAGACAAGCAAGATCCTAAGAGCTCTATCAATACGTACACTCACATATTAAGATAGAAAAACCAAGTAGCATACTACCATGTTTAGCAAGACTGTTATATACATGTGAATATCCCAAGCTTCCATTAAGTAATATACAAGCTAGTATGATACAGTAATGGCCTTCTAGGGCATAAACACTAACAATCTCCCACTTGCACTAGGGCCATGTACTGGCATATCGTAGACCAATGATCTCGAGTAGCCTCTCGAACTGAATCTGAGGAAGGGCCTTCGTGAATGGATCAGCAATGTTCTCTTCTGAAGCAACTCTCCGAACCTCGATCTCCTGACGATCAATAATCTCCCTGATCAGGTGATACTGCCTCAAGATGTGTCTGGACTTCTGATGGGACCTTGGTTCCTTCGCTAAAGCTATAGCTCCGTTGTTGTCGCAATACAGAGGTATTGGATCAACTATGGTAGGAACCACCTGAAGTTCTGTTAGGAACTTCTTCATCCAGACTGCTTCTTTTGCGGCATCGCAAGCAGCTATATACTCCGCTTCCATCGTCGAGTCAGCAACGGTGTCCTGCTTGGAGCTCTTCCAGCACACCGCCCCTCCATTGAGGGTAAAGACATAACCCGACATGGACTTGGAATCGTCCTTATCACTCTGGAAGCCGGAGTCAGCAAAGGCCTCCAACCTGAGGTCTTTTCCGCCGTAAACCAAGAACATCTCCTTAGTCCTCCTCAGGTACTTGAGAATGTTCTTTACTGCTCTCCAGTGTTTCTCCCCTGGGTCTGACTGATACCGGCTTACCACGCTCAGTGCGTAAGCTACATCTGGTCTGGTACACAACATCGCATACATTATAGAGCCTACCGCAGAAGCGTAGGGTATAATAGACATGCGTTCCCTTTCCAAATCAGTCTTGGGAGACATCTCTTTGGAGAGGGTGATTCCGTGACAAGCCGGTAGATTACCGCGCTTTGAATCTTCCATACTGAATCTTTTCAGTACAGTGTCGATATACCTGGACTGCGAAAGTCCCAACATCCTCTTGGATCTATCACGATAGATCCGGATCCCCAGAATGTAAGAGGCATCACCCAGGTCTTTCATGGAGAACCTGTGTGACAAGAATCCTTTGACAGATTGTAGCATAGGAATGTCATTTCCTATCAATAGAATGTCATCCACGTACAAGACGAGGAATACGACACTTCTGGCCACGACTTTACTATATATGCACGGTTCATCTGGATTTTTGATAAAGTCATATTCTTTGAATGACTCATCAAAACAGATGTTCCAACTCCGCGATGCCTGCTTTAGTCCATAAATAGACTTAAGCAGCTTGCATACTTTCCCGCTGCTCCCACTCTGATTGAAACCCTCTGGCTGATCCATATAGACGCTCTCCTCTAAATTTCCATTCAAAAAAGCCGTCTTTACGTCCATCTGCCAGATTTCATAATCATGGAAGGCAGCAATAGCAAGAAGGACCCGAATGGATTTGAGCATAGCCACTGGAGAAAAAGTTTCGTCATAGTCCAAACCAGGTCTTTGACGAAAACCCTTTGCAACAAGTCTAGCCTTATAGGTTTCCACCTGTCCATCTACACCAATCTTTTTCTTGAAGATCCATTTGCATCCTATGGGTTTTACCCCATCTGGAGCAAAGTCCAAAGTCCATACTTTGTTGGTGTACATGGACTCCATTTCGGTCCGCATTGCATCTAGCCATCGTACCGAGTCGCCGCTCTGGATGGCCTGCTGGAAGTCAGTAGGTTCATCATCATCTATGATGCAATCCTCTCTATCCCCGTCAATGAGAAAACCGTAGTATCTCTCAGGCGGACGAGACGGCCTACTACTCCTGCGGAGGGGTGCGGGAATGTTCTGTTCTTCTTGAACCTCTGGTTCTACCAAACTTTCAGTAGCAGTTTGTGGTTCTGGAATTTCTTCCAGTTCTATTTCGCTCCCACTCTTTTGATTTTCCAAAAATTCAGTTTCTAAGAAGTGGGCATGACGAGAAACAAAAACCTTTTGTTCCTCTGCGTAATAGAAATAATATCCCTTGGAGTTCTTTGGATATCCCACAAGCTTACACAGTACTGAGCGTGCCTCGAGCTTGTCCACATGCTGCTTTTTAACAAAAGCTGGACATCCCCAAATCTTCATATGCTGAAGATGGGGTTTCTTCCCAGTCCACATCTGATATGGAGTGGTAGGCACAGTCTTGGTAGGAGCTCTGTTCAGAAGATATGCCGCTGATTCAAGCGCATAACTCCAGAAAGATCGCGGTAACTCAGTATTACTCATCATGGATCGTACCATATCCAATAGGGTTCGATTCCGTCTCTCCGATACACCGTTGTGCTGTGGAGTGTATGGAGGAGTAAGCTGAGAGAGAATTCCTTTCTCTTTTAGGTAACCTAGGAACTCGGCACTTAAGTATTCTCCACCTCGATCAGATCTTAGTGTCTTAATACTTTTGCCTGTTTGGTTTTCCGCTTCACTCTTAAATTCCAGGAATTTCTCAAAGGCCTCTGATTTATGCTTCATTAAGAAAACATACCCATACCTAGAGAAATCATCTGTAAAAGTAATGAAGTAGGAATAACCACCTCTTGCATGTGTAGACATTGGACCACATACATCACTGTGTATGAGTCCTAAGAGCTCGCTCGCTCTTACTCCTTGTCCAGTAAATGGAGTCTTTGTCATCTTTCCTTTGAGACAAGATTGACAAGTGTCATAGGTTTGATATTCGAACGTGTCCAAATATCCTTCTCTATGCAACTTAGTCAACCTTCTCTCATTGATGTGACCCAGTCTACAATGCCATAAGAAAGCTTTATTTAAATCTGGAGACTTTCTTTTTAGTGTGTTCTGGACATTGAAAATTTGGAGTTGGTTTAACACATATATGCCGTTATTTAGAGTACCGGACCCAATCAAACCATGATTAAGGTGGATGTTGACAACATCTCTTACAAACGTGAAATCATAACCTTTATTTGATAACAAGGAAACTGATATGATATTACACGTTAAGCTGGGTACAAAATAACAGTTATGTAAAACCAAAATGTGTCCACTCGTCAATCCTAGGTGATAATCCCCGACGGACGCAGCTCCCACGCTAGCTCCGTTAGCAACCCTGAGGATCATATCACCTTCCTTCAGCACTCTACGGTTTCTCAGTGCCTGCAAAGAATTGCAAATATGAGATCCTGATCCGGTATCCAATACCCAGGAAGTAGAGTTGATTGACAGACAATTCTCAATTACAAACACACCTGAAGTCGAAGCCACAGCTTGCTTCGGTTCCTGGTTCTTGGCGTTCCACGCCTTGCAATCCTTCTTCCAGTGCCCTTTCCTGTGACAATGGAAGCACTCATCCAGGCCAACTACCGGTGCTGTAAACTTTTTCTTTCCCTTCTTTCCCACCTTACTAACACCTCCTCTAGGTCTGGGTGCGGCCTTCTTCTTCCTTCCTTTGGCCCTAGCCTTGGACCCGGAAGAAGATGAACCGCCAACAAACATAGCGGGTGTTTCCCTTGCCTTCTGCAAGGTGCCCTCTGCACTCCTTAACATGTTCAGGAGTTCCGCAAGTTCAACTTCTTTTCCTTGAAGATTGAAGTTGAGGATAAACTGGGCGTAGGTAGGAGGAAGGGATTGGAGAACAAGGTCTGTATAGAGCTCATTATCCAAAGTCGTCCCAAGGTCCGCGAGCTCTTCAATATAGCCGATCATCTGTAGGACATGTTCACCTACCGATGACCCGACAGCCAACCTCGCTCGAAACAGTTTCTTAGAGGTCTCGTATCTTGCTATACGAGATTGCTCTCCATAAAGTTCCTTTGTATGGAGAAATATGCCATCTAGGGACATATCCTCGTGCCTCCTCTGATGTTCATTGTTCATCGAGGCAAGAACGATGCACTTGGCTCTCGCGCAATCTAAATCCCAGGTTTTGCGGATTTCCTTATCCGCATTGCTGGATTTGGGACCAAGGACAGCAGGTGCTGTAGCGGTGAGGACGTACCCCAGTTTGTCATAGGTCAAAGCCATCTTGACATTCCGCAGCCAATCTTTATAGTTTGGCCCTGTCAGTATATTTTTCTCTAAAAGTAACTTAAGTCCAGTCATTTTCAGGGTCGCTGCAATTAGGAGAGAGAGAAGAAAACTCTTTAGCATGATGCTCTTGCAAGTTTAGAGTGGTTTTTAGTTTATCTAAACCGGATGGCTCCCACTGTTTCTCGAATCCTTCCTCAAACCATAAAAGAAGAATTAGCCAAGACTATTCCCACCGTACAATACTTGCTTAACCGTTCAGCCAGGCCGGTGTCGATACTTCGAGGGAGGTTTTCCAACGCTTTCGCGAAGTTCCTTAATTAAATAACCTCTTTTCTCTGGGGGCGTAACCCCGCTGACACTTTTCTGGACACCTACTAGGTTTATAGCATTGATCGTTAAGCGACGAATATCCTGATAAGTAGCATATACTCACAGTAGGATCGGGATCCAAATATCATCGTATGATAATGTTGAAGGAATCCTACCAACATTCATCAAACTCCAAATGGTATGCATCTCTTTGCAAATTTCAGTTTCTTTAGAAATTCCCGATATAAGTTTTTGCCCCATGCTCTTATGACCTTGGCTTTGGTCAAAATGTCATAAGTCACATGTCAAGTTCTACCCGTCATTATCTTGTCAATTTGAACCCATCCGTATATACCCCTGACTTTGGTCAAATGATAATACGACTGTCCCAAACTAACTCATCTATCTTATGCAACAAATGAAAACCCAGTAGCTACCAAACACTATGCCTTGACTTTGGCCAAAATGCATAGCTTGAATACTACTGAATACCCAAATGAAACGACGGAGGGCTACGACTGGTTTTGGCGAAACCATAAACGTAGTGAACTTGATATAACCGAAGGAACCTGATAGCTTTTAAAAGGAGTGGTTAAAGCTCCGCATTTAAAAATATCTGTTTTAAAAATAACCGAGTGGTTTCTTTTAAATTGTTCCAACGATTGAAACTTTGGTTTGTTTTACTTTGCATTATAGATAATGCGTCCCATCATTAACCTATCATTGCAGAAAACAACGAAAATATAACGTCCTCTTATGCCATCCGCATTCGCCACGGGGTCCCGTCATCACTCGTTAGGTTACTTAACTAACGACAGAGCGGGGGCTGGGCTAGCGCGGGTGTAAAACATAAGTGACGTCTAAATAGCTATAATAAATATAGATATTTTACATTCGTCTGACGCAATGATATTCATTCCAGAACACAGATAAACAATATTGGATTTGCAAGCAATCTGTATTTCTTTTGAGCCTGCAAGAAAAGACAGATTACACAGTTGTGATGAATAGCCGTTTACCCCACCCTCGACCCCTACGGGTACGGCAAACTACCCACCCGGCAGTCTGTGTACCCCACCTTGGGTCAGTCCTAGGAGCAAAAACAGTAAAATGAAATAATACAACGGTAGCTACAACCGCAACCTGGAAGTGCCCCGCGAAAATAATATTACAACAAATTACATTTACAACAAATGAATTAATCAATAACCCATTGCTAACCCCGGCTATACACCACAACAGTCCAATACAGTTTATATGCACAAACAGATATAACCATTTCAGAAATGTGCAACCCCCTGCCAACCGACATACTAGCAGTTGGGGGAGGTTTACGAACACATCAAACAATCACAGATATAATCCAATACGCAAATACTGTACAATTCGATCGAATAAACAACTTCAATATTGCTCCAAAATCTGCTCTGTTAAACAGTAACTTGAGCAATAATTAAATATTCCAGAAAACCCCAAATATCACAGGGGACCCACCCATGAAAAATGAGCTCATGACTCGGCAACTCGGCCGCGGAAGCGCGGCGGATCGGTGGGATCCGCCGCCCTTCCGCGGCGCTTTAGTCGAATCATGGGCTCGAATTTCTTGGGTGTTCTCCTGTGGTCATGTCAAGGTCTCTGAACACACCTGAAAAATTTTAGGACTTCATTTTAAGTTCGACAGAAACTAAACAGAATTAGGGTTTTCCGGCTTCGTTTTTTCGTTCGAAATTCGTACAAATTTGCGATTAAGTTATTTATTGTTTAGCAAGGCTCTGATACCACTGTAAGTCGATGTACTTCACCCCAGTACTTGTGGGGAGGCGGAATTTTCAAAAACAATCAAGTTTAAACAACGAACATCGACTAACCGCTTGAATCGAAGCTAAACTATAAATAACCGTATCCTATGAGTTTCTTTTCACAAGTGATTAGGGATTATACCTAATGAAACCGGTCCTTCTTCTTTACGTCCTCCTTTGTTCTCCTCGACCTTCTCTAGGTAGTAGACGATCCACCCGAGAGCGAAACTCCAAGCTAAACCTCTAACTTGAGGTAACTAATCAACTTTGATTGCTAATCAAAGATGAGAGGATGATATAGAGTGAAGGTTATGGATTGTTTAGTCTAACTAATCCTTTGATCTCAACACATGAGGATTAAGGATTAGGGTTAGAAGATGAGAGCTTGAGGAGAGAGAATGTGTGATAAGATAATGAGAGAAGAGAGAGAGTGTATCATAATATTATGAAGCATTCTTATTTTAGAATAATCAATAAAGGAAATGAATAAGCATGCTTCATAAAATATCTTGTGATGATTCATTAGCATGAGTCATTAAGCAATAAATGTGCATTAATGAAGTGAATGAATCACCACCATGACTCACTCTCTTATCCAAAAGAAACCTCCTTAGTCACATCTTCTAGAAGCTTCTCGAGTAATTACGAGAACGCCCCTCCGATCCGTAAAAATACGGAAAAACTTTAGACTGTATAAATCCCATAACCGGATACCAGTAACTGGCTTAAACCAAAGCCGACTGGTAAAAACTGTCCGAAAGTCGTACGTGCGTAAACGCACGTATGCGTCCGAACCCTTTGTCGCAAAACCATGCAACCTCTATATCGTTTCGCCTGGAGTAGGAAACTCTCTGTGTGGGACTCTAGAGACTCGACTACTACGCTGGCAGTGGGTTTAACCACAGACCGCAAGCGGCACTAGCTGTACGTAATGGTCCCCAGGTAGTTGTCGATAAGAAGGCCGATGAGAAAACCCATCCGAACTCCTACTGAGTCTGATGTGACAATCTCCATACAGTCCGGTCCGTTCGTCCAAGACTATCGCATATCGGGCCTAGGGGGGCGGCAAGCGTCAGTCCCCTAATAGCGGTATAAGTCGTGTCGGAGTGAAGCCCATTACACCCTGAGAAGCTACTGGAACCTACCAGCAAATCTCGCTTGCCCTGGCCAAGGACTTTGCGGAATGGCTCTCTGACACAGCACGATATCTACTCCCAATACCGGGAGGGACGAATACTGTCTAACCGCCACTGCCTCCAAGTGCTCGGGACTGCACCCAACTGCTACCTGTTTGCACGACTCCTTTGAGCCGTGGTAGGGTAGCAATCTAAGAACAGTGGGACACACTCGAGGCGAAGTAGCAGTGTCAAGTCAGCGGACTACGCTGTACTCATGTCACCTGGGAACTGTTCACTGACGACTGGTATCAAACCAACCAACAGTTCCCTGTGAGTCCTATCCGGTGTACCCGTAACCTAACGAGCACCTGTATACTATCTCCAGTACGAGGTACTGATGGCTGTGGGACAGACCATCTCCCCAACTGGGATGAGAAGCGTACACACTAGTCTACTCCGGAGTATCGATGCTCTGTCTCGATAATCCAACGACCAGGGACCTGAATAAGGATGTGCTTGTAGACTACCCAGCCCCCACTAGTGTGACTGCCATCACAACGCTGGTAGACAAGCAAGATCCTAAGAGTTCTATCAATACGTACACTCACATATTAAGATAGAAAAACCAAGTAGCATACTACCATGTTTAGCAAGACTGTTATATACATGTGAATATCCCAAGCTTCCATTAAGTAATATACAAGCTAGTATGATACAGTAATGGCCTTCTAGGGCATAAACACTAACAGAATAGAATTACACCTACACGCACACCCTTGCATATTACTTATACTGGCACTGTGTTGATGATATTGGATGACTTTGGAGATGAGTCAATGAAATTGGGCTTTGTGCCGCGAGATCGGTGATGTGATATGATTCGTATTTGGGATACGAAATGTGATTCTTGCGGGCTTGGGATGTTAGTTTACCCCCGCATGCATACTTTATTGATGGTATTGATTTATACTAGACATAGAATAGTACCCCAGATTATATGATATGTTGATAGTGATACCTGAAGTGTGATGAGATAGTGTGATATTGATCCGTACCCAGCTATTGGGATGCCGTACGACGATTTACCGTATGAGCTTTACATTGATGATAGATCCGCACTCATGACTTGAGGATGTCATATGATATACTGTATCGTACGCGATACTATTGAGGCGGAATCACCGACTATTATATCTATATATATATCGACTCAGATGTTAGGAGGTTTCCTTACCTGTAGCTCAGCTTGTTAGTTCAGCTGTATAGTTTAGTGTAGTTGTTAGATTAGATTAGACTCCTACCTATTTCAAAACTAGCGGGTCGTGGGTATTTTAAAAGACAGGTCAAGGGATCTACGGATATTTCAAAAGGCGTATCTTTTCATAAAAACACCGTAGCCCCTATTTTCAAAACCCCATGATTCGTGATATTTCAAAAGGCACCATTTGTAGGACTTATATTAGATTAATGCAGATTAGTTATAGTTGCGTCTAGATTCAGCTCCCACTTTTTTTGTGGTTCGCTTTGCATCGCATTCTTATATTATGTTTCATACTCCATTATTGATATCATGCTGTTAGGACACCAGCACCATTACCGATGTTGCGTATGTACCACGTACACTTACTTGCCGGCTCACACACATCTTCATCGGTAATTGCCATGTCACGTACACCTTAGAAAATACTATTGCTTGACATAACCTATTAGCTAATAGTTTAGACATTGTAGTTATTACCTGCTACTTCATGCATACTGATATTCATTGTTATGCCGCATTCATGGATTCTCATGCATATATTCACTATTTTACGTGTTACTGAGGTTTTGGATTTGGATTTCCGTGAGATTTTCTGGATTTGGAGGAAAACCGCAAAAACACAGATAAACATTTTCTCTCTTTTAAAATAAAAAGTGCGGTTTTCCCATGATGTATGAGTCGTCCACCATGAGTTTGCTGATGGATTTGGAAACCCGATTCGAGGAGACGGATGAACCGTTTCGGGTACATGGTGGACCCGGTGCGGTACCCCGGGGCAAGATGAATGTGGTGATGACGTTGAGCCTGGCAGGGGAGCACTACCGACCGGTGATTTTACCTGACGCGTCGGATATCCGGAGGATACCGTCGTGGTCTGGAGATTGATGGTAGGGGCCGGTCTGGACTGACGGCGCCCTAGATTTTGTGATTGGGATACAGAGATATCGGGATATTTGGATTACGTTTTGTGCCGATGTTAGGCACTGTTTTATGCTGATTTCATTATGATACCTCATTTTAAAAATACAAAGGAAATCTCACTAAAGTATGAAAATAATTTCTTCATTTACATGTATTATGTTCTCATGTATTCATATCTCATTCTTATGTTATATTGCTACCTGAGGCACTGACACAGGCACAGGAGATTACACTCGGGTTAGATATTTACCCTAGCCTTGTTATAGGCTGCATGTTTTATATTGAGGATTTTGTACTGATCGTTTTGACCTAGGATTATGTCTTGCGTTCGGTTTCTGCTTGTAGTTATTCTCTATTCACGAGTTGGCAACTCACCCCCGTTGTGCCACAGTTCTTCCAGGTTTTGCCGTACAGGTTCCTTTGCGGCATTTCTGCACATTGCTTCCTTGCGGATGAATTGCATTTGGTAGGTGGTTCCTTTTGCATCAAAACCACCATTGTACTTATATTATTCTTTGTATCTAGAATTTCCATCAACCAAATTTGTTTATTGTTTCAGACTCAGACTTTAGTGATGTTTTATTTGGCCTTAGAGTCGCGCTTAGTAGTATTGCGGTTTTCATGCTTACTGTGTTTCTTTTGGATCGATCCTCGCCTTTCGGCGTTGTATATTATATTGCATGTGTGGTTGTGACCGTCAATTGACGAAGAGCTAGCTCCCGCTTGGGGATGCCTTTTATCATTGTATATATGTTATGCTTGTTGTATCCCGTTCGGGGCCAGTATTTACAAAAGAAACTCTGCCGAAATTTTTAGAAAAGACTTTACCTTTTAAAAATGCACCTTCGGCTTAGTTATTTAAAAACCTCGACTTCAAACATATTTTCCTTCACTTCTTTAAACCAGTTTTCTTCACTTACTCTTAAAATGGTTTTAGATTCCTGGGCTTTGGCTTACTTGGATCAGATGGAGTCCTATAGATTTCATATGGTTCGAGGGCCAGTCACGTGCTCTTTTGGGTCGTGACACATGTACTGGCGTATCGAAGACCAATCATCTCGATCAGCCGCTCTAACTGATTCTGGGTTAAGGCCTTTGTGAATGGATCAACAGTGTTATCTTCCGTAGCAACTCTCCGAACCTCGTTCTCCTGGCGACCCACGATCTCCCTGATCAGGTGATACCGCCTCAAGATGTGTCTGGACTTCTGATAGGACCTGGGTTCTTTCGCTAAAGCTATAGCCCCGTTGTTGTCGCAATACAGAGGTATTGGATCAACAATGGACGGAACCACCTGAAGTTCTGTCAGGAACTTCCTTATCCAGACGGCTTCTTTTGCGGCATCTGCAGCAGCGATATATTCCGCTTCCATCGTCGAGTCAGCAACGGTTTCCTGTTTGGAACTCTTCCAACACACCGCCCTTCCATAGAGGGTAAAGACATAACCCGACATGGACTTGGAATCATCCTTGTCACTTTGGAAGCTGGAGTCAGCAAAGGCCTCGATCTGGAGGTCTTTTCCGCCATACACCAAGAACATCTCCTTAGTCCTTCCCAGGTACTTGAGAATGTTCTTTACCGCTATCCAGTGTTTCTCTCCAGGGTTTTACTGATACCGGCTTACCACACTTAGTGCATAAGCTACATCCGGTCTGGTACACAACATCGCATACATTATAGAGCCTACCGCAGAAGCGTAGGGTATAATAGACATGCGATCCCTTTCCAAATCAGTCTTGGGAGACATCTCTTTGGAGAGGGTGATCCCGTGACAAGCCGGTAGATTACCGTGCTTGGAATCTTCCATACTGAATCTTTTCAGTATGGTGTCGATGTACCTGGACTGTGAAAGTCCTAATATCCTCTTGGATCTATCACGATAGATCCGGATCCCCAGAATGTAAGAGGCATCACCTAGGTCTTTCATGGAGAACCTGTGTGACAAGAACCCTTTGACAGATTGTAGCATAGGAATGTCATTTCCTATCAAGAGAATGTCATCCACGTATAAAACGAGGAATACGACAGTTCTTGCTACAAATCTACTATAGATGCATGGTTCATCTGGATTTTTGATAAAGCCAAATTCTTTGACCGTCTCATCAAAACAGATGTTCCAACTCCGCGATGCCTGCTTTAGTCCATAGATGGACTTAAGCAACTTGCACACATTTCCGCTTCTCCCACTCTGAATGAACCCTCTGGCTGGTCCATATAGACACACTCCTCTAAATTTCCATTTAGAAAAGCGGTCTTTACGTCCATCTGCCAAATCTCATAATCGTGGAAGGCAGCAATGCCAAGAAGGATCAGAATGGATTTCAGCATAGCTACTGGAGAAAAGGTTTCGTCATAGTCCAAACCAGGTCTTTGACGAAAACCCTTTGCAACAAGTCTAGCCTTATAGGTCTCAACCTATCCATCTACACCAATATTCCTTTTGAAGATCCACTTGCATCCTATAGGGTTTACCCCATCTGGAGCATCGTCCAACGTCCATACTTTGTTGGTGTACATGGACTCCCTTTCGGTCCGCATTGCATCCAGCCATTTTACCGAGTCAATGCTCTGAATGGCCTGCTGGAAGCTAGTCGGCTCATCACTATCAATGATGCAATCCTCTCTATCCCCGTCTATGAGAAAACCGTAGTATCTCTCGGGCGGATGAGACCGCCTACTACTTCTGCGGAGCGGCGCAGGAATGTCCTGATCTTTCGAACCCTCTGGTTCTACTAAGCTTTCAGTAATAGCTCGTGGTTCTGGAATTTCTTCCAGTTCTATTGCGCTCCCACTTATCTGATTTTCCAAAAACTCAATTTCAAGAAGTGGGCATGACGAGAAAAAAAACCTTTTTTTCCTCTTCGTAATAGAAGAAATATCCCTAGGAGTTCTTTGGATATCCCACAAACTTGCACTGTACTGAGCGTGCTTTGTCCGCATGCTGCTTTTTGACAAAAGCTGGACATCCCCATGTCTTAATGTGATTAAGATAGGGTTTCTTCCCACACCACATCTGATATGGTGTAGTAGGCACAGTCTTAGTTGGAACTCGGTTCAAAAGGTACGCAGCTGATTCTAGTGCATATCCCCAGAATGATCGCGGTAACTCAGCATTACTCATCATGGAACGTACCATATCCAATAGGGTGAGGTTCCGTCTCTCCGATACACCGTTATGTTGCGGAGTGTATGGAGGAGTAAGCTGAGAGAGAATTCCATTCTCTTTTTGGTAATCCAGGAACTCGGCACTCAAGTATTCACCACCTCGATCAGATCTCAGTGTCTTGATACTTTTGCCTGTTTGTTTTTCTGCTTCATTCTTATATTCCTGGAATTTTCCAAAGGCTTCGGATTTATGTTTCATTAAGAAGACATATCCGTACCTTGAAAAGTCATCCGTAAAAATAATGAAGTAAGAATAACCGCTTCGCGCATGCGTAGACATTGGACCGCACACGTCGCTGTATACGAGTCCCAAGAGCTCACTCGCTCTTACTCCGTGTCCAGTGAACGGAGTCTTTGTCATCTTTCCTTTGAGACAGGATTGACAAGTTTCATATGATTGATATTCGAACGGATCCAAATATCCTTCTGTATGTAACTTCGTCAACCTTCTCTCATTGATGTGACCCAGTCTACAATGCCATAAGAAAGCCTGATTTGTTTCCGGAGACTTTCTTTTGTGTGTATTCTGGATATTGAAAATCTGTGGTTGGTTTAGTACGTATATACCATTACTTAATGTACCTGACCGAATCAGTACTTGATTAAGGTAAATGTTTACAACATTACTTACAAATGCAAATTCATAACCTTCTTTAGATATTAAAGATACAGAAATGATATTACAAGTTGCATTGGGTACAAAATAACAATTACATAAAACCAAAACATGTCCATCTGACATTCCCAGGTGATAGTCCCCCACGGCCTCAGCATCCATGCTAACTCCGTTTGCAACTCTGAGGGTCATATCACCTGCCTTCAAAACCCTACGCTTTCTCAATGCCTGCAAAGAATTACAGATATGAGATCTTGACCCGGTATCCAATACCCAGGAAGTAGAGTTTATTGATAGACAGTTTTCAATAACATACACACCTGAAGATGAAGCCGCAACTTGCTTCAGATCCTGGTTTCTGGCCTTCCAAGCCCTGCAATCTTTCTTCCAGTGTCCAATCATGTTACAGTAAAAGCATTCTTCCTTCCCCACAAGCTTTCCCGCTACCTTTGTTGCCTTTGCCTTCCCCTTCGTATCCGCTTTACTAACACCGCCCCTTGGTTTGGTGGGGGGTTTTCTTCTTCTTTTCCTTGGCTTTCGCTTTGGACCTAGAAGAGGAAGATACTCCTACAAACAAAGTGGATGTTTCCCTACCTTTCTGTAGGGTGCCCTCTACACTCCTCAGCATGTTGAGGAGTTCTGAAAGTTCAACTTCCTTTTCTTGCAAGTTGAAGTTCAGGATAAACTGGGCGTAAGTGGAAGGAAGGGACTGGAGAATCAAGTCCGTATAGAGCTCGTTCTCTAACGTGGTCCCAAGGTCCGCGAGCTCCTCTATGTAGCCAATCATCTTAAGCACGTGTTCCGCTACCGATGATCCGACGACCAATCTCGCCGAAAACAACTTTTTCGAGACTTCGTATCTGGCGATACGGGATTGCTCTCCATACAGTTCTTTTGTATGGAGAAATATGGATTCGAGGTCCATATTCTCGTGCCTCCTCTGATGTTCATTGTCTATAGAGGCAAGCACAAGGCACTTGGCCTTCGCGCAGTCGATTTCCCAGGTCTTACGGATTTCCTTATCCGCGACGCTGGATTTGGGACCTGGGACAGGGGGAGCTTTGGTGGTAAGGAGATACCCCAACTTGTCATAAGTGATTGCCATTTTGACATTCCTGAGCCAATCTTTGTAGTTTGGCCCTGTCAGTATGTTTTTATCTAGTAGTAACTTAAGTCCAGTTATGATGTTTGGTCGCTGCAATTAGGAGAGAGAGAAGAAACACTTTAGCATGATGCTCTTGCAAGTTTAGAGTGGTTTTTAATTTGTCTAAACAGGATGGCTCCCACTGTCTCTCGAATCCATCCTCAAACCATAAAGGAAGAATTAGTCGGGATCAATCTCACCGTACAATTCTTGCTTAACCGTTCAGCCAGGCAAGTGTCGGTACTTCGAGGGAGAATTTCGAACGCTTTCGCGAAGTTCCTTAATTAAATAACCTCTTTTCCCTATGGGCATAGCCCCGCTAACACCTTTCTAGACACCTACTTGGTTTATAGCATTGATCGTTAAGTGAGAAAGTTCTGGAGGAGTAGCATATACTCACAGTAGGATCGGGATCCAAATATCATCGTGTGACAAAACTGAAGGAATCCTACCAGAATCATCACACTCCAAATGGTATGCAGCGCTAGCAAATTTCAGTTTCTTTAGAAACTCCCGATATGGATTTTTGCCCCATGCTCCTATGACCTTGACTTTGGCCAACAAATCATAAGTCACATGTCAAGTTCTACCCGTCATTCTCCAGGTTAATTTGAACCCACCCGCACCTACCCTTGACATTGGCCAATAAGGTGTAAGTCGATGTACTTCACCCCAGTGCTTGTGGGGAGGCGGAATTTTCAAAAACTTATCAAGTTAGAACAACGAACATCGACTAACCACTAGAATCGAAGCTAAACTCTAAATAACCGTATCTTATGAGTTTCTTTACATAAGAGATTAGGGATTATACCTAATGAAACCGGTCCTTCTTCTTTACGTCCTCCTTTGTTCTCCTCGGCCTTCTCTAGGTAGTAGACGATCCACCCGAGAGCGAAACTCCAAGCTAAACCTCTAACTTGAGGTAACTAATCAACTTTGATTGCCAATCAAAGATGATAGGATGATATAGAGTATAGGTTATGGATTGTTTAGTCTAACTAATCCTTTGATCTCAACACATGAGGATTAAGGATTAGGGTTAGAAGATGAGAGCTTGAGGAGAGAGAATGTGAGAGATGATAATGAGAGAAGAGAGAGAGTGTATCATAATATTATGAAGCATTATTATTTTCAAATAATCAATAAAGGAAATGAATAAGCATGCTTCACAAAATATCTTGTGATGATTCATTAACATGAGTCATTAAGCAATAAATGTGCATTAATGAAGTGAATGAATCATCACTATGACTCACTCTCTTTCCAAAACAAACCTCCTTAGTCACATCTTCTAGAAGCTTCTCGAGTAATTACGAGAACGCCCCTCCGATCCGTAAAAAATACGGAAAAACTTTAGACTGTATAAATCCAATAACCGGATACCAGTAACTGGCTTAAACCAAAGCCGATTGGTAAAATCTGTCCGAAAGTCGTACGCGCGTAAACGCACGTATGCGTCCGAACCCTTTGTCGCAAAACCATGCAACCTCTATATCGTTTCGCCTGGAGTAGGAAACTCTCTGTGTGGGACTCTAGAGACTCGACTACTACGCTGGCAGTGGGTTTAACCACAGACCGCAAGCGGCACTAGCTGTACGTAACGGTCCCCAGGTAGTTGTCGATAAGAAGGCCGATGAGTAAACCCATCCGAACTCCTACTGAGTCTGATGTGACAATCTCCATACAGTCCGGTCCGTTCGTCCATGACTATCGCATATCGGGCCTAGGGGGGCGGCAAGCGTCAGTCCCCTAATAGCGGTATAAGTCGTGTCGGAGTGAAGCCCATTACACCCTGAGAAACTGCTGGAACCTACCAGCAAATCTCGCTTGCCCTGGCCAGGGACTTTGCGTAATGGCTCTCTGACACAACACGATATCTACTCCCAATACCGGGAGGGACGAATCCTGTCTAACCGCCACTGCCTCCAAGTGCTCGGGACTGCACCCAACTGCTACCTGTTTGCACGACTCCATAGAGCCGTGGTAGGGTAGCAATCTAAGAACAGTGGGACACACTCGAGGCGAAGTAGCAGTGTCAAGTCTGCGGACTACGCTGTACTCATGTCACCTGGGAACTGTTTACTGACGACTGGTATCAAACCAACCAACAGTTCCCTGTGAGTCCTGTCCGGTGTACCCGTAACCTAACGAGCACCTGTATACTATCTCCAGTACGACGTACTGATGGCTGTGGGACAGACCATCTCCCCAACTGGGATGAGAAGCGTACACACTAGTCTACTCCGGAGTATCGATGCTCTGTCTCGATAATCCAACGACCAGGGACCTGAATAAGGATGTGCTTGTAGACTACCCAGCCCCCACTAGTGTGACTGCCATCACAACGCTGGTAGACAAGCAAGATCCTAAGAGCTCTATCAATACGTATACTCACATATTAAGATAGAAAAACCAAGTAGCATACTACCATGTTTAGCAAGACTGTTATATACATGTGAATATCCTAAGCTTCCATTAAGTAATATACAAGCTAGTATGATACAGTAATGGCCTTCTAGGGCATAAACACTAACAATCTCCCACTTGCACTAGGGCCATATACTGGCATATCGCAGACCAATGATCTCGAGTAGCCTCTCGAACTGAATCTGAGGAAGGGCCTTCGTGAATGGATCAGCAATGTTCTCTTCTGAAGCAACTCTCCGAACCTCGATCTCCTGACGATCAATGATCTCCCTGATCAGGTGATACCGCCTTAAGATGTGTCTAGACTTCTGATGGGACCTTGGTTCCTTCGCTAAAGTTATAGCTCCGTTGTTGTCGCAATACAGAGGTATTGGATCAACTATGGTAGGAACCACCTGAAGTTCTGTTAGGAACTTCTTCATCCAGACTGCTTCTTTTGCGGCATCGCAAGCAGCTATATACTCCGCTTCCATTGTCGAGTCAGCAACGGTGTCCTGCTTGGAGCTCTTCCAGCACACCGCCCCTCCATTGAGGGTAAAGACATAACCCGACATGGACTTGGAATCGTCCTTATCACTCTGGAAGCCGGAATCAGCAAAGGCCTCCAACCTGAGGTCTTTTCCGCCGTAAACCAAGAACATCTCCTTAGTCCTCCTCAGGTACTTGAGAATGTTCTTTACTGCTATCCAGTGTTTCTCCCCTGGGTCTGACTGATACCGGCTTACCACGCTCAGTGCGTAAGCTACATCTGGTCTGGTACACAACATCGCATACATTATAGAGCCTACCGCAGAAGCGTAGGGTATAATAGACATGCGTTCCCTTTCCAAATCAGTCTTGGGAGACATCTCTTTGGAGAGGGTGATTCCGTGACAAGCCGGTAGATTACCGCGCTTAGAATCTTCCATACTGAATCTTTTCAGTACAGTGTCGATATACCTGGACTGCGAAAGTCCCAACATCCTCTTGGATCTATCACGATAGATCCGGATCCCCAGAATGTAAGAGGCATCACCCAGGTCTTTCATGGAGAACCTGTGTGACAAGAATCCTTTGACAGATTGTAGCATAGGAATGTCATTTCCTATCAATAGAATGTCATCCACGTACAAGACGAGGAATACGACACTTCTGGCCACAACTTTACTATATATGCACGGTTCATCTGGATTTTTGATAAAGTCATATTCTTTGACTGTCTCATCAAAACAGATGTTCCAACTCCGCGATGCCTGCTTTAGTCCATAAATGGACTTAAGCAGCTTGCATACTTTCCCGCTGCTCCCACTCTGATTGAAACCCTCTGGCTGATCCATATAGACACTCTCTTCTAAATTTCCATTCAGAAAAGCCGTCTTTACGTCCATCTGCCAGATTTCATAATCATGGAAGGCAGCAATAGCAAGAAGGACCCGAATGGATTTGAGCATAGCCACTGGAGAAAAAGTTTCGTCATAGTCCAAACCAGGTCTTTGACGAAAACCCTTTGCAACAAGTCTAGCCTTATAGGTTTCCACCTGTCCATCTACACCAATCTTTTTCTTGAAGATCCATTTGCATCCTATGGGTTTTACCCCATCTGGAGCAAAGTCCAAAGTCCATACTTTGTTGGTGTACATGGACTCCATTTCGGTCCGCATTGCATCTAGCCATCGTACCGAGTCGCCGCTCTGGATGGCCTGCCTGAAGTCAGTAGGTTCATCATCATCTATGATGCAATCCTCTCTATCCCCATCTATGAGAAAACCGTAGTATCTCTCAGGCGGACGAGACGGCCTACTACTCCTGCGGAGGGGTGCGGGAATGTTCTGTTCTTCTTGAACCTCTGGTTCTACCAAACTTTCAGTAGCAGTTTGTGGTTCTGAAATTTCTTCCAGTTCTATTTCGCTCCCACTCTTCTGATTTTCCAAAAATTCAGTTTCTAAGAAGCGGGCATGACGAGAAACAAAAACCTTTTGTTCCTCTGCGTAATAGAAGCAATATCCTGTAGAGTTCTTTAGATATCCCACAAACTTACACTCTACTGAGCGTGCCTCGAGCTTGTCCGGATGCTGCTTTTTTACAAAAGCTGGACATCCCCACGTCTTCAGGTACTGAAGATAGGGTTTCTTCCCACTCCACATCTGATATGGTGTGGTAGGCACAGTTTTGGTTGGAACTCTGTTCAAAAGATGTATCGCTGATTCTAGCGCATACCCCCAGAAAGATCGCGGTAACTCAGCATTACTCATCATGGATCGTACCATATCCAATAGGGTTCGATTCCGTCTCTCCGATACACCGTTGTGCTGTGGAGTGTATGGAGGAGTAAGCTGAGAGAGAATTCCTTTCTCTTTTAGGTAACCTAGGAACTCGGCACTTAAGTATTCCCCACCTCGATCAGATCTCAGTGTCTTAATACTTTTGCCTGTTTGGTTTTCCGCTTCACTCTTGTATTCCAGGAATTTCTCAAAGGCTTCGGATTTATGCTTCATTAAGAAGACATGTCCAAACCTAGAGAAATCATCCGTGAAAGTAATGAAATAGGAAAAACCACCTCTTGCATGTGTAGACATTGGACCGCATACATCACTGTGTATGAGTCCTAAGAGCTCGCTCGCTCTTACTCCTTGTCCAGTAAATGGAGTCTTTGTCATCTTTCCTTTGAGACAAGATTGACAAGTGTCATAAGATTGATATTCGAACGAGTCCAAATATCCTTCTCTATGCAACTTAGTCAACCTTCTCTCATTGATGTGACCCAGTCTACAATGCCATAAGAAAGCTTTATTTAAATCTGGAGTCTTTCTTTTTAGTGTGTTCTGGACATTGAAAATTTGGAGTTGGTTTAACACATATATGCCGTTATTTAGAGTACCAGACCCAATCAAACCATGATTAAGGTGGATGTTGACAACATCTCTTACAAACGTGAAATCATAACCTTTATTTGATAACAAGGAAACTGATATGATATTACACGTTAAGCTGGGTACAAAATAACAGTTATGTAAAACCAAAATGTGTCCACTCGTCAATCCTAGGTGATAATCCCCGACGGACGCAGCTCCCACGCTAGCTCCGTTAGCAACCCTGAGGATCATATCACCTTTCTTCAGCACTCTACGGTTTCTCAGTGCCTGCAATGAATTGCAAATATGAGATCCTGACCCGGTATCCAATACCCAGGAAGTAGAGTTGATCGACAGACAATTCTCAATTACAAACACACCTGAAGTCGAAGCCACAGCTTGCTTCGGTTCCTGGTTCTTGGCGTCCCACGCCTTGCAATCCTTCTTCCAGTGCCCTTTCCTGTGACAATGGAAGCACTCATCCAGACCAACTACCGGTGCTGTAAACTTTTTCTTTCCCTTCTTTCCCACCTTACTAACACCTCCTCTAGGTCTGGGTGCGGCCTTCTTCTTCCTTCCTTTGGCCCTAGCCTTGGACCCGGAAGAAGATGAACCGCCAACAAACATAGCGGGTGTTTCCCTTGCCTTCTGCAAGGTGCCCTCTGCACTCCTTAACATGTTCAGGAGTTCCGCAAGTTCAACTTCTTTTCCTTGAAGATTGAAGTTGAGGATAAACTGGGCGTAGGTGGGAGGAAGGGACTGGAGAACAAGGTCTGTATAGAGCTCATTATCCAAAGTCGTCCCAAGGTCCGCGAGCTCTTCAATATAGCCGATCATCTGTAGGACATGTTCACCTACCGATGACCCGACAGCCAACCTCGCTCGAAACAATTTCTTAGAGGTCTCGTATCTTGCTATACGAGATTGCTCTCCATAAAGTTCCTTTGTATGGAGAAATATGCCATCTAGGGACATATCCTCGTGCTTCCTCTGATGTTCATTGTTCATCGAGGCAAGCACGATGCACTTGGCTCTCGCGCAATCTAAATCCCAGGTTTTACGGATTTCCTTATCCGCATTGCTGGATTTGGGACCAAGGACAGCAGGTGCTGTAGCGGTGAGGACGTACCCCAGTTTGTCATAGGTCAAAGCCATCTTGACATTCCGCAGCCAATCTTTATAGTTTGGCCCTGTCAGTATATTTTTCTCTAAAAGTAACTTAAGTCCAGTCATTTTCAGGGTCGCTGCAATTAGGAGAGAGAGAAGAAAACTCTTTAGCATGATGCTCTTGCAAGTTTAGAGTGGTTTTTAGTTTATCTAAACTGGATGGCTCCCACTGTTTCTCGAATCCTTCCTCAAACCATAAAAGAAGAATTAGCCAAGACTATTCTCACCGTACAATACTTGCTTAACCGTTCAGCCAGGCCGGTGTCGATACTTCGAGGGAGGTTTTCCAACGCTTTCGCGAAGTTCCTTAATTAAATAACCTCTTTTCTCTGGGGGCGTAACCCCGCTGACACTTTTCTGGACACCTACTAGGTTTATAGCATTGATCGTTAAGCGACGAATATCCTGATAAGTAGCATATACTCACAGTAGGATCGGGATCCAAATATCATCGTATGATAATGTTGAAGGAATCCTACCAACATTCATCAAACTCCAAATGGTATGCATCTCTTTGCAAATTTCAGTTTCTTTAGAAATTCCCGATATAAGTTTTTGCCCCATGCTCTTATGACCTTGACGTATGCCAACAAATCATAAGTCACATGTCAAGTTCTGCCCATCATTATCTTGTTAATTTGAACCCACCCGTATATACCCTTGACGTATGCCAACAAGGTAATGCGACTGTCCCAAACCAACACATCTATCTATGCAACAAATGAATACCCCAGCAGCTACCAAACACTATGCCTTGACGTATGCCAACAAGCATAGCTTGAATACTACTGACCATCCATAAGAAATGACGGAGGGCTACGACTGGTTTTGGCGAAACCGTGAACGTAGTGAACTTGATATAATCGAAGGAACCTGATAGCTTTTAAAAAGAGTGGTTAAATCTCCGCATTTAAAAATATCTGTTTTAAAATTAACCGAGTGGTTTCCTTTAAATTGTTCCAACGATTTAAACTTTGGTTTGTTTTACTTTGCATTATAGATAATGCGTCCCATCATTAACCTATCATTGCAGAAAACAACGAAAATATAACGTCCTCTTATGCCATCCGCATTCGCCACGGGGTCCCGTCATCACCCGTTAGGTTACTTAACTAACGACAGAGCGGGGGCTGGGCTAGCGCGGGTGAAAAACATAAGTGCCGTCTAAATAGCTATAATAAATATAGATATTTTACATTCGTCTGACGCAATGATATTCATTCCAGAACACAGATAAACAATATTGGATTTGCAAGCAATCTGTATTTCTTTTGAGCCTGCAAGAAAAGACAGATTACACAGTTGTGATGAATAGCCGTTTACCCCACCCTCGACCCCTACGGGTACGGCAAACTACCCACCCGGCAGTCTGTGTACCCCACCTTGGGTCAGTCCTAGGAGCAAAAACAGTAAAATGAAATAATACAACGGTGGCTACGACCGCAACCTGGAAGTGCCCCGCGAAAATAATATTACAACAAATTACATTTACAACAAACGAATTAAACAATAACTCTTTGCTAACCCCGGCTATACACCACAACAGTCCAATACAGTTTATATGCACAAACAGATATAACCATTTCAGAAATGTGCAACCCCCTGCCAACCGACATACTAGCAGTTGGGGAAGGTTTACGAACACATTATACAATCACAGATATAATCCAATACGCAAATACTGTATTTTTCGATCGAATAAACAACTTCAATATTGCTCCAAAATCTGCTCTGTTAAACAGTAACCTGAGCAATAATTAAATATTCCAGAAAACCCCAAATGTCACAGGGGACCCACACAAGAAAGACGAGTCCATGACTCGGCCAAAGCGCCGCGGAAGCGCGGCGGATCCCACCGATCCGCCGCGCTTCCGCGGCCGAGTTACCGATTCATGGGCTCGAATTTCTTGGGTGTTCTCCTGGACTCCTTTCTAGCTCTCTGAACACACCAGAAAAATTTTAGGACTTGATTTTAAGTTCGACAGAAACTGAACAGAATTAGGGTTTTCCGGGTTCGTTTTTTCGTTCGAAATTCGTACAAATTTGCGATTAAGTTATTTAGTGTTTAGCGAGGCTCTGATACCACTGTAAGTCGATGTACTTCACCCCAGTGCTTGTGGGGAGGCGGAATTTTCAAAAACTTATCAAGTTAGAACAACGAACATCGACTAACCACTAGAATCGAAGCTAAACTCTAAATAACCGTATCTTATGAGTTTCTTTACATAAGAGATTAGGGATTATACCTAATGAAACCGGTCCTTCTTCTTTACGTCCTCCTTTGTTCTCCTCGGCCTTCTCTAGGTAGTAGACGATCCACCCGAGAGCGAAACTCCAAGCTAAACCTCTAACTTGAGGTAACTAATCAACTTTGATTGCCAATCAAAGATGATAGGATGATATAGAGTATAGGTTATGGATTGTTTAGTCTAACTAATCCTTTGATCTCAACACATGAGGATTAAGGATTAGGGTTAGAAGATGAGAGCTTGAGGAGAGAGAATGTGAGAGATGATAATGAGAGAAGAGAGAGAGTGTATCATAATATTATGAAGCATTATTATTTTCAAATAATCAATAAAGGAAATGAATAAGCATGCTTCACAAAATATCTTGTGATGATTCATTAACATGAGTCATTAAGCAATAAATGTGCATTAATGAAGTGAATGAATCATCACTATGACTCACTCTCTTTCCAAAACAAACCTCCTTAGTCACATCTTCTAGAAGCTTCTCGAGTAATTACGAGAACGCCCCTCCGATCCGTAAAAAATACGGAAAAACTTTAGACTGTATAAATCCAATAACCGGATACCAGTAACTGGCTTAAACCAAAGCCGACTGGTAAAATCTGTCCGAAAGTCGTACGCGCGTAAACGCACGTATGCGTCCGAACCCTTTGTCGCAAAACCATGCAACCTCTATATCGTTTCGCCTGGAGTAGGAAACTCTCTGTGTGGGACTCTAGAGACTCGACTACTACGCTGGCAGTGG
This sequence comes from Agapanthus africanus, assembly GCA_030015575.1. Lineage (NCBI taxonomy): Eukaryota > Viridiplantae > Streptophyta > Magnoliopsida > Asparagales > Amaryllidaceae > Agapanthus > Agapanthus africanus. The sequence continues at coordinate 132,012,451 of JASDDO010000010.1, forward strand.
GTTTAACCACAGACCGCAAGCGGCACTAGCTGTACGTAACGGTCCCCAGGTAGTTGTCGATAAGAAGGCCGATGAGTAAACCCATCCGAACTCCTACTGAGTCTGATGTGACAATCTCCATACAGTCCGGTCCGTTCGTCCATGACTATCGCATATCGGGCCTAGGGGGGCGGCAAGCGTCAGTCCCCTAATAGCGGTATAAGTCGTGTCGGAGTGAAGCCCATTACACCCTGAGAAACTGCTGGAACCTACCAGCAAATCTCGCTTGCCCTGGCCAGGGACTTTGCGTAATGGCTCTCTGACACAGCACGATATCTACTCCCAATACCGGGAGGGACGAATCCTGTCTAACCGCCACTGCCTCCAAGTGCTCGGGACTGCACCCAACTGCTACCTGTTTGCACGACTCCATAGAGCCGTGGTAGGGTAGCAATCTAAGAACAGTGGGACACACTCGAGGCGAAGTAGCAGTGTCAAGTCTGCGGACTACGCTGTACTCATGTCACCTGGGAACTGTTTACTGACGACTGGTATCAAACCAACCAACAGTTCCCTGTGAGTCCTGTTCGGTGTACCCGTAACCTAACGAGCACCTGTATACTATCTCCAGTACGACGTACTGATGGCTGTGGGACAGACCATCTCCCCAACTGGGATGAGAAGCGTACACACTAGTCTACTCCGGAGTATCGATGCTCTGTCTCGATAATCCAACGACCAGGGACCTGAATAAGGATGTGCTTGTAGACTACCCAGCCCCCACTAGTGTGACTGCCATCACAACGCTGGTAGACAAGCAAGATCCTAAGAGCTCTATCAATACGTATACTCACATATTAAGATAGAAAAACCAAGTAGCATACTACCATGTTTAGCAAGACTGTTATATACATGTGAATATCCCAAGCTTCCATTAAGTAATATACAAGCTAGTATGATACAGTAATGGCCTTCTAGGGCATAAACACTAACATAAGGCAGTATGACTGTCCCAAACCAACACATCTATCTATGCTGCACATGAATACCCAATAGCTACCAATCACTATGCCTTGACTTTGGCCAACAAACATAGCTTGAATACTATTGACCATCCATGTGAAACGACGGAGGGCTACGAATGGTTTTGGCGAAACCGTGAACGTAGTGAACTTGATATAATCGATGGAACGAGATAGCTTTTAAAAGGAGTGGTTCAAGCTCCGCATTTAAAAGTTGGTTTTTGAAAAGAACCGAGTGGTTTTGAAAGTGTTCCAACGACTTTTACTTGGTTTATTTTACTTGCATTAATTTTAATGCGTCCCATCAATTAATCCTACCATTGCAGAAAACAACGAAAATTTGACGTACGCTTATGCCATACGCATTCGCCACGGGGTCCCGTCATCACCCGTTAGATTACTTAACTAACGACAGAGCGGGGGCTGGACTAGCGCGGATGCAAAACATAAGCAACGCCTAAATAGATATCATATATAGTTATATATACATTCGTCACATGCAATGATAGCCATTCCAGATCACAAATGAACACATTAGATATACTAGGAATCCGTATTCCGTACGAGCCTGTAACGAAGAGCGGATTACACGGTCGCGATGAATAGCCAAACCCCACCCTAGACCCCAACGGGTGCGACAAACTACCCGCCAAGTACCCGAAGTGAAGCAACCTCCCTCAACACCGTGAGTAGGCCACTCGGCACTTCGAGATACCCGATAGTTTGTGCACCCCATCTTGGGTCTATCCTAGGAGCAAAAACAGTAAAAGAAATTATACAATGACGTCTACAACCCCATCTCGGTTGTGCGGCCATATAAATAATATTACACCAATTTACATATTACAAGAATTCAAAGATAAAGAAAACTCTCATCTCACAACCCCCCGGCTATTCATACTCGACAATCCAACGAATTCATATACACAAACCATCAACATTACAGATCACAGATATGTATAACCCCCACTAATCGACGTATAGTGATTAGCAGACGTTCAATACATATATCACATCACAGATATAGCCCATTAGCCAAAGTCTAGAGAAGTTCATTCAAAATACGGATTTGCAACCACCCCAAAAACAAATTTGTTCTCTGGAAAATCTGGGCAGAAACAAACCATCCTAAAAATCCCAAAACATCAATATAAGAACAATGCAGAAGAAACGACACACGGCCGAGTCAACTCGGCTGCGGATCCGCGGCAAGAGCATGCTCTTGCCGTGGTTCCGCGGTGAGTTGGTCGACTAGCTGGATCATTTTTCTTGGGTGTTCTGTAAAAACCCTGAGCAGATTTTTTCCGATCAAAATTCTAGATACTTTGCTAACTTGTTAGTTTATGTTTAGCTAGGCTCTGATAGCACTGTAAGTCCACGTTGCCCACCCCGGTGCTTACGGGGAGGCGGAAACGGTATAAAAAATGGATTTTTACAACCCAAGGCAACATGGACTAACTAAAGGAGGATCTTTGCCAAACATAAACTAACAACCAAGCTAAGAGAGTTAGCTACTCGGTTAAGGGGTTATACCTAAGTCTTGAAGTCCTTCTCTTCTTGATCCTTGGAGTGGGAAGAATGGGTCGTCCTCGTCGCCTTCTCTTGCCGAAGAAAGATCCACCCGAGGGCCTCTACATTTGGCTCCTACCTCAAACTAGAAGTAACTAAGGGGCTTGGTGTGCTAAACCTAGAACCTTAGAAAGAGTAGAGAATGATTTTGGTGTTTTATCTCAAAAGCTTAATGGTTCTCAACTCATGAGAGGGAGAGCTTTGAGAGAGAGGAAGAGGATGAGAGAGAATGAGAATGAGAGAATGAGAAGATAATATCAACCTTCTCACATATATGTGAATTATGATAATTAATCAAAAGATAATTGTGATGGTTAACTTGAAATGACCATTATCATTTCACATTAATGAATTTTGCAAGAATCAATGAGCATCTTTCATATGAAATGATGATGGTCAATTTTTCAACATAGGTCAACATGTCAACCATAGTCAAATGGTCAACAACCCTAACCATAACACAATTATAATTAATTAATATTAATAATCATATTTCACATATAAACATTAGGGTTAAGAAAAAGACAACGGTCACAACCCTAATGAAATTCTACGGCCTCTGCCTCAGTCAACTGTGCATACACACCCGTATCCGTGTTCTGAGGAACACGAATACAATGAGATAAACCCAATCCCAAAACATATACTAGGATCTGGCTTAAACCAAAGCCCGCTAGTATAAGCTGTCCGGACACCAAACGTGCACAAGTGCGCGGATGTGAACGAACCCTGTCGCAAAACCATGCGACCTCTACTCTGTTTTGCCTAAAGGCGAATAACCCTCTGTGTGGGACTCTAAAGACTCGACACTACGCTGGCAGTGGGTTTAACCACAGACTGCAAGCGGCACTAGCTGTATGTAACGGTCCCTAGGTAGATGCCGATAAGAAGACCGACGAGATAAACCCATCTGAACTCCTATTGAGCCTGAATGTGACAGTCTCCGTACAGTCCGGTCTGTTCGTCTGAGAATATCGCATGGCGGGCCTAGGGGGCGGTAAACGTCAGTCCCCTAATAGCGGTACAAGTCGTGTCGGAGTGTATCCCAGAACACCCTGAGATAACACTGGAAACCTACCAGTATATCTCGTTTGCCCTGGCCAGAGACTTTGTGTAATAGCTCTCCTAGACACAGGGCGATATCAACCCCCAATACCGGGAGAGATGAATCCTGTCTAACCGTCACTGGCTCTAAGTGCTTCGGGATTGCACCCAACTGCTACCTGTTTGCAAGACTCCTTTGAGCCGTGGTAGGGTAGCAATCTAAGAACAGTGGGAACACACTCGAGGCGAAGTGACAGTGTCAAGTCAACGGACTAAGCTGTACCCATGTCACCTGGGTACTGATAACTGACGATAGGTATAATACCAACCAACAGTTCCCGATGAGTCCTGTCCAGTGTACTCGTAACCTAATGAGCACCCGCATACTATCTCAAGTACGACGTACTGACGGCTGTGGGACAGACCGTCTCCCAAGCTGGGATGAGAAGCGCATACGCTAGTCTACTCCGGAGTATCGATGCCCTATCTCGATAGTCCTACGACTAGGGACCTGCATAAGGATGTGCTTGTGGATTACCCAGCCCCCATGAGTATGACTGCCATCACAATGCTGGTAATCAAGCAAAGATCCTAAGGGCTTCACTAATGTGTAAAGGCGATATGCTATAAGAAACACATGCACACATTAAAGTAGAAACAAACCATGTAGCATACTATCATTTTGAGCAAGATTGTCTATACAAGGTGAATATCCCAAGCTTCCATTAAGTAATATACAAACTAGTATGATACAGTAATGTCCTCTAGGGTACATACAGTAACAGATATATGTCAACGACAATTGGGATACACATATTTACTTACGTTGATGGCATGTGATGTTATGTGTTGCTGTGATATGTTATAATGGATTGTCGTGTTTGAATAGCCGGGGTTTTTTGCATGAGATTAGAGTTTTTCATTTTCATTCATGTAACAATTTGAATATAATATTCTTTTATTGGGGCACTTCCAGGTTGAGGATGATGTCACCATTGATGTATATTATTTACTTTTCTGCATTAGGATAGACCTAAGGAGGGGAGCACAAGTAAGCGGGTTCTAGAGTCCAGTAGGAGACCATCTTGAGGAGTCGAGACAGGGTCTCCTAACTCTATAATTGGTAGGGTTGCTTGCCGCTCTCGTAAGGGTCTAGGGATATGGGTTTGGCTATTCATCACGACCATGTAATCTGTGTTTTTTACTGGCTTAATTTAAAACACGGACCTCCTAGTATATCCAATATTTCATATGTTAACTTCTGCTGCAATGTTCTGTGATGAGATCATATAACCGTGTGAGTCGAATTCTTTATATTATATATAGGATATATAATAAATGTTGCTTATGTTTTTCATCCGCGCTAGTCCTGCCCCCGCTCTGCCGTTAGTTATCCAACCTAACAGTGCATGACGGGACCCCGTGGCGAATGCGGATGGCATAAGCGTACGTTGTATAAGTATTTTCGTTTCTTTTGTGATGCTTAGGAACCATAAATGATGGGACTTCATTAATGAGATTAATGAAAGAAAAGGAACCTAAAGATGTTGTAGAATCAAATTTTCAAAAAGGCAGCTCTAGTTCTTGTTTTGCATAGCGGTATTCCTTGATGAATATCCAGCACCTCATTCGATGAGGAAAGTGCCGAGATCCCTTCACCGTGAATGACCTCTTTAGCAAAATCTACCAGATGCTACACCCACTCGGTGTATTTTGAAAAATACATGATTTTAAAAGCTGAGCTTAAACTACTCCTTTACAAATCACTCGATTCTACAACGATATCAAGTTCATTACGCAAAAGGTTTTCTTAAAAATCTGTCGTAGCCCTCCGTCATTTTATATAAATACTATTTAGTATTCGTGCTGCGTTTTTTTTCCTTTGTCAAGGCATAGTGTGCGGTAGCTGATTAGTGGTTATCTGTAAAGCATGTGATGCGATTGGATTAGGGCAGTCGTACGACCTTGTTGGCCTTTGTCAAGGTGCGGGTGGGTTTAATTCAATCACGAAATGACGGGTTGGACTTGACTAGCGGCCTATGGGTTGTTGGCTTTTGTCAAGGTCATAAAACGTTAGGGGAAAAATATTATTGGGAATTTTAAGTGTTGAAATTTTCAATGAGATTGCATACCTTCTATGAGATAGTTAGACCCCGATACCCACTACGAGTAAGTGTTACTCCTGGGAGAGTTTTGCACTTTACAATTAGTTAACCCATTAGGTGTCTAAAAAGGTGTCAATGGGGTTATGCCTCTAGGAAAATGAGGTTTACTTTAATTCGGTCTGTGCGAAAGCATGGGGAACCTCCCTCAAAGTACCGACACTAGTCTGGCTGACCGGTTAGCGAACTTGTAGGGTGTAATTAATCCCGGCTAGTCTTGCCTTTTAGGGTTTGAAGGAAGATTTGTTAAAAACAGTAGGAGCCATCCTGATTAGATAAAATAATAACCAATCTAATCTTGCAAGAATATACGCTAAGTGTTTTCTTCTCTCTCTCTCTCTAGGTAGCGACCATGACATGCCTTAATCAAGATAATAATATGGATGTATTGACCGAACCCGCTTGTTATACTGGGCTGGGGAACGTTGGTTCCGCTCTATCATATAATTGTTATAATTCCGAGCAGGAAATAGGGGAATATCAGGATTCCTACGCTACCCAAACGAGGAATGAGCATGCTGATGCATCTTCTTCGGGTGTGTTAGTTACCGAGAACTGTTTCTCAATACACTCTACGTCCTGGGTATTAGATACCAGATCGGGATCCTACATATATAATATGTTACGTGGGCTAAAGAAAGGTAGAGAACTGGGAATAGGTGATCATTCTGTAAAAGTAGTGAATGGTGCAAATGTTGCAACCAAAACAGTTGGCGAATATCACCTTGTATTACTAAATGGTAATACATTGATTCTGAACGAATGTTATTGTTGGATATAGTGCCCTCGAAGTCAATTATTGGATCGCAGGCACATGATTGCAATGAGTGAGGGAGGACCTATACCGGTAGAACAGTCTTACTCGAGATGATAGTATGCTATCTGGTTTGTCTTTATCATCGTGTACATGCTTCAGGTGACATTACAGATCACTATTACACGTTGATAGAGCCTATAGGTTTATTGCTTGACTACCAGCAGTATGATAACGATCATATATGTGAGAGTTGGGTAGTCTATGAGCACATCCTAAAAGTGTCCCTGGTTGTAGGAGTTTCGAGACTGGGCATTGATACTACAGGGTTGCCTAGCACGGCAGCAAGGTTTCGGGAGGCATCATCCATGCCAAATTCAAAAATTTGCCTTTCTAGCTAACCCTAACTATAGAATCGTATAGTAGAAATCGACGGAATGAAAAGCAAACTACTTTGCAAGTAAAGAAAGCAAGGAATACAACCTTTGTAGATCGGTCCTTCACTTCAATAGCTCCATGTAGTAGTCCCTTTGCTGCGCTCGTGAACTCCGGACTCTAGAGAGGCTCCCATGAAGAAATGAACATGCTTGCTTTGAATTCCTCGAGGCCGAAGATGATCTATGTCGAGGAGACACTAACCCAAGCTATCTCTTCACTAATTGTGAAATTAGTGAAGCAAACACCCTATACTAAATGGCAAGTAGTAGAGGATGATGAAGTAGGAAGTGGGCTCACTTTAGAATTGATTTTCTCGCACTTTTTTCATCAATTCCATTTAAGCTAGAAAGTTTTTTGAGGAAGAAGAAGAAGAAAGCTCTCTTGATAATTATCCATGAGATTATGGCAACCCTAGGTGAGTTAACATCATATGTTAACCTTTGTAGAGAGTTAACCATGGCTAGGATTAATTGGTTGGGATAACAAATATCTTAGCCAAAACAAAAGAGTGGACTTGGTCAAAGATCACTACAAGCTTTCATCCATGACAAAATGCCACATTTTGTAATTACCAAAATAAATAAAACCCTAGCAATTAAACCAAGCATGGTGTAAGTCATACACACACCTTTGTTGCATGTATTATCAAGCATGACACAAAATAATGTACATTTATATATATCACATATATACTTATGCACAAAGTGAGAAAAAGAAATCATAAGGTAGCTTAATATTAGTTAATGTAATGTAATATATCAAATATATAATTATACATTAAATTATTAAATGAACACTTGATTTGATAATCCGGTTATATCATATATAACCGACTAATATCATGTAAGTCGATGTACAACACCCCACGACTTGCGGGGAGGCGGAAATATGAAAAACGATCTTGTTGTTAGCTTAAACATCGACTAACCGCATGAATCGAAGCTAAACGATAACTAACAACTAACACAGGAGTTATAAACTACTATGTGAAGTGATTATACCTGTAGAACCGTGTCCTTCATCTTTACGAACTCCACCTCCTCCTCGACCTTCCCCAAGTAGTAGACGATCCACCACGAGAGCTTTACTCCAAGCTTTGCCTCTAAACTTGAGGCAACTAGGTTTCTTTAAGTGCTAATCAAAGTACCTAGATGATATAGAGTGAGGGTTATGGATTAAGTAGTCTAACTAATCCTTGTACTCAACACATGAGAGGGGAGGATTAGGGTTTGAAGAGAGGAAGCTTGAGGAGAGAGAAGGTGAGAAGAATTATTGATATGAGAAAATGAGTTATCATAATATATATGAAGCATTAAGATTTATCATTAAAAGAAAATCAAATGATAAATAATCATGCTTCATAAATATCTAATGGTGATTCATTACCATGAGTCATTAAGCATTTATGATTCATTAATGACATGGATGAATCACTCATATGACTCACTAATCTCATTCAATGTATATGCCACCTTAACCTCCTTAGTCACCATCTTCTAGAAGCTTCTCGCGCAATTACGAGAACGCCCCTCCTATCCGTGAAAACACGGAAAAACTTTAGACTGTATAAATCCAATAACCGGTTACTAGTAACTGGCTTAAACCAAAGTCGACTAGTAAAAACAGTCCTGATGTCGTACGTGCGTAAACACACGTATGCGTCCGAACCCTTGTCGTAAAACCATACGACCTCTATATCGTTTCGCCTGAAGTAGGGAAACTCTCTGTATGGGACTCTAGAGACTCGACTACTACGCTGGCTGTGGGTTTAACCACAGACCGCAAGCGGCACTAGCTGTACGTAACGGTCCCCAGGTAGATGTCGATAAGAAGGCCGATGAGGAAACCCATCCAAACTCCTACTGAGCCTGCTGTGACAATCTCCATACAGTCCGGTCCATTCGTCTAAGACTATCGCATATCGGGCCTAGGGGGGCGGCAAGCGTCAGTCCCCTAATAGCGGTATAAGTCGTGTAGGAGCGTAGCCCATTACACCCTGAGAAACTACTGGAACCTACCAGCAAATCTCGCTTGCCCTGGCCAGGGAATTTGCGTAATGGCTCTCTGACACAGCACGATATCAACCCCTAATACCGGAAGAGACGAATCCTGTCTAACCGCCAATGCCTCCAAGTGCTCGGGACTGCACCCAACTGCTACCTGTTTGCATGACTCTTTTGAGCCGTGGTAGGGTAGCAATCTAAGAACAGTGGGACACACTCGAGGCGAAGTAGCAGTGTCAAGTCTGCGGACTATGCTGTACTCATGTCACCTGGGAACTGTTAACTGACGACTGGTATAAAACCAACCAACAGTTCCCTGTGAGTCCTGTCCGGTGTACCCGTAACCTAACGAGCACCTGCATACTATCTCCAGTACGACGTACTGACGGCTGTGGGACAGACCATCTCCCCAACTGGGATGAGAAGCGTACACACTGGTCTACTCTGGAGTATCGATGCCCTGTCTCGATAATCCAACGACTAGGGACCTGAATAAGGATGTGCTTGTAGACTACCCAGCCTCCACTAGTGTGACTGCCATCATAACGCTGGTAGTCAAGCAAGATCCTCAGAGCTCTATCAATACGTATATTCACATATTAAGATAGAAAAACCAAGTAGCATACTACCATGTTTAGCAAGACTGTTATATACATGTGAATATCCCAAGCTTCCATTAAGTAATATACAAACTAGTATGATACAGTAATGGCCTTCTAGGGCATAAACACTAATAATCTCCCACTTGCACTAGGGCCATGTACTGGCGTATCGAAGACCGATGATCTCGAGTAGCCTCTCGAACTGAATCTGAGGTAGGGCCTTAGTGAATGGATCAGCAATGTTATCCTCTGTATTTACTCTCTTTACCTCGATCTCCCGGCGATCTACGATGTCCCTGATCAGGTGATACCGCCTTAAGATGTGTCTGGACTTCTGATGGGACCTGGGTTCCTTCGCTAAAGCTATAGCGCCGTTGTTGTCGCAATACATAGGTATTGGACCAACACTGGTAGGAACCATCTGAAGTTCTGTGAGGAACTTCTTCATCCAGACAGCTTCTTTTGCGGCATCGCAAGCAGCTATGTACTCCGCTTCCATCGTTGAGTCAGCAACGGTGTCCTGCTTGGAACTCTTCCAACAAACCGCCCCTCCATTGAGGGTAAAGACATACCAACAAACCGCCCCTCCATTGAGGGTAAAGACATAACCCGACATGGACTTGGAGTCATCCTTGTCACTCTGGAAGCCGGAATCAGCATAGGCCACCATCTTGAGGTCCATTCCGCCGTAAACCAAGAACATCTCCTTAGTCCTCCTCAGGTACTTGAGAATGTTCTTTACTGCTATCCAGTGATTCTCCCCTGGGTTTGCCTGATACCGGCTTACAACGCTCAATGCGTATGCTACATCTGGTCTGGTACATAACATCGCATACATTATAGAGCCTACCGCAGAAGCGTAGGGTATAATCGACATGCGTTCCCTTTCTAAATCAGTCTTGGGAGACATCTCTTTGGAGAGGGTGATTCTGTGACAAGCCGATAGGTTACCGCGCTTAGAATCTTCCATACTGAATCTTTTCAATATAGTGTCTATGTACCTGGACTGTGAAAGTACCAACATCCTCTTTGATCTATCACGATAGATCTGGATCCCTAGAATGTAGGTGGCATCACCCAGGTCCTTCATGGAGAATTTCTGTGACAAGAATCTTTTGACTGACTGTAGCATAGGAATATCTTTTCCTATTAGGAGAATGTCATCCACGTACAAGACGAGGAATACAACAACTCTCCCTACAATCTTACTTTATATGCATGGTTCATCTGGATTTTTGATAAAGTCGAATTCTTTGACAGTATCATCAAAACAGATGTTCCAACTCCGCGATGCCTGCTTTAGTCCATAAATGGACTTAAGCAGCTTGCATACTTTACCGCTGCTCCCACTCTGAATGAATCCCTCTGGTTGATCCATATAGACGCTCTCTTCTAAATTTCCATTTAGAAAGGCCGTCTTTACGTCCATCTGCCAGATCTCATAATCATGGAAGGCAGCAATAGCAAGAAGGACCCGAATGGATTTCAGCATAGCCACTGGAGAAAAGGTTTCGTCATAGTCCAAACCAGGTCTTTGACGGAAACCCTTTGCAATAAGTCTAGCCTTATAAGATTCAACCTGTCCATCTACACCAATCTTCTTTCTGAAGATCCACTTGCATCCTACGGGTTTCACCCCATCTGGAGCAGTGTCCAAAGTCCATACTTTGTTAGTGTACATGGACTCCATTTCGGTCCGCATTGCATCCAGCCATTTTACCTAGTCGCCGCTCTGAATGGCTTGCTGGAAGCTAGTAGGGTCGTCATTTTCAATGACGCAATCTTCTCTATCCCCGTCTATGAGAAAACCGTAGTATCTCTCGGGCGGATGAGACTGCCTACTACTTCTGCGGATAGGTGCTGGTATGTCCCTTTCTTCTGAAACTTCTTGTTCTACCAAACTTTCAGTAATAGCTTGTGGTTCTGGAATTTCTTCCAGTTCTACTGCGCTCCCACTCTTCTGATTTTCTAAAAATTCAGTTTCTACGAAGTGGGCATGACGAGAAACAAAATCCTTTTGTTCCTCTGCGTAATAGAAATAATATCCCTTGGAGTTCTTTGGATATCCAACAAGCTTACACTGTACTGAGCGTGCCTCGAGCTTGTCCGGATGCTGCTTTTTTACAAAAGCTGGACACCCCCATGTCCTAAAATGTTTTAGACAGGGTTTCTTCCCACTCCACATCTGATATGGTGTGGTAGGCACAGTCTTGGTTGGAACCTGGTTCAAAAGATATGCAGCTGATTCTAGTGCATAACCCCAGAAAGATCGCGGTAACTCAGCCTTACTCATCATGGAACGAACCATATCTAATAGGGTTCGATTCCTCCTTTCCGATACACCATTGTGTTGTGGTGTGTATGGAGGAGTAAGCTGAAAGAGAATTCCATTCTCTTTTAAGTAACCCAGGAATTCGACACTTAAGTATTCACCACCTCGATCAGATCTCAGTGTCTTTATACTTTTGCCTGTCTGTTTTTCCACTTCATTCTTGTATTCTTGGAATTTCTCAAAGGCCTCGGATTTATGCTTCATTAAGAGGATATATCCATACCTAGAGAAATCATCCGTAAAAGTAATGAAGTAGGAATAACCACCTCGCGCATGTGTAGACATTGGACCGCACACGTCACTGTGTACGAGTCCTAAGAGCTCACTCGCTCTTACTCCGTGTCCAGTAAACGGAGTCTTTGTCATCTTTCCCATGAGACAAGATTCACAAGTGGCATAAGATTGATATTCGAACGGATTCAAATATCCTTCTCTATGTAACTTTGTTAATCATGTTTCATTGATGTGACCTAGTCTACAATGCCATAAGAAAGCCTGATTTATTTCTGGAGACTTTCTTTTAAGTGTGTTCTGGAAATTGAAAACCTGAGCTTGATTCAATACGTATATACCGTTATCTAATGTACCGGACCTAATCAGAACTTGATTTAGGTGGATGTGAACTACATCGCTTACGAATGTAAAGTCATATCCCTCTCTTGAAAGTGAGGACACTGATATGATATTACAAGTCAAACTGGTACATACAGACAGTTACGTAGAATCAATATCTGCCCACTTATCAAACCTAGGCGATATTCTCCCACGGATTCAGCGTCCACGCTCATTCCGTTTGCAACTCTGAGAGGCAAATCACCTATCCTTATAACTTTACGGTTTCTCAAAGCATGTAACGAATTACAGATATGAGATCCTGCTCCGGTATCTACTACCCAGGAAGTAGAGTTAATTGACAAACAGTTCTCAATTACAAACACACCTGAGGCTGAAGCCACAACATGCTTCGTATCCTGGCTACTGGCTTCCAAAGCCCTACAATCCTTCTGCCAATGTCCGTTCCCATAACAATAGGAATATCCCTCCTTACCTACACCAAGTCCCGAAACTTTTTCTCTTCCCTTTCCTCCTACTTTGCTGACACCGTATATCGGCTTTGTAGAGGTCTTCTTCTTTTCACTCTTTGCTTTCGCCATGGATGTAGAAGAAGAAGGTCCCACATTAAGCAGAGCTTGTGTCTCCCTGGTTTCTTTCAGGGTATAAGTAGAGGGTAGGGACTGTGGAAATACGTCAGCATATGACCTGTTTCCCAACGTGGTCTCCGGGTTCTTGAGCTCATCAATATAGCTAGTCATCGTAAGGACATCGTCCCTTACAGATGACCCGTCAGCCGACCTCGCTTGAATTAATTCGTTCGAGGCCTCATATCTTGCAATATGAGATTGCACTCCATATAAATCTTTGTTATGGAGAAAGATGGAAACAGAGTCCATCTTCTCGTGCTGCTTCTGGTATATACCATCAACTGAAGCCAACACGAGGCACTTGGCTTTCGCTTTATCCTTTTCCTCTGTCTGACGGATATCCATATCCGCGACGGTGGAAACTGGACCTAGGACGGCGGGATCTTGAGTAGTAATAGGGTGGTCCAACTTGTCATAGGCAATGGTCATCTGGACAGACCTTTGCCAGTCATATAAGTTAGATTCAGTCAACTTGTTATCTAGATGTAACCTAGTCATGGTCACAAGGTCGCTGCAATGAGAGAGAGAGAGAAGAAAACACTTTAGCATGATGCTCTTGCAAGTTTAGATTGGTTTTTAATTTATCTAAACTGGATGGCTCCCACTGTTTCTCGAATCCTTCCTCAAACCATAAAAGAAGAATTAGCCAGGACTATTCTCACTGTACAATTCTTGCTTAACCGTTCAGCCAGGCTAGTGTCGATACTTCGAGGGAGGTTTTCCAACGCTTTCGCGAAGTTCCTTAATTAAAGAACCTCTTTTCTCAGGGGGCGTAACCCCGCTGACATCTTTCTTGACACCTACTTGGTTTATAGCATTGATCGTTAAGTGACGAATATCCTGATAAGTAGCATATACTCACAGTAGGATCAGGATCCAAATATCATCTTATGATAATGTTGAAGGAATCCTACCAACATTCATCAAACTCCAAATGGTATGCATCTCTTTGCAAATTTCAGTTTCTTTAGAAATTCCCGATATAGATTTTTGCCCCATGTTCTTATGATCTTGACTAAGGGCCAACAAATCATAAGTCACACGTCAAGTTCTTCCCATCATTATCCTGTTGATTTGAACCCATCCGTATATACTCTTGACTAAGGGCCAAACAAAGTAATACGACTGTCCCAAACCAACTCATCTATCTATGGATCAAATGAATACCCCAGCAGCTACTAATCACTATGTCTTGACTAAGGGCCAAACAAACATAGCTTGAATACTACTGACCATTCATAAGAAATGACGGAGGGCTACGACTGGTTTTGGCGAAACCGTGAACGTAGTGAACTTGATATAATCGAAGGAACCTGATAGCTTTTTTAAAAGGAGTGGTTAAAGCTCCGCAATTAAAAATTCTGCTATTTTAAAATAACCGAGTGGTTTCTTTTAAATTGTTCCAACGATTCAACTTTTGGTTTATTTTCTTTGCATTATAAATAATGCGTCCCATCATTAACCTATCATTGCAGAAAACAACGAAAATACAACGTCCTCTTACGCCATTCGCATTCGCCACGGGGTCCCGTCATCACCCGTTAGGTTACTTAACTAACGACAGAGCGGGGGCTGGGCTAGCGCGGGTGTAAAACATAAGCGACGTCTAAATAGCTATCATATATAGATATTGTACATTCGTCAGACGCAATAATAGGCATTCCAGATCACAGATGAACTTTATTGGATTTTCAAGCAATCCGTGTTTGTTTTGAGCCTGCAACAAAATACGGATTACACAGTTGTGATGAATAGCCATTACCCCACCCAAGACCCCAACGGGTACGGCAAATTACCCGCCCGGCAGTTTGTGCACCCCACCTTGGGTCTGTCCTAGGAGCAAAAACAGTAAAATGAAATAATACAACGGTGGCTACAACCGCAACCTGGATGTGACCCGCAAAATAATATTACAACAAATTACATTTACATTAAATGAATTAAATAATAACCCATCACATAACCCCGGCTATACATCACAACAGTCCAACACAGTTCATATACACAAACAGATAAAATCCATTACAGAAATGTGCAACCCCCTGCCAACCGACATACTAGCAGTTAGGGGAGGTTTACGAACACATTATACAAACACAGATATAATCAAATTAGCAAACATCGTAAAATTTCGATCGAACAAACGCTTTTAGATTCTACTCCAATACTTCTCTGTGCACCTGAGACTTGAGCAGAAAAATAAACATCCCAGAAACATCATTGTTAACACCTAGGAGTTACTGAATAAATTTGGGCCGACTCGGCCCCAACTCGGCCGCGGATCCGCCGCGGATCGCATGGATCCGCCGTGGTTCCGCGGTGAGATGGTCGAGTTAGGGGTCCAAATTTCTTCAGTAGCCCTAGTTTTCCCTGCTTGTTATTCTGAGGCACCCTGAAAAATTTTTAGAGCCAGTTTAAAATTCGACAACAAGCGTGATAATCGACGATGTTTCCGGTTCCTTTTTGCGTTCGAAATTCTTACGACTTTGCTAATGAGTTAATTATTGTTTAGCGAGGCTCTGATACCACTGTAAGTCGATGTACAACACCCCACGACTTGCGGGGAGGAGAAAATATGAAAAACGATCTTGTTGTTAGCTTAAACATCGACTAACCGCATGAATCGAAGCTAAACGATAACTAACAACTAACATAGGAGTTCTAAACTACTATGTGAAGTGATTATACCTGTAGAACCGTGTCTTTCGTCTTTACCAACTCCACCTCCTCCTCGACCTTCTCCAAGTAGTAGACGATCCACCACGAGAGCTTTACTCCAAGCTTTGCCTCTAAACTTGAGGCAACTAGGTTTCTTTAAGTGCTAATCAAAGTACCTAGATGATATAGAGTGAGGGTTATGGATTAAGTAGTCTAACTAATCCTTGTGCTCAATACATGAGAGGGGAGGATTAGGGTTTGAAGAGAGGAAGCTTGAGGAGAGAGAAGGTGAGAAGAATTATTGATATGAGAAAATGAGTTATCATAATATATATGAAGCATTAAGATTTATCATTAAAAGAAAATCAAATGATGAATAATAATGCTTCATAAATATCTAATGGTGATTCATTACCATGAGTCATTAAGCATTTATGATGCATTAATTACATGGATGAATCACTCATATGACTCACTAATCTCATTCAATGTATATGCCACCTTAACCTCCTTAGTCACCATCTTCTAGAAGCTTCTCGCGCAATTACGAGAACGCCCCTCCTATCCGTGAAAACACGGAAAAACTTTAGACTGTATAAATCCAATAACCGGATACTAGTAACTGGCTTAAACCAAAGCCGACTAGTAAAAACTGTCCTGATGTCGTACGTGCGTAAACACATGTATGAGTCCGAACCCTTGTCGTAAAACCATACGACCTCTATATCGTTTCGCCTGAAGTAGGGAAACTCTCTGTGTGGGACTCTAGAGACTCGACTACTACGCTGGCAGTGGGTTTAACCACAGACTGCAAGCAGCACTAGCTGTACGTAACGGTCCCCAGGTAGATGTCGATAAGAAGGCCGATGAGGAAACCCATCCGAACTCCTACTGAGCCTGCTGTAATAATCTCCATACAGTCCGGTCCATTCGTCTAAGACTATCGCATATCGGGCCTAGGGGGCGGCAAGCGTCAGTCCCCTAATAGCGGTATAAGTCGTGTCGGAGCGTAGCCCATTACACCCTGAGAAACTACTGGAACCTACCAGCAAATCTCGCTTGCCCTGGCCAGGGACTTTGCGTAATGGCTCTCTGACACAGCGCGATATCAAACCCCAATACCGGGTGAGATGAATCCTGTTTAACCGCCACTGCCTCCAAGTGCTCGGGACTGCACCAACTGCTACCTGTTTGCACGACTCCTTTGAGCCGTGGTAGGGTAGCAATCTAAGAAAAGTGGGACACACTCGAGGCGAAGTAGCAGTGTCAAGTCTGCGGACTATGCTGTACTCATGTCACCTGGGAACTGTTCACTGACCACTGGTATAAAACCAACTAACAGTTCCCTGTGAGTCCTGTCCGGTGTACCCGTAACCTAACGAGCACCTGCATACTATCTCCAGTACGACGTACTGACGGCTGTGGGACAGACCATCTCCCCAACTGGGATGAGAAGCGTACACACTAATCTACTCCGGAGTATCGATGCCCTGTCTCGATAATCCAACGACTAGGGACCTGAATAAGGATGTGCTTGTAGACTACCCAGCCCCCACTAGTGTGACTGCCATCACAACGCTGGTAGTCAAGCAAGATCCTAAGAGCTCTATCAATACGTATATTCATATATTAAGATAGAAAAACCAAGTAGCATACTACCATGTTTAGCAAGACTGTTATATACATGTGAATATCCTAAGCTTCCATTAAGTAATATACAAACTAGTATGATACAGTAATGGCCTTCTAGGGCATAAACACTAACATATCAAATGTAACAACTTATCGAATCAACACTTGATCCGATAACCCGGCTATATCGCACATAACCGACCAATGTCATAATTCGCGAGAATATAATATGGTATCTCATATCGTATTAATCTCGGTCCCGCACATATTACATATGTGATCCTACTCCGTTTCTCTTGAGTCAGGAAACCTCTTTGTACGACTCTGAAGACTCGTCAATACACTGGCAGTAGATGATGATCAGATCAAACACCCACAAGCCGAAAGCGGTCTGTTAAACGTAACGGCCACCCGAGTATTGAGCGATCAGAAGACCAACAACCAAGCCAGCCCATACTCCTGTGAATCCAATCAGTAACACTACTGTACAGTCCGGTCTCTTCGTCTGATATGTCGCATATCTCGTCTAAGGGTGGTAAATGTCAGACCCTAGTAACTCGATAAGTCGTGCCGATGTAAGGCTCATAACGGGTCGAGAAACTACTGATAACACTTACCAGTATATCTCTGAAGCAGCCTTGGCCAAGGACTACATTTTATATCCAATCGAGCACAGCGCAACATCAACCCCTAATACCGGGAGAGATGAAACCCCTCCTATCGCTCATTGCCTCCATGTGATCCGGGACTATACCCAAAAGCCACCGTTTTGTACGTTCACTTGAACGTGGTAAGGTGGAAATCAAAGCACAGTGGGAATCATACAATACTCTATGACGATCTCGGGTCTACAGACTAGCCTGTACGAGTGTCACCAAATAACTGCTATCTAACGTGAGGTATAATACCATCTGGGAGTTCTCAGCGAGTCCGTCTAGTGTACCCAGTCTCCACTAAGCACCCGTATACTGTCTCTGATGTCAAACACCAATGGATATGCACTAGTAAAATAGGGGGTTGCCCCTATGGATATTGGAATCCGTAGGGGCAGATTTAACTTGGCCCTACGGATTAATTCGTAGGGCTAAAAGGTTGCCCCTACGGGCACAGACGTCCAAGAATAAAAATATTAATTCTTAATTTGGTGTTTGCCCTACGGAGCCGCAAACAAAGGACCTACGGGTATATCCGTAGGGGCAAGTAAATATCGATTTAACAAAAGCCCAGATCGATCGCCTACGCTCACTTTCTCTCTCTCTCTGTCGATCGCGCGCGAAAAAAATCCCCAAATCGCCACGCCGTCGTCGCCACCGTCGTTCTCCTCGTCGCCACCGCCGTTCTCGTCGCCACCGCCGTTCAGGTCGTCGCCACCGCCTTTCAGGTCGTCGCCCCAGCCCCAGCAGCAGCCGTTCAGGTGAGTAAATCTTGAGGTAAATTAAAGAATTTTTTGATTATTTTGGGATTAAGGTTCATGGCTGGGTCTGGGGTTGCGCGCGCGAGTTGGGGTTCGGCAGGGGTCGCGGTCGCGGTTGGGGTCGGGGTCGGGGTAGGGTTAGGGTTGGGGTTCGGCTGCTGCTGGGGTGGGGCTGGGGTTAGGGTTTGCCTTAAGGTTGGTGTTGGGGTTTAGCTGGCCGCGCTGGGGTTAGGGTTAGGTTGGGGTTGGGCTGGGGCTGGGTTGGGGTTAAGTGGTGGGGAGTTGGAAAAAAACAAGAAAATGAAAGTGTAATGAATGTGAGAAATTAAGAATGAGAACAATTGCACAACAAATTTGTTGACAAGAAAATGAGAGAGTAATGAATATGAGAAATTAAGAATGAGAACAATTGCACAGAAAAAGCTATGCTTGACTAGGGGGATGGTTCTATGTGCTTTCAGAGAGCAACTTGGGGTTAAGGTTAGGTGGATTGATGATAACAAAATACCATAATTTATAACTATATTACTCATATAATGTGTATGTCATGTGAAAGCTAGATGAAGGTCGAGGCAAGCACAACAAATTTGTTGGATGGGACAATGTCAATAGGAGCTCAATGCTATTTGGAAAAATAATAATTCAAAGATATAGTGGAGTTTCCGATTGGTGGCATGGACTAGTTTGATGTATGTAGTTAGTTTGATTTATGAAAAAATGGGGAGACAACATGCATGTATGCATATAGGTAACATCTGCCAATATGCCATATCCAGACCGCAATCTATTTTTGCCTATTGGCTAATATGAAAATATCGGCCCGCGTATATGACATAATCAAAGTTGTTAAATCTTGATACGGTTTGTGTTTCGTTTTTTTTATTTATCAGTTCTATCAATGTTGCGTATAACGCTTTATTATATCAGTATCCTACATTTGTAGTTTTAATTGTTGATTGTTATAGATGAATACCATTGCAATAATAGTTTTTGGTTGATGAATTCTATTGCAATGTAGGATGATCAGTTCTATCAATCTTGATCTCAATAGTTTAAAATCATGTTACACATACAACACGAATGCACAACAAACGCATAATTAGAGAGCGACTCGAGATATTCAGGTTAAAACCAATATATGTTACTCGATGATAATATGAAACCTTCATATTCCCATCGATACTCATATATGAAACTAAAAGCGCCACTTAGTCCTCGTCTATCGGTTAACATACGTGCGATGCTCGTCGTGACCTAGAACTATTCGAAGGTTGTTAAATATCGGACAGTATAGCTCGATACTAACAACCGTCATATAGTCTACGCGACGAGAAAATTCAATCGTATGGTAACCCATAGATTTGTCCCGTGTGGACAAGTTAAGAATGTATAAAGCAAACGCCTTCATTCACTTGTGTTTTCATCCGTTTCGAGATATTTCGTCGGTACCTTTCCGCTGGTTCTCCGTGTACAAAGATAGATTAGATGTTCATTTCAACGTTGTTTCACAGCTTTGAAATGATTATCTATTCTATTACAGTATACTCGGAGAACAGCGGGGAGGTGCTGCCGAAATTTACTCGAAACGGTTGAAAGCACAAGTGATGGGCGTTCGCTCTATACATTCTTAATGGGATAGAAGCCTACCCCCGACAGCCGGAACACACACATACAACAAGAATACACAACAAACACATAATTAGAGAGCGAATCGAGATGTTCGAGTTAAAACAAATATATGATACTCGATGATAATATGAAACCTTCATATTCCCATCGATACTCATTTATGAAACTAAAAGCGCCACTTAGTCCCCGTCTATCGGTTAACATACGTGCGATGCTCGTCATGACCTAGAACTATACGAAGGTTGTTAAATATCGGACAGTATAGCTCGATACTAACTACCGACGTATAGTCTACGCAGCGAAAAAATTCAATCGTATGGTAACCCATAGATTTGTCCCGTGTGGACAAGTTAAGAATGTATAAAGCAAACGCCTTCATTCACTTGTGTTTTCATCCGTTCCGAGATATTTCGTCGGTACCTTTCTGCTGGTTCTCCGTGTACAAAGATAGATTAGATGTTCATTTCAACGTTGTTTCACAGCTTTGAAATGATTATCTATTCTATTACAGTGTACTCGGAGAACAGCGGGGAGGTGCTGCCGAAATTTACTCGAAACGGTTGAAAGCACAAGTGATGGGCGTTCGCTCTATACATTCTTAATGGGATAGAAGCCTACCCCCGACAGCCGGAACACACACATACAACAAGAATACACAACAAACGCATAATTAGAGAGCGATTCGAGATGTTCGGGTTAAAACCAATATATGATACTCGATGATAATATGAAACCTTCATATTCCAATCGATACTCATATATGAAACTAAAAGCGCCACTTAGTCCCCGTCTATCGGTTAACATACGTGCGATGCTCGTCGTGACCTAGAACTATACGAAGGTTGTTAAATATCGGACAGTATAGCTCGATACTAACAACCGTCGTATAGTCTACGCGACGAGAAAATTCAATCGTATGGTAACCCATAGATTTGTCCCGTGTGGACAAGTTAAGAATGTATAAAGCAAACGCCTTCATTCACATGTGTTTTCATCCGTTTCGAGATATTTCGTCAGTACCTTTCCACTGGTTCTCCGTGTACAAAGATAGATTCGATGTTCATTTCAACGTTGTTTCACAGCTTTGAAATGATTATCTATTCTATTACAGTGTACTCGGAGAACAGCGGGGAGGTGCTGCCGAAATTTACTCAAAATGGTTGAAAGCACAAGTGATGGGCGTTCACTCTATACATTATTATTGGGATAGAAGCCTACCCCCGACAGCCGGAACACACACATACAACAAGAATACACAACAAACGCATAATTAGAGAGTGATTCGAGATGTTCGGGTTAAAACCAATATATGATACTCGATGATAAGATGAAACCTTCATATTCCCATCGATACTCATATATGAAACTAAAAGCGCCACTTAGTCCCCGTCTATCGGTTAACATACGTGCGATGCTCGTCGTGACCTAGAACTATACGAAGGTTGTTAAATATCGGACAGTATAGCTCGATACTAACAATCGTCGTATAGTCTACGCGACGAGAAAATTCAATCGTATGGTAACCCATAGATTTGTCCCGTGTGGACAAGTTAAGAATGTATAAAGCAAACGCCTTCATTCACTTTTGTTTTCATCCGTTTCGAGATATTTCGTCGGTACCTTTCCGCTGGTTCTCCGTGTACAAAGATAGATTAGATGTTCATTTCAACGTTGTTTCACAGCTTTGAAATGATTATCTATTCTATTACAGTGTACTCGGAGAACAGCGGGGAGGTGCTGCCGAAATTTACTCGAAACGGTTGAAAGCACAAGTGATGGGCATTCGCCCTATACATTCTTGATGGGATAGAAGCCTACCCCCGACAGCCGGAACACACACATACAACAAGAATACACAACAAACGCATAATTAGAGAGCCATTCGAGATGTTCGGGTTAAAACCAATATATTGTTAGTGTATATGCCCTAGAGGCCATTACTGTATCATACTAGTTTGTATATTACTTAATGGAAGCTTGGGATATTCACCTTGTATAAACAATCTTGCTCAATATAGTAGTATGCTACTTGGTTTGTTTCTACTTCAATGTGTACATGTGTTTATTTTAGTATATCACCTATATACATTAGTGGAGCCCTTAGGATCTTTGCTTGATTACCAGCATTGTGATGGCAGTCACACTAGTGGGGGCTGGGTAATCTATAAGCACATCCTTATACAGGTCCCTAGTTGCAGGACTATCGAGACAGGGCATCGATACTCCGGAGTAGACTAGTGTATGCGCTTCTCATCCCAGTGTGGGAGATGGTCTGTCCCACAGCCATCAGTACGTCGTACTGGAGACAGTATACGGGTGCTCATTAGGTTACGAGTACACTGGACAGGAATCGTCGGGAACTGACAGGTTGGTATTATACCTATCATCAGTTATCAGTTCCTAGGTGACATGAGTACAGCTTAGTCCGCTGACTTGACACTGGCACTTCGCCTCGAGTGTGTTGCCACTGTATTTTGATCACTACCCTACCACGGCTCATAGGAGTCGTGCAAACAGGTAATGGTTGGGTGCAGTCCCGAAGCACTTGGAGGCAGTGACGGTTAGACAGGATTCGTCTCTCCCGGTATTGGGAGTTGACATCGCGCTATGTCTAGGAGAGCCATTATACGAGCAGTCCCTGGCCAGGGCAAGCGAGATATGCTGGTAGGCTTCCAGTGTTATCTCAGGGTGTTTTAGGCTTCACTCCGACACGACTTGTACCGCTATTAGGGGACTGACGTTTACCGCCCCCTAGGCCCGCCATGCGATGTATCAGACGAACAGACCGGACTGTACGGAGATTGTCACACTCAGACTCAGTAAGAGTTCAGATGGGGTTCACCTCGTCAGTCTTCTTGTCGGCATCTACCTGGGGACCGTTACGCACAGCTAGTGCCGCTTGCGGTCTGAGGTTAAACCCACTGCCAGCGTAAGTGTCGAGTCTTTAGAGTCCCACACAGAGGGCTATTCTCCATTGGGCAAAACAGAGTAGAGGTCGCATAGTTTTGCGACAGGGTTCGTTCTCATCCGCGCACTTGTGCACGTTTGGAGTCCGGACGGATATTACTGGCTGGCTCTGGTTTGAGTCAGATACTGGTATATGTTTTGGGGTTGCTTTTATCTCTCAGTATTCATGTTCCTCGGAACAAGAATGCAGGTGTGTATGCACAGTTGTTTGAGGAGGAGGAAGAGGACTTTCATTAGGGTTTCGGAACGGGTGCGTATGCACAGTTGAGAGTCGTCATTTTCCAAACCCTAATGGATTTATGTTATATCAATTAATAATATTAATAAAATGAAATTGTGTCATGGTTGGGTTTTTTGGTGACTTGTTGACCATGGTTGACTAATTGACCATAGTTGAATGTTTGACCATCATCATTACTTTGCAAAGATGCTCTTTGATTCTAGCAAAATTCATTTAATGCATGAAATGATAATGGTCATTCCTAAACCTTCCATCAACTATTTCATTTTCATTATTATTATTAATTTGATAATTCTTTTTGCTTTTGTTATGGTTGCAAAAGAAAAAGAACTCATTCTATCATATTGCTTCTCTCTCCTCACTTCATCTTCTTCTTCCTCTAGCTAAAGGAGAATCCTTCTCATGTGTTGAGAATCCCTCTCCTTGAAAGAAAAACACCCCAAAGACACTCTCTACTCTCTCTAGGGTTAAAGGTTTAGCAAGCCGGAGATCCTAGTTCACTCTAAGTTCGAGAAAGAGCCCGAAGGTTGAACCCTCAGGTGGATCCATCTTTGACGGAAGAAGGCAACGAGGAAAGAACCATCAACCCCTACAAAAGTTTCAAGAAGAAGGAGTTCAAGTTAGGTATAACTTCTTTTCCGAGTAGCTAACTCTCTTTAGCTCTCTTGCTAGTTTAGTTTAGAAAAGATCCCGACTTTGTTAGTCCATGTTGCCCCATGCGCTAAAAATTTGAGTTTTATACCGTTTCCGCCTCCCCGTAAGAACCGGGGGTCGCAACGTGGACTTACAGTGGTATCAGAGCCTAACTAAACTTAAACTAGCTTTGTAGTAAAGTGTATGGAAGTTCGATCGGGAAAAATCGCAAAACCGGAAAAACAAAAACCCTAAGTTTCTGTTGAAATTTTTTGTGCTCTAAAAGTAAAAAGTTTTACTCCTAAAATCGGCTCAGGGTTTTGTGAAAACACCCACGAAATACGATCGCATGATTCCTTCAAACTGCCGCGGTTCCGCGGCAATGGGTGGCTTAGGCCGCGGAACTGCCGCCGTTTTGTCTCCTCTTGTGATCCTGTTTTGTGCAGTGTTCTTCTGGTAGGGTTTTGGGATTTTTCAGATATGTTATTTGTGCCCAGATTTTCCAGAAAAGAAATTTATTTTTGGGGGCCTATAATTCCGTATTTTTATCGAACTTCACTACACTTTGACTATTTTGGTTATATCTGTGATGTCTGCATGTATTGAACGTCGGCTAATCGCTATATGTCGATTAGTCGGGGTTATACATCTCTGTGATCAGTGATTGATGTTGGTATGTGTATATGAATGGATTGGATTGTCGCGGGTGATTAGCCGGGATGGATGTGAGATGAGTGTTGTTTTTCTTTCATTCATTTGTAACATGTAAATTGATGTAATATTATTATTTGTTTGGCCGCACAACCGGATCGGGGTTGTAGCCGTCATTGTATAATTCTTTTTACTGTTTTTGCTCCTAGGATAGACCCATGGAGGGGGTGCACAAACTACCGGGTATGCCGAAGTGCCGAGTGGCCTACTCACGGGGATGAGGGAGGTTGCTTCGCTTCGGGTACTTGGCGGGTATTTTGCCGCACCCGTAGGGGTCTTGGGTGGGGTTTTTTGGCTATTCACCGCGACCGTGTAATCCGCTTTTCGTTGCAGGCTCGAACGGATTGCGGATTCCTAGTATATCCAATGTATTCATCTGTGATCTGTAATGTCTATCATTGCTATATATTTATAACTATTTAGGCGTTGCTTATGTTTTACAGCCGCGCTAGCCCAGCCCCCGCTCTGTCGTTAGTTAAGTAACCTAACGGGTGATGACGGGGCCCCGTGGTGAATGCGAATGGCATAAGCGTACGTCATATTTTGGTTGTTTTCTGCAATGGTAGGATTAAATGATGGGACGCATTAAAAGAACTAATGCAAGAATATCACGCATTAAAAGAACTAATGCAAGATAATAAACCAAGCAAAAGTCGTTGGAACACTTTCGAAAAACCACTCGGTTCTTTTCAAAACTAACTTTTAAATGCGGAGCTTGAGCCACTCCTTTTAAAAGCTATCTCGTTCCATCGATTATATCAAGTTCACTACGTTCACGGTTTCGCCAAAACCATTCGTAGCCCTCCGTCGTTTCGTATGAATATTCAATAGTATTCAAGCTATGTTTGTTGACCTTCGTCAAGGCATAGAGATTGGTAGCTGTAAGGTGTTCATATGTAGCATAGATAGATGCGTTGTTTTGGGACAGTCGTATTGCCTTGTTGACCTTCGTCAAGGGTATATACGGGTGGGCTCAAATTAACCTAGAAAATGACGGGCAGAACTTGACATGTGACTTATGATTTGTTGACCTTCGTCAAGGTCATAAGAGCATGGGGCAAAAATCCACATCGGTAGTTTCATAAGTACTGAAACTTGCTAGATTTGCATACCATTTGGAGTGTGGTGATTCTGGTAGGATTCCTTCAGTTTCGTCACGCGATGATATTTGGATCCCGATCCTACTGTGAGTATATGCTACTCCTCGGGAAATTTCTCACTAAACGATCAATGCTATAAACCTAGTAGGTGCCTAGAAAGGTGTTAGCGGGGCTACGCCCCCAGGGAAAAGAGGTTATTTAATTAAGGAACTTCGCGAAAGCGTTGGAAAACCTCCCTCGAAGTACCGACACTGGCCTGGCTGAACGGTTAAGCAAGTATTGTGCGGTGGGATTGATCCCGACTAATTCTTCCTTTATGGTTTGAGGAGGGATTCGAGAGACAGTGGGAGCCATCCTGTTTAGACAAATTAAAAACCACTCTAAACTTGCAAGAGCATCGTGCTAAAGTGTTTCTTCTCTCCCTCCTAATTGCAGCGACCAATCGACATGACTGGACTTAAGTTACTTCTAGATAAAAACATACTGACAGGGCCAAACTACAAAGATTGGCTCAGGAATGTCAAAATGGCAATCACTTACGACAAGCTGGGGTATCTTCTTACCACCAAAGCTCCCCCCGTCCCAGGTCCCACCTCCAGCGTCGCGGATAAGGAAATCCGTAAGACTTGGGAGATTGATTGCGCGAAGGCCAGGTGCCTCGTGCTTGCCTCTATGGACAATGAACATCAGAGGAGGCACGAGAATATGGACTTGGAATCCATATTTCTTCATACAAAAGAACTGTATGGAGAGCAGTCTCGTATCGCAAGATACGAAGTGTCGAAGAAGTTATTTTCGGCAAAGTTGGCCGTCGGATCATCGGTAGCGGACCACGTGCTTAAGATGATTGGCTACATTGAGGAGCTCGCGGAACTGGGGACCACGTTGGAAAGTTAACTCTATACGGATTTAATTCTCCAGTCCCTTCCATCCACTTACGCCCAGTTTATACTGAACTTCAACTTACAAGAAAAAGAAGTTGAACTTTCAGAACTCCTCAACATGCTGAGGAGCGCAGAGGGCACCCTATAGAAAGGTAGGGAAACACCCGCTTTGTTTGTAGGAGGATCTTCTTCTTCTAGGTCCAAGGCGAAAGCCAAGGGAAAGAGGAAGAAAGCCCCCGCCAAACCAAGGGGCGGTGTTAGTAAAGTGGGTACGAAGGGAAAAGAAAAGGCAACAATGATAGCGGGGAAGCTTGTGGGTAAAGAAGAATGCTTCTATTGTCATAAAAGTGGACACTGGAAGAAAGATTGCAGGGCTTGGAAAGCCAGGACACAGGAACTGAAGCAGGTTGCGGCTTCAGCTTCAGGTGTGTATGTTATTGAAAACTGTCTTTCGATAAACTCTACTTCCTGGGTATTTGATACCGGATCAGGATCTCATATCTGTAATTCTTTGCAGGCATTGAGAAACCGTAGGTTTTTGAAGGCAGGTGACATGACCCTCAGAGTTGCGAACGGAGCTAGCATGGATGCTAAAGCCGTGGGGGACTATCACCTGGGAATGTCAGATGGGCATGTTTTGGTTTTGCGTAATTTCTTTTTTGTACCCAACGTAACTTGTAATATCATTTCTGTATCTTTGGTTTCTAAAGAAGGTTATGAATTTGCGTTTGTAAGTAATGTTGTAAACATTCACCTTAATCAAGTTCTGATTGGGTCAGGTGCACTGAGCAATGGTATATACGTGTTAAACCAACCACAGATTTTCAATGTCCAGAATACACACAAAAGAAAGTCTCCTGATATCAATCAGGCTTTCTTATGGCATTGTAGACTGGGTCACATCAATGAGACACGGTTGACTAAGTTACATAAAGAAGGATACTTGGATCCGTTCGAGTATCAATCTTATGCCACTTGTGAATCTTGTCTCATGGGAAAGATGACAAAGACTCCGTTCACTGGACCCGGAGAAAGAGCGAGCTCGCTCTTGGGACTCATACACAGTGACGTGTGTGGTCCAATGTCTACACATGCGCGAAGCGGTTATTCATACTTCATTACTTTCACAGATGATTTTTCTATGTATGGACATGTCTTCTTAATGGAGCACAAATCCGAGGCCTTTGAGAAATTTCGGGATTACAAGAATGAAGTTGAAAAACAAACAGGCAAAAGTATTAAGATTCTAAGATCGGATCGAGGTGGTGAATACTTGAGTGCTGAGTTCCTGGACTATTTAAAAGAGAATGGAATTCTCTCTCAGCGTACTCCTACATACACTCCGCAACATAACGGTGTATCGGAAAGGAGGAATCGAACCCTATTGGATATGGTTCGTTCCATGATGAGTAAGGCTGAGTTACAGCGATCTTTCTGGGGCTATGCACTAGAAGCAGCTGCATATCTCTTGAACAAGGCTCCCACCAAGACTGTGCCTACCACTCCATATCAGATGTGGAGTGGGAAGAAACCCTGTCTTAAGTACCTTAAGATATGGGGATGTCCAGCTTTTGTAAAAAAGCAGCATGCGGACAAGCTCGAGGCACGTTCAGTACAGTGTAAGTTTGTGGGATACCCAAAGAACTCCAGGGGGTATCTGTTCTATTCCGCTGAGGAACAAAAAGTTTTTGTTTCTCAACATGCCCGCTTCTTGGAAACTGAGTTTTTGGAAACCCAGATAAGTGGGAACGCAATAGAACTGGAAGAAATTCCAGAACCACAAGCTATTACTGAAAGCTTGGAAGAGCCAGTAAGTTCAAAAGAACAGGACATTCCTATGCCGCTCCGCAGAAGTAGTAGGCAGTCTCATCCGCCCGAGAGATACTACGGTTTTCTCATAGACGGGGATAGAGAGGATTGCATCATAGATTATGATGAGCCTACTAGCTTCCAGCAGGCCGTTCAGAGCGTTGACTCGGTAAAATGGCTGGATGCAATGCGGACCGAAATGGAGTCCATGTACACCAACAAAGTATGGACGTTGGACATTGCTCCAGATGGGGTAAAACCCGTAGAATGCAAGTGGATCTTCAAAAGGAAGATTGGTGTAGATGGACAGGTTGAGACCTATAAAGCTAGACTTGTTGCAAAGGGTTTTCATCAAAGACCTGGTTTGGACTATGACGAAACCTTTTCTCCAGTGGCTATGCTGAAATCCATTCGGATCCTTCTTGCCATTGCTGCCTTCCACGATTATGAGATTTGGCAGATGGACGTAAAGACCGCTTTTCTAAATGGAAATTTAGAGGAGTGTGTCTATATGGATCAGCCAGAGGGTTTCATTCAGAGTGGGAGCAGCGGAAAGGTGTGCAAGTTGCTTAAGTCCATCTATGGACTGAAGCAGGCATCGCGGAGTTGGAACATCTGTTTTGATTAGACGGTCAAGGAATTTGGCTTTATCAAAAATCCAGATGAACCATGCATCTATAGTAGATTTGTAGCGAGAACTGTAGTATTCCTCGTTTTATACGTGGATGACATTCTCTTAATAGGAAATGACATTCCTATGCTATAATCTGTCAAGGGGTTCTTGTCGCACAGGTTCTCCATGAAAGACCTGGGTGATGCCTCATACATCCTGGGGATCCGGATCCATCGTGATAGATCCAAGAGGATATTAGGACTTTCTCAGTCCAGGTACGTCGACACCATAGTGAAAAGATTCAGTATGGAAGATTCCAAGCGCGGTAACCTACCGGCTTGTCACGGGATCACCCTCTCTAAAGAGATGTTTCCCAAGACTGATTTGGAGAGGGATCGCATGTCTATTATACCCTACGCTTCTGCGGTAGGCTCTATAATGTATGCGATGTTGTGTACCAGACCGGATGTAGCTTATGCACTGAGTGTGGTAAGCCGGTATCAGTCAAACCCTGGGGAGAAACACTGGATAGCGGTAAAAAACATTCTCAAGTTCCTGAGAAGGACTAAGGAGATGTTCTTGGTGTATGGCGGAAAAGACCTCCAGATCGTGGCCTTTGCTGACTCTAGCTTCCAGAGTGACAAGGATGATTCCAAGTCCTTGTCGGGTTTTGTCTTCACCCTCAATGGAGGGGCGGTGTGTTGGAAGAGCTCCAAACAGGAAACCGTTGCAGACTCGACGATGGAAGCGGAATACATCGCTGCATCTGATGCCGCAAAAGAAGCTGTCTGGATGAGGAAGTTCTTGAGAGAACTTCAGGTGGTTCCGTCCATTGTTGATCCAATACCTCTGTATTGTGACAACAACGGGGCTATAGCTTTAGCGAAGGAACCCAGGTCCCATCAGAGATCCAGACACATCTTGAGGCGGTATCACCTGATCAGGGAGATCGTGGATCGCAAGGAGATCGAGGTTCGGAGGGTTGCTTCAGAAGAAAACACTGCAGATCCATTCACCAAGGCCTTACCCCAGACTCAGTTCGAGCGGCTGATCGAGATGATAGGTCTTCGATACGCCAGTACATGGCCTTAGTGCAAGTGGGAGATTGTTAGTGTATATGCCCTAGAGGCCATTACTGTATCATACTAGTTTGTATATTATGTAATGGAAGCTTGGGATATTCACCTTGTATAAACAATCTTGCTCAATATTGTAGTATGCTACTTGGTTTGTTTCTACTTCAATGTGTACATGTGTTTATTTTAGTATATCACCTATACACATTAGTGGAGCCCTTAGGATCTTTGCTTGATTACCAGCGTTGTGATGGCAGTCACACTAGTGGGGGCTGGGTAATCTATAAGCACATCCTTATACAGGTCCCTAGTCGCAGGACTATCGATACTCCGGAGTAGACTAGCGTATGCGCTTCTCATCCCAGTGTGGGAGATGGTCTGTCCCACAGCCATCAGTACGTCGTACTGGAGATAGTATACGGATGCTCGTTAGGTTACGAGTACACTGGACAGGACTCGTCGGGAACTGACAGGTTGGTATTATACCTATCGTCAGTTATCAGTTCCCAGGTGACATGACTACAGCTTAGTCCGCTGACTTGACACTGGCACTTCGCCTCGAGTGTGTTCCCACTGCATTTTGATCACTACCCTACCACGGCTCAAAGGAGTCGTGCAAACAGGTAATGGTTGGGTGCCGTCCCGAAGCACTTGGAGGCAGTGACGGTTAGACAGGATTCGTCTCTCCCGGTATTGGGAGTTGACATCGCGCTGTGTCTAGGAGAGCCATTACACGAGTAGTCCCTGGCCAGGGCAAGCAAGATATGCTGGTAGGCTTCCAGTGTTATCTCAGGGTGTTTTGGGCTTCACTCCGACACGACTTGTACCGCTATTAGGGGACTGACGTTTACCGCCCCCTAGGCCCGCCATGCGATGTATCAGACGAACAGACCGGACTGTACGGAGATTGTCACACTCAGACTCAGTAGGAGTTCAGATGGGGTTCACCTCGTCAGTCTTCTTGTCGGCATCTACCTGGGGACCGTTACGCACAGCTAGTGCCGCTTGCGGTCTGAGGTTAAACCCACTGCCAGCGTAAGTGTCGAGTCTTTAGAGTCCCACACAGAGGGCTATTCGCCATTGGGCAAAACAGAGTAGAGGTCGCATAGTTTTGCGACAGGGTTCGTTCTCATCCGCGCACTTGTGCACGTTTGGAGTCCGGACGGATATTACTGGCTGGCTCTGGTTTGAGTCAGATACTGGTATATGTTTTGGGGTTGCTTTTATCTCTCAGTATTCATGTTCCTCGGAACAAGAATGCAGGTGTGTATGCACAGTTGTTTGAGGAGGAGGAAGAGGACTTTCATTAGGGTTTCAGAACGGGTGCGTATGCACAGTTGACAGTCGTCTTTTTCCAAACCCTAATTGATTTATGTTATATCAATTAATAATATTAATAAAATGAAATTGTGTCATGGTTGGGTTTTTTGTTGACTTGTTGACCATGGTTGACTAGTTGACCATAGTTTAATGTTTGACCATCATCATTACTTTGCAAAGATGCTCTTTGATTCTAGCAAAATTCATTTAATGCATGAAATGATAATGGTCATTCCTAAACCTTCCATCAACTATTTCATTTTCATTATTATTATTAATTTGATAATTCTTTTTTCTTTTGTTATGGTTGCAAAAGAAAAAGAACTCATTCTATCATATTGCTTCTCTCTCCTCACTTCATCTTCTTCTTCCTCTAGCTAAAGGAGAATCCTTCTCATGTGTTGAGAATCCCTCTCCTTGAAAGAAAAACACCCCAAAAACACTCTCTACTCTCTCTAGGGTTAAAGGTTTAGCAAGCCGGAGAACCTAGTTCACTCTAAGTTCGAGAAAGAGCCCGAAGGTTGAACCCTCAGGTGGATCCATCTTTGACGGAAGAAGGCAACGAGGAAAGAACCATCAACCCCTACAAAAGTTTCAAGAAGAAGGAGTTCAAGTTAGGTATAACTTCTTTTCCGAGTAGCTAACTCTCTTTAGCTCTTTTGCTAGTTTAGTTTAGAAAAGATCCCGACTTTGTTAGTCCATGTTGCCCCATGCGCTAAAAATTTGAGTTTTATACCGTTTCCGCCTCCCCGTAAGAACCGGGGGTCGCAACGTGGACTTACATATATGATACTCGATGATAATATGAAACCTTCATATTCCCATCGATACTCATATATGAAACTAAAAGCGCCACTTAGTCCCCGTCTATCGGTTAACATACGTGCGATGCTCGTCGTGACCTAGAACTATACGAAGGTTGTTAAATATCGGACAGTATAGCTCGATACTAACAACCGTCGTATAGTCTACGCGACGAGAAAATTCAATCGTATGGTAACCCATACATTTGTCCCGTGTGGACAAGTTAAGAATGTATAAAGCAAATGCCTTCATTCACTTGTGTTTCATCCGTTTCGAGATATTTCGTCGGTACCTTTCCGCTGGTTCTTTGTGTACAAAGATAGATTAGATGTTCATTTCAACGTTATTTCACAGCTTTGAAATGATTATCTATTCTATTACAGTGTACTCGGAGAATAGCGGGGAGGTGCTGCCGAAATTTACTCGAAACGGTTGAAAGCACAAGTGATGGGCGTTCGCTCTATACATTCTTAATGGGATAGAAGCCTACCCCCGACAGCCGGAACACACACATACAAACGCATAATTATAGAGCGATTCGAGATGTTCGGGTTAAAACCAATATATGATACTCGATGATACTATGAAACCTTCATATTCCCATCGATACTCATATATGAAACTAAAAGCGCCACTTAGTCCCTGTCTTTCGGTTAACATACGTGCGATAATTTATTCTTTTCAACGACAAACGCACACACAAAGCATATACACGGATTTTCTCCTTTGTCAGTAACTATCCCGTTCTTATATTTCTCAATATAGTCAGCATAACCTACAATTTATATTTTATTCAGTCTAACATGGCCCATGAGTACGTCAGAGTTAAGGACTGAATGTATGTGGATTGGAAACAACGTATGCAACCTAAGTTTGTCGCAGGAGTTGCTGCTTTCCTTGAATTTGCACGTGCACATAATAAGATCATAATAGAGAAGATTCTCTGTCTCTGCGATAGATGTGGCAATAAGTACTGGCCGAAGGTAGAATTGGCAAAACTTCATATTGTAAAACATGGGTTTACTAGACTTTATTCAACTTGGAAATATCACGGGGAAGGAGAAGAATGCAGTACTGCGGTAGAAGAAGAAGGAGAACACGATAATGCGGCAGGAGAAGAAGAAGAATTCGGTAATACGCAGGAGACGGAAATTTATTTCCATCAGAAGAAATGGAGGATATGGTAGAGGCTGCCCTAGGTGAATCTATTCGTACCGAAGATGACATTCCTTCCGGTCAAGGACCGCGTGCGGATAAATATGAAAATTTCATGAATGATGCTAGGAAACCAATTTATGAGAATGCGAAGTATTCCACCCTCTCATGGTTCGTCCAACTTTTCCAGATTAAGTGCCTAAATGGATGGAGCAACAAGTCATTCACAATACTTATTTCGTTCTTGAAAGATTCTATGCCTCCGGGAAATAATGTGCCCGAAAGCTGGTACGAAGCCCAGAAGATGATGTCTGATTTGGGTCTAAAGTGCGAGAAGATTCAAGCATGTCCTAAATGTTAATGCGTTGTGCAGAAACAGGCCGCTCAGAATACAGAGAACAGGAAGTCGGCGAAGATGGGTCGCCCCACTTACACAGGTGGCTCGAGGAACATTACTCGAGCCATGGAGTTATCGGTAAATTACAATAGACCGACATTTGTGATATTCTGCAATATTAAGAGTTATTTTCTAATATTTCTAATATTAAGAGTTACTTTCTAATATTGAAGACATCTCGGACCGTGGCGTCAGGTGGTACACCGAGCGTGCTGTCCGCATATCTTACCGTCCACGGCACCTCGACAGATCCCGCCACGGGCGAGGTTCGATATCCCGACGTCGCTACCCAGGGGTACAGCGTAAGTGTTAATATTTTTTGTACCCAAATTTGAAATTTTAGTTTTGGAAGGTTCAAGTTTAAATCTTATACTTATACTTTACTGCTTAATGTGGGTGTAGGAGCGGGTGGTTGAGCAGGCCCAGACCTCGGGGATCGATTTTACCGGAAAGAGCGATCCGAGGCTGCTGACCCCAGTTCTGGACGCCGCACACGGATGGCACCATGGAGGTTGGGAGAGAGTCCGGGGACTGGGCCCTAGCAGGGCCCATATGAGGTTTGACTCCACCCCGGCGGTTACTTCCTCCGTCTCCGGTGACCGACGTGTCCATCAGGAACTGGAGAGCTTGAGGGCCACCGTTCAGGAGTTGAAGGCGATGCTGGTATGTATACTGCTTTATAGTAAAATATCATGTCATATTATATAGATATCAACATATCCATAATTAGTACGTAGCTTGAGCTTATTTGGTTTTAGACTTAAGTTTGATTAATCATACATACAGATGTAATTAAAATAAACAACAAACTAGATATCCAAACGGGGTTTCGAAATAACTTAATAATGATACGAATTCGAATAATACACAGTTCTTACACGCTTATTACACATGTTAGGTCCAGACGCGACAGGGTACATCTGGCGAGCCTCCACATGCATCTCCTTCGGCTGTGGCTCCGCAAGCCACTACATCGGCTGCGCTTCCGCAGACAGTTCCTGTAGCTCCACCGCCCACTCTGACTCCCGCAGCCGCGGCTCCGCAAGCGACTACCTCGACGGCGGCTGCGCAGACCACATCGCCAGCTCCACAGGCCGCTCAGACTCCCGCTCGTGCCGAATTGCAAAGTTTATTGACCGAGGAGCAGGCGCGCGTTATTCTATCGTTATTCAGAGGTGGAGCTAGACCGAACTAGGGTAGCTTTTTGGTTCTTATTTATTGAAACATGTATTTATTTATATCATACATATTATACTACATTTTGAAACGATATCGATATTGGTTTATATTTATATCATATTCAGTTTTTGGATTTCTTTTGTATATTATATGCGTGAGATGTGATTATGAATACTGCGATATATGTTGTGTGATGATTATTTTTATATCTGATTCATGTATATATTATTGTGCACAGGGCGGGAAAAAATCAGGCAGCACTTTTTTTTAAAAAAAATACAGACAATATGTACCTACGGATTAATCCGTAGGCACACATGTTACCCTACGGTTATATCCGTAGGGGCAAAATGTCAGCAGTAACTGACATTTGCTCCCTGATCTCAGTACCGGGGGTTGGGAGTGCCCCTACGGACATATCCGCAGGGGCCATTGCTTAGCCCCTACGAAGATATCCGTAGGGGCATAATATCAGGAATCCTGATATTTTGCCCCTGCGGATAGGAACCTACGTATCTGTCCGTAGGGGGTATAACTTGGACCTACGGACATGTCCGTAGGTACAATTAATATATTAAAAAAAACCATAAATAATATAAAATCTTATACCCTACGGCGTAGTCCGTAGGGGCAACAGGACCTACACAGAAATCCGTAGGGGCAAGAATTTGCCCGTAGGGGCAAGTTCAGGGCCTCAACTTGCACCTGCGGCCTTTGCACCTACGGGGTATTTTTTCGCCCCTACGCATATATCCGTAGGGGCAACCCTTATTTGTAGTAGTGATAGGATCATCCATCGCCCACCTACATGGGTCGAGAAGCTATACGCTAGTCTACTCTGGTATATCGATGCCATGTCTCGAAACACCCTCGACTAGGAACATTTGAAGGATGTACTTAACGACTACTCTGTCCCCACTAGTATGATCTGCATCATAGTCCTGGTAGTCAAGTACACATCCTAAGGGCTTTATCAACATGTAACATAGAGACAATCAGAATACATGTTAAGATAAAGAGCAACCAGATAGCATACTATCATGTCGAGCAAGAAAGTCCTCCATATATATGTCCAAGCATCCACTACAATATACATCGTATGTACAGTAATGGCCTTTAGGGTATACATATAACTAAGAATCTCATACTTGCACTAAGGCCATTTGTTGTAGTATCCATTACCCAACAATCAGCAGTGGTTGAAGTATCTCATACTCAAGCATCCCATAAAAGTCTCTCCTGGGAAATAGGCCATTGTGAGTGGATCCGCCCTGTTGTCCTCTTTGTCTACTCTCCTAATCTCGATCTCCCTGGAGATCAACCATCTCCATGATCAGGTGATACTGCCTAAGAATATGCCTGTATCTCTGATGGGAAGGGGGTTCCTAGGCCTTAGCCACAACTCCATTGTCACACAATGGTAGGAACGAAGTTCATCTCATGAACTTTTATACATCCAGACTACCTCTTTAGTAGTATCCTTGGTAGCAATGTATCCAGCCTTTATCGTCTAGTGTGTCACGATATCTAGCTTGGAACTCTTCCAACATATCGTCCCTCCACTGAGGGTAAAGACAATGCTTGTGACTGACATTCAGTCGACCTTACCACGCTGGAAGCTATCCAGTGATTCTCCCCAGGATCGATTGATATCATCTCACTACACCTAGTGAGAATCCTAACATCCACTTAGATCTATCTTATAGATCCAAAACCCAAGATTTAGGAGGTATCATCTTGATCCTATATGGAGAATCCTTATGATAAGAGGAGATTGACCAAGCGTAGCATAGGAAACTCCTTCCCGATCAAGAGTATGTCATCCACGTACAATACGAGGATCACCACCATACTCCCTACTAACTTTTTATATATACAAGGTTGATCTACCATTTTGATGAAGTCAAACTCTTTGACTACCATATCAAAACAGACGTTCCAACTCTACGATGCTTGCTTTAACCCATAAAGCAACTTGCATACGTTTCCGCTGCTCCCACTGTCTACGAAGCTCTCTGGCTGTGTACTTATAGACGCTCTCTTCTAAATCACTATTTAGAAAAGCAATCATGACACCCAACCGCCAGATATCGTAGTTAGGGTATGTAGAAATGGCAAGTAGGATCCGGATGGACTTAAGCATAGGCACTAGAAAAGGTTTCATCATTATCCACACCTGGTCGATGACGAGAACCTTTTACAACAAGTCTAGCTTTGAAAGTCTCAACTTTTCCTTGTACACCAAGTAATCTTCTCAAGATATACTTGCTCCTGATGGGGATTTAACCCTTCAGATAAAGCAACCAAAGTCCATACTTTCTTGGTGTATATGGATTCCATCTCATATCGCTTACCATCCAGCCATTCTCATAGAGTCCCCTCTCCTGATGGCCTGCTCGAAACTAGTTGGGTCATCATCTCATGATGCAATCCTCGCTCCCACTATCATAGAGAAAACCGAAGTATCTCTCAGTTAGGTGAAGAACCCTACCAGATCGGTGCAGAGGCTGAGGTTTGTTGGGAACTATTGAATCCTTCGGTTCTACCAAATCATCAGCTGTAGTTTGTATAGCTGAAACTTCTTCCAGTTCTACCTCATGACTACTAATTTCTTCACAAGAAATCCTTTCCAAAAGGTGGTATGCTGAGAAACAAAACACATTTTGCTCCTCTGTGCGGTAGAAGATATTACCTTGCGAATGCTTGGGATATCAAACAAACATCCACAGAACTGACCTTGCCTCGAGCTTGTCTGGATTTTGCTTTTAGACATAGGCCAGACAACCCCAAATCTTAACATACTTAAGAGATGGGCTCTTCCCATACCATATCGCATATGGAGTGGTAGGCACCTAATTTGGTTGGAACCCTATTTAATAGGTATGCAGCTTCCCAAGTGCATAACCCCCAAAAGGAAATAGGCTTCTCAGTAGTACTCATCATAGAGCAGACCATATCATATAGGGTGCGATTGCTCCACCCCGATACACCGACGTGTTGTGATGTATACGAATGAGTAATGTTGAGAGAGAATACCATTATCCATTAGAATATTCCAGGAATTCCGTGCTCAAGTATTCTCCTCCTTGATCGCATCAAAGGACATAATACTTATACCCGTTTTGGTTCTCTACTTCTGACTTATATTCTATGAATTTCTCAAAAGATTCAGACTTGTCTGTTTCAACAGGAACATATGTCCGAATCTTGAGAGATCATCAGTGAATGTAATGAAGTACAAAGAACCAGTCCTGGCATGTGTAGACAGGGGACCTTCATACATCAACATGTATCAATCCCAAGAGTTTACTAACTCTTTCTTTGTTTCCAATAAACGGAGCTATAGTCATCTTATCTTTTTGACATGACTGGCAAGTTTCACAAGATGTAAATTCAAACAGATTTAAATATGCATCTAAATGTAACTTCGCTAGTCGGGTGGCATTTGATATGACCTAGTCTACAATGCCTCAAGAAGGATTCGTTCATTTCTGAACTCTTCCTCCTGTGTGTGTTCTGTACATTAAGAACCGTGGTTTGATTTAGAAAGTATATGCTTTTAGATAACGTGCCTGAACCGATCAACTCTTGATAGGAAATGTTCAAAACATTATCCAACAATACAAAATTATATCCTTCTTTACTAAGTAAAGAGACTGATATGATATTGTATATCAGATTCGGTATCTAATAACATTCGTTCAGAATTAATGTATTTGGTAATACAGGGTGATAACTGCCAATACCTTTGCTGCAACACATGCACTGTTTCCAACTCTTGAAACTTATCATCCATTCTCGGTTCACTACCTATCTGTAGCCCATGTAACATATTACATATGTGAGATCCTGATCCGGTATCTCATACCCAGGATGTAAAGGATACTGAGAAACAGTTCTCTGTAATGAACACACCCGAAGAAGATGCATCAGCATGCACTTTCTTCGTTTGGACGACACGGGAATCCTGGTAATCCCCTATTTCCTGCTCGGTCTTATAACAATTATAAGTTTGGAGCGGGAACAACGTTCCCCAGCTCAGTATAACAAGCGGGTTCGGTCAATACATGCATATTATTATCTTGATTAAGGCGTGACATGGTCGCTACTTAGAGAGAGAGAGAAGAAAACACTCAGCGTATGCTCTTGCAAGATTAGATTGGTTATTAATTTATCTAATCAGGATGGCTCCCACTGTTTTAGTCAAACCTTCCTTCAAACCCTTAAAAGGAAAGACTAGCCGGGATTAAATACACCCTACAAGTTCGCCAATATTTCAGCCATACCAGTTCCGGTACTTTGAGGGAGGTTCCACGTGCTTTCGCACGGACCTAATTAAAATACCTCGTTTTCCTAGGGGCGTAATCCCATTAACACCTTTCTAGACACCTACTTAATCGGCTAATTGTAATGTGTAAAACTCTCCCAGGAGTAACTCTTACTCGCAGTGGGTATCGGGATCCAACTATCACATAGGAGGTATGCAATATCATTGCAAATTTCAACACTTGAAATTCTCGATAATATTTTGCCCCTAGCGTCCTATGACCTTGACGCGGGCCAACAAGCCATAGTCCGCTAGTCAAGTTCAACCCGTATATTTCCTGATTGAATTAAACCCACCTGCACGACCCTTGACGCAGACCAACAAAGTCGCATGACTACCCTAATCCAATCGCATCATATGCTTTAGCAGATATGCATAAATAGCTATCGCACACTACGCCTTGATGCAGGCCAACAAACGTAGCACGAATACTATGAAGTATTTATCTGAAATGACGGAGGGCTACGACAGGTTTTGAAGAAAACCCTTTGCGTAATGAACTTGATATCGTTGTAGAATCAAATGATTTTAAATTGAGTGTTTTTGAGGCTTTTACTGGTTTTGCTAAAGAGGTCACTCCCGGTGAAGGGATCCCGAATCTTTCCTTATCGAATAAGGTGCAGGATATTTCACAAATACCACTATACAAAGCAAAAACTATAGAAGCAATCAAAAGACAAACCGAGTGTTGTAGCATCTGCTAGTTTCGCTAAAGAGGTCACTCCCGGTGAAGGATCTTGGCTTATTCCTTATCGAATAAGGTGCTGGATATTCTACAAGGAATACCGCTATGCAAAGCAACAACTAGATCTACCTGTTTTTGAAAATTCAATTCCACAACATCTTTTGGTTTATTTTCTTTCATTAATCTCATTAATGAAGTCCCATCTTCAAATTTAACTAAACATCACAGATAAATACAACGTACACTTATTCCATCTGCATTCGCCTCGATGTCCCCTCGTGCACCGTTAGGTTATGTAACTAACGGGAGAGCGTGGCAGTGCTAGCGCGGGTGTAAAACATAAGCAACGTCTATATAAAATATCATATATACTATATCCAGTATCTATCTCATCATATATATCAAATGATCATATCACAGATATCGCAGCAGAAAACAACATATGAAATATTATATATACTAGGATTTCAGTGTTTTAAATTAAGCCTGTATAAAACACGGATTCCACGGTCATGATGAATAGCCAATCCCACACCCCTAGACCCCTACGAGATCGGCAAGCAACCCTACCAATTCTAGAGTTAGGAGACCCGGTCTCGACTCCTCGAGATGGTCTCCCACTGGACCCTGGAGCACGGTTACTTGTGCTCCCCGCCTTGGGTCTATCCTAATGCGGAAAAGTAAATAATATACATCAACGGTGACATCTTCCTCAACCCGAAAGCTCCCCAATAAATGAATATTATATACAATGAATTTTACATGAATGAAAACGAAAAACTCTCATCTCACATAAAACACCCGACCATTCAAAACACGACAATCTAATATAACATATCACAGCAACACATAACATCACATGTCATCAACGTAAGAAAATATGCGTATCCCAATTGTCGTTGACATATAGCAACGAAACCGGCGATACACCACATATTACACTTACGGTCGCAGAAAAGAAAGTGAAAAACTACAACAGTTGGAATCCATAACCACCTTAGACATCGCATGCCTAACCAAATGAGTTCCTTAGACATCGCTTGCCTAACAATTATAAACCCCGCATTTTAATCTCGATCTTGAAAACACTTTTCAATATCAAGTCGGGCAATTCAGTAAGATTCCCGACAACCTGATCGAATGCTCGTCGGAAACTTTAGTAGATGGACGCACCCCCCGATGCCGTCGACGAAGTGCACTAAGGAGGAACACCGCTGCAGCGAGCACCCGAACGAATGCTTTTGGCGACGGTGTTCTCCTGCAGTCACTTGGTCGGGGCTATGGGGCGTGGCTATCTAATAATGTTACCCGGCGAGTATCCGTGTATGCTACGTGATTGCAACGGAGTTTTGATCACATCAAAATCCCGTGGCAACCGATTAAATGAGACTAAACTGCTAGATTTATAAAATTCAAACTAGTTATCTCATAACTATATTTGTGGATTCCAAATATTGTATCCCATCACATAATATCCGGACGACGTTAAACTTTTCGATTGATTCATCAAAGTCCCATAATTTCGCGACAGCTCAACACTTGAGCACAGTTCAATAATACCCAGAAGATGCCATGGTACCTATGAACCAACCGTAGAAGGATCAAACCCTCACATGTGACAACGCTGAACTACCACAAATCTTAGGGATTAGTGGCCGTTCTGACGGTCACATAATCGAGTTAAGGTTTCGTTCTTCTAGAGGGTCCACAGAATCACTTGCATATTTTTCCGAATACGTTAAACTTGGAAAAATAGGCTTT
Source organism: Agapanthus africanus (assembly GCA_030015575.1). Classification (NCBI taxonomy): domain Eukaryota; kingdom Viridiplantae; phylum Streptophyta; class Magnoliopsida; order Asparagales; family Amaryllidaceae; genus Agapanthus; species Agapanthus africanus. Next base: position 132,054,553 of record JASDDO010000010.1, read on the forward strand.
TGACAATCGATTGAACTTTCTAACTTCGCCTAGACAATCTGTGAAAACCTGAAACAATGTTAAAACAACGAATACGAAACACTCTGAATTGCTTATAGTGTAAGATTACATCACATGCAAAATTAGCAAAAATAAACAACACCTGAAACACAAAAACCAAGTCATTAGAACACTGAAAAAAATTGAGGGGGGGTGCTCGGATTTTACCCGAGATGGGAAGGTGGTGGGGGGCCAAATTTTCATGAAACCCCCTCAAATTTTCACAGTGTTCATGTTATATCCCATATAGCACTCTGTACTTGTTTAAAAAAATTTTTGACAATTATTTAAAATCGATAGAAACTGCATTTTGCATTTCAAGTTTCGGAGTATTTCAGTTTCGTAATCTTAACAACATCCGTATAAATTTCTAGCATGGCTATGATACAACTGCAGGGTTGCCTAGCACGGCAACAAGGTTTCGGGAGGCATCGTCAATGCCAAATTCAAAAATTTTCCGTTCTAGCTAGCGCTAACCATAGAATCGTATACTAGAAATCGACGGAATGAAAAGAAAACTACTTTGCAAGTAAAGTGAGCAAGGAATACAACCTTTGTAGATCGGTCCTTCACTTCAATAGCTCCTTGTAATAGTCCCTTCACTGCGATCGTGAACTCCGGACTCTAGAGAGGCACCCATGAAGAAACGAACATGCTTGCTTCGAAGTCTTCGAGGCCGAAGATGATCTACGTCGAGGAGACACTAACCCAAGCTATCTCTTCACTAATTATGAAATTAGTGAAGCAAACACCCTATACTAAATGGAAAGTAAAAGAGGATGATGAAGTAGGAATTGGGCTCACTTTAGAACTGATTTTCTCACACTTTTTTCATCAACTCCATTGAAGCTAGAAAGCTTTTTGAGGAAGAAGAAGAAAGCTCTCTTGATAATTATCCATGAGATTATGGCAACCCTAGGTGAGTTAACACCATATGTTAATCTTTGTAGAGAGTTAACCATGGCTAGGTTTAATTGGTTGGGTTAACAAATATCTTAGCCAAAACAAAAGAGTGGACTTGGTCAAAGATCACTACAAGCTTTCATCCATGACAAAATGCGACATTTTGTAATTACCAAAATAAATAAAACCCTAGCAATTAAACCAAGCATGGTGTAAGTCATACACACACCTTTGTTGCATGTATCATCAAGCATGACATAAAATATTGTACACTTATATATATCACATATATACTTATGCATAAAGTGAGAAAAAGAAATCATAAGTGAGCTTAATATTAGTTAATGTAATGTAATATATCAAATATATAATTATACATTAAATTATTAAATCAATACTTGATTTGATAATCCGGTTATATCATATATAACCAACTAATATCAAATGTAACAACTTATCGAATCAACACTTGATCCGATAACCCGGCTATATCGCATATAACCGACCAATGTCATAATTCACGAGAATATAATACGGTATCTCATATAGTATTAATCTCGGTCCCGCACATATCACATATGTGCTCCTACTCCGTTTCGCTTGAGCCAGGAAACCTCTGTGTAAGACTCTAAAGACTTGTCAATACGCCGGCAGTAGATGATTATCATAGCAAACACCCACAAGCCGCAAGTGGTCTGCTAAACGTAACGGCCACCCGGGTATTGAGCGATCAGAAGATCAACAAGCAAGCCTGCCCATACTCCTTCGAATCCAATCAGTAACACTACCGTACAGTCCGGTCTCTTCGTCTGATATGTCGCATATCTCGTCTGTGGGTCGTAAACGTCAGACCCCAGTAACTCGATAAGTCATGCCGATGTGAGGCTCATAACGGGTCGAGAAACTACTGATAACACTTACCAGTATATCATTGAAGAAGCCTTGGCCAATGACTTCCTGTTATAGCCAATTGAGCACAGCGCAATATCAACCCCCAATATCGGGAGAGACGAAACCCCTCCTATCGCTCATTTCCTCCGTGTGATTCGGGACTGTACACAAAAGCAACCGTTTTTCACATTCTCTTGAACGTGGTAAGGTAGAAATCAAAGCACAGTGGGAATCATACAAGACTCTAGGACGATTTCGGGTCTACAGACTAACCTGTACCAGTGTCACCAGAGAACTGCCATCTGACGTGAGGTATAATACCATCTGGGAGTTCTCAGCGAGTCCGTCCAGTGTACTCAGTCTCCACTGAGCACCCGTATACTGTCTCTGATATCAAAAACCAATGGATATAAGATCATCCATCGCCCATCTACATAGGTCGAGAAGCTATATGCTAGTCTACTCTGGTATATCGATGCCCTGTCTCGATACACCCTCGAATAGGAACATTTGAAGGATGTACTTAACGACTACTCTATCCCCACTAGTATGATCTGCATCATAGTCCTGGTAGTCAAGTACTCATCCTAAGGGCCTTATGAACATGTAACATAGAGATAATCAGAGTACATGTTATGACAAAGAGCAACCAGATAGCATACTATCATGTCGAGCAAGAAAGCCCTCCATATATATGTCCAAGCATCCACTATAATATATATCGTATGTACAGTAATGGCCTCTAGGGCATACATATAACTAACAGATACTCCATGAGTAGACTATATGGATCGAGACCCCGACGAGGGGCGGTGGCTGGTCTCACAAGCCATTGGTGTCAGTTGGTTCACCTAAGATGTATGCAGGTGCTCATTGGGTTATGAGTACACTGGACGGACTCGCAGGGGCACTGCTGATTGTAGGGTTCCTCTCGACGGCAGCAAGGTTTTGGGAGGCATCGTTCATGCCATTTTAAAAAATTTGTCATTCCATGGAACTCTAAACAAGAATCGATAACTAGAATATAATACGGAAAACATATAGTAAACCATTTACTATCTAAGTGAAGAGGAAATACAACATTTGTAGATCAGTCCTTCACTTCATATGCTCCTGGTAGTAGTCCCTTCGCTGCGATCATCGTGCTCCCGGACTCTCGGACGGCTCCATGAGAAGATAGCAACGGTATTGCATGATGTCTTCGAGGCCGAAGATGATCTACATCGGGGGATTACTAACTCAAGCTACCACTTCACCAAAGTGAAGCAAACACCCTATACTAAAGTCCTAGTCTAGTAGAGGATGATGAAATAGGAAGTGCGTACACTTTAGAATTTCTTTTCTAACATTATTTCTCTCTCTTTATCAAACCCTAGCAAGCTTTTTGAAGGAAGAAGAAGATGAGCTCAAGAAAAATGAGGATGAAAACTAATCAATAGAGAGAGTGAACCACGGTGAGTGAGTATCATATACCAACTCATGTAGAGACATAACCAAGGCTACATTATAATGGTTAGGTTAATTAATATCTAAAGTAAAAACAAAACTAGTAGACTAAGTCAATGCAACCATAAGCTTCATGAAGCTTCATGCATATGATCTCATCATCCACTAATTTTAGAATTACTTTAAATATAAAAACCTAACACTATAATTAGTATGGTATAAGTCTTATACACCCATGTAAGTTGTATCAACAACCATGATACAAAATGAACACAAATAAATATATATCACATATATATTAAGTTGTGCACAAGTGAGAAAAACAAATGCTTAAGTCAACCAATGTTAGTTAATGTAAATTAGTATATTACATATATAATTATACACTAAATTATTAAATCAACACCCGACTTAATAATCCGGTTATATCACATATAACCGACTAACATCCAATGTATCGACTTATCGAATCAACCCTTGATTCGATGACCTGGTTATATCGCATATAACCGATCGATACAAACATCGCAAGAATAGAATACGGTATCACATACACGCATTATTCTCGGTCCCGCACATATCACATATATGCTCCTAATTCGTTTTGCCTAAGCCAGTAAAACCTCTATGTAGGACTCTAAAGACTCGTCAATACGCCGGTAGTAGGTGATGATCATATCAAGCACCCACAAGCCGTCAGCGGTACTAGCCGGACGTAACGGCTACCCGGGTATTGAGCGATCAGAAGATCAGCAAGCAAGCCCGCTCCAACTCCTGCAAAGGCCTGACAGTGACACTACCGTACAGTCCGGTCTCCTCGTCTGATATGTCGCATATCAAGTCTAGGGGTGGTAAACGTCAGACCTTAATAATCGATAAGTCTTGCCAATATGAGGCTCATAACTGGTCGAGAAACTACTGGTAACACTAACCAGTAAATCTCTGAAACAGCCCTGGCCAGGGACTTCCCTGCCAATCGATCACAGCGCAACATCAACCCCCAATACCGGGACAGACGAAACCCCTCCTATCGCTCATTGCGTCCATGTGACTCGGGACTGTACCCAAAAACCACCGTTTTACACGCTCTCTTGGATGTGGTAAGTTGGAAATCAAAGCACAGTAGGAATCACAGAAGACTCTATGACGATCTCTGGTCTACAGACTAACCTGTACCAGTGTCACCAAAGAACTGCCATCTGACGTGAGGTATAATACCATCTGGGAGTTCTCGACGAGTCCGTCCAGTGTACCCAGTCTCCACTGAGCACCCGTATATCATCTCTGATGTCAAACACCAATGGATATGGGATCATCCATCGCCCATCTATATGGGTCGAGAAGCTATACGCTAGTCTACTCTGGTATATCGATGCCCTCTCTCGATACACCCACAACTAAGGACCTTGAAGGATGTACTTATGGACTACTTTGTCCCCACTAGTATGATCCGCATCATAGTCCAGGTAGTCAAGTACACATCCTAAGGGCTTTACCAACATGTAACAGAGAGACAATCAGTGTGCATGTTAAGGTAAAGAGTAACCTTGAAGGATGTACTTATGGACTACCATGTCCCCACTAGTATGATCCGCATCATAGTCCAGGTAGTCAAGTACACATCCTAAGGGCTTTACCAACATGTAACATATTATCATGTCGAGCAAGAAAGTCCTTCCTATATATGTCCAAGCATCCACTACAATATACCTCTCTTGTATAGTAGTGGCCTATAGGGCATACATATAACTAACAATCTCCCACATGCACTAGAGCCATCTGATAGCAGTGGTTATAGTATCACATACCCAACCATCCAATAAAAGTCTCTCTATGGGAAAAGGCCTTTGTGAGTGGATCCACCGTGTTGTCCTCTGAGTCTACTCTCCTAACCTTGATCCTCTGGAGATCAACCATCTCCATGATCAGGTGATACTGCCTTAGAATATGTCTGGATCACTGATGGGACGGGCGTTCCTAGTCATAAGCCACAACTCCATTGTCTCATAATGGTAGGAACGAAGTTCATCTCATGAACTAATATACACCCAGACTACCTCTTTGGTAGCATCTTTGGTAGCGATGTATCCAGCCTATATCGTCTAGTATGCCATGGTATCTAGCTTGGAACTCTTCCAACATACCGTCCCTTTACTGAGGGTAAAGACAATGCTTGTGACTGACATTCAGTCGACCTTACCACCCTGGAATCTATCCAGTGATTCTCCCCAGGATCGATTGATACCATCTCAGTACACCTAGTGAGATTACTAACATCCATTTAGATCTATCTCATAGATCCAAAACCCTGGATCTAGGAGGTATCATCTTTATCCTATATGGAGAATCAATGTTATAAGAGGAGATTGACCGAGTGTAGCATAGGAAACTCCTTCCCTATCAAGAGTATGACATCCTACGTACAGTACGAGGATTACCGCCTTACTCTCTACTACCCTTTTTGTATATACAAGGTTCATCTAATGAAGTCAAACTTTTCACCACCACATCAAAATAGATGTTCCAACTCCGCGATACCTTCTTTGACCTGTAAAGCAACTTGCACACGTTTCCGCTGCTCCGACTGTCTACGAAGCCCTCTGGCTATGTACTTATAGACGCTCTCTTCTAAATCACTATTTAGAACTGCAGTCATGACACCCAACCGCCAAATATCGTAGTCATGGTACGTAGCAGTGGCAAGTAGCATCTGGATGGACTTAAGCATAGGCACATAGAAAAGGTTTCATCATAAGCCACACCTGGTCGATGATGCAAACCTTTAACAAGTCTAGCTTTGAAAGTCTCAACTTTTCCATGTACACCAAGTAATCTTCTCAAGAAATACTTGCTCCTAATGGGGATTTAACCCTTTAGATATAGCAACCAAAGTCCATACTTCGTTGGTGTATATAGATTCCATATCAGATCGCATAGCATCCAGCCATTCTTACAAAGACCCCGCTCTTGATGGCCTGCTCGAAACTAGTTGGGTCATCATCTCATGTTGCAGTCCTCGCTCCCAATGTCATAGAGAAACCAAAGTATCTCTCAGGTGGGTGAGGAACCCTACTAGATCGGCGGAGAGGCTGAAGTTCGTTGAGAGCTATTGAAACCTCCGGTTCTACCAAATCATCAGCTGCAGTTTGTATAGCTGGAACTCCTTCCAGTTCTACCTCATGACCACTAATTTATTTCCAAAATAAATTCCTTTTCCTTAAAAGGTGGCATGCCGAGAAACAAAACACCTTTTGTTCCTTGGTGTGGTAGAAGATATTCCCTTGCAAATGCTTGGGATATCCAACAAACTTCCATAGAACTGACCCTGCCTCGAGCTTGTCCGGATTTTGCTTTTAGACATAGGCCGGATAACCTCAAATCTTAACTTACTTAAGAGATGGGCTCTTCCCATATCATATCTTATATGGAGTGGTAGGCATCTGATTTGGTTGGAATGCCATTCAATAGGCATGCAGCTTCTCAAGTGCATAACCTCCTAAAGGAAATAGGAAACTCAGTAATACTCATCATAAGCACACCATATCTCATAGGGTGCAATTGCTCCGCCCCGATACACCGACGTGCCGTGGTGTATGCGGAGGAGTAATGGTGAAAGAGAATCTCATTCTCCATTAGAATAGTCCAAGAATTCCACACAGTATTCTCCTCCCTGATCTCATCAAAGGACATAATACTTATACCTGTTTTGGTTCTCTACTTCTAACTTATATTCATTGAATATCTCAAAAGGTTCAGACTTGTGTTTCAACAGGAACACATGTCCGAATCTTGAGAGATCATCAGTGAATGTAATGAAGTACAAAGAACCATACCTGGCATGTGTAGACTGAGGACCTACATACATGTTCATGTATCAATCCCAAGAGTTCACCAACTCTTTCTCTGTTTCCAATAAACGGAGCTATGGTCATTTTATCTTTGTGACATGATTGACAAGTTTCACAAGATATAAATTCAAACTGATTTAAATATGCATCTAAATGTAACTTAGCTAGTCGGGTCGCATTGATATGACCTAGTATACAATGCCTCAAGACGGATTCGTTCAATTCTGAACTCTCCCTCTTGTGTGTGTTCTGTACGTTAAGAACTGTGGTTTCATTTAGAATATATATGCTTTTAGATAACGTGCCTGAACCGATCAACTCTTGATATAGGAAATGTTCAAAACATTATCCAACAATACAAAATTATATCCTTCTTTACTAAATATAAAGACTGATATGATGTTGTATATCAGGTTCGGTATCTAATAACATTCATTCAGATTCAATGTATTCGGTAATACAGGGTGATAACTGCCAACATCTTGGCTGCAACAATTGCACCGTTTCCAACTCTTGAAATTTTATCACCCGTTCTCAGTTCTCTACCTATCTGTAGCCCATGTAACATATTACATATGTGGGATCCTGATCCGGTATCTCATACCCAGGACGTAGAGGTTACTGAGAATCAATTCTCGGTATTGAATACACCTGAAGAGGATGCATCAGTATGAACTTCCTTCGTTTGGGCGGCACGGGAATCCTGGTTATCCCATATTTCCTGCTCGGTCTTATAACAATTATTAGTTGGAGAGGGACCAATGTTCCCCAGCACAGTATAACAAGTGGGTTCGGTCAATACATCCATAGTATTATCTTGATTAAGGCGTGGCATGGTTGCTACCTGGAGAGAGAGAGAAGAAAACACTATGCGTACGCTCTTGCAAGATTAGATTGGTTATTATTTTATCTAATCAGGATGGCTCCCACTGTTTTTATCAAATGTTCCTTCAAACCCTAAAAGGAAAGACTAACCGGGATTAATTACACCCTACAATTTCGCCAATCTTTCAGCCAGTCCAGTGTCGGTAGTTTGAGGGAGGTTCCTCATCCTTTCGCACGGACCTAATCAAAATAAACCTTGTTTTCCCAGGGACGTAACCCCGTTGACACCTTTCTAGACACCTACTTGATCGGCTAATTGTAATGTGTAAAACTCTCCTAGGAGTAACAATTACTCGCAGTGGGTATCGGGATCCAACTATCTCATAGAAGGTATGCAATCTCATTGCAAATTTCAACACTTGAAATTCGCGATAATTTTGCCCCTAGCACCCTATGACCTCGACGGAAGTCAACAAACCATAGGCTAATAGTCAAGTTCAACCCGTCATTTCTTGATTGAATCAAACCCACCCGCACGACCCTTGATGGAGGTCAACAAGATCGTACGACTACCCTAATCAAATCTGCATCATATGCATAAGCAGATAAATACTAGTTAGCTACCGCACACTACGCCTTGACGGAGGTCAACAAACGTAGAACGAATACAAAGTAGGACTTATCTGAAATGACGGAGGGCTACAATAGGTTTTTAAGAAAACCTATTGCGTAATGAACTTGATATCGTTGTAGAATCAAATGATTTTAAAATGGAGTGTTTTTTTTGGCTTTTGCTAGTTTCGCTAAAGAGGTCACTCCCGGTGAAGGGATCTCGGCTCTATCCTCGTCGAATGAGGTACAGGATATATCACATATATCACTATGCAAAGAAAAAACTATACAAGCAATCAAAAGACAAATCGAGGGTTGTAGCATCTGCCAGTTATTGCTAAAGGGGTCACTCCCGGTGAAGGGATCTCGGCCGTTTCCTTATCGAATAAGGTACAAGATGTTCTCCAAGGAACACCGCTATGCAAAGCAAGAACTGTAGCTACCTATTTTTGAAAATTCGATTCCACAACATCTTTTAGGTTTCTTTTTCTTTCATTAATCATATTAATGAAGTCCCATCATTTCAGTCACCTAAACATCACAGATAAATACAACGTACGCTTATGCCATCCGCATTCGACTCGATGTCCCCTCGTGCACCGTTAGGTTAGGTATCTAACGGCAGAGCGGGGCAGTGCTAGCGCAGGTGTAAAACAAAAGCAACGTCTATATAATATATCATATATACTATATAAAGTATCCATCTCAGCATATCAAATGATCACATCACAGATATCGCAGCAGAAGAAACATATGAAATATTGGATATACCAGAAAGTCCGTGTTTTATTTTGAGACTCTATAAAATACGGATTCCGCGGTCGCGATGAATAGCCAAACCCACACCCCTAGACCCCTACGAGAGCGGCAAGCAACCCTCCCAATTCTAGAGTTAGGAGACCCGGACTCGACTCCTCGAGTTGGTCTCCCACTGGACTCTAGAACCCGGTTACTTGTGCTCTCCTCCATGGGTCTATCCTAGTGAGGAAAAGTAAATAATATAGATATGGTGACATCAACCTCAACCCGGAAGTGCCCCAACAAAATAATATTACATACTTAAATTTACATGAATGAAAATAAAAACTCCCATCTCACATTAAACCCCCGGCAATTCAAAACGCGACGATCCAATAAAACATATCTAGCAACACATAATATCACATGTCATCAACGTAAGTAAATATGCGCATCCCAATTGTCCTTGACATATAGCAACAAAACCGGCGATATCACATATTACACTTACGGTCGCAAAAAAGAAACTGTAAAACTACAACATTTGGAATCCACAAACTCCTTAGACATCATAAATCCGAAATATCACAAACATCGCATTTTAAGCCTAACAGTATGAATTCCACATATTGTATCACATTACAGAAAAAACTAGACGATGTTAAACATTCCAATCGAATCATTAAACACCCAAAATTACCCAGAAAGCTCAACACTTGAGCGTAGTTTAAAGTAATTCAGCACACTCCACAACACCAATGAACCATCCGTAGAAGGGCCAATCCAACGCCTCACATGTGGCACCGCTGAACCACCACAAACCCGAGTGTTCAGTGGCGGTTTTGACGGTCACATAATCGAGTTAAGGTTTTGTTCTTCTAGAGGGTCCATCGCATAACTTGCATGATCTTTGAAAGCTTTTTAACTACGGGAAAAATCCAACACTTGGAAAAAATTTCGGCAAAGGAAAAAGTGGGTATTTGACATCCGATTGAACTTTTTAATATCGTCTAAAGTTACCCGAAAATAGTTAAAATACGACCACGAAACACTCCGAGTTGTTATTATAGTAAATTAACATCACATGATAATTTAGCAAAAATAAACAACACCTGATGCACCAAAACCCATGTAACAGAACACTGGAGAAATTTGGAGGGCGGGCTCGGAAATGGCCGGTATGGGGGGATCTCGCCGGCACAAAATTGGCCAAATGCCTCCAAATTTCACCAGTGTTCATATTATCATATATATATATATATATATATAGATGACTCTGTACTTGTTTAAAAAAATTTTAGGTCTCGTTTTAAAATCGACAGAAACATGGATTTTAGGGTTTCAAGTTTGGAGTTTGTTTCGTGTTCGCAATCTAAAATTATCCATATAATTTCCTTGCTAGGCTCTAATACCACAGTAGGGTTCCTCTCGACGGCAGCAAGGTTTCGGGAGGCATCGTTCATGCCATTTTAAAAAAATTGCCGTTTCAAAGAACTCTAAATAAGAATCGATAACTAGAATATAATACGGAAAACATATAGTAAACCATTTACTATCTAAGTGAAGAGAAAATACAACCATTGTAGATCGGTCCTTCACTTCATATGCTCCTTGTAGTAGTCTCTTCGCTGCGATCATCGTGCTCCCGGACTCTTGGAAGGCTCCATGAGAAGATAGCAACGGTATTGCTTGAAATCTTCGAGGCTAAAGATGATCTACGTCGGGGGATTACTAACTCAAGCTACCACTTCACCAAAGTGAAGCAAGTACCCTATACTAAAGTGCTAGTCTAGTAGAGGATGATGAAATAGAAAGTGGTACACTTTAGAATTTCTTTTCTCACATTATTTCTCTCTCTTTATCAAACCCTAGCAAGCTTTTTGAAGGAGGAAGAAGATGAGCTCAAGAAAAATGAGAATGAAAACTAATCAAGAAAGAGAGTGAACCATGGTGAGTGAGTATCATATACTAACTCATGTAGAGACATAACCATGGCTACATTATAATGGTTAGGTTAATTATTTTCTAAATTAAAAACAAAACTAGTGGACTAAGTCAATACAACCATAAGCTTCATGAAGCTTCATGAATATGATCTCATCATCCACTAATTTTAGAATTACTTTAAATATAAAAACCTAACACTATAATTAGAATGGTATAAGTCTTATACACCCATGTAAGTTGTATCAACAACCATGATACAAAATGAACACAAATAAATATATATCACATATATATTAAGTTCTGCACAAGTGAGAAAAACAAATGCTTAAGTGAACCAATGTTAGTTAATGTAAATTAGTATATTACATATACAATTATACACTAAATTATTAAATCAACACTTTACTTAATAATCCGGTTATATCACATATAACCGACTAACATCCAATGTATCGACTTATCGAATCAACCCTTGATTCGATAACCTGGTTATATCGCATATAACCGATCAATACGAACATCGCGAGAATAGAATACGGTATCACATACATGCATTATTCTCGGTCCCGCACATATCACATATAAGCTCCTAATTCGTTTTGCCTGAGCCAGTAAAACCTCTATGTATGACTTTAAAGACTCGTCAATACGCCGGCAGTAGGTGATGATCATATCAAGCACCCATAAGCCATCAGCGGTACTAGTTGTACGTAACGACTACCCGGGTTTTGAGCGATCAGAAGATCAGCAAGCAAGCCCGCTCCAACTCCTGTAAAAGCCTGACAGTGACACTACCGTACAGTCAGGTCTCCTCGTCTGATATGTCGCATATTAAGTCTAGGGGTGGTAAACGTCAAACCCCAATAACCGATAAGTCATGCCGATATGAGCCTCATAACGGGTCGAGAAACTACTGGTAACACTTACCAGTAAATCTCTAAACCAGCCCTGGCCTGGGACTTCCCTATTACGTCTAATCGAGCACATCGCAACATCAACCCCTAATACCGGGAGAGACGAAACCCCTCCTATCCCTCATTGCCTCTATGTGACTCGGGACTGTACCCAAAAACCACCATTTTGCACGCCCACTTGGACGTTGTAAGGTGGAAATCAAAGCACAGTGGAAATCACACAAGACTCTATGACGATCTCGGGTCTACAGACTAACATGTACCAGTGTCACCAGAGAACTGCCATCTGGCGTGAGGTATAATACCATCTGGGAGTTTTCGGAGAGTCCGTCCAGTGTACCCAATCTCCACTGAGCACTCGTATATCATCCCTGATGTCAAACACCATTGGATATGGGATCATCCATCGCCCATCTATATGGGTCGAGAAGCTATACGCTAGTCTACTCTGGTATATCGATGCCCCGTCTCGATACACCCACGACTAGGGACCTTGAAGGATGTACTTATGGACTACCATGTGTCTACTAGTATGATCCACATCATAGTCCAGGTAGTCAAGTACACATCCTAAGGGCTTTACCAACATGTAACAGAGAGACAATCAGTGTGCACGTTAAGGTAAAGAGTAACCAGATAGCATACTATCATGTCGAGCAAGAAAGTCCTCCCTATATATGTCCAAGCATCCACTACAATATACATCTCATGTATAGTAATGGCCTCTAGGTCATAAATATAACTATCACTGATTGGTACTATACCTATCGTCAGGAGCAGTTCCCAGGTGACATGAGTACAGCTTAGTCTGTTGACTTGACACTACTACTTTGCCTCAAGTGTGTTCCCACTGTTCTTTGATTGCTACCCTACCACGACTCAAAGGAGTCGTGCAAACAGGTAGTAGTTGGGTGCAGTCCCGAAGCACTTGGAGGCAATGGCGGTTAGATAGGATTCGTCTCTCCCAGTATTGGGGGTTGATATCACGCAGTGTTTGGAGAGCCATTACACAAAGTCCTTGGCCAAGGTAAGTAAGATTTACTGGTAAGTTTTCCAGCAGTATCTCAAGGTGTTCTGGGCTACACTCCAACATGACTTATAACACTATTGGGGGTCTGACGTTTACCATCCCCCTAGGCCCGATATGCGATACTCTTAGACAAACAGACCGGACTGTACGGAGATTGTCATAAATAGGCTCAGTAGGGTTCCAGGATGAGTTCGCTCGTCAGCTTCCCTTTTGCTCATTACATGGGCAGCCGTTACGTACAGCTAGTGACACTGACGTGCTTGTGGTTAAAACCACTGCCAGCGTATTGACGAGTCTTTAGAGTCCCCTACAGAAAGTTTCCTAAGTTCGGGCGAAACGTTGTAGAGGCCATAAGGTTTTATGGCAGGGTTCGATCATATACGTGCACTTGTGTACGGATCATGATCGGAAAGATCATAATAGTGGGCTTTGGTTTAAGCCGGATCCTAGTATTAGATTGTTGGATTATTTTCGTCTCGAAGTATTCATATTCAGTCGGAATACGAATGCGAGTATGTATATACAAGTGAGGGGCATTATTATGATCCGTCACGAGTTTACTTTAGAAGATGCCATTATATTTATTGTGTTAAACATTTGGATTAATGTTTATTAAGTGGAAATTGTGAGTGCAAGTCTTAATCAAGAACATTAAATGTGGCATGTGCATTTGTGGTGACTCATGGTGTTATTTTTTGTGCCATGTCTAATCTCTTGATTGATTATTGTGTGGGATTGATATGTGAAGAGAGAGAGGGCAGCCATGTGATGGCTTGGGTTTTGTTTTTGATTTATCTAGTGCTCACACAATTTATCCCACACAATAAGCAAGCTCTTCCTCTTCTTCACTAGCTTTCTTATTGCGCTCACAACTTCTTCATCAATGGCTTCTTCTTTAACCTCCATCCATACTATCTTATGTGTTGAGAATCAATGGATGTTATGAGAAAAAGTAATCACACCTATCTCTATTTCACCTTGGACATGTCGGCTAGCAAACTTCATGTCCGAGTTGCTTCGGTTTGAAGCGGGAGCCCATATAAAGAATCTTTGACGTGGTGCCATTTCGACAAGCGAGATCGGAGAGCGTATTTCGTTGGAGCAGCCGCGAGGAGCTTAGGATGGTGGCTAAAGACCGAAGGACACGGATCGTTCGGTATAGCCATTCTAACATATTTGTAGTTAGCTAGTATAGGGTTAATGGAACGATCAGGGTGAAAGACTGCGTTAGCGCCAGTTTATAAAAGTTTTTGTTTCGCGTTTGGCCTCGGATAGACGGCCGGGGCACTACCGTAGACTTACAGTTATTACATACCGAACCTGATATGCAATATTATATCAGTTTCTTTATTAAGTAAAGAAGGATATAAGTTTGTATTGCAGGATAATGTTATGAAAATTTTTCTGAATCAATAGTTGATTGGATCAAGCTCGTTAAGTAATTGAATATACGTTCTAAATCAAACCACTGTTCTTAACGTACAGAACACACATAAGAGGAAAAGTTCAGAAATGGACAAGTCCTTCTTGTGGCATTGTATACTAGGTCATATCAATGCGACACGACTGGCTAAGTTACATAAAGATTGATATTTAATTCAGTTTGAATTTACATCATATGAAACTTGCCAGTCATGTCTCAAAGATAAAATGACCAAAACTCTGCTTACTGGACACGGAGAAAGAGCTACTGAACTCTTGCGACTGATACTTAGTGATGTATGCGGTCCCATGTCTACACATGCCAGGAATGGTTCCTCGTACTTCATTACATTCACTGACGATCTCTCAAGATTCGGACATGTGTTCCTGTTGAAACACAAGTCTGAAGCTTTTGAGAAATTCAAAGAATATAAGCATGAAGTTGAGAACCAGACGGGTAAAAGTATTAAAATCCTTCGATCTGATCGAGGAGGAGAATACTTGAGCACAGAGTTCCTGGATTATCTAAAAGAGAATGGGATTCTTTTGCAGCTTACTCCTCCGTATACATCATAGCACAACGGTGTATTGGAGCGGAGGAATCGCACCCTATTAGATTGGTGTGCTCTATGATGAGTACTGCTGAGTTGCCTATTTCCTTTTGGGATTATGCGCTTGAGATAGCTGCATACCTATTGAATCAAGTTCTATCTAAATCAGTGCCTAAAACACCATATGAGTTATGGAGTGGAAAGAGACCATGTCTTAAACGAGTTAAGATATGGGGTTGTCCGGCCTATGTCAAACGAAAAAATCCGGACAAACTCAAGGCACGATCAGTTCTTTGTAAGTTTGTTGGATATCCCAAACATTCACATGGATATCTATTCTACCACAGCGAAGAACAAAAGGTGCTTGTTTCACATCATGCCACCTTTTCAGAAAAGGAATTTCTTGAAAAATAAATTAGTGGTAAAGAGGTAGAACTGGAAGAAGTTCCAGCTACACAGACTACAACTGAAGATTTAGTGGAAGCCTCTCCGCCGATCTAGTAGGGTTCCTCATCCACCTGAGAGATACTGCGGTTTTCTCATTGACGGTGGGAGAGAGGATTGCATCATGGAAGATGATGACCCAACTAGCTTCGAGCAGGCTATCACGAGTGGGGACTCTGTGAAATGGCTGGATGCAATGCGATCTGAGATGGAATACATGTACACCAATAAAGTATGGACTTTGGAAGATGCTCCGGAAGGGGTAAAACCCATCGGGAGCAAGTGGATCTTCAAGAAAAAACTTGGTGTAGATGGAAAAGTTGAGACTTTCAAAACTAGAATTGTAGCAAAAGGTTTTCGTCGAAGACCAGGTGTGGATTATGATGAAACCTTTTCTCCAGTGGATATGCTTAAGTCCATCCACATCTTCCTTTCCATCGCTGCATACCATGACTACGAAATCTGGCAGATGGATGCCAAGACCGCTTTCCTAAATGGTGATTTAGAAGAGAGCATGTACATGACACAGCTAAAGGGCTTAGTGGACAGTGGGAGCAGCGGAAAGGTGTGCAAGCTTTTTAAATCAATCTACGCGTTAAAGCAGGTATCGCGGAGTTAGAACATCTGTTTTGATGTAGCAGTCAAAGAGTTTGACTTCATCAAAAACGTAGATGAACCTTGCGTATACAAAAAGTTGCAGAGAATAAGGTCGTCTTCCTTGTATTGTACGTGGATGATATACTCTTGATAGGGAATGATGTTCCTATGCTGCACTCGGTCAAGCTCTTCTTATCATAAAGTTTCTCAATGAAAGATCTAGGTGATGCCTCCTACATCTTGGGGATTAAGATCTAAAGAGATAGATCTAAACGGATGTTAGGATTGTCCTAATCCAGGTACATTGACACCATATTAAAGTGGTTTAGTATGGAAGATTCCAAGCGTGGGAATTTACCCACGATCTCAGGATTCACTCTCTCCAAAGAGATGTCTCCCAAGACTGATTTGGAGAGGGCTCGCATGCAAAGGATACCCTATGCTTCGGCAGTAGGCTCTATCATGTATACATACTTCGGCAGTAGGCTCTATCATGTATACATCTTAGGCGAGTCCGTCCGGTGTACTCATAACCCAATGAGCACCTGTATACATCTTAGGTGAACCAACTAACACCAATGGCTTATTAGACCGGCCACCGCCCCTAATCGGGGTCTCGATCAGTATACACTAGTCTAATCTTGGAGTATCGATGCCCAGTCTCGAAACTCCCACAACTAGGGACATTTTAAGGATGTGCTTATAGACCACCCAACCCCCACGTATATGATCGCCATCATACTGTTGGTTGTCAAGCAAGAATCATATGGGCTCTATCAACATGTAATAGTGATCTGTAATGACACCTGAAGCATGTACATGATGATAAAGACAAACCAGATAGCATACTATCATCTCGAGTAAGACTGTTCTACCGGTATAGGTCCTCCCTCAATCATTGCAATCACGTGCCTGCGATCCAATAATTGACTTGAGGGAACTATAGCCAACAATCTCCCACTTGCATTTAAGGCTAATGATTGCGGTATCGTATACTCACAGCCCGTGTGATACCGAACACCCAACTTATCTACTAATCAGTTTCACAAAGCTCGTTTGTAAAACTATTGCGTTCGAGAAATAGCCTCAGTGAGCGGATCCACTCCAATGTTTTTTTCTATGTCGTTCTTTATCTCAAGTTCGCGGAGAAAACCATCACCCGAAATGAGCAATACCTGTCTTAGAATATGTCTGGATATCTGATGGGAACCAGTTCACAAATGAACTCCAAACCCAGCAAACTTCTTAGACTGTATTTTCCACTGAATTTAATCAGTATCCTGCGCCATACCTCCCTCAGTATCCGCTTGGACAACCTGTCTAAACTACTTCCCCTCGTTAAGAGGAAAAACTATAACTCTGACAGTCACTCTGTCATCCAAGTCACCTTGGAAGCCTCGAATGATAACTGTCTCCCGAAGGAGGCTGCTGTTATCAAATCCCTAGAACATCCACTTATGTTTATAAACTGCTTCCAAACGTTTCTCCAGGATTGGATTAATATATAAACTTATTGCAACTACTGAAAAAACAACATCTGGTGGGGTGCTTGACATCTCGTGATTGACTCAATTGCCTAAGCAAGTCATATATCTATCATGCACATCCCTCTCCATTTTAGTCTGTAAGAAACCTTTAGAGAGGGTGACTCCATCACTTACAGGTACACCACCATGCCAGGAGTCGTCCATTCTAAAACACCTTTAGAATACTGTCTAAGTACCCAGATTGGGAAACTAGCAAAATCTAGATCTAAAACAATAGATCTAGTAACCAGAATGGCTGATATTATATCCATATCCCATGTGGAGAAACCACTAAGTGACAACCACAGTATAACCAATCGTAGTATATGAATTTCACTTCCCATAAAGTGCATGTCATTCAAATACCAGGACATTACACCTTACTACCTTCTTAATAGACCCATCTCCAATTCTGATGAAGTCAAAACCTATGACTGTCACATCAAAAATAGACGATCTATCTCCTCCATATCTGCTTTAGTCTATAAATAAATATAAGCAACTTGTCCACTATTCTTACGCTGCTCCCACTGACTACAACAACCCTCTGGCAGAGTCATATACATGTGCACCACTAAAGCTAGTTTAGAATGACGCTATACACATCCTCCTGCCGGGTTTCATAGTTGTAACATTTTTGAAAAATTATAAATATTAATTTATAATTTGAAATATAAAAATAATGAGTTTATAAAAATGATATCACATACAACTTTTGGTATCGGAATTATATCTGTAAAAATGTAGTTAATTCGGTAAATATGAATAAAAGTGTGTGATGTCATAAAAATGATATTTTAATTATTTTACCATGACATTGTATTTTTCATTTAGCTAATGACATTTAGGTGATAGATTTATCATTTCATATCTTTTATGTTAAATGGATTTAATTTGTGACATGAAAGGTTTTGAGATTTGATAATTCTTTTAATGGTTGTTATATCATAACCAAAATCTAAACCCTCACATAAAACACACCCTTAACCATGCTCAACACTCTCCACCTCCTTCTTCTTAACTTTACACCTTGTCCTTCAAGAGTGACACATCCTACTTCTCCCTTGACACCTCCTACTTCACCATGCCACCCTCACCTCATAACTCTCCACCTCATGCTCTCTCTACACCACACTACATCTAGAAAACTCCTTAGTTTCTCAACTGAACTAAATTAATTCTTCAAGCTTCAACACCAAATTTCTATGTTCCAAATATTAAAAGTGAAGCAATGATTTCTTTCATCAAGTTTATGCACTTCATTAAGCTCAATACACTACAAACCATAGATGCTTCACCACACAATTCTTGAGCAGGATTTCCTTGTACTAACACTCTATAGGTATATCTCCTTCCTTCTTTGTATATGCAATTCTGTTTAATAGCTGATTTTAGTGTGCAGTATAGGAAAACAATGTATTTTGTGATATTTAGCTCATTGAAATTGAATCTGGAACCATTAGGAATGACTACTAGAAAAACTAACAAGACCAAAACTATAATGAGACCACTAGAGAACTTTATTCCAAGCCCGAGACCCTATCTCTATAATTGACCCGGCGAGAAGCCATGAAAGTCCGATGTCGCCGGACTTCTGGGGGAGTTGGATGTTGGTTTTTGTTCTGTAGGGTTATATTGGTATTTTATAAGTTACCATATTGTTTGATTTTTCCCAATAATTATACAGAGAAATCTGGGAACGTTTTAGTAAGGTTTTATCAAGTTTCCGATATTCCGATACGGGTTTTGCTTATTTTGTACTGCGACTGAAACATCGACGTTCGTACGTAGATTTCAGTGGCATATTATTGTTTTTGGGTTAAATATACTGTAGGTTCTAACCTATGGGTGCCTATCTCGTTGTTTTGAGTTTTGATATGATATTTACATCAATATGATATAACGACGATAATAGGTACGATTGCGAGGATTTCCAAGACGGAGTTGGCGGACATAGCAGCGTGGATTTCAGCAAGATCATCATGTTGGTGAGTAAATTTTCATCTACGGAGGAAGTCGGGTGGATGGCGTATAGCACCCCCGCAACCTTATAAATAAGTAATATGGTATATAGTAGTTTTTGTTGGGTTTTCTTAACACCTCTATGAAGGTTTAGAAGCATCATACATGCTATAACAATAAAATTTTTGAGGTGATAAGCAAACTATACAGAGAATCGAACTAGATTATATGAAGTAACAATTAATAGTATCAAGTTTAAGAGTTAAGTTATGCTAAGTGTTGAAACTACAACCTTTGTAGTTCACTTTGGAAGACTCCTAAGCTTTGTAAAGGTCCACTTGATCAACTCCTCGTCCACGACGATCCACCCGAAGCACTTTGCCCTAAGCTTGATGCTTCCTACGATATTTGAAAATCCTTGAAGCACAACACCCTACACAAGATGGCTAGGGTTGTGTAGGATGATGAAGTGGTTGATATTCTTATTTATTACCTTTTCTTTTCTTTTTCTAACTCTTTTTAACTATTTAAAGAGAGCTAGGGTTTGAGGAAGAAGAAGAACTCTCACCCTTTTTCTTTTTCTAAGATAATGATAATGTTAAAGGATAATGAGAGAGAGTGAGAGATCTTATCATAACTTTAACCATAGTAGAAAATAAAAATCTAGATATTTCATCTAAGGTTAAATGGCAAAAGGAATGGAAACTATGGTTGAGTTAAAGAAGTGTGTAGATGAGTGTGGAAGTAATGACTCATTAACCATTCTTTTTGCTTTTAAACTTTAATGAAAAATCTAAACATTATCTTGTTTACAATATGATTCTTATATTGCCTTCCTCTTTGTATCATCAACCATGATACATTTCATGCATGTATGTATGTGTGCACATCATCATGTACATATACATCCATGTATCCATAATAAGAAAAGGATTTAAATAAATAATATAAAAGCCAATATTAAATCAACACTTGATTTAATAAATCCATCATATCTCATATGACCCGACTAATATTAAATGCCCGATTAAAATACAGTATCATATACTAGTATTTAATCGAGGCTCCGCGTATATCTCATATGTGCACCACTTCGTTTCGCCAGAGCCGAGAAACTTCTATGTGGGACTCTAAGACTCGTCAATACGCCAGCAGTAGATGATGATCATATCAAACACCTACAAGCCGCAAGCGGTCAGCTAAACGTAACGGCCACCCGGGTATTGAGCGATCAGAATAAGAATAAGCGAACCTGTCAAAACTCCTGTCAATCCATCTGGCAACACTAACCGTACAGTCCGGTCTCTTCGTCAGATATGCTGCATATCGAGTCTAGGGATGGAATCGTCGACCCCAATAACTCAATAAGTCATGCCGGTATATGGTCTATAACAGATCGAGAAACTTACTGATAACACTTATCAGTAATATCTCAGCAGCCCTGGCCAGGGACTTCCCGTTATAGCCAATCGTGCACAGCACAGCATCAACCCCCAATACCGGGAGAGACGAAACCCCTCCTATCGCTCACTGCCTCCACATGCCTCGAGACTATACCCAAAATCCACCTGTTTGTACGACTCAGTAGAGCCGCAGTAGGGTGGAGATCAAAGTACAGTGGGAGGACACACAAGACTCTATGACGATCTCGGGTCTACAGACTAACCTGTACCAGTGTCACCTGAGAACTGCTATCCGACGTATGATATAATACCATATAGGAGTTCTCGGTGAGTCCGTTCAGTGTACCCAGTCTCACTGAGCACCCGTATACTATCTTCGGTGTCAACACACCAGACGGATATGGGATCATCCATCGCCCATCATATGGAACAAGAATGGTATACGCTAGTCTAAGCTGGAATATCGATGCCCTGTCTCGATATACCTACGACTAGGAACATTTCAAGGATATGCTTATAAACTACAGATGTCCCACTAGTATGATCCGCATCATAATTCCAGTAGTTAAGCCAATATCCTTAGGGCTTTATCAACATGTACCAAATGAATATAAACATGATCAAGTGAACATATGATAAAGTAAAACCAGATAGCATACTATCATTTTGAGCAAGACTGTCACCCGAATATATATATATATACACATCAGTACATACACTATCTCATAATGGCCTCTAGGGCATACATATATCCAACAATCTCCCACTTGCACTAAGGCCAGTTATTGGCATATCTCATACCTAACATCTCAAAAAGTCGCTCATGCTGCGGCTGAGGGAGGGCCTTGGTGAATGGATCCGCAGCGTTGTCTTTTGTGTCTACTCTCTTAATCTCGATCTCGCGGCGATCAACTATCTCCCGGATCACATGATATCTCCTCAGGATGTGTCTGGACTTGTGATGGGACCTGGGCTCTTTGGCCAACGCCATAGCCCCATTATTGTCACAATACAGAGGTATTGGATCAATAATGGTTGGAACTACTCCTAGCTCCGCGATGAATTTTCTCATCCAGACAGCTTCCTTGGCAGCATCATTTGCAGCAATATATTCAGCTTCCATCGTTGAGTCTGCAACGGTATCCTGTTTGGAACTCTTCCAACTCACCGTCCCTCCATTGAGGGTAAATGCAAACCCTGAGATAGACTTGCTGTCATCCTTGTCACTCTGGAAGCTCGAATCGGTAAAGGCCTCCATTTGGAGATCCCCATTACCATACACCAAGAACAATTCTTTAGTCCTTCGCAAGTACTTAAGAATGTTCTTTACAGCAATCCAGTGATTCTCCCCTGGGTTAGATTGATACCTGCTTACTACACTAAGTGCATAAGCAACATCAGGGCGTGTACATAACATCGCATACATTATCGATCCTACTGCCGAAGCATAGGGAATAATGCTCATGCGAGCTCTCTCTATATCAGACTTTGGGCAATCGTCTTTTGAGAGAGTGACTCCATGGCAAGCGGGTAAGGCACCCCGCTTGGAGTCTTCCATACTAAATCTCTTTAGGATGGTGTTAATGTACTTGGTTTGGGACAATCCCAATAACCGTTTGGATCTATCCCTATAGATCCGTATACCCAATATGTATGTGGCATCTCCCAGGTCCTTCATGGAGAACCTTTGTGATAAGAATGATTTGACCGACTGTAGCATAGGAATGTCATTTCCTATCAGAAGTATGTCATCTACGTACAATACGAGGATTGCGACATTTCTTCCTACAGTCTTCTTATAAACACAAGGTTCATCTGGATTTTTGATGAAATCAAACTCTTTGATAGCATCATCAAAACAGATGTTCCAACTCCGTGATGCCTGCTTTAATCCATAAATGGATTTAAGTAACTTACATGCTTTACCGCTGCTCCCAATATCAATGAATCCCTCTGGTTGATCCATATAAACGCATTCCTCTAAATCACCATTTAGGAATGCAGTTTTAACGTCCATCTGCCAGATTTCATAGTCGTAGTGAGCAGCAATAGCGAGTAGGATCCGAATGGATTTAAGCATGGCTACCGGAGAGAAAGTCTCGTCATAGTCCAAGCCTGGTCTTTGACGAAAACCTTTCGCTACCAACCTTGCTTTATAGGTCTCTACCTGTCCATCTACACCGATCTTTCTTTTAAAGATCCATTTGCATCCCACAGGTTTTATCCCGGAGGGTACATCTTCCAAAGTCCATACTTTGTTGGTGTACATGGACTCCATTTCGGATCTCATGGCATCCAGCCAATTCACAGAGTCACCACTCGTGATAGCCTGATGAAAACTGGAAGGATCATCATCATCCATGATGCAGTCTTCTCTATCACCATCAATGAGAAAACCGTAGTATCTCTCCGGTGGGCGAGAAATCCTACCAGATCTACGGAGTGGCTGAGGTTCATTAGATTCTGTTATAACTTCAGGTTCAGCCAAGTTGTCATCTGTAATTTGTGTTTCTAGAACTTCTTCTAGATCTACCACATTGCCATTTGTATTGTTTGAAAAAATTTCATCTTCTAAAAAGGTGGCATACTGAGAAACAAACACTTTTTGTTCCTCTTTGTGGTAAAAAAGATACCCAAACGAATGTTTAGGATATCCTACAAATATACATTTGACTGATCGTGTCTCGAGTTTGTCTGGATTCTGCTTTTTAACAAAAGCCGGACAACCCCAAATCTTAACTCTTTTAAGAGATGGTTTCTTCCCATGCCATATCTCATATGGAGTGGTAGACACGGTTTTGGTTGGAACTTTGTTTAACAGAAAAGCTGCTGTTTCCAATGCATGCCCCCAAAACGAGAGAGGTAACTCAGCATCACTCATCATGGATCGTACCATATCTAATAGGGTACGGTTCCTTCGTTCTGACACACCGTTGTGCTGTGGTGTGTAAGGTGGAGTGCGCTGAGAAAGAATCCCATTCTCTTTTAGGAAGTCTAAGAACTCAGTACTTAAGTACTCTCCACCTCGATCCGATCGAAGTATCTTGATACTCTTTCCTGTTTGGTTTTCTACTTCATGTTTATACTCCTTGAATTTCTCAAAAGCTTCAGATTTATGTTTTATCAAATATACATGACCAAATCTTGAGAAATCATCAGTAAAAGTTATGAAGTATGAAAAACCGCCTCTTGCATGTGCAGACATTGGTCCGCATACATCACTATGTATGAGGCCTAGGAGCTCAGTAGCTCTTTCTCCGTGTCCTGTAAACGGGGTTTTGGTCATTTTACCTTTGATACAAGACTGGCAAGTTGCATAAGATTTATACTCAAATGAATTTAAATATCCATCTTTATGAAGCTTGTTGAGTCTTGTTTCATTAATATGACCAAGTCTACAATGCCTAAAGAAAAGCTTCATTTATTTCTGAAAATTTCCTTTTATTTTTGTGTTGTATGTTGAAAACTGTGTGTTGATTAAGGACGTATATCCCGTTATTTAATGTACCACAACCAATCAACTCTTGATTCAGTTTAATGTTCATAACATTGTGTTGCACAGCAAAATGATATCCTTCATTGTCTAACAAGGAAACTGATATAATATTACAAAGCATAGTTGGTACAAAATAACACGGGTTCAAAACCAATATACAACCCGAAGGTAAACCTAGGTGATACTCTCCTACTGAAACTGCATTTACATTGGAACCATTTCCAACTTGGAGAGTATGATCACCTGTCTTCAGAACTCTGCTATTTCTCAACGCCTGCACAGAATTGCAAATATGAGAACCTGAACCGGTATCCAATACCCAGGATGCAGAATTAATAGAAAAACAGTTTTCAATTACGAACACACCTGAGGCTGAAGCATCATCATGCTTCTTCTTGAGTGCTAGGTACTCGATACAGTTCCTCTTCCAGTGTCCCGTCTTCTTGCAATGGAAACATTCGCCTTTCTCTGATGCCCCAACCTTGGACTTTCCTTTTCCCTTTACCTTTTTGACTCCACCCTTAGGTTTGGTGGGTTTCTTCTTCATCTTTCCCTTGGCCTTAGCCTTTGGGTAAGATGAGGAGGATTGCCCAACAGACATAACGGGAGTCTTCACTGACTTCAGTGTGCTCTCTGCACTCCTTAACATATTAAGGAGTTCAGGCAGTTCCTTCTCCATGTTGTGCATGTTGAAGTTAACGATGAACTGAGCAAAGGTGGAGGGGAGAGACTGTAGAATGATATCTGTATACTGTTCATTTTCCATTGTCCACCCAAGGTCCTCAAGCTCTTCTATGAGAGCTATCATTTTTAGAACATGGTCTCCTACTGATGTGCCAGCGGTCATGCGCATCTGAAACAATTTCTCAGACGCTTCGTATCTTAATACGCGTGATTGCTCTCCATACAACTCTTTTGTATGGAGGAATATGGCTTGTACGTCCATATTCTCGTGCTGCTTCTGATGTGTGTTATCCATCGATGCAAGCGCGAGGCATTTTGCTGTGGCACAGTCAGTGTCCCAGGTTTTGCGGATTTCCCTATCCGCAACTGAAGGTTTAGGACCTAGGGGGGGCAAGGCTGGTGCGGTAAGGACATATGATACTTTATCATAAGTCAAGGCTATGTTTAAATTCCTCAGCCAGTCTTTATAGTTTGTCCCATTCAGCTTGTTTTTGTCTAATAGAAGCTTAAGTCCTGTCATGGGTATCTGCCATTAAGAGAGAGAAAAGAATACACTTAGCGAATGCTCTTGCAAAGATCAGATTGGTTATTATCTTGTCTAATCGATGTCTCCCACTGTTTTTTATCAAATTTTCTTTAAAACCTTTTAAAAAGAAAACTAGCCGGGATTAATTACAATCTACAACTTCGCCAACCTCTCAGCCAGGCCAGTGCCGGTACTTGAGGGAGGTTCCCCGTGCTTTCGCACGGACCTAATTAGAGTAAACCTCGTCTTCCCAGAGGCGTAGCCCCGTTTAGCACCTTTCTAGACACCTACCGAGTCAGCTAATTGTAAAGTGCAAAATTCTCCCGGGAGCAACATTTGCTCGCAGTGGGATCGGGATCCTATTATCATATAGTAGGTATACAATCTCATTGTAATTTTTCAACTCTTGAAATTCCCGATATAATTTTTTACCCCTAGTACTTATGACCTTAACTAAAGTCAACATATCATAAGTACTAGTCAAGTTCTTCCCGTCATTTCGTGATTAACTAGACCCACTCATATGACCCTTAACTAAAGTCAACATAATCATATGAATGTCCTAATTATTCAGCATCATATGCAGTGTAGGAAGACATCACTCAGCTACCGTACACTGCGCCTTAACTAAAGTCAAAATACGCAGTACGAATACTAAGTACTCTACTTCCTAAAATGACGGAGGGTTGCGGATAGTTTTTAGAAAAACTTTTGACGCTTTGAACTTGATATCGTTGTAGAATCTAATGAGTTTAAAAGGAGTGGCTTAAGCTCCGCATTTTAAAACTTGCTTTTTTCTTACAAAAAGGCCGAGTGTGTTTAAAATCTGATTCTACAACATCCTTTTAGGTTCATTTATCTTTTACATTAATCTCATTAATGTAGTCCCATCATTTAAATCCTAAGCCATTACAGAGAGAAATGAAAATATGCATTAAAAGATCACATCAGATAATAAAAGCAGCAGAAGCACATAAAGGATATCTAGGAGGTCCGTATTTTATATTTAGCCAGCAATAAAAATACGGATTCCACGGTCGCGATGAATAGCCAAGCCCACATCCCTAGACCCCTACGAGAGCGGCAAGCGACCCTACCAATTCTGGAGTTTAGGAGACCCGGTCTCGACTCCTCGAGATGGCCTCCCACTGAACCCAAGAACCCGGTCACTTGTGCCCTCCACCTTGGGTCTATCCTAATGCGGAAAAGTAAATAATATACAACACTGGTGACAACAACCTCACCCCGGAAGTGTCCCAAATAAAAGAATATTACATACAAATTAATATTACATGAATTGAAAGAATACTCTCATCTCACATAAAAAGAAAACCCCCGGCTATTCATTGCGACAATCCTGCATATCAAATCACATTCGACACAGAGAAATAAAAGGGAAATATACAACAATTGGAATCTTTAACCGCCTTTAGACAACACAAATCCGGAATATCACATATACAAGATTTCATGCCTAAACAATGTAAAGCTCGCATTTGGGTCTCAAGCAAGAAAACACCTTTTCAAAACTAACCGGATAATTCAACAAGATTTCCGTTATTCCCGAGACCGAATTGCTAGATTTACACGCAACAAACAAATTTGTAGATTTCAATTATTGTAACATATACTATTAAACTAAGCGACGTTGGAACATCGGATCAAACACATTAAACAACCAGAAACTGCTCTGTAATCTCAACACCTGGGCAGATTCTAAATATACCAGTAACACCAGAAAACACATACGGGCCAGCACAAGAAAAATGGGCCCATAATTCAACTATACCGCCGCGGAACCGCCGCAACAAGCCACTCTTGGCCGCGGTTCCGCGGTTGAATAGGTGAATTAGGGCATCGTTTTTCTTGTGGGTCCATACAATTTCCTGCTCTATTTTTTACATATTTTTAATTTGAAAAATACCAGGTTTTTAAAAAATTTCCAGAGAGCACTTTTCGGGTGTCGGTTTTCGTCCGTTCGATGTTTTCAATGTCGTTTAGGCTACTACAAAGGTCTAGCTTGGCTCTGATACCATGTTGGGTTTTCTTAACACCTCTATGAAGGTTTAGAAGCATCATACATGCTATAACAATAAAATTTTTGAGGTGATAAGCAAACTATACAGAGAATCGAACTAGATTATATGAAGTAACAATTAATAGTATCAAGTTTAAGAGTTAAGTTATGCTAAGTGTTGAAACTACAACCTTTGTAGTTCACTTTGGAAGACCCCTAAGCTTTGTAAAGGTCCACTTGATCAACTCCTCGTCCACGACGATCCACCCGAAGCACTTTGCCCTAAGCTTGATGCTTCCTACGATCTTTGAAAATCCTTGAAGCACAACACCCTACACAAGATGGCTAGGGTTGTGTAGGATGATGAAGTGGTTGATATTCTTATTTATTACCTTTTCTTTTCTTTTTCTAACTCTTTTTAACTATTTAAAGAGAGCTAGGGTTTGAGGAAGAAGAAGAACTCTCACCCTTTTTCTTTTTCTAAGATAATGATAATGTTAAAGGATAATGAGAGAGAGTGAGAGATCTTATCATAACTTTAACCATAGTAGAAAATAAAAATCTAGATATTTCATCTAAGGTTAAATGGCAAAAGGAATGGAAACTATGGTTGAGTTAAAGAAGTGTGTAGATGAGTGTGGAAGTAATGACTCATTAACCATTCTTTTTGCTTTTAAACTTTAATGAAAAATCTAAACATTATCTTGTTTACAATATGATTCTTATATTGCCTTCCTCTTTGTATCATCAACCATGATACATTTCATGCATGTATGTATGTGTGCACATCATCATGTACATATACATCCATGTATCCATAATAAGAAAAGGATTTAAATAAATAATATAAAAGCCAATATTAAATCAACACTTGATTTAATAAATCCATCATATCTCATATGACCCGACTAATATTAAATGCCCGATTAAAATACAGTATCATATACTAGTATTTAATCGAGGCTCCGCGTATATCTCATATGTGCACCACTTCGTTTCGCCAGAGCCGAGAAACTTCTATGTGGGACTCTAAGACTCGTCAATACGCCAGCAGTAGATGATGATCATATCAAACACCTACAAGCCGCAAGCGGTCAGCTAAACGTAACGGCCACCCGGGTATTGAGCGATCAGAATAAGAACAAGCGAACCTGTCAAAACTCCTGTCAATCCATCTGGCAACACTAACCGTACAGTCCGGTCTCTTCGTCAGATATGCTGCATATCGAGTCTAGGGATGGAATCGTCGACCCCAATAACTCAATAAGTCATGCCGGTATATGGTCTATAACAGATCGAGAAACTTACTGATAACACTTATCAGTAATATCTCAGCAGCCCTGGCCAGGGACTTCCCGTTATAGCCAATCGTGCACAGCACAGCATCAACCCCCAATACCGGGAGAGACGAAACCCCTCCTATCGCTCACTGCCTCCACATGCCTCGAGACTATACCCAAAATCCACCTGTTTGTACGACTCAGTAGAGCCGCAGTAGGGTGGAGATCAAAGTACAGTGGGAGGACACACAAGACTCTATGACGATCTCGGGTCTACAGACTAACCTGTACCAGTGTCACCTGAGAACTGCTATCCGACGTATGATATAATACCATATAGGAGTTCTCGGTGAGTCCGTTCAGTGTACCCAGTCTCACTGAGCACCCGTATACTATCTTCGGTGTCAACACACCAGACGGATATGGGATCATCCATCGCCCATCATATGGAACAAGAATGGTATACGCTAGTCTAAGCTGGAATATCGATGCCCTGTCTCGATATACCTACGACTAGGAACATTTCAAGGATATGCTTATAAACTACAGATGTCCCACTAGTATGATCCGCATCATAATTCCAGTAGTTAAGCCAATATCCTTAGGGCTTTATCAACATGTACCAAATGAATATAAACATGATCAAGTGAACATATGATAAAGTAAAACCAGATAGCATACTATCATTTTGAGCAAGACTGTCACCCGAATATATATATATATACACATCAGTACATACACTATCTCATAATGGCCTCTAGGGCATACATATATCCAACAGTTTTAGTAATTATTTAAGATATGAATATTGAAGTTAATTTGCATATGCATGATACTCAATTACATGTAGTTTACTTATGGATTGGTAACTTGATACGAGGGATCATGCCTTATTAGAGATAATTTAAATATATTGATAATGTGAGATAAGATACGAAGAATTATACCGTATTGATGATAATGAGATTAGTATACCAATTAACTGTTGGAGATAGTGCCCTCAAAGTCAATTATTGGATCGCAGGTACGTGATTGCAATGATTGAGGCAGGACCTATACCGATATGACTGTCTTGCTCGAGATGATAGTATGCTATCTGGTTTGTTTTTATCATCGTATACATGCTTTATTTCGCTATTGCATGTTGATAGAGCCCATAGGATTCTTGCATGACTACCAGCAGTATGATAGCGATCATATACGTGGGAGCTAGGGTCTGTAAGCACATCCTTAAAGTGTCCCTAGTCGTAGGTGTTTCGAGACAGGGCATCGATACTCCAGATTAAACTAGTGTATACAGTCGAGACCCCGACGAGGGGCGGTGGCCGGTCTCACAAGCCACTGGTGTCAGTTGGATCACCTAAGATGTATACAGGTGCTCATTAGGTTATGAGTACACCGGACTGGACTCGCCGGGAACATACTAGTTGGTATTATACATATCGTCAGATAGCAGTTCCCTGGTGACATGTGTACAGGTTAGTTCATCGACCTGAGGTCGTCATTTGCCTCGTGTGAGTTCCCACTGTGCTTTGATTTCTACCCTACCACGCCTCAAAGGAGTCGTGCAAACAGGTCTTTTTTGGGTACAGTCCCGAGCCACATGGAGGCAAGTGAGCGGATCGACAGGGGATTCGTCTCTCCCGGTATTGGTGGTGAGATCGCGCTGTGTCTAGGAGAGCCATTACACATAGCCCTCGGCCGAGGCAGGAGATTTACTGGTAGGTACTCCAGTAGTATCTCAGGGTGTTCTTAGCCACTCTCTGACATGACTTATACCGCTATTGGGGGTCTGACGTTACCAGCCCCTAGGCCGATATGCGATACTCATAGACGAACGGACCGGACTGTATGTATATTGTCACTGTTAGGCTTAGTACGGTTTATGGATGAGTTCGCTCGACAGCTTCCCTTCCAATCAATACATAGGAAACCGTTACGTACAGCCAGTACCTCTGACGTGCTAGTGGTTATACCCAGTGCCAGTGTGTTGATGAGTCATTAGAGTCCCCCACAGACACTTTCCCAAGTTCGGGCGAAACGTTGTAGAGGTCGTATGGTTTTATGGCAGGGCTCGGAAAATGCACGTGCGTTTACGCACGTGTCATATTTCGGGCGGATAATACTGGTCGGCTTTCGTTTAAGCCGGATCCGAGTATTATGCTGTGTAGATATAATATCTTTGTCTCAGTTGCATTTGTATTCGGTCGTAATACAAATGTTTGTTGTATGTATGCCCTAGAGGCCAGTATTGTACAGATGATGTATATTCTATTGGATGCTTGGACATATATAGAGATGACTTTCTTGCTCGATATGATAGTATGCTATATGGTTGCACTTTATCTTAACATGTATACTAGTCTCTTTATACTGTCTTATAGTTACATGTTGGTAAAGCCCTCAGGATGTGTACTTGACTACCTGGACTATGATGCAGATCATACTAGTGGGGACATGGTAGTCCATAGGTACATCTTTCAAGGTCCCTAGTTGTAGGTGTATCGAGACGGGGCATCGATATACCAGTGTAGACTAGCGTATACGCTTCTCGACCCATGAGATGGGCGATGGATGATCCCATATCCATTGGTATTTGACATCAGAGATGGTATACGGGTGCTCAGTGGAGACTGGGTACACTGGACGGACTCGCCGAGAACTCCCAGATGGTATTATACCTCACGTCAGATGGCAGTTCTCAGGTGACACTTGTGCAGGTTAGTCTGTAGACCCGAGATTGTCATAGAGTCTTGTGTGATTCCCACTGTGCTTTGATCTCCACCTTACCACGTCCATGAGGGCGTGCAAAACGGTGGTCTTTGGATACAGTCCCGAGTCATATGGAGGCAATGAGCGATAGGAGGGGTTTCGTCTATCCCGGTATTGGGGGTTGATGTTGCGCTGTGCTCGATTGGCCGTAACAGGGAAGTCCCTGGCCAGGGCTGATCAGAGATTTGCAGGTAAGTGTTACCAGTAGTTTCTCGACCCGTTATGTGTTGCACCACGGCAGCGCCCCGGCCGTCTTACCGAGGCCAAAATGCGGAATCAAAAATTTTCCTTACTTGGAAACTGGCGCTGCCGCGGACAATAAAACCCGGATCGTTAACCATTAAACTATACTAGCTAACAAGAGATGGGGTGAGAGATATACCGAGTGATCCGAGTCCTCCGGTCTTCTCTTCATCGTCCCGATCTCCCGCGGAAAGTCCTGTCTCCATGTCGTCGCCTCCTCGCCGGAAGGGCACCACGTAGCCGGATTCTTTTACGGGCTCCCACCTCTGGACCGAGGCAACTCGGGCGCGAAGTTGGCTAGCCGACGCGTCCAAGATTTGCTGTAGGCTAGTGTAGAATGGTTGTCTCATTTGGGATAGTGAAGTTGCCATTGGTGATGGAGGAATGAGGTTAAGAAAAATGGTGCTTTCATTTTTCCAAAACAAGAAGAAGAATGAGATGAAGGAAAAAATGCCATTGCTCTCCAAATGAACCTCTCATTCTTTTTCTCTCTCAAGTGAAGCCTCTCTCCTCTAGTGAGAAAAAAATGGTGAAGGAATGAATATGAAACCATAACAAGAAGGGAGGTGATGGTAGTAAAAGGTGAAGGGGTGACCACATCCAAACACCATGATAACAAAACTCAAATCAATTCCTAATCAACTCTAATCACCATAAATGCATGAAATGATGATAGAAAAGAAAGGAATAAAAAGATGCTATCATAATCTCTCATCTCACAAATAAACCCTCCACTAAATGTTATTTGCAAACTTGCAAATAACACCCTCCATCGGAAAAGTCCGGCCGGGAAAGAACAAAGGAAAACCGGCCGGAACAGAATGCAAACTGGAAACTCCAGAAAACTGGTCCCGTAATAAATTACAGGAAAACCCCGATACTGTGCATACACACCCGCATCTGTATTCCGACCGGATACAAATGCAATGAGACAAAATCTACATTGTACTATACTAGGATCCGGCTTAAACCAAAGCCGGCTAGTAATATCCGTCTGATCCTGATCCGTGCAATACCGCACGTATCTGATCGAACCCTGCCATATCTCCTTACGGCCTCTACAGCGTTTCGCCCGAAACTTGAGTAACTGAAAGTGTAGTGGACTCTAAAGACTCGTCAATACTATGGCTGTGGATTTAACCACTAGCACGTCAGAGGTATAAGCCAATACGTGACGGGCCACCAGCTATTGACCAAAAGGGACGTCGATAAGCGAACTCATCCTGACACCCTACTGAGCCTGTCAGTGACAATATCCGTACAGTCCGGTCCGTTCGTCTATGAGTATCGCATGGCGGGCCTAGGGGGTTGGTAAAAGTCAGACCCCCAAAAGCGGTACAAGTCGTGTCGGAGCGTAGCCCAGAACACCCTGAGATACAACTGGAATACCTACCAGTAAATCTCCTGCCTCGGCCGAGGGCTTTGTGTAATGGCTCTCCTAGACACAGCGCGACCTCACCCCCAATACCGGGAGAGACGAACCCCTGCAGATCCGCTCACTGCCTTCATGTGGCTCGGGACTGTACCCAACTAAAACCTGTTTGCACAACTCCTTTGAGCCGTGGTAGGGTAGTAATCAAAGCACAGTGGGAACTCACACGAGACAAATGACGATCTCAGGTCGATGAACTAACCTGTACACATGTCACCAGGGAACTGCTATCTGACATCTGGTATAAGACCAACTAGCAGGTTCCCGGCGAGTCCTGTCCGGTGTACTCATAACCCAATGAGCACCTGTATACATCTTAGGTGAACCAACTGACACCAGTGGCTTGTGAGACCGGCCACCGCCCCTCGTCGGGGTCTCGACTGTATACACTAGTCTACTAATGGAGTAACGATGCCCTGTCTCGAAACTCCTACGACTAGGGACCTTTTAAGGATGTGCTTATAGACTACCAGCTCCCACGTATATGATCGCCATCATACTGCTGGTAGTCAAGCAAGAATCCTAGGGGCTCTATCAACGTGTAATAGCGACATGTCAGGTCACCTAAAGCAGTACACGATGATAAAGATAAACCAGATAGCATACTATCATCTCGAGTAAGACTGTCCTACCGGGATAGGTCCTCCCTCAATCATTGCAATCACGTGCTTGTGATCCAATAATTGACTCTGAGGGCACTATCTCCAACAATCTCCCATTTGCACTCAAGGCTAATTATTGCGATGTCGCATACTCACAGCCCGTGTGATACCGAACACCCAACTCCTCTACTAGTCAGTCTCACAAAACCCGTTTGCGAAACTATTGCGTTCGAGGAATAGCCTCAGTGAGTGGATCCGCAGTGAAGTTTCTTTCTATGTCTCTCTATATCTCAAGTTCGCGGAGAAAGCCATCTCCCGAAATGAGCAATACCTGTCTTGGAACGTCTGGATGTCTGATGGTACATAGCTCATAAATGAACTCCAAATCCAAACTTCTTAGACTGTATCAACAACTGAACTTAATCAGTATCCTGCGCCATGCCTTTCCCTCAGTATCCACCTGGACCACGTGTCCAAAATACTGCCCCTCATCAGAGGGAAAATCATGACTCTGACGACCACCCTGTCGTCCATGTCATCTTGGAAGCCTGGAATGATAACCGTCTCCTAAAGGAGGCTGCCGTTATCAAATCCCTAGAACACGCACTTATGTCCTAAAACTGCTTCCGATTGTTTCTCCAGGATTGGATCAATATCAACTTATTGCATCTACTGCAAGAACAACATCTGGTGTGGTACTTGACATCTCATGATTGACTCAATTGCCTAAGAAAGTGATCTGTCAATCATGCGTATCTCTCTCCCCTTTAGTCTTTAAGACACCTTTAGAGAGGGTGACTCCATCACCTACAGGTACACAACCGTGCCAGGAGTCGTCCATTCTAAATACTCATAATATGCTGTCAAGGTACCCAGATTGGGAAACCACCCAAATCTAGATCTAAAACCATAGATCTAGTAACCAGTATGTCTGATATAATGTCCAAGTCCCATGTGGAGAAACAACTGTGTGACGACCAAAGCGTAACCGATCGTAGTATAGGAATATCACTTCCTACTCTGTGTATGTCATCCAAATACCAGGACATCACACCCTACTACCTTCTTAACATATCCATCCCCTATTCTGATGAAGTCAAACCTATGACTGTCACATCAGAAATAGATGATCTATCTCCGCTGTAACTGCTTTAGTCTATAAATAGACATAAGCCTGATGACCACCAATGCTTCCGCTGCTCCCACTGACTACGACAACCCTCTGCCAGAGTCATATAGACGTGCACTTCTAAAGCTAGTTTAGAACGACGCTATACTCATCCTCCTGTCGGGTCTCACAGTCTGGAACAACAGCAATGGTAAGTCTGGGTAAACAAGAACCTCCCTGCCACCGTCCTTGAGCATACCGAAGTACCTCTCGAGTGCCTGAGGTTACCCATCATATCTACGGAGTGGCCAATGGAATGT
Source organism: Agapanthus africanus (assembly GCA_030015575.1). NCBI lineage: Eukaryota > Viridiplantae > Streptophyta > Magnoliopsida > Asparagales > Amaryllidaceae > Agapanthus > Agapanthus africanus. Next base: position 132,090,131 of record JASDDO010000010.1, read on the forward strand.
CAAACCAGATTGAATCTTTAGGTTCTTATCAAATCTTCAGTAATCGTTTGCGGTTCTGGAATCACTTCCAGTTCTACCATACTCCCACTACTGTTTTCTGAAAAAAAAATCCATTTTTATTAAAACTGTGGCGAGTCAAGAACAATATCACTATTGATCTTCCAAATGGTAGAAAGTAAACCCTCGTCATAGCCTGGGTCAACCCACAAACAGCCATTACAGAAACATGCCTTGAGTTATCCGGAGTCTGGTTTTAAGCATAAGCCGGACAACTCCCCGTACCTTAACAATGTCAAGATATGAACTGTTCTATATCCAATATAGAAACAGAGGCACTGATTTAATTTAACCAGATTCAAATCATGCAGCTGTCTCCAGTGCATGTCAACTAAATGGAAGGAGGCCGATCAGCATTACTCAACTTAGGAGTGCTTCCAATTATGAGTAACCTGAAAGAGAAGCTAGTTCTCTTAATCATTACTATCAACTGAATACCATATACAAGTATATACATCTTCGATCACTTTGAAGAATCCCGATACTTGCAATACCTGGTTCTCTACTTTATTCAAATACCTATAACTTCTCAAAATTCGGACCCTGTGTTTCCACGAAACACCTGTCTAAAAACTAGAGAAGTCATAAGTAAACCGAATATAGTACGAGGACCAACCCCTCTGTCCTGATGGACCCTGGACAACATACAATACTCTGTATAAGTCCCCTGAGTCTTGTGACTCATTCACTGTGTGTCGTAGGTTGAAAACTGTACTTATGGTTAAGAAGAATTACACCGTTGTTCAATGCTCCTTACCTAACCATCTACTGATATAGGTAAATGTCAAAGACATAATTTCAAAAAGTATATCTCACTCTATAAAAATAGACGTACAGATATATCAATTTGAAATTGGTGTATAACAACGGATATTCAAAACCAAATATTTGCCGACCGGCAAACAACCCAGGTGACTTCCTCAAATATCACCGATTACAACGAATCTCGATATAATGAGGATGATCACCCAATTCCCAATAACTTACTCTCACTCATCATCTGTAAAACCATACAGATGTGAGAATCATACCTGATAAATATATACCCTGGAGTAAGTGTCTAATCGGGAAATCAGTTTTCTATTAACAGTACACAGTGAAACTGAAACATTGAAATGTTTCGTTGGGGTATCCTAGTATTCCTAGTAATGCCTCTTCCATTATCCAGATTCACAACTGTAACCGTATAATTCTTTGTCATTTCTCCAAATCCCTTTATATGTCTTTAGTCATTACCTTCTGTACACCCCTTTAGGCCAAATGGTTTTCTTCCTTCCCTACCGTTCGGCACCAGCCTATGGTTTAGAAGAAGACTATCCAATAAGCATAATGGGTGTACTGTCCTAATCCTAGGAGCACTCGCAAAACGAGAGAAGGTGAAGATAAAAGACAACCGAATAAACCTTATTCCTATTTCTCCTGAACCAGAATCCATCCCCGAACTGGAACAAGTTCCTTTTGAGTTCGTATATAACCATACGATGGAGTATCCAATAAACTGTGGATCTTCGTAGTGATACGGAGTGTCCAGGAGAAATACAAAGGTGATTTAGGATTGGCGAAGAAATACTTGGTTTGGTCGTGAATATCAGTCGCAATTTACTTTGCCCTCCTACTAATCCCTTGCTTTGTCTGAACTTAATACCTTCTGTACACCGTTTAGGCTAATTGGTATTCTTCATTCCCCACCGTTCGGCACCAGCCTAAGGTTTGGAAGAAGACTATCCAATTTGCGTAATAGGTGTACTATCTCCTAAGCCAAGGAGTACTCGCAACCTGAGAGAAGGTGAAAAGAAAAGACAACTGAATAGTCCTATCCGTTTTCTCCAGAACCAGAAACCATCCTCGAAGTCCTTCGAGTTCGTATATAACCATACGATGGTTTTGTCTAATGGAAGTGGACGTTCGTAATAATACGGGGTGTCCCGGAGAAAAGGGTAAAAGCAGGAGTGGCAAAGAGGTTTGCAACTCTGACAATCCAAAAGCCAGTGTTATGAAGGTTCGGTCAACTTGGTCACTGAGTCTTAGTATAGGGTCGGGTCAATGGTCGCTGCCAAAGAGAGAGAGAAAAGAAACACTCAGCGTGCACTCTAACCTAGATCAGAATGGTTACCACTTTATCTAATCAGGAAACCTCCCACTGTAACCTCAAATTCTTCTCCAAACCCAAAAGAAGAATTAGTCGGGATCACCCGAGGAGTAAGCCAACTCATCAGTGGGAATCGGGACCCAACTATCATCGCATGATAACGTGATGGAATCCACTCACGTCACCACACTCCAGAAGGTATGCGCATGCCTGGCAAGTTTCAGTTCTTTTGAAACTCTCGATGTGATTTTTACCCCTAGGACCCAAGTGACCTTGACTGAGCCAACATATCAAAGGATCCTAGTCAAGTTCAACCCGTCATTATCTTGATTGCATTAGACCCACCCGCACGAATCCTTGACTGAGCCAAAATGACCGCACGACTGTCCTAACCAATCTCATATCCATGCAACAGAAAAGCACTACATAGCTACCGAACACTACGCCTCGGCTAAGCACGACATACGCAGCACGAATACTAAGTAATACTAATCTGAAATGACGGAGGGCTACGACTGGTTTTTGGCGAAAAACCTTTAACGTAATGAACTTGATATCGTTGAAGGAACTGCATAACTTTTTATAAAAATATAGTGGCGAAAACCTTTGCTAAAGAGGTCACTCCCGGTGAAGGGATCTCGGCTCTTTCCCCGTAGAATGAGGTGCAGGATATTCCAACTGAATACCACGATGCAAAGCAAAAGTAATCGGCTATAGTGAAGTTATTGCCCTGACGTAAACTTTTGTCCAAGGGGTCACTCCCGGTGAAGGGATCTCGGCCCTTGCCTCGTCGACTGAGGAGCAGGATATTCCAACTGAATACCACTATGCAAAACAAAAGAGAACGCCCTTGCAATAACAGCTTTTTGAAAAATTGTTCCAACAACATCAGAATAGGTTTTTTTTTAACTTTCATTGATCCGAATCAACGCAGTCCCATCAATTAATCACACCACAAAGAACGAAAATAATGATGTACGTATATGCCATCCGCATTCGCCACTGGGTTCCGTCATCACCCGTTAGGTTACTTAACTAACGACAGAGCGGGGACTGGATTAGCGCGGATGCAAAACATATACAACATCTACTAATATATATACCAATATATTATATTCGCTCAAGGCGTGATAAGAATGCAACCTCGCAGAAATGTACAGCATCACAGAACAATACAGATATCTGGGATCCCCGGGTTTCACAGAGCCGCTGCTGAAACCCGACGTTCCCCTGGTCGTGTGGATAGCCTGTGCAATGAAACCTTAGACCCCTACGGGTGCGGCAAGTCACCCGCCAAAACCTGAAGCGAGTCAGCCCCCTTCAGCACCGTGAATGGACCACCCAGCACTTCATGGAATCCGGTAACTTGGGCACCCCTCCTGGGTCAACCTGTACCTCCTACGAGTGCGGCGAATAGCCCGCCAATCCTAGAGTGAAGCCCCCTCCGTCTCAATGCCATGAGATGCGGGCCCGTTGCCCTCTAGTACCCGGCTATCCGTGCACCCCTCCGCGGGGTAATCCTAGTACAGAAAGTAAAATATACGTACACCGGGTACATCGACCGCAACCAGGTCGTGCCCCAAAAGAATAATACAAACAGGCAGTGACGGCAGTCCACATGTCGGACGCTCGTCCCGCAATATCAAATGTACATAATACAATAAAACTGTACTACCACTGCAACCAGGCTATCCCCACGACCGATCCGCAACATCACAGCATAAACACAGAACATCAACGTGAAAATCACGTTCGCAAATCCGTCTAACCGGGCTATAGCAGTAAGACAGGATTTACCGATCAAGTGATATTCACGGTCGCAGATATAATGTAAATACTGTGAAATAATGTGTTTAAAATATCCGATCGATCAAATTTTAACAAGTGGGGCCCCAAGTACTACTGTAGCACATCAAGAAATTCTGGGCCCAAAATTAATGTTCCAAAACCCCTAAAATCAGCCCAGAAAGCAACTGAAGAAAAACGACCCAGTGATCTGACCATAGTGCGGCGGAACCGCGGCCCAAAGGGGGGGTTTGGCCGCGGTTCAGCGCTCCCACTAAGGAATCACTCTGTCGAATTTCTACAGTGGCCTTAAATTTTCCAGTACATCACTTTTCTGCAACCTGAAAAATTTTTTGAGCAAGAAAAAAATCAACAGAAAACTGATGTAAAGAAAACGCGTATTTTTGGAATTTTGGTCGATCGGAAATGTAAAACAAATTAGACAAAGCTAGACAAGGTTAATGGCGTGGCTCTGATACCATGTTGCACCACGGCAGCGCCCCGGCCGTCTTACCGAGGCCAAAATGCGGAATCAAAAATTTTCCTTACTTGGAAACTGGCGCTGCCGCGGACAATAAAACCCGGATCGTTAACCAATAACCTATACTAGCTAACAAGAGATGGGGTGAGAGATATACCGAGTGATCCGAGTCCTCCGGTCTTCTCTTCATCGTCCCGATCTCCCGCGGAAAGTCCTGTCTCCATGTCGTCGCCTCCTCGCCGGAAGGGCACCACGTAGCCGGATTCTTTTACGGGCTCCCACCTCTGGACCGAGGCAACTCGGGCGCGAAGTTGGCTAGATGACGCCTCCAAGATTTGCTGTAGGCTAGTGTAGAATGGTTGTCTCATTTGGGGTAGTGAAGTTGCCATTGGTGATGGAGGAATGAGGTTAAGAAAAATGGTGCTTTCATTTTTCCGAAACAAGAAGAAGAATGAGATGAAGGAAAAAATGCCATTGCTCTCCAAATGAACCTCTCATTCTTTTTCTCTCTCAAGTGAAGCCTCTCTCCTCTAGTGAGAAAAAAATGGTGAAGGAATGAATATGAAACCATAACAAGAAGGGAGGTGATGGTAGTAAAAGGTGAAGGGGTGACCACATCCAAACACCATGATAACAAAACTCAAATCAATTCCTAATCAACTCTAATCACCATAAATGCATGAAATGATGATAGAAAAGAAAGGAATAAAAAGATGCTATCATAATCTCTCATCTCACAAATAAACCCTCCACTAAATGTTATTTGCAAACTTGCAAATAACACCCTCCATCGGAAAAGTCCGGCCGGGAAAGAACAAAGGAAAACCGGCCAGAACGGAATGCAAACTGGCAACTCCAGAAAACTGGTCCCGTAATAAATTACAGGAAAACCCCGATACTGTGCATACACACCCGCATCTGTATTCCGACCGGATACAAATGCAATGAGACAAAATCTACACTGTACTATACTAGGATCCGGCTTAAACCAAAGCCGGCTAGTAATATCCGTCCGATCCTGATCCGTCCAATACCGCACGTATCTGATCGAACCCTGCCATATCTCCATACGGCCTCTACAGCGTTTCGCCCGAAACTTGAGTAACTGAAAGTGTGGTGGACTCTAAAGACTCGTCAATACTATGTCTGTGGATTTAACCACTAGCACGTCAGAGGTATAAGCCAATACGTGACGGGCCACCAGCTATTGACCAAAAGGGACGTCGATGAGCGAACTCATCCTGACACCCTACTGAGCCTGTCAGTGACAATATCCATACAGTCCGGTCCGTTCGTCTATGAGTATCGCATGGCGGGCCTAGGGTGTTGGTAAAAGTCAGACCCCCAAAAGCGGTACAAGTCGTGTCGGAGCGTAGCCCAGAACACCCTGAGATACTACTGGAATACCTACCAGTAAATCTCCTGCCTCGGCCGAGGGCTTTGTGTAATGGCTCTCCTAGACACAGCGCGACCTCACCCCCAATACCGGGAGAGACGAACCCCTGCAGATCCGCTCGCTGCCTCCATGTGGCTCAGGACTGTACCCAACTAAAACCTGTTTGCACGACTCCTTTGAGTCGTGGTAGGGTAGTAATCAAAGCACAGTGGGAACTCACACGAGACAAATGACGATCTCAGGTCGATGAACTAACCTGTACACATGTCACCAGGGAACTGCTATCTGACATCTGGTGTAAGACCAACTAGCAGGTTCCCGGCGAGTCCTGTCCGGTGTACTCATAACCCAATGAGCACCTGTATTAATCTTAGGTGAACCAACTGACACCAGTGGCTTGTGAGACCGGCCACCGCCCCTCGTCGGGGTCTCGACTGTATACACTAGTCTACTAATGGAGTATCGATGCCCTGTCTCGAAATTCCTACGACTAGGGACCTTTTAAGGATGTGCTTATAGACTACCAGCTCCCACGTATATGATCGCCATCATACTGCTGGTAGTCAAGAAAGAATCCTAGGGGCTCTATCAACGTGTAATAGTGACATGTCAGGTCACCTAAAGCAGTACACGATGATAAAGATAAACCAGATAGCATACTATCATCTCGAGTAAGACTGTCCTACCGGGATAGGTCCTCCCTCAATCATTGCAATCACGTGCTTGTGATCCAATAATTGACTCTGAGGGCACTATCTCCAACATTATGAGCCTCACATCAGCACGACTTATCGGTTATTGGGGTCTGACGTTTACCACCCCTAGACTTGATATGCGACGTATCAAACGAACAGACCGGACTGTACGGTAAGTGTTACTGGTTGGATTCACTGGAGTGTGATCGGGCTTGCTCGTCGATCTTCTGATCGCTCAGTACCCGGATGGCCGTTACGTTTAGCAGACCGCTTGCGGCTTGTGGATGCTTGATATGATCATCATCTGCTACCGGCGTATTGACGAGTCTTCAGAGTCCTACATAGAGGTTTCCTGGCTCAAGCGACACGAAATAGGAGCGCATATGAGATATGTGCGGGACCGAGAATAATGCGTGTATGTGATACCGTATTTCATTCTCGCGATGAATGTATCGATTGGTTATATGCGATATAACCTAGATATCGAATCCAGGATTGATTCGATAAGTCGATACATAGGATACTGGTCGGTTATAAGCGATATGACCGGATCGTTAAATCAATTGTTGATTTAATGATTTAATGTATAATTATATATATGATATATTACTTTGCATTAACTAGTATCGATTCACTTTAAATGGATTTTATCACTTGATGTGCAAGTTGTATATGTGATATACTTTTGTGCACATGTTTGATGATGCTTGCTCATTTGGTAAAGTGTAAAGAATTAAACCTTGGTTAAGTAAATGGTTAGGGTTTTTCTTTATTCATTCATTTATCTTTTTATTTGGATTAAAAGAAATGGCAAAAGAAAACAAAATGGTTGCTTTCATTCTTGAAGCTTGTTGAAGCTTCATGAAGCTTTGACCAAAGTGACCATTTTGTCTTCATGCTTAACCCTAACCATTCATCTAACCTTAGTCAATTCTCTACACCTAACCATGGTCTACATTATGATAAGTATTCATTTTCTTTTGCATTTTTAAAAACTTATCATATCTTTCCTTTTTCTTCATCATCTTCATCAAGAAGGAAAGCTTGACTTCATCAATGGCATCTTGAGCAAAAGTGTGTTAAATCCAATTCTAAAGTGAACCCACCTCCTATTTCTTCACCCTCTACCTCTTGCCAAGTAGTATAGGGTGTTTTCTTTACAAGTTTCACAACTTGGTGAAGTTGGAGCTTGAACTTGTGTAACCTCGACGTAGATTATCTTCGGCACGAAGCCGACGACCTTGCCCGCCCATTTCTCCGATAAAGCCGATGCTTGAGTCCGGGATTCGAGATGGAAAGCGAGAGGACGTCTACGTGGAGCTAAGGAAGTGGAGAACCGGATCTACAAAGGTTGTAGCATCACACTTTTAGTTAAGATGTTAACTAGTTTCCTTTTTCGCCTAAAATTCTAGTTGACGATCCGTATTAGGGTTTCTCGGCACCCATTAAAATTTAAAATTGGCATGGTTGATGCCTTGTGAGACTTCATTAGAGTGTCTAGGAACCCTACAGTGGTATCAGAGACTACCTAGAGCCTTAGGAGAGATGTAGACGACGTTTGAAATCCGAACGAATCGAAACCCTAATCCCAAACTTGCTCTATGGACTTTTTCTAAAAACTGGGTTTTTTCCAGATTAAAAATGCTTAAAAATTTCAGCAGGGAATTATAAGAATTACGATGCAAAATTTTACCAATGATGCCTCAAAAATGCGGTGGAACCGCGGCAAAAGCTTAGCTTATGCGGCGGTTCCGCGGCTCTCTGGTGACGTCAGCCCTGCATATTTGCACAGTAATTCTTATTTCACAGTGCTGAGTTTTATGGGAATTTTTAATATTTATTCAAGAGTTGAATTTTCTGGGGTTGTTTTGGCGATTCGATGATTCGATCGGATTATCAGATTTTGTCTATGTGGTTTACCGGATATTTAGAATATGTTAAAAGTTTCGACCGGATGTAAATACCCAACCTTTTCCCTGCCGGGAAATTTCCAATTGTTGGACTTTTCCGTAGTTTAATGACGTTCTAACAAGTAACGCGATGGTCCCTCTAGAAGACAACAAACCTTAACTCGATTATGTGACCGTCTTGAACTGCCCTTTGAACCTTCGGGTTTGGGGCAGTACGGCGTGCCACATGTGAGGCGTTGGCTTGACCCTTCTACGGCTGGACCGTTGGTACTGAGGCGTGAATTGAATGTCTTTGAACTTATTTCATGTGTTGATCGGTTTCGGGAAAACTTGGGTGTTCGAATGTTCGATCGGAAAGTTTAATATTTTCTATTTATCCGGAATGGGATACAATAATTGGAATTCACAAACAGTTATGAGATAACTGGATGAATGTTATAAATCTAGCAGTTTAGTTTCACTTGATATTGAAAAGAGTTTTCGATAATGAGACTAAAATGCGGGGTTTATAACTGTTAGGCATGTGATGTCTAAGTATTTCATTTGATTAGGCATGCGATGTCTAAAAAGGTTGCGGATTCCAACTGTTGTAGTTTTACACTTTCTTTTCTGTGACCGTAAGTGTAGTATGTTAATATCGCCGGTTTCGTTGCTATACGTCAACGACAATTGGGGTATGCATACTTACTTACGTTGATGACATGTGATGTTATGTGTTGCTGGATATGTTATATTGGATCGTCGTGTTCGAATAGCCGGGGGTTTTTATGTGAGATGAGTGTTTTTCATTTTCATTCATGTAAAAACTTGTATGTAATATTCTTTTATTGGGGCACTTCCAGGTAGCGGAAGTTGTCACCTTTTGTATATTATTTACTTTTCCGCATTAGGATAGGCCTAAGGAGGGGAGCACAAGTAACCGGGTTCTAGGGTCCAGTGGGAGACCATCTCGAGGAGTCGAGTCCGGGTCTCCTAACCCTAGAATTGGTAGGGTTGCTTGCCGCTCTCGTAGGGGTCTATGGGTGTGGGATTGGCTATTCATCACGACCGTGGAATCCGTGTTTTATACTGGCTCGTATTGAAAATACGGACGTCCTAGTATATCCAATGTTTCATATGTTTCTTCTGCTGCGATATCTGTGATGCGATCATGTGATGTTCTGTGATAGATACTTTATATAGTATATATGATATATTATATAGACGTTACTTATGTTTTGCACCCGCACTAGCCCTGCCCTGCTCTGTCGTTAGTTACCTAACCTAACGGTGAACGAGGGGCATCGAGGCGAATGAGGATGGCATAAGTGTACGTCGTATTTATCTGTGATGTTTAGGTGACTTAAATGATGGGACTTCATTAATGTGATTAATGAATGAAAAGAAACCTAAGATGTTGTAGAATCAAATTTTATACAAAAAGGTAGCTACAGTTCTTGCTTTGCATAGCGGTATATATGATATACCCTGCACCTTATTCGATGAGGAAAGGACCGAGATCCCTTCACCGGGAGTGACTCCTTTAGCAATAACTGGCAGATGCTACACACTCGGTTTGAGTTTTGATTGCTTCTATAGTTTCTGCTTTGCACAGTGATATATATGATATATCCCGCACCTCATTCGACGAGGAAAGGGCCGACGATCCCTTCACCGGGAGTGACCCCTTTAGCAAAACTAGAAAAGCCTCAAAATCACTCAATTTTCCAAACTTCATTTGATTCTACAACGATATCAAGTTCATTACGCTCATGGTTTTCAGAAAAACCTGCGTAGCCCTCCGTCTATTCAGATATGTAATATTCAGTATTCGTGTTGCGGTTGTTTGGCATGCGTCAAGGCATAGTGTACGGTAGCTGATTATTACTTGTCTGTAGCATGAGATGCGATTGGATTAAGGTATTCGTACGGCGTTGTTTGGCATGCGTCAAGAGTCATACGGGTGGGTTTAATTCAATCACGAATTGTACGGGTTGAACTTGACTAGCGGACTATGGGTTGTTTGGCATGCGTCAAGGTCATAGCACGCTAGGGGCAAAATATTATCGGGAATTTCAAGTGTTGAAATTTGCAATGAGATTGCATACCTTCTATGAGATAGTTTGATCCCGATACCCACTGCGAGTAAGAGTTACTCCTGGGAGAGTTTTACACATTACAATTAGTCGATCAAGTAGGTGTCTAGAAAGGTGTCAACGGGGTTACGCCTCTGGGAAAACGAGGTTTACTTTAATTAGGTCCGTGCGAAAGCACGGGGAACCTCCCTCAAAGTACCGACACTGGCCTGGCTGAAAGATCGACGAAGTTGTAGGGTGTAATTAATCCCGGCTAGTCTTTCCTTTTAGGGTTTAAAGGAAGATTTGATAAAAACCAGTGGGAGCCATCCTGATTAGATAAGATAATAACCAATCTGATCTTGTACGAGCATACGCTAAAGTGTTTTCTTCTCTCTCTCTCCAGGTAGTGACCATGTCATGCCTGATAAAGATAATAATATGGATGTATTGACCGAACCCGCATGTTTTACTGTGCTGGGGAACGTTGGTTCCGTTCTTTCTTATAAGAGTTATAGGACTGAACAGGATATAGGGGAATACCAGGATTCCCATGCAACCCGAATGAAGAAACTACATGATGATGCATTTTCTTCGGGTGTGTTCGTTACAGAGAACTGTTTCTCCATTTGCTCCACGTCCTGGGTATTAGATACCGGGTCAGGATCCCATATATGTAATCAGTTACATGGGCTCAGGAAAGGTAGAGAACTTGGAGAAGTTGATAAAGACATTAAAGTTGGAAATGGTGCAATTGTTGCAGCTAAGACTGTCGGGGAATATCACCTTGCATTACCAACTGGTAATAAATTGGTTCTGAACGAATGCTATTACATGCCGAACCTGATATGCAACATTATATCAGTTTCTTTATTGAGTAAAGAGGGATATAATTTTGTATTACAGGACAATGTTATGAACATTTTCCGTAACCAAAAGTTGGTTGGATCAGGCACGTTGTGCAATGGCATTTATGTTCTAAATCAATCAACAGTTCTGAGCATAACAAACACACACAAGAGGAAGAGTTCAGAACTGAACGAATCCTTCTTGTGGCATTGTAGACTCGGTCACATCAATGCGACACGACTGGCTAAGTTGCATAAGGATGGATATTTAAATCCGTTTGAATTTTCATCTTATGACACTTGCCAGTCATGTCTCAAAGGCAAGATGACCAAGACTCCGTTTACGGGACACGGAGAAAGAGTTACCGAACTCTTGGGACTGATACATAGTGATGTATGCGGTCCCATGTCTACACATGCCAGGGATGGTTCTTCGTACTTCATTACATTCACTGACGATCTCTCTAGATTCGGATATGTGTTCCTGATGAAACACAAATCAGAAGCTTTTGAGAAATTTAGAGAATATAAACAGGAAGTCGATAACCAAACCGGAAAAAGTATTAAAATCTTTCGATCTGATCGAGGAGGTGAATACTTGAGCAATGAATTCCTGGACTTCCTAAGAGAGAATGGGATTCTCTCTCAGCTGACTCCTCCATATACACCACAGCACAACGGTGTATCAGAACGGAGGAACCGCACCCTATTAGATATGGTGCGCTCTATGATGAGCACAGCTGAGTTACCTATTTCCTTCTGGGGATATGCGCTTGAGACAGCCATGGACCTATTGAATAGAGTTCCTACCAAATCAGTGCCTACCACTCCATATGAGATATGGAAAGGGAAGAGACCACATCTTAATTACATTAAGATATGGGGTTGTCCAGCCTATGTCAAAAGACAAAATCCGGACAAACTCGTGGCAAGATCAGTCTTATGTAAGTTTATAGGATATCCTAAAATTTCACAAGGGTATATCTTCTACCATCCCGAGGAACAAAAAGTGTTTGTTTCTCGACATGCCACTTTCTTAGAAAAAAGTTTTCTTATGAAACAGATAAGTGGCATTGAGGTAGAACTGGAAGAGGTTCCAGCGACACAAACTATAACAGAAGACTTGGTAGAACCAGAGGATTCAGTAGTACCCGACGAACCTCAGCCTCTCCGCCGATCTAGTAGGGTTCCTCGCCAACCTGAGAGATACTACGGTTTTCTCATGGATGGTGGGAGCGAGGATTGCATCATGGAGGATGATGACCCAACTAGCTTCGAGCAGGCCATCACGAGTAGGGACTCAGTGAAATGGCTGGATGCAATGCGGTCCGAGATGGAATTCATGTACACCAACAAAGTATGGACTTTGGATGTTGCTCCTGAAGGGGTAAAACCCATTGGGAGCAAGTGGATCTTCAAGAAAAAACTTGGTGTAGATGGGAAAGTGGAGACTTTCAAAGCTAGACTTGTTGCAAAGGGTTTTCGTCAAAGACCAGGTGTGGACTATGACGAAACCTTTTCTCCAGTGGCTATGCTTAAATCCATCCGGATCATGCTTGCCATCGCTGCATATCATGACTACGAAATCTGGCAAATGGATGTTAAGACCGCCTTTCTAAACGGTGATTTAGAAGAGTGCGTGTACATGACTCAGCCAGAGGGCTTCGTAGACAGTGGGAGCAGCGGGAAGGTGTGCAAGCTGCATAAATCCATTTATGGATTAAAGCAAGCATCGCGGAGTTGGAACATCTGCTTTGACGTCGTTATTAAAGAGTTTGATTTCGTCAAAAACCCAGATGAACCTTGTATTTACAAGAAGGTGGCAGAGAGTAAGGTTGTCTTCCTCGTATTGTACGTGGACGACATACTCTTGATAGGAAATGATATTCCTATGCTGCAATCGGTCTTATCACAAAGATTCTCAATGAAAGATCTTTGTGATGCCTCCTGCATATTGGGAATCAGGATCTATAGAGATAGATCCAAAAGGATATTGGGATTGTCCCAATCCAGGTACATTAACACCATACTAAAGAGGTTTAGTATGGAAGAATCCAAGCGTGGGAACTTGCCCACGATCTCTGGAGTCACTCTCTCCAAAGAGATATCTCCCAAGACTGATTTGGAGAGAGCTCGCATGCAAGGGATACCCTATGCTTCGGCTGTAGGCTCTATCATGTATGCGATGCTATGTACCAGACCCGATGTAGCATACTCACTAAGTGTAGTGAGCAGGTATCAAGCTGATCCTAGAGAGAGTCACTGGACAGCTGTGAAGAGCATTCTCAAGTACTTGCGAAGGACTATAGAGATGCTCTTGGTGTATGGTAACGGAGAACTCCAAGTGGAGTCCTTTACCGATTCGAGCTTCCAGAGTGATAAGGACAACTCTAAGTCGCAGTCGGGATTTGTCTTTACCCTTTACGGAGGGGCGGTTAGCTGGAAGAGTTCCAAGCAGGAAACCGTGGCAGACTCGACGATAGAGGCTGAATACATCGCTGCCAACGATGCTGCTAAAGAGGCTGTCTGGATCAAGAAGTACATTACTGAACTTGGAGTGGTTCCATCCATTGAGCATCTAATACCTTTGTATTGCGATAACAATGGAGCGGTGGCTTTGGCCAAGGAACCCAGGTCCCATCAGCGATCCAGGCATATTCTGAGGCGGTATCACCTGATCCGGGAGATAGTTGATCGCCGGGAGATCGAGGTCAGGAGGGTTGACACGAAGAACAACACAGCGGATCCACTCACGAAGGCCATTCCCCAGATACAGTTTGAGAGACTCTTCGGGATGCTCGGTATGCGATACTACAGCAGCTGGCCCTAGTGCAAGTGGGAGATTGTTAGTTGTATGTATGCCCTAGAGGCCAGTATTGTACAGATGATGTATATTATAGTGGATGCTTGGACATATATAGATATGACTTTCTTGCTCGATATGATAGTATGCTATCTGGTTGCACTTTATCTTAACATGTATACTAGTCTCTTTATACTGTCTTATAGTTACATGTTGGTAAAGCCCTTAGGATGTGTACTTGACTACCTGGACTATGATGCAGATCATACTAGTGGGGACATGGTAGTCCATAGGTACATCCTTCAAGGTCCCTAATCGTAGGTGTATCGAGACGGGGCATCGATATACCAGTGTAGACTAGCGTATACGCTTCTCGACCCATGAGATGGGCGATGGATGATCCCATATCCATTGGTATTTGACATCAGAGATGGTATACGGGTGCTCAGTGAAGACTGGGTACACTGGACGGACTCGCCGAAAACTCCCAGATGGTATTATACCTCACGTCAGATGGCAGTTCTCAGGTGACACTTGTGCAGGTTAGTCTGTAGACCCGAGATCGTCATAGAGTCTTGTGTGATTCCCACTGTGCTTTGATCTCCACCTTACCACGTCCATGAGGGCATGCAAAACGGTGGTCTTTGGGTACAGTCCCGAGTCACATGGAGGCAATGAGCAATAGGAGGGGTTTCGTCTCTCCCGGTATTGGGGGTTGATGTTGCGCTGTGCTCGATTGGCCGTAACAGGGAAGTCCCTAGCCAGGGCTGATCAGAGATTTGCTGGTAAGTGTTACCAGTAGTTTCTCGACCCGTTATGAGCCTCACATCTGCACGACTTATCGGTTATTGGGGTCTGACGTTTACCACCCCTAGACTTGATATGCGACGTATCAGACGAACAGACCGGACTGTACGGTAAGTGTTACTGGTTGGATTCACAGGAGTGTGAGCGGGCTTGCTTGTCGATCTTCTGATCGCTCAGTACCCGGGTGGCCGTTACGTTTAGCAGACCGCTTGCGGCTTGTGGATGCTTGATATGATCATCATCTGCTACCGGCGTATTGACGAGTCTTTAGAGTCCAACATAGAGGTTTCCTGGCTCAAGCGAAACGAAATAGGAGCGCATATGAGATATGTGCGGGACCGAGAATAATGCATGTATGTGATACCGTATTTCATTCTCGCGATGAATGTATCGATTGGTTATATGCGATATAACCTAGATATCGAATCCAGGATTGATTCGATAAGTCGATACATAGGATACTAGTCGGTTATAAGTGATATGACCGGATCGTTAAATCAAGTGTTGATTTAATGATTTAATGTATAATTGTATATATGATATATTACTTTGCATTAACTAGTATCGGTTCACTTTAAAGGGATTTTCTCACTTGATGTGCAAGTTGTATATGTGATATACTTTTGTGCACATGTTTGTATCATGTTTGATGATGCTTGCTCATTTGGTTAAGTGTAAAGAATTAAACCTTGGTTAAGTAAATGGTTAGGGTTTTTCTTTATTCATTCATTTATCTTTTTATTTGGATTAAAAGAAATGGCAAAAGAAAACAAAATGGTTGCTTTCATTCTTGAAGCTTGTTGAAGCTTCATGAAGCTTTGACCAAAGTGACCATTTTGTCTTCATGCTTAACCCTAACCATTCATTTAACCTTAGTCAATTCTCTACACCTAACCATGGTCTACATTATGATAAGTATTCATTTTCTTTTGCATTTTTAATAACTTATCATATCTTTCCTTCTTCTTCATCATCTTCATCAAGAAGGAAAGCTTGACTTCATCAATGGCATCTTGAGCAAAAGTGTGTTAAATCCAATTCTAAAGTGAACCCACCTCCTATTTCTTCACCCTCTACCTCTTGCCAAGTAGTATAGGGTGTTTTCTTCACAAGTTTCACAACTTGGTGAAGTTGGAGCTTGATCTTGTGTAACCTCGACGTAGATCATCTTCGGCACGAAGCCGACGACCTTGCCCGCCCATTTCTCCGATGAAGCCGATGCTTGAGTACGGGATTCGAGACGGAAAGTGAGAGGACGTCTACGTGGAGCTAAGGAAGTGGAGAACCGGATCTACAAAGGTTGTAGCATCTCACTTTTAGTTAAGATGTTAACTAGTTTCCTTTTTCGCCTAAAATTCTAGTTGACGATCCGTATTAGGGTTTCTCGGCACCCATTAAAATTTAAAATTGGCATGGTTGATGCCTTATGAGACTTCATTAGAGTGCCTAGGAACCCTACAACAAATGCTGGTATGTTTATACTGATACGTGGTTATCCTGAAATTCATTTCAGGATCACTTTTGGAAGTTGCCAGTTTCCAGTTTTCTATCACCCGTCTTTAACATTCGGTTAAAGACGGATTTATCTTTTCTTGATGAGTGTGGAAGGCTCTAGATGTTTCTTGGTGGTGACTAGGATGGTGACTAGGCTAGTGAGTCATTAGTGCATTGATTATTGCATTAAATGATTTGGTGACTAGTTAAGGTGATTCATTGTTTTCATTAATTGTGTTCATACAAGGTGTAATTGTGACTCATTCTTTCTTTAATCTTGTAGTCACCTTCCCCTCTCCTACACTCACCTCTCCCTCTTGTATAAGTGGCCGGCCCCTCCCTTCTTGTGAGGAGATGGTTGCTTGAGAGACAAAAGATGATAGTTTTAGTGTATGGAAATTTGATAGATACTCATTTCACATTTCCACCCGATCCAAAAAGGCAACTTCATTAACCGTTCGTCCATAGCTTTGGACGTAACGAGACAAAGTGTTCTACTCATTCTCTACATCAATCTTGGTCATCTCTTTTAGCAAACTTGATGATCGAGTTGCCTCGGTTCAGAGGAGGGAGCCCGTTTAAAGATCCGTCGACGTGGTGCCACCTAGACGAGAAGACTGGAGATTCAGGAGATCAGAGCAGCCGCAACAAAGCGTGGGATGATGGTTGAAGACCGAAGGACTCGGATCGTTCGGTATAACTCTTCTACCCACATTGTAGTTTGTTAGTTTAGCTTTAATGGCAGATCCGGGTTATAGTACGCGATAGCGCCAGTTGTAAAAGTTTTTGTTCCGCATTTAGCGTCTGTTAGACGGCCGGGGCGCTACCGTGGACTTACAGTGGTATCAAAGCTTCACCATTAAGCTTTACTAACTTGTGCTAACGCGTTTAAAACATCGATCGAACGGATTTTCGAAAACCGCAAATTCCACGGTTAAAGTTTCTGTCGATTTTAAACAGTGTCTAAAAATTATTTGACATATCGCAGAAAACTAAGCTGGCTTTTCTAAGCATTCTGGAAAAATATGGGCACGTGATCCCACAAGACCACCGCGGATCCGCGGTCAAACCTAGGGTTTGACCTCGGAACCGCGGCTCTTTTGTGGGAACAGTGCTCCAACTTTTTCCAGAGAGCTTTATTTTGGAAATTGTGGTTTTTGGTACTATTCTTTTGGGTCCAGTTTTTGTTACTGTACAGCAGATGTTTTTGGGGCCCACTTTGGGATATTTGGTCGATCGAAATTTAAACATGTTAGTTTGCAGTACTTACTTTATATCTCCGACCGGGAATGTCATTCGAGCGGTAAACCGCGTCTAATTGCTATAGTTATTTTAGACGGGTTTGCGAACGTGACATTCGCGTTGATGTTCTGTGTTGTGCTGTGATGTTGCGGATTTGTCGTGGTGGATAGCAGGGTGCAATGATAGTGCAGTTTGGATTTATTTGTACATTTGATATTGCGGGACGAGCGTCCAACATGTGGACTGTCGTCACTGCCTGTTGTATAATATTCTTTTGGGGCACGACCGGGTTGAGGTCGATGTACCCGTTGTACATATTTTCATTTCTGTACTAGGTTTATCCCACGACGGAGTGCACGGATAGCCAGGTTCTGGAGGGCAACGGGTCCGTATCTCATGGGTTTGAGAGGCAAAGGGACCTCACTCTAGAATTGGCAGACTATTCGCCGCACTCATAGGGGGTACAGGTTGACCCAAGGAGGGGTGCTCAATTTACCGGATTCCGTGAAATGCCGGGTGTTCCATTCACTATGTTGTGGGGACTGCCTCGCTTCAGGTTTTGGCGGTGACACACCCGTAGGGGTCTAGGTTTCATTGCACAGGCTATCCACACGACCAGGGGAACGTCAGGTTTCAGTAGCGGCTTTGTGAAACCCGGGGATCCCAGATTATCTGTATTGTTCTGTGGTGCTTATTACTTTTCTGTAATGTTGCATATTATCACGCCTGGAGCGATTATTGTATATTGGTATATATACTATTAGATGTTGTATATGTTTTACACCCGCACTAGTCCAGCCCCCGCTCTGTCGTTAGTTAAGTAACCTAACGGGTGATGACGGGACCCAGTGACGAATGCAGATGGAATATACGTACATTTTATTTTCGTTCTTTTCTGGTGTGATTGATTGATGGGACTGCGTTGATTCTTATCAATGCAAGATAAAACAAACCTATATATGATGTTGTTGGAACAAATTTTAAAAGGTGTTATTACAAAGATGTTTCCTTTTGTTTTGCATAGCGGTATTCAGTTGGAATATCCTGCACCTCATTCCACGAGGCAAGGGCCGAGATCCCTTCACTGGGAGTGACCCCTTGGGCAGAAGTTTACGTCAGGGTAGTAACTTCAATATAGTCGATTACAAGTTGCTTTGCATCGAGGTATTCAGTTGGAATATCCTACACCTCATTCCACGAGGAAAGAGCTGAGATCCCTTCACCGAGAGTGACCTCTTTAGCAAAGGTATTCATCACTATATTTTATAAAAAGCTATCAGGTTCCTTCAACGAGATCAAGTTCATTACGTTAAAGGTTTTTCGCTAAAAACCAGCCGTATCTCTCCGTCATTTCTTATGGATAGTCAGTAGTATTCAAGCTATGTTTGTTGGCCAAAGTCAAGGCATAGTGTTTGGTAGTTGCTGAATATTCATCTGCTGTATAGATAGATGTGTTGGTTTGGGACAGTCGTATTACCTTGTTGGCCAAAGTCAAGGGTATGTACGGGTGGGTTCAAATTAACCTGGATAATGACGGGTAGAACTTGACATGTGACTTATGATTTGTTGGCCAAAGTCAAGGTCATAAGAGCATGAGGCAAAAATATATATCGGGAGTTTCAAACAAACAACAAACTTGCCAGGCATGCGCATACCTTCTGGAGTGTGATAACTTGAGTGGCTTCCAACAAGTTATCATGCGATGATAGTTGGATCCCGATTCACACTGATGAGTTGGTTTACTCTTCGGGTGATCCCGATTAATTCTTCTTTCAGGTTTAGAGGAGAATTTGAGATTACAGTGGGAGGTTTCCTGATTAGATAAAGTGATAACCATTCTGATCTAGGTTAGAGTACACGCAGAGTGTTTCTTTTCTCTCTCTCTCTTTGGCAGCGACCTTTGACCGACCCTAGACTATGACTCAGTAACCAGGTTGACAGAACCTTCTTAAAATACTGGCTTTTGGATTGTCTATAGTTGCATAAGTCATTGCCACTCCTTCTTTTA
Source organism: Agapanthus africanus (assembly GCA_030015575.1). Classification (NCBI taxonomy): domain Eukaryota; kingdom Viridiplantae; phylum Streptophyta; class Magnoliopsida; order Asparagales; family Amaryllidaceae; genus Agapanthus; species Agapanthus africanus. Next base: position 132,109,800 of record JASDDO010000010.1, read on the forward strand.
CCCTTTGTATTTCTCAGAACACCCCATATTACTACGGATATCCACTTCCATTGGATAGATCCATCGTATGGTTATATACGAACTCGAAGGGACTTCTTCGAGGATGGATCCAGGTTCATGAGAAATTGAATTAGTTTATTCAGTTGTCTTTTATTATCACCTTCTCTCAGGTTACGAGGGCTCCTTAGTTTAGGAGAGTACACCTATTACGCTTATTGGATAGTCTTATTCCAAACCATAGGGTTGTGCCAAAAGGTAGGGAATGAAGAAAACCAATTAGCCTAAGTAGGGTGTGGAGAAGGTAATATGTAAAGACAAAATAAAGGGATTAGAAAGAGAGGGCGGAGTAAATTGCGACTGCTATCATTCACGACCAAACCGCGTACTTCATCGCCACTCCTATTTCACCTTTGCTTTTTTCCCCAGTTCAGGAGAAATAGAATAAGGTATTATTCAGTTGTCTTTTATCATCACCTTCTCTCAAGTTGCGAGTACTCCTAGGATTAGGAGAGTACACCTATTATGCTTACTGGATAATCTTCTTCCAAACCATAGGCTGGTGCCGAACGGTATGGAAGTAAGAAAACCATTTAGCCTAACGATGGTGTACAGAAGGTAACGAATAAAGAAAAATAAAGGGATTTGGAGAGATGGCAATGAAATATACGGTTAAAGTCATGAATTGGATTATGGAAGAGGCATTACTAGGAATACGAGGATACCCCTACGAAACATTTTCATGTTTCAGTGCATTGTTAAAGGAAAACTGATTTCCTAATTAGATACTTACTCCAAGGTATGTATTAACCAGGTATGATTCTCATATCTGTATGGTTTTACAGATGATGAGTAGGAGTAAGTTATTGGGAATTAGGTGATCATCCTCATTATATCGGAATTCGTTGTAATTGGTGATATTTGAGGAAATCGCCTGGGTACAGTTTTCAACCTACGACGCACATGTTTTGAGTTATTCAAACTCAGCGGACTTATACAGAGTATTGTATGTTGTCCAGTGTCCGTCAGGACAAAGGGATAGGTCCTCGGACTATGTTCTGTTTAATTGTAACTTCTCTAGTTTTTTGACAAGTGTTTCGTAGAAATACAATGTCTAAGTTTTGAGAAGTTTTAGGGTATAAGAATAAAGTAGAGAACCAGGTATCACAAGTATCGGGATTCTTCAAAGAGATCGAAGATGTAGATTCTTGTGATTGGTATTCAAATGATAGTAATGGTTTTGAGAAACTTTTTTCTTTTTCAGGTTACTCATAATTGGATAGATTCCCAAGTTGAGTAATGCTGATTAGCCTTTTTCCATTAAGTTGATATGCACTGGAGACAGCTGCATGATTTGAATCTGGTTCCAATTAAATTGGTGCCTCTATTCCTATATTATATATAGAATGGTTCATATCTTAACGATGTTAAAATACGGGGAGTTGTCCAGCTTATGCTTAAAACAAGACACTGGATAACTCAAGGCACGTTTCTGTAATGGTTTTTTGTGGGTTGACCCTGGCTTTGACGACGGTTGACATTTCTACCATCTGGAAGATCAATAGTGATATTGTTCTAGACTCGCCACAGTTTTATTAAAATGGACTTTTTCAGAAAACAGTAGTAGGAGTATGGTAGAACTGGAAGTGATTCGAGAACTGCAAACGATTACGAAAAATTTAATAGGACCTATATATTCAATCAGGTTTGACATTCCATTAGCCACTCCGCAGATATGGTGGGTAACCTCAGACACCCGAGAGGTACTCCGGTAGCCTCAAGGACGGTGACAGGGAGGTTCTTGTTTACCCAGACTTGACACTACTATTGTTCCAGACTATGAGACCCGGCAAGAAGATATGTATAGCGTCGTTCTAAACTAGCTTTAGAAGTATACGTATATATTATTCTGCCAGATGGTTGTCGTAGTCAGTGGGAGCAGCGGAAGCAAAGTGGACAAGTAGCTTATGTCTATTTATAGGCTTGAGCTGATATAGCGGAGATAAGATCATTTATTTTTGATGTAACAGTCATGGGTTTGACTTTATCAGAATAGGGGATGGATCTGTTAAGAAGGTAGTAGAGTGTAATGTCCTGGTATTTGGATGACATACACAGAGTAGGAAGTAAAATTCCTATACTGCGGTCGGTTGTACTATGGTTGTTACACAGTTGTTTCTTCACAAAGGACATGGATATAATATCAGACATTCTGGTTACTAGATCTATGGTATTTAGATCTAGATTTGGGTAGTTTTCCAATTTGGGTACTTTGACAGTATTCTAATGGTATTTAGAATAGATGACTCCAGGCATTTGTGGTGTACCTGCAGGTGAGGAATCACCCTCTCTAAAGGTGTTTTAGAGACTAAAGGAGAGAGGGAAGTGCATGATTGGCAGATCACTTGCTTAGGCAATTGAGTTAATCATGAGATATCAAGTACCACACCAGATGTTGTTTTTTGCACTTGATGCGATAAGTTTATCTTAATCCAATCCTGAAGAAACATAAGGGAGCAGTTTTAGAACATAAGTGTTTGTTCTACGGATTTGATGACGGCAGCCTCCCTCGGGAGACGGTTATCATTCCAGGCTTCTAAGGTAACATGGATGACAAAGTGATTGTCAGAGTTATAGTTTTCCCTCTGACGAGAGACAGTATTATGGACAGGTGGTCTAAGAGGATACTGTGGGAGGCATGGTGCTGGATACTGATTAGCTTCAGTTATCAATAAAGTCTAAGAAGTTTGGATTTGGAGTTCATTTATGAACTAGATCCCATCAGATATTCAGACATATTCTAAGACAGGTATTACTCAATTCGGGAGATGGCTTTCTCCACGAACTTGAAATTAAGAGAGACATAGAAAGAAACATCAGGGCAGATCCACTCACTAAGGCTATTTCTCGAACACAAGAGTTTTACAAACTAGCTTTGTGAAACTGATTAGTAGAGGAGTTGGATGTTCGGTATCACACGGGCTGTGAGTATGCGACATCGCAATAATTAGCCTTAAGTGCAAGTGGGAGATTGTTGGAGATAGTGCCCTCAAAGTCAATTATTGGATCGCAGGTGCGTGATTGCAATGATTGAGGCAGGACCTATACCGATATGACAGTCTTGCTCGAGATGATAGTATGCTATCTGGTTTGTCTTTATCATATACATGCTTTAGTTCGCTATTGCATGTTGATAGAGCCCATAGGATTCTTGCTTGACTACCAGCAGTATGATGGCGATCATATACGTGGGAGATGGGGTCTGTAAGCACATCCTTAAAGTGTCCCTAGTTGTAGGACTTTCAAGACAGGGCATCGATACTCCCGATTAGACTGGTGTATACAGTCGAGACCCCGACGAGGGGCGGTGGCCGGTCTCACAAGCCACTGGTGTCAGTTGGATCACCTAAGATGTATACAGGTGCTCATTAGGTTATGAGTACACCAGACAGGACTCGCCGGAAACATGCTAGTTGGTATTATACATATCGTCAGATAGTAGTTCCCTGGTGACATGTATACAGGTTAGTTCATCGACCTGAGGTCGTCATTTGTCTCGTGTGAGTTCCCACTGTGCTTTGATTTCTACCCTACCACGGCTCAAAGGAGTCGTGCAAACAGGTCTTTTTTGGGTACAGTCCCGAGCCACATGGAGGCAAGTGAGCGGATCGGCAGGGGATTCGTCTCTCCCGGTATTGGGGGTGAGATCGCGCTGTGTCTAGGAGAGCCATTAGACATAGCCCTCGGCCGAGGCAGGAGATTTACTGGTAGGTACTCCAGTAGTATCTCAGGGTGTTCTGGGCCACTCTCTAACACGACTTATACCACTATTGGGGGTCTGACGTTACCAGCCCCTAGGCCGATATGCAATACTCATAGACGAACGGACCGGACTGTATGTATATTGTCACTGTTAGGCTCAGTACGGTTTATGGATGAGTTCGCTCGTCAGCTTCCCTTCCAATCAATACATAGGCAACCGTTACGTACAGCCAGTACCTCTGACGTGCTAGTGGTTATACCCAGTGCCAGTGTGTTGATGAGTCATTAGAGTCCCCCACAGACACATTCCCAAGTTCGGGTGAAACGTTGTAGAGGCCGTATAGTTTTATGGTAGGGTTCGGAAAATGCACGTGCGTTTACGCACGTATCATATTTCGGGCGGATAATACTGGTCGGCTTTGGTTTAAGCCGGATCTGAGTATTATGCTGTGTAGATATAATATCTTTGTCTCAGTTGCATTTGTATTCGGTCGTAATACAAATGAGGGTATGTTTATACTGATACGGGGTTATCCTGAAATTTGTTTCAGGATCACTTTTGGAAGTTGCCAGTTTCCAGTTTTCTATCACCCGTATTTAACATTCGGTTAAAGATGGATTTATCTTTTCTTGATGAGTGTGGAAGGCTTTAGATGTTTCTAGATGGTGACTAGGCTAGTGAGTCATTAGTGCATTGATTATTGCATTAAATGATTTGGTGACTAGTTAAGGTGATTCATTGTTTTCATTAATTGTGGTCATACAAGGTGTAATTGTGACTCATTCTTTCTTTAATCTTGTAGTCACCTTCCCCTCTCCTACACTCACTTTCCCCTCTTATATAAGTGGCCGGCCCCTCCCCTCTTGTGAGAAGATGGTTGCTTGAGAGACAAAAGATGATAGTTTTAGTGTATGGAAATTTGATAGATACTTATTTCACATTTCCACCCGATCCTAAAAGGCAACTTCAATAACCGTTCGTCCATAGCTTTGGACGTAACGAGATAAAGTGTTCTACTCATTCTCTACATCAATCTTGGTCATCTCTTTTAGCAAACTTGATGATCGAGTTGCCTCGGTTCAGAGGCGGGAGCCCGTTTAAAGATCCGTCGACGTAGTGCCACCTGGACGGGAAGACTGGAGATTCAGAAGATCAGAGCAGCCGCAACAAAGCGTGGGATGTTGGTTGAAGACCGAAGGACTCAGATCGTTCGGTATAACTCTTCTACCCACTGTGTAGTTTGTTAGTTTAGCTTTAATGGTAGATCCGGGTTATAGTACGCGATAGCGCCAGTTGTAAAAGTTTTTGTTCCGCATATGGCGTCTGTTAGACGGCCGGGACGCTACCGTGGACATACATTAACGATCAAGTTACCTTTAGAATCGAAAATTAATGTTTTATTTCCTTTTTGAACGTAGTACTTGAAGTGAGCTATACTCTTTTAAAAACCAACGTTTCGTTTCATTTTCCAAGAGAATGGTATAGCTGATAATAAGTAGTTATATTATTAGATACGCTTAGGATTACTTTACTTGTGCACGTTATAATAATTGATATTATACGTTTCCGTAATACGAACACTCTGATAGAACACTGCACAACTATCAATGAGTACTATGCTGCACAAGCACGTATACATATGTTACACTACACTTCATTGGTACTGCCAGTCATTGTAGGACCGTTATGATATATAATGCGTATGTAGATGTTTATATGAATAGGCAATTACACTTTTAGAACACTTACACAAATACTAATGATTGCCATGCTGCACGCGCACAGACACGTATGTTACAATACACATCATTAGTAGTGCTATGACACGGTAGAATTGATATCTTTGTACCTGTATGATTTATTTACGTAGTCTTACTTTATTACCTGTTGCATATTGTGAATACCAGTACTATAGATGTTTATATTTGATTCTTATGGATTTCTGGATGTTTTACTCCTGATGATATATATCAGTGGTATGGGACACTGTTATATATATATATATAGATATATATCATCATAATGATCTATGTAAGTATTCTCATTCTTTACTTAAAAATTCTGGATATGATGAGTTGACATACACCAAGAGCTTGACGTTTTCTGATTGTTTTATTCCGAACCGAATGGGGGGGGCTATACGGTTTCGGACTTGCTACTTATCCAGCCTGAGTGGGGGAGCTTTACAGTCGGATACATGGTGGACCCGGTCGAGACCGAGGGCCAGGATAGCCGCATGTGAGGCGGGGAGCCTAGCGAGGATACTCGATACCGGAGATTGAGATGAGCACGGCAGATATCCAGGGGATACTGACCAGGGTTGGATTTGGGCGCGGTAGATATTCAGGGCATACCGACCGGGGCCTGGGATATCGGGTGGAGATCATCTGTTGAGAAGGTGTCGACGATATCTGCATTTATGTGTCGGTGATGGACACGAGAGATTTGAGGATTTACGTGTCGGTGATGGACACGAGAGATTTCTGATTTCGGGTGTCGATGTTGGACATCCATATATATATATATATTGATATGTTGCTATCATGAGATACACAGTTAGATTATAGTTATTGTAACCGACCAGGACTAATCCGGGGGACAGTACCTGCATATCTTTTACGGACATTCGCATACATAAAAAGGGAATTCAAAAACAAGTTATAGTCTCCTTATTTTGACATGTCTGATATGACACTGAGATATTTAAATTTATAAACCTCTAAACATTCTTTACTAAACAGTAGGACATATATCTAAAATAAGATACCTATTATATTTTATACTATCACGTCTGCTTTTATGCCATGACATATTTATTCCGTGGCTATTTTAAAGAAGGGGTTTATATATATTTTCGATTACCTTCGGGCTTATACCAAGATACAAGTCATTTACATTAATATGTTATACTTGGGATCGCATGATAGATAGTTTTTCATTATGATACATATGCATATCATATATTATATTTATGACCTATGTATCGTTGTGCATTTCGATTTCTACCTTGTGATGTACTTTTATTCACTGGGTTGGCAACTCATCCCCGTTGTGCCACAATTTCTTGCAGGTTTTACCGCTTGGATTATCAGTGGATTTGGGCACATACTTCTTCCGGTGATTGCTTGGTAAGTGGGTTACTATTGTATCGTACTCACACTTGGTTATTCATATATTCTTGTATCCAGTAAAACTCCATCAACTTAGAACTGGTATATTGTGGACTTAGAAACGAGACTTAGAATTTGTGTGTTGTTATGTCGCACTCATTGGAGTCGACTTTTTATATCGTTTGTTTGGTTGCTCCGCTGTTTGGGCGTGGTAGCTAGCTCCTGTTGGGATACTATTTTATTGTTGTAGTTGTATCAGGTTTTATGTAAAGGGTTGTCAAATTTACAAAGGAGGTGATGTCGAATTTCAAATTATCATAGATGCACTTTAAACATACTTAGTTAAATTTAAATGGTTATTAAAATGATTCCATCCGATGATTATTAAAACTTCACCTCTAATGTTTTCAAAAGAAAAAGATTTAGATTCCGGGTTTCGGCTTACTTGGACCACGTCGACATCTTTAGATGTCACGTGATTTAAGTGTCGGTCACGTACCATATTTGGGTCGTGACAAAGTTGGTATCAGAGCGTTTTGTTTAACCTTTGTTCGAGTCTAGGTTTGGCTATATGGGGTCTAGTCATGCATTTTTGTTACCTGGACTTTACCTTATAGAACTTAGATTTGACTTTAGGGGTCTTATACCCAAATTTTCGTTATATAGGATGACCTTGGTTGATGGAGTAGGCACTAAGAAGACTAACGCACCGTACATATGTTCCGCGGCATATTTACGATATGATACTCTGCCTAAGTTATCTTAGGATTTATATCTTGAGATCTTCCTTCTATTCATTCCGTTGATCTATCCTCGTCAATGCATGTTGATTGTTCCGGTCACCATGTTTATGGGAGCCGAGAGGGCTGCGGTTAGAGATACAGTCAGAGCAGACTTGTCTGGGACAAGGACTGACCAGGGTGACATTCCGATGATATAGATGTTAGTTATATGTATGCCCTAGAGGCCATTACTGTACATAGGATGTATATTGTAGTGGATGCTGGGACATATATAGGTAGGACTTTCTTGCTCGACATGATAGTACGCTATCTGGTTGCTCTTTATCTTAACATGTATACTTTCTGTCTCTCTGTTACATGTTGATAAAGCCCTTATGTGTGTACTCGACTTCCAGGACTATGATGAAGATCATACTAGTGGGGCCTGGGTAGTCAATGAGTACATCCTTCAATGTTCCTAGTCGTGGGAATATCGAGATGGGGCATCGATATTCCAGAGTAGACTAGCGTATATCTTCTCGACCCATGTGATGGGCGATGGATGATCCTATATCCATTGGTGTTTGACATCAGAGATAGTATGTGGGTGCTCAGTGATGACTGGGTACACTGAACGGACTCGCCGAGAACTCCCAGATGGTATTATACCTCACGTCAGATGGCAGTTCTCTGGTGACACTGGTACAGCTTAGTCTGTTGACCCGAGATCGTCATAGAGTCTTGTGTGTCTTCCACTGTGCTTTGATTTCCACCCTACCACGGCTCTACTGAGTCGTGCAAACGGGTGGTTTTTGGGTCCAGTCCCGATTCACATGGAGGCAATGAACGATAGGAGGGGATTCGTCTCTCCCGGTATTGGGGGTTGATGTTGCGCTATGCTCGACTGGCCATAACTGGAAATCCCTGGCCAGGATTGCAGTGATATACTGGTAAGTGTTATCAGTAGTTTCATGCTATGTTATTGACCTTACATCGGCATGACTTATCAAGCTACTGGGGTCTGACGTTTACCACCCCTAGGCGAGATATGCGACATATCAGAAGAACAGACCAGACTGTAGGGTAAGTGTTGCTGGTTGGATTCACAGGAGTGTGAGCGGGATTGCTCGTTGATCTTCTGATCGCTCAATACCCGGGTGGCCTTTACGTTTAGCAGACCGCTTGCGGCTTGTGGGTGTTTGATATGATCATCACCTACTGCCGGCGTATTGACGAGTCTTTAGAGTCCTACACATAGGTTTCCTGGCTCAAGCGAAACGAAATAGGAGCGCATATGAGATATATGCGGGACCGAGAATAATACCAGTATGTGATAACGAATTCTATTCTCGCGATTTGTATCATCGGACGGTTATATAAGATATAGCCGGGTTACCGAATCAAATGTTGATTCGATACATTGATACACTTGATATTAGTCGGTTATATGCAGTATGACCGGATCATTAAATCAAGTGTTGATTTAATGATTTAATGTATAATTATATATTTGATATATTACTTTACATTAACTAGTATTGGTTCACTTAAGATTTGTTTTCTCACTAGTTTGTGCATAAGTGTATATATGATATATATTTGTGTACATATGTTTGTATCATGTTTGATGATACATACAAGTTGTGTGTATGAGAATTATATCAAGATTAAGTTTAAGATTAGGGTATTGTTTTATCAAGAGAATTAACAAAAGAAATGAACTTGGTCAAAGTTGTCAAGCTTGAAGAAGCTTGGAGAAACCTTGACAAAGTCCACTCTTTTGTCATTTCTTTTGATAATTCTTTAACCCAACCCTTAACCCAAGTCTTTGGTTAATTCTCTACACAAGTTAAGCATGAGGGCTTAACTTAACCATGGTACCATAATTAAAAGGATAAGTTTCATTCTTATTTGATTATCTTTTTATTCTTATCTTCTTCTTCTTCTTCATCAAGCTTCAAGAAAGCTTGCTACCTCTAATGGTGCCATGAGATTTAGAGTGAGAAATCCAAATCTAAAGTCAACCCACTTCCTATTTCTTCATCCTCTACCACTTGCCATGTAGTAGAGTGTGTTATCTTCACAAGTTTCATGCAGTGAAGATGGAGCTTGAGTTTGAGTTGCCTCGACATAGATCATCTTCGGCATCGAAGTCAACGACCTAGCCCGCCCATTTCTCCGATGAAACCGACGCTAGAGTCCGGGATTCTGATGATCGCAGCGGAGGGACGTCAACACGGAGCAAGAGAGGTGGAGGACCGTATCTACAAAGGTTGTAGTCACTTTCACATAGTAGCAAAAGTAGTTTGCTTACTTACTTTCGCCTTACATCTAGTTAACGATCTAGTATAGGGTTCTTTGGCACATGGTTTTTTTTGAATTGGACACGGTTGATCAGTTGTAGAACCTCATAAGTGTGCCTAGGAACCCTACAATAGAAACACGTCGTTTATATATATTTGATCGAGTTCTAATATTCAAGCGAGTTTCTTCAGGATCCGCACCAGTTAGTCGAGTCATTGCTGGAGATCTGCTGGACTTGAGGCATGATGTTTTCCCCTCTCCGAAGATTGTGGAGTTGCATACTGTTCAGACAGCGATACCAATAGTTGATGAGGTTATCGAGATGTTGCTTCCAGAGTTCAGGATGTAGACAGTTGCAAATGTCTACATGTGTAGATGGGACGGAGGATTCATAGCCGTTCATGTCACGACCTGAAAGGTACGGAACATGACCGACACTTAAATTACGAAACGTCTCGAGGCGTACGTAATCTAAGTAAGCCAAAACCCAGAAATCAAAACCAAAGAAACAGTAGAGTGAAGGAAAAACCAATTTAAAGTAAGTAGTTTTAACAACATAGGCCGAAGTATGTATTTTTAAAATCTCAAGTATTTTCTGAAAATTTCGGCAGAGTCTCCTTTGTAAATACTGGCCCCAACCGGGATACAACATGAATAGTATACGAAATGAAACAAAAAGGCATCCCCAAGCGCGAGCTATCTCTTCGTCAATCGACGGCCACAACCACACAAGCAATATAATATACAACGCAAAGGGCGAGGATCAAAACTCAAAAGAAACTCAAAACAACATGAAAAACATAATAATACAACGCGCGACTCTAAGGTCGAAAGAATAACAGGTCTGGTTTTCTATCTCTCTCAAATATACAATCTGGTTGATGGAATTTCTAGATACAACTGAAATAATAATAAACAATGGTGGTCCTGATGCAAAGAACCCACCTGCCAAAGCAATCACCCGGAAAGAACAGTGTGCCAGCAAAGCCGCAAAGAACCTATACGGCAAAACCTATAAGGAACTGTGGCACAACGGGGGTGAGTTGCCAACGCGTGAGTAGAAAACATCTACGAGTAGAAATCGCATGCATAACGCTATCCTAAGTCATATCAGGTAATATCCTCAAATAAAAATCCTGGTCCGGCTATGTATAGTGTAATACTACCTACTCGTGTCAGTGCCTCAGATAGCAACATATCAGACATATGATGTATGAATGCATTACGAATGGAAACAGAATATATCATGAGTGAGACAACTGTTTTCTTTAATCAATGAGATTTCTATATGTATGTCAATCACGTATCATCAATGAATGCAACAGAGAAATCGGTGTCAAGCATCGACACAAAACATAAGTCTCAGTATCTCAATATTAAATCTCAATATCTCAAATCTCAATTCTCAAATCTCAATTATCAATATTTCAGGCATCCATATCATCTGCGGGATCGGCCCTCGGGATCCGGCAGAACAGATCAGCCCATAGCATCAATCTCACGGCCACGAACGGTATCCTCCGGATATCTTCCGCGCTAGGTAAAATCACCGGTTGGTAGTCTGCCCCTGCCAGGCTCATCGTCTACTACTCGAACTTCTTGCCCCGGGGTACCATACCGGGTCCACCATGTACCCACAGACGGTTCATCGAACTCCTCGAATCGGGACTCGAAAACCATCTCAGATCCGAGAAAACAACATGGTGGACGCTCATACATCACGAGAAAACTGCAATTTGCATTTTAAAATGATGATACTAAGCTTTTATTAAATTCTTGCGGTTTTCCCCCAAATATAGAAATCTCATGCAAATCCGAAATCATAAAAATCATGATACTAATAAACAGTGAATACTGGCATAAATCTCCATAATACTGCATAACCAATGACTATATGGATGCATCTGATATCATGCAATGAATGCAATAATTAAACTAGCATATGGAAACTATAACATATTATAACTATCAGCTAGCAAGCTTTGTCACTGAAATAGTATTTTTTAAGGTGTACGTGACATGGCAATTTCCGATGAAGATGCGTGTGAGCCGGCAAGCGAGTATACGTGGAGCATACGCGTCATCGGTAATGGTGCTGGTGTCCTAACAGCATGGTTTCATAATTACTACGTACACAATAACATGCAATGAGGCGATAACAACATAATAAGGAAAATGAATAGTGAATACAAAATAATATACGGAACATGAATAATAACGTAACAACACGGAATCTATCTTACTATACATGTGATATACTGTTTTGCCGTTTGAAATAGTACGAATCATGGTGTTTGAAAATAAGGACTACGGTGTTTTTTAAAAAAAGATACGTCTTTTAAAATATCCGTAGTATCCCTTAGTATGTCTTTAAAATTCTCACGATTCGTCAGTTTTGGAAATAGGTATGACTCGGGTCTAGTCTAACATTTACTAGGTAAACTACAGGTCTAACTAACAACCAATCGAAAGGGGTATGGAAACCACCAAAATCTGAGTCGATATATATATATATATATATATATATATATATATATATATATATATATATATATATACGTAATAGTCGGTGATCCCGCCTCAATAATATCATGTATGATACAATATATCATATGACATCCTAGAATAAAGAGTGCGGATCTATCGTCAATATATAGCTCGTACGGTAAATTCGTCGTACGGCCTCCCAAATCTGGGTACGGGTCAAATGTCACATCTATCACATTAATCATCTGGTATCCTCTTTATCAAATATCATGATCGAGATACTGATCTACGTCTAGTACAATACTAATACCATCTATGAAATGCATGCGTGTGTATGAAAACACAACGCCTAAAGAACCCGCTAAAATATCATGTCGTATCTCAAATACGGACCATATCACATCACCGATCTCATGGCCTCAAGCCCAATCTCATCGACTCATCTCCCAATATCATACAATATCCTCAACATTCATGCATGTGTATATGAATGTATATATGCATAGTCCCATACCCATGCGCATATACATACATACACATTCCCATATACGCATAAGAAAATGATATATACAAGTGTATATGTGTGCGTGTAGCAAATCCTTACTCTAGGGTTTCGTGACTAAGAAATCCGCTAAAGTTCTTTCTTCAATTCTCGCTAATCCTATCATAAGCTCCCAAGGCTTTTCTTACTAGGTGTTCATATCTCATAATAACATATAAAAGTATATCGTTACCACATCACCTCATTCCTCACAACATTGCGGGGGTGCTATACGCCATCCACCCGACTTCTCTCCGTAGATATAAATCTACTCACCTGATCTTCGCTCGCCGGTGCCGACGTCGCCACACGCTTGCTTATCGTCTCGAAGTCCGCATGCGGTACCTACATGACATATATAGCATCGTAAACGAAGTCACGCATGAAAACCAAGTCGGCATGCGTATCACGCATAGGTCAAAACCTATCGCCTACGCATGCAAGAATAGCCAAACCAACCCTCGATGTCGATGTACAAACATCAACCCATCAATAAAAACCTAAACGCTCCCATTTTCACATTCACAAACACTAATTATAATATGAAATAGGTTAGAATTCACAAAAACCCCTAAACTCACTTTAAAAGCTATTTTTCCAAAAACCTAGCAAGCAAAATTTACCGTTTTAGTACAACACTTGATGTTTTAACAAATATAGTGGCCGAAATGTTCACTAATTAGCTTGATTAGGCCACACAAACATTCACTACTATATACGTTTTAAAAACCTAGTTTGCAATTTTATCCAATTTCAACCATTTTATAGCAAAAATGCACAAACAAGAATTTAGCTTGGATTTGCATGACCAAAAGCATTAAACGACAATTTACAATGCAAATAATGCCATGAATAATTTAATTAGATTTTTCTCTTAAATATATTCATAGTTTACAAAAACCTAGTTTATAAACAAAAGCTTAATTTGGACATTTTACATCTAACAATTTACATATTAGCAACTAGATTAGGTTTTCATTTCCTTAAGATGATAATCTACACATTGTAACCCTAATGATGTAGTAAAACCCTAACTAGAATTTTAGAAATCCTTCTCTTGAAGGTTAAACCTTGCAATAAAAAACATAATTAACATCTAATTTAGTTGAATTAAAGTAATGGCAAACAATTTAACAAAAATGTTAAGATTTTTATACCTCACAACCCATTGATCCAACTTGAAATCTAGCCTCTCAAATTGCCATCTTGTTCCCTAGATCCATGCTAGATAGGCTAAAGAAAAATGGGTAGGGATTGGATTTTGAGTTTGTGGGATTTTTGGTGGATTTTTGATGCATTTTTGATGAATTTTTGAAGAGAAAATAAAAGGGAAAATAGGGGGGCTGCTGCTATTGGGGTCGGCTAAAATGGGGAGGAGAGGTGAGAGAGTGAGGTGGGGAAAAAGTCTAAGTCAAAGGACCCATACCTCACATGTTTACACCTTACTTCATTTAATTTTAATTCTTTTTCTTTTCTTTTCATTTGTTTTCTTTTTGCAAAAACAAGTGCGGAAATGAGGGGGGGCAACTTGGGGCTGCTGATTTGGGGAGAGGAGAGAGGGTGTGGGTGAGTGTGGGTGAGGGAAAAATGATAAATGTTATACCCCAATATCTATTTACACTAATTTCACTATTTGACCCCCTTTTTCTTCGATATTTCTAAAACCGTTTACCAACTTCATTTCATTTCAAAGACAATATTTTGCATGTTAGTTTAGTGTATCATGATGCACAAAATTTGTATTAACCCATTCCAATTTGTAATTTTCCCTAATTAAATGTATTAGTGACGGCTTAAAATAATATTAAAAAATTAATTTCGGAAATTTTTTCAGAAAATTAGAAATTTTTTCAGAAAATTAGAAATTTTACCGGTGGCTCAATAAACACCAAATACTAGCAATTACATAGCTAGAAAATTTATATTTAATTTTATATTAAAAGATATGTATATCCTGATTTTTACGGAAAACACCCGTTAATTTACCGACTTTCCGAAATTTCACCTAAACGATTTTCAAAACGTTACAATCTTCCCCCTTAATGAAATTCGGTCCCCGAATTTAAATTAAAACTCCCCCCAAATACTAAAAAATGTAAGCAAAACCATCAAGTAGTAGGGGCTCCGAAATCATATACACATAAAACACATCGTAGTGCAATGCATGCGCATGAAAAACAGATATATAAACCAAAAATCAAAACCCCGTCAAGCATCCCGCAATCATCGGAGTTATGATGAAGACACCAATGTCAAGATCCAAAACGAAAATCAATATTATATACATCAAAACTATACCTGTAAACGTTAGAACTATACAGGTAAACATCATTAAATCATCTTGAAGCAATGCATGCCAAACCTTTTTCAAATCGTTGTGCGATGTGTGTATCACTGCACAGTGGCGGACGTCCATTGTGAGAAAATAACTATATATATATATATATATATATATATATATATATATATATATATATATATATATATATCGTTCGTTTAACATACACGTCCCTCCGTTTTGAAAACAATTTAAAAGGGTTTCCCTTTTTAAACAGTTTCGTGTCATCATTAACACGCAGGTAAATACTGAGACTATAGCTCCTCCTTTGAAATCCCTTCGATAACTACCAATGCATGCAAAATATACTCAGGTACTGTCCTCTAACTAGTCCTGCTCAGTACTAAACCAAATAGCAAGTATCATGAAATATACTGCTCCAAAAGAAATCAATCCCAAATATATATGAATGCCACGTGCGTCTAGTGCGCACGGAAATCGAAATCCATGAATGTGCCATACATGTGCACAGAAACAATATCTAAGTGCAATGGGTGTGCACGAAAACACCTGTCAAAGGCAACGTGTGTGCCTGACAGCAAGACCAGGTGCATCTGATGTACACGAAGAATCTCTATTTAGTGCATCTAGTGTGCACCTAAATCGCATCAAGCGCCTTAAGTATGCGCAAAATCCAAGTCAAGTGCACAAGGTGCACGAAAACAAATATCGAATATCAAAATCGAAATCGACGGTATACAACATATCTCAATCCAAATCCAAATCAGGTATACCGTGGTATATAATCTCACAACCATGTGCATCAGCGTGCACAAAATCAAATCGAAATACTAAAAGTGCATGAAAACTATGCCGAAAGCATATGTCGAATCATATGCATGCCCTAGGCATGAAATCAAATATCATGAAACTCGGTCATCAAAACTCAATCATGAAATAAATCACCCACAAAAACTGAAATCCAATGTGACGGATACGTGATAGTCAATCACAAAATCACAAATCATAAATGTTGTCGTCGATATGTCCGTCCTTCAAAGTCGAGAAGGTGTCGGTGCACCCAATGCTAGCAGAGCAAGATATCTACTTGCCTCCTGATCATGGCCTGTCACCTGGTGCCCTTAGGCTCTCGTCTCACACTGCGAATTGCTAAGTACATAGCTCATCGGCTCAACGGTCCAATATGGAAACGATAACGGAAGCAGTCCGCTCTGACACATCCTCTAAAGATCTTTGGTCAACTATCATGGTTACTCATAACATGTCTCGTCGACGATGCCGAACTCTGGCCTACTGGGTGTGCGTCATATGACTGCTCCTGGGTCCAGGTCTTCTCGTTTAGTATTTCCAGAAATATCTTGTCGGGGTCTCTCCCAAATCCCGTTCCTGCCGAACTTCCCGGAAGTTATCATCTCTTACTAAATCTATATCTGGTTCCAGAACGGCTGCATACTCATCACAACTCCTTCTGGAAGATATATTCATATACAACACCTCTGCATGCGTATCACATCTCTGATGTCGGCGGAGTAGAACGTCATCTCATCAAGATCTCGTACGAACCTCTTACTCCACTTTTCTCTAATGTCGACTACTTCGAACTCGTCTCGTCGTGGCTGCATGGACTGCGCTCCAACAGCTATACTCGTATCTGGAGTCTCCCAAGCAATGCATCTCATCACCTGATATCCGAATGAAGTCGAATCATCCGATCGATTTGTCAAAACCTCATAATCCCCCAAGAGCTCAACACCTTAGGTACAGTTTAATAGTATCGAATATATGCCACAGCACCTATGGACCAACCGTAGAAAGACACACCCAAGCCTCACTAATGGCACCGCTAAACTGCCGCAAACCCTAAGGTTCACCGGCGTTCCATGGTCATTAAATCGAGTTAGGGTTTCATTCTTCTAGAGGGTCCGTAGAATTGCTTGCATTGTTTTCCGAATACTTCAAATTTGGAAAATAGGTTCCTGACATTCGATCGTCTCTATCGACTCTCAACGTATCCGCGTGAAGTCGTCACTAACTGGAATCAATCAATCTGATGACCTCGCATCGGGGTAGGCAATGAATCACATGTCCTAGTCTTTCATCTCTGGTGACTAGCAATCTCCTATCATATCTCAAAGTATAACTCGTGCGGCGTTAGCTTCAAATATCTGGGGCAATATCTTTTCATTCGCCAAAATCACTGGCTCATTCGTCCGCATGCTGAACAGTGCCTCAATCATCAAAATAATCTGTGCTCTGACGGTCATCACAATCTGGCTGGCCTCTTGAAGTGGCCCAATCCCTTCGTGCTGATCTGCACATCCGAGAAATCTCATAAAAGCGATCCATCAAACGCTCGTGGCGCGAAAACACAATAAAACAAACCCTCTATGCAATCATATGCCTCTGTAATCACGCTCTGGTCAGTCCTCGTCCATGACGAGCTCATGCTGACCGCAACTCTAGCCGTAGCTCTCCACGCCCGTACAACCGTGATAACAAAACCATAACTGGTACTGATGAGGCTAGATCATAGGAATGAATATAATACTGGGCAAGGAAATGTACATCCTAAGACTTCTTAAGCGGAGTATCGTATCGTAAATATGCCGCGGAACATACATACGGTACGTCACTCTACTCAAGCTACCTACTCCATCAACCAAGGGTCACCCTACACTCCGAAGGTAAAACTTAACGCTCTGATACCAACTTTGCCACGACCCGAAAGGTACGGAACATGACCGACACTTAAATTACGAAACGTCTCGAGGCGTACGTAATCTAAGTACGCCAAAACCCAGAAATCAAAACCAAAGAAGCAGAAGAGTGAAGGAAAAACCAATTTAAAGTAAGTATTTTTAACAACATAGGCCGAAGTATGTATTTTTAAAATCTCAAGTATTTTCTGAAAATTTCGGCAGAGTCTCCTTTGTAAATACTGGCCCCAAACGGGATACAACATGAATAGTATACGAAATGAAACAAAAAGGCATCCCCAAGCGGGAGCTAGCTCTTCATCAATCGACGGCAACAACTACGCAAGCAATATAATATACAACGCCAAGGGCGAGGATCAAAACTCAAAACAACATGAAAAACATAATAATACAACGCGCGACTCTAAGGTCGAAAGAATAACAGGTCTAGTTTTCTATCTCTCTCAAATATACAATCTGGTTGATGGAGTTTCTAGATACAACAGAAATAATAATAAACAATGGTGGTCCTGATGCAAAGAACCCACCTGCCAAAGCAATCACCCGGAAAGAACAGTGTGCCAGCAAAGCCGAAAAGAACCTGTAAGGCAAAACCTGCAAGGAACTGTGGCACAACGGGGGTGATTTGCCAACTCGTGAGTTGAAAACATCTACGAGTAGAAATCGCATGCAAAACGCTATCCTAGGTCATATCAGGTAATATCCTCAAATAAAAATCCTGGTCCGGCTATGTATAGTGTAATACTACCTGCTCGTGTCAGTGCCTCAGATAGCAACATATCAGACATATGATGTATGAATGCATTACGAATGGAAACAGAATATATCATGAGTGAGACAACTATTTTCTTTAATCAATGAGATTTCTATATGTATATCAATCACGTATCATCAATGAATGCAAAAGAGAAATCAGTGTCAATATCGACACAAAACATAAGTCTCAGTATCTCAATATCAAATCTCAATATCTCAAATCTCAATTATCAATATCTCAGGTATCCGTATCATTTTTGGGATCGGCCCTCGGGCTCCGGCAGAATGGATCAGCCCATAACATCAATCTTACGGCCATGAACGGTATCCTCCGGATATCTGCCGCGCCAGGTAAAATCACCGGTAGGTAATCTGCCCCTACCAGGCTCATCGTCTACTACTCGAACTTCTTGCCCTGGGGTACCATACCGAGTCCACCATGTACCCACAGACGGTTCATCCAACTCCTCGAATCGGGTTTCGAAAACCATCTCAGAACCGAGAAAATATCTTGGTGGACACTCATACATTACGAGAAAACCGCAATTTGCATTTTAAAATGATGATACTAAGCTTTTATTAAATTTTTGCGGTTTTCCCCCAAATCCAGAAATCTTATGTAAATCCGAAATCATCAAAATCATGATACCAATAAACAGTGAATACCGGCATAAATCTCCATAATACTGCATAACCAATGACTATATGGATGCATCTGATATTATGCAATGAATGCAATAATTAAACTAGCATATGAAAATTATAACATATTACAACTATCAGCTAGCAAGCTATGTCACTGAAATAGTATTTTCTAAAGTGTACGTGACATGGCAATTACCGATGAAGATGTGTGTGAGCCGGCAAGCGAGTGTGCGTGGAGCATACGCGTCATCGGTAATGGTGCTGGTGTCCTAAAAGAATGGTTTCATAATTACTACGTACACAATAACATGCAATGAGGCGATAACAACATAATGAGGAAAATGAATAGTAAATACAACAATAATATGCGGAACATGAATAATAACGTAACAACACAGAATCTACCTTACTATACATGTGATATACTGTTTTGCCGTTTGAAATAGTACGAATCGTGGTGTTTGAAAATAAGGACTATGGTGTTTTTAAAGAAAAGATACGTCTTTTAAAATATCCGTAGTATCCCTTGGTATGTCTTTAAAATTCTAACGATTCGTCAGTTTTGGAAATAGGTATGACTCGGGTCCAGTCTAACATCTACTAGGTAAACTACAGGTCTAACTAGCAACCAATCGAAAAGGATATGGAAACCACCAAAATCTGAGTCGATATATATATATATATATATATATATATATATATATATATATACGTAATAGTCGGTGATCTCTCCTCAATAATATCATGTACGATACAACATATCATATGATATCCTCGAATCAAGAGTGTGGATCTATCGTCAATACATAGCTCGTACGGTAAATCCGTCATATGGCCTCCCAAATCTGGGTACGGATCAAAGTCACATCTATCACATTAATCATCTGGTATCCTCTTTATCAAATATCATGATCGGGGTACTGATCTACGTCTAGTATAATACTGATACCATCTATGAAATGCATGTGTGTGTATGAAAATACCACGCCTAAAGAATCCGCTAAAATATCATTTCGTATCTCAAATACGGACCATATCACATCACCGATCTCATGGCCTCAAGCCCAATCTCATCGACTCATCTCCCAATATCATACAATATCCCCAACATTCATGCATGTGTATATGAATGTATATATGCATAGTCCCATACCCATGCGTATATACATATATACACATTCCCATATACGCACAAGAAAATGATATATGCAAGTTTATATGTGTGCGTGTAGCAAATCCTTACTCTAGGGTTTCGTGACTAAGAAATCCGCTAAAGTCCTTTCTTCAATTCTCGCTAATCCTAAACCCATAAGCTCCTAAGGCTTCTCTTACTAGGTGTTCATATCTCATAATAACATATAAAAGTATATCATTACCACATCACCTCATTCCTCACAACTTTGCGTGGGTGCTATACGCCATCCACCCGACTTCTCCCCGTAGATATAAATCTACTCACCTGATCTTCACTCGCCGGTGCCGACGTCGCCACGCGCTTGCTTGTCATCTCAAAGTCCGCATGGGGTACCTACATGTCATATATAGCATCGTAAACGAAGTCACGCATGAAAACCAAGTCGGCACGCGTATCACGCATATATCAAAACCTATCGCCTACGCATGCAAGAATAACCAAACCAACCCTCGATGTCGATGTACAAACATCAACCCATCGAGAAAAACCCAAACGCACCCATTTGCACATTCATAAACACTAATTATAATATGAAATAGGTTAGAATTCACAAAAAACCCAAGCTCCCTTTAAAAGTTATTTTTCCGAAAACCTAGCAAGCAAAATTTACCGTTTTAGTACAACACTTGATATTTTAACAAATCTAGAGGCCGCAATGTTCACAAATAAGCTTGATTAGGCCACACAAACATTCACTAGTAATTTATCTCACCAAACTATATACGTTTTAAAAACCTAGTTTGCAATTTTATCCAATTTCTACCATTTTATAGCAAAAATACACAAACAACAATTTAGCTTGGATTTACATGATCAAAAGCATTAAAATACAATTTAAAATACTAATAATGCCATGAATAACCTAATTAGATTTTTCTCTTAAATATATTCATAGTTTACAAAAACCTAGCTTATAAACAAAAGCTTAATTTGGACATTTTACATCTAACAATTTACATATTAGCAACTAGATTAGGTTTTCATTTCCTTAAGATGATAACCTACACATTGTAACCCTAATGATGTAGTAAAACCCTAACTAGAATTTTAGAAATCCTTCTCTTGAAGGTTAAACCTTGCAATAAAAAACACAATTAACATCTAATTTAATTGAATTAAAGTAATAGCAAACAATTTAACAAAAAAGGTTAAAATTTTTATACCTCACAACCCATTGATCCAACTTGAAATCTAGCCTCTCAAATTTCCATCTTGTTCCCTAGATCCATGCTAGATAGGCTAAAGAAAAATGGGTAGGGATTGGAATTTGAGTTTGTGGGATTTTTGGTGGATTTTTGATACATTTTTGATGGATTTTTTAAGAGAAAAGAGAAGGGAAAATGGGAGGGGGGGGGGAAGGCTGCTGCAACTATTGGGGTCGGCCAAAATGGGGAGGAGAGGTGAGAGAGTGAGGTGGGGAAAAAGTCTAAGTCAAAGAACCCATACCTCACATGTTTACACCTTACTTCATTTCCTTTTAATTCTATTTCTTTTCTTTTCATTTGTTTTCTTTTTGCAAAAACAAGTGAGGAAATGAGGGGGGCAACTTGGGGTTGCTGATTTGGGGAGAGGAGAGAGGGTGTGGGTGAGTGTGGGTGAGGGAAAAATGATAAATGTTATACCCCAATATCTATTTACACTAATTTCACTATTTGACCCCCTTTTTCTTCGATATTTCTAAAACCGTTTAACAACTTCATTTCATTTCAAAAACAATATTTTGCATGTTAGTTTAGTGTGTCATGATGTACAAAATTTGTATCAATACATTCCAATTTGTAATTTTTCCTAATTAAATGTATTAGTGACGGCTTAAAATAATATTAAAATAATTAATTTCGGAAAAAATTTCAGAAAATTAGAAATTTTACCGGTGGCTCAATAAACACCAAATACTAGCAATTACATATATAGAATATGTATATTTAATTTTATATTAAAAAATATTTATATCCTGATTTTTACGGAAAACACCCGTTATTTTACCGACTTTCCGAAATTTCACCTAAACGATTTTTAAAACGTTACAGTTCAGATGCGGGATGGTTAGGACTTTTAATCCGTTTTGGCGCTCCGATACGAGATCGTTGAAATTAATTAGCTTCTTCTGATGGATCTTGCTTAGACCTGATGCAAGTCGCTCGAGAAAAAGAACACGCAGTAAGTTTTCTTCCGACGAATTGGGACGAGTTTTCGAAGATAAGCTTAGCCAGATTCTTCTACAGAGTGTCAGAGATGTCGGATTCATGTTTCCGAGTTTTGTAAGACTCCGAACTTGTCCATAACCAATTATGACTTACAATTCATGTGGTTATCGCGATACGCTTCTTAATTGATTGATATTGGAGAGTAATGGGACAAGAGATTGGTGCGAGGTTTCAGTGGACAGTTATTCCTCACCGTCGATATTGAAGATTTTATACATATACTGAGGCATGTACGACTACACTTTCAGGAGGAAATATTAAGGGAATGACAGTTGTTACTAAAGAGAAAGTGGATTCAATAATGAGTACTAGTTTCGGGCAGACTGGATAGCTGAAATCAGCAGGAGACTTGAAGGGTTCTTTCCAGAAATTTATAATAAGTAAAATTTGACTCAGGATCGGTTGCTGACACACAAGCAGAGGATAGGGATTTTCGTCATCAATATGTTGCATTACGAGAAACTGGACTACTGGCCAAGGAGAGGTGGTGAGAGGTATCAACAGTAGGACTGATTGTATCATTGCTCCTCACCGGACGAGTCTTTGAAGCGACCCTAACGTTAGAGATCCGCAAGAAGAACCAGAATTTCAGAGACAGAGAACGTTAGATCGTGGCAGACGACAAGTAGTAATCCTTGCTCTGCCAATTCCGGGTGTATAAAAACCTTTCGACATTGAAGAGGATATGCTTCAATGTCATTGAGTTTGATTTGTTAATTTTTATAATCTAAAATAATTCATTTTCAACATTGAAAAAAGGACAACTCAACGTCCGTTATTTTGACATGGGTAATTTTGAGGATTTTAGGGTCACATAATGTTTTGTGCACACCAGGTGCGCTGTTTGAGATTTTCGTGCCAGGTGACTGCACTCGATTGGAGTGTTGTGTACACCGGATGTACTACACCGATATTTTCCGTGCACATCAGATGAACATGGTTAAGAGATTTTATATATATATACCCTAAGTATACTTGGTGTGATTTTGTGCACACCAGTTGCACGTTTTGATTTTGTGCACCCCGATACACTTGAGATTTATTTTGTACACCCTGATGCACTTGGATTTGATTTTCGTGCACTCAGATGCACTTGATACTATTTTGTACACTTTTTTCCATGCACAGTGGATGCAGTGGATATCGTTTCGTGCACGCCTGTTGCACTTAGCGTTTTTTTGTTTTCATGCACAACGTGATGTGCGGTTCGAGATTTGCACGCAAACCATTAAGGTTGATTTTGTTTTCGTGCTTTGCACTTGATAGGATATGTTATAGATTTGATTTATATATTTTCGCGTAGGTCGTGTGCACCGATATTGTACTACGACTATGGCATTGATTGTGTACTTGGGATGCACAACGGTTTTCGTATTTGGCAATTTACATGATAACTGGAGTAATTCTCATAGAAACCGCTAGAGTTACAGTTATGTGAAATTATATCTTTGGAGTTGTTACGCACACTGTTGTGTTATGTTATATTTTAGCTCATGTGAGACTTTGGCGTTCCATTATGTTGAGCGGACTTTGTATTTTAAAATTTTGGACCCCGACAAAATGATTTGAAAAGAGTTGGTTTATTGAGAAATATGTTTTTATGATGGGGGTTTAATTTAAATTCGGGGACCGAATTTCTTTAAGGTGGAGAGATTGTAACATTTTGGAAAAATTTTAAATATTAATTTATAATTTGAAATATAAAAATAATGAGTTTATAAAAGTGATATCACATATAGCTTTTGGTATCGGAATTATATCCGTAAAAATGTAGTTAATTCGGTAAATATGAATAAAAGTGTGTGATGTCATAAAAATGATATTTTAATTATTTTAACAAGACACTGTATTTTTCATTTAGCTCATGACATTTAAGTGATAGATTTATCATTTCATATATTTTATGTTAAATGGATTTAATTTGTGACATGAAAGGTTTTGAGATTTGATAATTCTTTTAATGGTTGTTATATCATAACTTAAATCTAAACCCTCACATACAACACACCCTTAATCATGCTCAACATTCTCTACCTCCTTCTTATAAACTTTACACCTCCTCCTTCAAGTGTGACACATCCTACTTCTCCCTTGACACCTCCTACTTCACAATGCCACCTTCAACTCACAACTCTCCACCCCATGCTTTTTCTACACCACACTACACCTAGGAAACTCCTTATCTTTCTCAACTGAACTAAATTAATTCTTCAAGCTCCAACACCCAATTCCTATGTGTTCCAAATATTAAAAGTGAAGCAATGATTTCTTTCATCAAGTTTATGCACTTCATCAATCCCAATACACTACAAACCATAGATGCTTCACCACAAAATTCTTGAGCAGGATTTCCTCGTACTAACACTTTATAGGTATATCTCCTTCTTTCTTTGTATATGTAATTCTGTTTAAGAGCTGATTTTAGTGTGCAGTATAGGAAAACAGTGTATTTTGTGATATTTAGCTCACTGAAATTGAATCTGGAACCATTAGTAATGACTACTAGAAAAACTAACAAGACCAAAACTATAATGAGACCACTAGAGAACTTTACTCAAAGCCCGAGACTCTATCTCCATGATTGACCCGGCGAGAAGCAATGAAAATCCGATGTCGCCGGACTTCTGGGGGAGTTGGATGTTGGTTTTTGTTCTGTAGGGTTATATTGGTATTTTATAAGTTACCATATTGTTTGATTTTTCCCAATAATCATACAGAGAAATCTAGGAACGTTTTAGTAAGGTTTTATCAAGTTTCTGATATTCCGATAATGGTTTTGCGTATTTTGTACTGCGACTGAAACATCGACGTTCGTACGTAGATTTCAGTGGCATGTTATTGTTTTTGGGTTAAGTATACTGTAGGTTCTAACCTATGGGTGCTTATCTTGTTTTTTTTGAGTTTTGATATGATATTTACGTCGATATGATATAACGACGATTATAGGTACGATTGCGAAGATTTCCGAGACGAAGTTGGCGGAAATAGCAGCGTGGATTTCAGCAAGCTCATCATGTTGGTGAGTAGATTTTCATCTACGGGGGAAGTCGGGTGGATGGCGTATAGCACCCCCGCAACCTTATAAATAAGTAGTATGGTATATAGTACTTTTAGTAATTATTTAAGATATGAATATTGAAGTTAATTTGCATATAGCATGATACTCATTTGCATGTAGTTTACTTATAGTTTTGTAACTTGATACGAGGGATCATGCTTTATTAGAGATAATTTAAATATATTGATAATGTGAGATATGATACCAAGAATTATACCGTATTGATGATAATGAGATTAGTATACCAATTAACGATCAAGTTACCTTTAGAATCGTAAATTAATGTTTTATTTCCTTTTTGAACGTAGTACTTGAAGTGAGCTATACTCTTTTAAAAACTAACGTTTCGTTTCATTTTCCAAGATAATGGTATAGCTCATAACAAGTAGTTATATTATTAGATACGCTTAAGATTACTTTACTTGTGCACGTTATAATGATTGATGTTATACGTTTTCGTAATACGAACACTCTGATAGAACACTGCACAACTATCAATGAGTACTATGCTGCACAAGCACGTATACATATGTTACACTATACCTCATTGGTATTGCCAGTCACTGTAGGACCGTTATGATATATAATGCGTATTTAGATGTTTATATGAATAGGCTATTACACTTTTAGAACACATGCACAAATACTGATGATTGCCATGCTGCATGAGCACAGACGCGTATGTTACACTACACATCATTAGTAGTGCCATGACACAGTAGAATTGATATCTTTGTGCCTGTATGATTTATTTACTTAGTCTTACTTTATTACCTGTTGCATATTGTGAATACCAGTACTATAAATGTTTATATTTGATTCTTATGGATTTCTGGATGTTTTACCCCTAATGATATATATCAGTGGTATGGGACACTGTTATATATATATATATCATATATATATTTATATATCATCAAAATGATCGATGTAAGTATTCTCATTCTCTACTTGAAAATTCTGGATATGATGAGTTGACGTCCACCATGAGCTTGATGTTTTCTGATTGTTTTATTCCGAACCGAGTTTGGGGCTATACGGTTTCGGACTTCCTACTTATCCGGACTGAGTGGGGGAGCTATACAATCGGATGCATAGTGGACCCGGTCAAGACCGAGGGGCAGGATAGCCGCATGTGAGGCGGGGAGCCTAGCGAGGATACTCGATACCGGAGATTGAGATGAGCACGGCAGATATCCAGGAGATACTGACCGGGGTTAGATTTGGGCGCGGTAGATATCCACGGGATACAGACCGGGGCCAGGGATATCGGGTGGCGATCATCTGTTGAGATGGTGTCGACGGTATCTGCATTTATGTGTCGGTGATGTACATGAGAAATTTGAGGATTTACGTGTTGGTGATGGACACGAGAGATTTCTGATTTCGGGTGTCGATGTTGGACATCCATATATATATATATTGATATTGATATATTGCTATCATGAGATACAAAGTTAGATTATAGTTATTATAGCCGACCAGGACTGATCCGGGGGACAGTACCTGCATATCTTTTACGGACATTCGTATACATAAAAAGGGAATTCAAAAACGAGCTACAATCTCCTTATTTTGACATGTCTGATATGACACTGAGATCTTTAAATATATAAACCTCTAAACATTCTTTACTAAACAGTTGGACGTATATCTAAAATAAGATACCTATTATATTTCATACTATCACGTCTTCTTTTATACCGTGACATATCTATTCCGCGGCTATTTTAAAGAAGAGGTTTATATATATATATTCGGTTACCTTCGGGCTTATACCTAGATACAGGTCATTTACATTGATATGTTCTACTTGGGATCGCATAATAGATAGTTTTGCATTATGATACATATGCATATCATATATTATATTTATGACCTAGGTATCGTTGTGCATTTCGATTTCTACCTTGTGATGTACTTTTATTCACTGAGTTGGCAACTCATCCCCGTTGTGCCATAGTTTCTTGCATGTTTTACCGCTTGGATTATCAGCGGATTTAGGCACATACTTCTCCCGGTGATTGCTTTGTAAGTGGGTTACTATTGTATCGTACTCACACTTGGTTATTCATATATTCTTGTATCTAGTAAAACTCCATCAACTTAGAACTGGTATATTGTGGACTTAGAAACGAGACTTAGAATTTGTGTGTTGTGATGTCGCACTCATTGGAGTCGACTTTTTATATCGTTTGTTTGGTTGCTCCGCCGTTTGGGCGTGGTAGCTAGCTCCTGTTGGGATACTATTTTATTGTTGTAGTTGTATCAGGTTTTATGTAAAATTTACAAAGGAGGTGCTGTCGAATTTCAAATTGTCATAGATGCTCTTTAAACATACTTAGTTAAATTTAAATGGTTATTTTAAATGATTCCATCTGATGATAATTAAAACTTCACCTCCAATATTTTCAAAGGAAAAAGGTTTATATTCTGGGTTTCGGCTTACTTGGACCGCGTCGACATCTTTAGATGTCACGTGATTTAAGTGCCGGTCACGTACCACATTTGGGTCGTGACAATAGTCTAGAACGACAGTAATGGCAAGTCTGGGTAAACATGAATCTCCCTGCCACCATCTTTAAGGATACTAAAATACCTCTCGGGTTCCTGAGGTTACCCACCATATCTGCGGAGTGGCTAATAGAATTTCAAACCCGATTGAATCTTTAGGTTCTATTAAATTTTCAGTAATCGTTTGTGGTTCTGGAATTACATCCAGTTCTACCATAATCCCACTACTGTTTTTTGAAAAAGTCTATTTTACTAAAACTGTGGCGAGTCAAGAACAATATCACTATTAATCTTCCAGATGGTAGAAAGTTACCCCTCGTCATAGCCCAGGATAACCCACAAACTGCCATTACTGAAATGTGCCTTGAGTTTGTCTGGAGTCTGCTTTTAAGTATAAGCCGGACAACTCCATATACCTTAACATCATTAAGATATGAACCATTCTATATACAATATAGAAACAGAGGCACTGATTTAATTGGAACCAGATTCAAATCATGCAGATGTCTCCAGTGCATGTCAACCAAATGGAAGGAGGCGGATCAGCATTACTCAACTAGGATTACATCCAGATATGAGTAACCTGAAAGAGAAGGAAGTTCTCAAAACCATTACTATCAAATGAATACCAAACATAAGTATCTACATCTTTGATCACCTTGAAGAATCCTGATACTTGCAACACAAGGTTCTCTACTTTATTCTTGTACCTATAACTTCTCAAAACTTGGACCTTGTATTTCTACGAAATACTTATCTAAAACTGGTGAAGTCATAAGTAAACAGAATATAGTATGAGCACCAACCCCTTTGTCCTAATGGACACTAGACAACATACAATACTTTGTATAAGTCCCCTGAGTTTAATAACTCAAACCCAGTGCATCTTAGGTTAAAAACTGTACTATGGTTAAGAAGAATTACATAACTGTTTAATGCTCCTTACCTAACCATCAACTAATATAGGTAAATGTCATGGACATAACTTCATAAAGTTATATCTCAGTTTATAAAATAAACTTACAGATATATCAGTTTGAAATTGGTGTATAACAGCGGATATTCAAAACTAAATATTTGCCGTCAAGCAAAACTCCAGGCGATTTCCTCAAATATCACTAATTACAATGAATTCCGATATAATGAGAATATAATCACCTAATTCCCAATAACTTACTCCCACTCATCATATGTAAAACCATACAGATGTAAGAATGAAACCTGGTAAATACATACCCTGGAGCAAGGATCTAATTGGGAAATTAGTTTTCAATTAACAATGCATTGTCAAACTGAAACATGAAAATGTTTCGAAGGGGTAGCCGGGTATTCCTAGTAATGTCTCTTCCATTATCCAGATTCATGACTGTAACCATATATTTCCCTTGCCACCTCTCCAAATCCCTTTATTTGTCTTTACCCATTACCTTATGTACACCACCCTTAGGCTAAATGATTTTCTTCCTTCCCTACCGTTCGGCACCAGCCTATGGTTTGGAAGAAGACTATCCAATAAGCGTAATAGGTGTACTCTCCTAATCCTAGGAGCACTCGCAACCTGAGAGAAGGTAAAGATAAAAGAAAACTGAATAAACCTTTTTCTATTTCTCCTGAACCAGAATTCATCCTCGAACTGGAACAAGTTCCTTCGAGTTTGTATGTAACAATACGACGGATTATCTAATAACTGTGGATCTTCATAGTGATACGGGGTGTTCTGGAGAAATACAAAGGTGAAGTAGGAGTGGCGAGGATATACGCGTTATAGTCGTGAATGACAGCAGTCGCAATTTACTTTGCCCTCTTTCTAATCCCTTTATTTTTCTTTACTTATTACCTCATGTACACCACACTTAGGCTAATTAGTTTTCTTCCTTCTCCACCTTTCGGCACCTGCTTATGGTTTGGAAGAAGAATATCCAATAAATGCAATAGTTGTACCCTCTCCTAATCCTTGGAGCCCTCACAAAATGAGAGAAGGTAAAAGGAAAAGACAACTGAATAGTTCTATTCAATTTCTCCATAACCGAAAACCATTCTCGAATCTGATACAAGTTTCTTCGAGTTCGTATATAACTATATGATGGTCATATCCAATAAATGTGGATCTTCGTAGTGATACATAATGTTCCGGAGAAATGCAAAGGGTAAAAGTAGGAGTGGCAATGAAATATGCAACTCTGACAATCTAAAAGCCAGTGTTTTAAGAAAGTTCGGTTAACTTAGTTTATGAGTTCTAGTCTAGGGTTGGGACATGGTCGCTGCCAAAGAGAGAGAGAGAGAGAAAAGAAACACTCAGCGTGCACTCTAACCTAGATCAGAATGGTTAATCATTTTATCTAATCAGGATGTCTCCCACTGTATCCTCAAATTCTCCTCCAAACATGAAAGAAGAATTAGTCGGGATCATCTAAAATCATTCGAGGAGTAAACCAACTCATCAGTGGGAATCGGGATCCAACTATCATCGCATGATAACCTGATGGAATCTACTCAAGTTATCACACTCCAAAAGGTATGTGCATGCCTGGTAAGTTTCCTGTATGTTTGAAACTCCCGATGTGATTTCTGCCCCATGCTCTTATGACCTTGACGAAGGCCAACATATCATAAGTCACATGTCAAGTTCTACCCATCATTGTCCAGGTTAATTTGAACCCACCCGTACATACCCTTGACGAAGGCCAACATAGTAGTATGACTGTCCCAAACCAACGCATCTATCTATGCAACAGAAAAGTAACAAATAACTACCATACACTATGCCATGACGAAGGCCAACAAACATAGCATGAATACTAAGTGCTACCCGTTTGAAATGACGCAGTGCTACGAATGGTTTTTGGTGAAAAACCTTTAACGTAATGAACTTGATATCGTTGAAGAAATCAGATATCTTTACAAATATATAGTGGCGAAAACTTTTGCAAAAGTGGTCACTCCCAGTGAAGGGATCTCAGCTCTTTTCTCGTGGAATAAGGTGCAGGATATTCCAACCGAATACCTCGACACAACTATAGTGAAGTTATTACCCTGATGCAAACTTCTGCCCTGGAGGTCACTTCCGGTGAAGGGATCTCGGCTCTTGCCTCATCGAATGAGGTGCTGGAAACTCATAACCGAATACCGCTGTGCAAAACAAAAGAAAACGACCTTGTAATAACAGCTTTTGAAAATTGTTCCAACAACATCGAATAGGTTTGTTTTCCTTGCATTGATAAGAATCAACGCAGTCCCATCAATTAATCACACCAGAAAAGAACGAAAATATGATGTACATATATGACATCCGCATTCGCGACTGGGTCCCGTCATCACCCGCTAGGTTACTTAACTAACGACAGAGCGGGGGCTGGACAAGCGCGGATGCAAAACATATACAACATCTACTAGTATATATATATATAACAATATATAATAATCGTTCCAGGCATGATATATGTAACATAACAGATAAGCGATAAGCATCACAGAACATACTGATGATCTGGGAGCCCCGGGTTTCCTTTGAGCCGCAACTGAAACCCGACGTTCCCCTGGTCGTGTGGATAGCCTGTGCAATAAAAACCTAGACCCCTATGTGTCACAACCCAAAATTAAGCACATGACCGACACTAAAAACACGTAATGTCAACAAGCGTAACGCAATTTAAGTAAGCCGAAAACCTAGAAATGTAAGCCATCAAAAGTAGTAAGTGATAAAACATTATTAAAAACCTTTGGAAGTCTCAAGTAAAAATCTTTAAAGTTAAGTTTATTTTCTTAAAAATCTCGGCAGCACCTCCTTTGTACAAACTGACCCCGAAACGGGTACAAACATATAATATAAGTAAAGCAACATATGATATAAATAAAGCATCCCCAAACGGGAGCAAATCATGCCCCAAGACGGAAACAACCACTACAAGAATATACGACGCCGTAGCGAAGAAATAATAGTATAAGTGAAAAACAACATAAAGAGATAAAACTGCATAATAAAAGCCGGCTCACACGAGCTCGACTCCTAGAGTCACAAAATATACAATATCTTCCTCACAACTCGTCTCTAAGTCAATACATGGAAATGGTAGATGGAGAATACTAGATACAATAAGATGTACAATGAATATAAACGGATAACCGCAAAACCCACCTATAGAAAAACGGCTCACAGCCAACCATAGCGGTATCCGCTGCAAAAAGATACAATCAGAAGCCCTGCTGCGACTACTCTGAAGGTCAAGCCTGCAAAACACTGTGACACAACGGGGGTGAGTTGCCAACTCATGAATAGTAAGTAACATCATACAGATAATCGCAGGTATGCACGTACAACGATAATCTATCACATGTAATATGATAGTATCAATATGGTAATATGGATATGCAACAATCATGAAAGGTCTACAAATACATGAAGCAATGCATATCAAATGAATGCTGAGTATGGGATAAAACATATAATCATCAATGAATCATCATCGTGGAAAAACCAGTGTCCATCAATGACACCCTAAATCCCAATGCCTCAGGCGCCGTCACTCTGATCGGCCCTCATATCCTGTAAATCTCATGGAACCTGAGTGCCCAACATCGGCACTCGAAAACATCATGAAATCTCTTGTCCAACATTGACACGTAAATCCACATAACTCGGGCTTCGTCAGTCCGGATCGGCCTACGGGCTCCGTCAGTCAGGATCGGCCCATATCCATCTCTCGACTCCGATCGGTATCCTCCGGATAACCGCCAGGTCCAACCAATCACCGGCAGGTAATAGTCCCTCTTCCAGGCTCATCGTCTTCTGCATAACATCTCTTTCTTGCCCCGGGGTACCATACCGGGTCCAACATAAACCCGCAAACGGATCATCTAGCTCCTCGAATCGGGTTTCTATCACAAGTCTCAGAACCGAGAAAACTCATGGTGGACATACTGAAATATCATATCAAGAGAAACCGGGTTTTCAAAACAATGCATACTTCCTTGAAATAATACCACGGTTCTCAAATCCATAAATCACATGAAATCCGTATCTCAAAGCGTAAATCCATGAAATATGATATATGCAACATAGAACAGTAATATGATCATATCAAGAGAAAACCGCTCATTTAAATGAATCCAGTTTTTAAATATATCATGCGGTTCCCAATTTCTCCAAAATCAAATGCAACATCATATAAGGGTGTACATGTAACTATGTATGCACGATGCATTTCATAAGCGCAATAGAACAAGAATCAATGTATCAATATCAATAACAATACAATGCCGCATATATGTATAGGTTGTGCATGTCATGGCAATTACCAACGGTGTGGGTGTAGCATACAATTTAGTGCTCGTGCAACATGAACAGTCAGTAATGGTGCAGTGTCCACTAGGTACTAAGTCAAGGCACAACAAGTAATGGTATGCAATGATGCACAATCAATATATATGAATATAATCATGCGGCTATAATATCATATCTAGCCTAGACGCATAACGCCATACGGGTGATTTCCCCGTAGATGTTAAATCTACTCACTAGTGATCTCGAGCTAAGTAAATCCGACCACCTGCTTCCCTTTCTTCGCAGCGTCTGAAGTCCCTGCACACGCCCCTAAATTACACAGAACATAGAAAGTCCAACTAAGAAATCGACCAATATTACGTACAAACTACGTTTAAATCGACGCACCGACTCCAACACCCTCTTAAGTGTTCTCTTAGCGGTTAACGTATGTAGCGACAATCTAAAACAACCCTAAGTGAAGCAAGCTACACAAACGACGCGAACCGTGTCGGACATCGTAACGCGCGTAGTCGAAACACTAAAAAATAGCTAATTGATCCCAGATTTTACATACTGTCAATACCTAAAAATCTAGTAGTACCAAACATCCTAAAACAACTGCATGCAGTTACCCACAAAAACACAGCATCCCAGTCCCCTGTACGGCCGAGCTCGCCGGAATTCCATCAAGTGTCGCCGGCCAAAACCGGTCAGGTGGGGTTCGTGCTTCAGGTGAACACTCAGGGTAACTAGTACAACACCGCTACACTGCTAGTTTCTCCAGTAAACACTCATAGTCACAGCAGATCACAGACACTCCAAAACGACACTAAAAATACGATATTATACCAAAACTATACCTTTATCGTTCTAATCAGCAACTACTAAGCTACACAACAATAAAAGAACCTAATTAATAGTGAGAGATCGTTACCTAACCACACTTGCTCAAAATCCTAGCTTTCCATGCTCCAAGTGATCCTAGTGGCTTGATCATGACTTGTGAAGGGTTTAAGTGAAGTTTAGTGGAGATTTTGTTTGGTTTAGTGAGGATTGGGTTAGGGTTTCTGTTGAGGGAGTGAGGGAAAAAGGATGAGGAAAAAATATGAGAATGAGAGTTGTAAATGAAAGAGTGAGGGAAATGAGAGTGTATGTGTGAGTGAGGGATGAGGGAAAGAGGGGGTGAGATTAAAGTGAGCCATGCCCTTCTCTCTCTTCATTTAATGCATGGCATGCTTGCCCATTCCTCATCATTCCATTGTCAACCCTTTTTCTCTCTCTCTCTCAAGTCAACAAAAATTCAAACCTCATTTAATAATAACTAAATAATTTAGATAATTGCATAAAACTTAGTTTAAATGGGGTTAAGGTGCCATGGCTACTTAAGCAAGGTAAACCCAAATTAACCATAGGTTAACAAGCAAAAATATATGCAAGCTCGCAATAAAAATTAATAAAATATTAATTAATTTTTATAAAATATTTGAAAACTATTTTGGTAAACTTTTTACTAAAAATCCGCATTATCGCTTAATTAACACTAATCGCATTGTAAGGTGTTACACTATAAGTGCGGAAAATTACCCGCCAAAACCAGAAGTGAGGCAGCGCCCTTCATCAAAGTGAATGTGTAGGGTTACTAGGCACTCTTACAAGGGTCTATAAGGCATCAACCATGCCCGATTTAAAATTTAGACATTCCGAACAACCCAAAGCGAGGATCTTTGCTAGATTATTAGGGTTAAACATGCAAGTAAATAACTTTACAACTAAGAGAGAGGGATTACAACCTTTGTAGTCCGCTCCTTCGCTTCATAAGCTTCGAGTATAAGTCCCTTCGCCGCGATCCATGATCTCCCGGACTCAAGAGAGGCTCCTGATCGCACGGTTTTGGCGTGTCGGATGTTCAAAGTTCTAAAGTATAACCGCGATAAGGACGGTGTCGCTATGCAGCTAGCCGGTTGAGCACGGGTCGATCCACAGGGAGATGGTTGTATGTCCTTTCTTGTCTTAGACGAGTAAATAAAGAATTTGTGTATGTTTGTTCGATCTAACCTATGTGTATTATTTGCAAGTATAAAGTTGGTAAGAAAAAGATACGAGATTATAAGCTAAAGAAATCCGTACTCAAAACCTTTGAGCCGAGTCTTGACCAATTGAAGCTAGAGCAATCGGCAACAACGTGGACTAGGGGATTTAAGCGCGGTATTCGTGGAATACGGCTTATTTACCCTTGTCCTTCCGTTATTGTCTCTTGCTTTCGCCTCCGGCCAAACCGAACGCAACCGGTCGCGGTTAGGAATCACCGTTACCTTGTTAGGGTAGGGTGCCTAACGGAGCGCTTGCGTATGGTTTGGGCGGAGTTCAATGGAAAATAACGGGAAAAGGAAATGAGAAAAGAAAGTCTTAACTTACAATACCGTATTTATTCTTAACAACGATAATTACAACATTCACAAAATGAACAACAAAGAGCAAAAGAAAAGAACAAAGAAAAGAAAAGATTACAAGTAATTAAGTGCATGAATATAAATTGCAAGAAAGTAAAGCAAGGTAATAAAAAGCAAGTAATAAATAAGCAATAAAAAGAATTAGAAACTAGAACTCAAGACAAGCATGGGATCGATAGCCAACCCTTAAACTTGCAAGCTCAATCAAGAGGTTGCAAGATCAATAGAAGGGTAGAGAACGCATGTGAAATGAAGTGCTAATTCCATTAGAAAATACGACCCTTGAGATCAATAACAAACTCTTAACCTTTCAAGCTCAATGAAGAGGTTGAAAGATCAAGAGAAAGCAAGAATCTCAAGGGGAAATTAAACAAAAGAGAATGATACAAAAGCCCTCATCTTCATTAATCTTCCACTCAAAAAGCTCTCACTACAATTTTCATGGAGAAAGAATGAAGAAGAAGAAGAAGAACTACACAAAAACACTACAAAAGAGGAACAAAGAATGAACACAAAATTGGACCCTTGGCTAAGCTCAGTTCTGGAGTATTTATAGGCTGAAAAATAAAAACCTAGGGCAACCACCAGAACACAAATAAAAAGACCAAAACATCCCCAAAAAGTCTCTGTCTGCGGCGCCAGTACGGCCGCGGAACCGCGGCCTAAGCATGCTTAGGCCGCGTTTCCGCGGCCATATAGATGAGTTGGAGGCTCTGTTTTTTTTGTGCTTCCCTGGTCTTCATTGTACTTTATTCTGGTATATGTATTTTCTCTATTTGTCTTCACGAATTTTCCAGAATTTCTGTTGAGGGAAAGGTGGACTTTGGACATGGATTTTCTTGAGCTCCGCGTAAATTTCTTGGATCTTGTGTTGCCATTGTGCTTTGTGCATGAAGGTGACAATTGATTTGTCATTTTGTCTCCTAAACTGGTGTGTGGCAACAGACGGATAAAGAGCGGAGACCCGTGTTTTATCTGTGGTTGGCAGGAACTCGTATTTTGTCGTATTTTTCCATGGATTTCACCGTTTAGAGCCGAGAACCTGTATCCTGCAATTGACTAGCAAACACGGCTCAAGAGTGCCTACCGATATGCAATGTGATAAAAATTGGGCGGTATAAAAATGCAAAATTCTGATATGAACAAATACCCCCAAACTTATCATTTGCTCGTCCCGAGCAAAGCCAATTTATTCACAAAAAATTTCCTAACCTCACTTTCGCAGGGAACGCGATTGCACTGAGCATGTGCAACAAGCCGTTAAACCTCTAGGTGTCCCTAATAGGAGGAGTGTTGTCTCCTGAGGGTTTTCAGCGGATACTACCCACAAAATCCGGTCAAGCTAGTTTTGTAAAATAACTAAGATTCAAATCCTAAAGTTTTGTTTCAGAAAATAACAATTCTATAATCCTAAGTCTAGACTATCGAACCTTTATATTTCACACCTCGCTTCTTATTTAACTACAGATTTTATATGTCTTTACGTGCAGTGCAAATAGTGTCGTTAAGTTCCAGAAGGATCGATTAAAGTCATCATGTCGCACAATAAAGCCCAGATAACAATTTTAAAAGGATAACATAAGTTTTATAGAGAGTTAAGCATTTTTCAAGTTTCGTTTTCCAGTAAGGTTTCAACTTCAGAATTTCTATCTTCCTTAACAGGAAACTAAGTCGTCTTTTTCACTCCACCTTTTTCTTGTTTTCATTTCATACACACCTCTGTGAACGTGCAATAGTCTTTATAATATAGTAAAACCTTCATATCTCCGCTAAATTTTTTTATAAAAGCCTGTCTTTTATCAAGATTATTCTCACACAAAGAACCGTTAGGAATTTTAACTCGGAGAGAACACTTGCTTGATTTTGTTTTAATCTGGACTTTCTAGGCTTCTTAGCGAGCTTTGGGCCAATGCAATCAAACAAGTTGGTTTTAGGGCATTAGGTGTAGAAACACCCCGGCGGACTTAATTACTCAAGTTACCCAGGTCCAAAAACAAAAGACAGTTGGCGTGAAAATCAGATGATTTAATACGAACGGAGATATAACCGGCAGTTCCATTATTTTTTTGGATAAAAGAAGTGTTTAGTGGGTTTGGTGTGTAATCATTCCAATCAAGTTCCAGATGGGTTATTTTTCAGACTTAGTTTCAATTACGGCATCAATAACATTCCTTCATATTCGCTTTACTTCATAAACTATTCTTGACATTACTTATTTCAGAACAAACCTATTTGATCCTCAGAAAATCATTTATCTGTTTAAAAGTTTTTAAACATAAAAGACTTGTCATCTAATTTCCAAAAACTCACGACACGTGTAGTGTGATGTAAAGACGTATATCAGCTATAGTTAACTTCAAAGGAGAGTTATCTTTCAGGTTTTCAAAATCTAAACATAAGATTTAGTTATTCTTATTTTATCAAACAAAACCGTCGAAATGTTGAGTCAGAGTCCTCCCACTAGCTAACTTGACAGAAAAGTTTTTATGTTTTTAGAAAATTTTCAGATTTTTATAGATTTTATGGATTTTAATAAGCAGATGCAAAATATACATATGAATCCGAAGGTAAGAAATGCGTACCGAGCGTACCCCAAACTTAAACTGGACAGTGTCCTCACTGTCAGGCAATACCAAGAGGGTCAAAATTGTCGGCGCTCTCCCTAAAAACAAATTATATACAAAAAGGAAAACAAAAAATATATACAAAAAAAGGTATCCCCCCCAAACTTAAGTAAAACAGTGTTTCCACTGTTAAGCGTTGATGTTTAGGATTAAGGGGGAAAGTGAACAGTATCAAGCTATACAAGGCCTTACACAGGCCAAAAGAGCGCACCAACCATTCAAAGATCTTATCGTGATAAAGCAGTGGCTGGTGAAAGAAGGCGTAGAGAAAAGAGATGGAGAATACGCGAGACCATATGCGGAGAGAAGCGGGATATGGTCTCGGTATTTGAGAGGAAGAAGAATGGCGGAAGGGAAAAAGAAGTGGAATACGAACTTGATGGTGCAAATGGAGTAAATAGATTAGCACAATTTGTGATGACCGATGTGTGAAAAGCGATTGTGCTAATATATTTACCCGTCGAGAAATGGGGTCAAATCCCTCAAGATTCGTAAGAAACCATGGGTACGCCGAACTCGGTAAACCAGACATACGAAATAAAAGTGAGACGGTTTCTTGCAAGGTCGGAATGACGGAAAGAATGGAGGGAAGTGATCGAGGAGGGGTATCGGTTAAAGGTTCAGGAGGGTGTCTACAGTCAATGACAGGGACAGGATGAATAGGAAAATCCGACTCATCAATTAAAACTGGTTCATCCTCAAAACCATCCTCAATATTCTCCTCAAAATTTAGCATATCCATGCACTTCTCTTCAAAATCCAGACACATATGGGGTTCGGAAAAAACATTTAATGACTCGGGATGATGATTTGAAGAGAAAAACTCAGCCAAATCTATGGGTTCATCATCCAAAATATTCCCAGCGTCGATATCCTCAATCAAGTGAAAATCAATATTCTCAGACACCTCAACAAAAGCATGGATTTCAATCGATTCAGGTTCTAGAGTGGAGGTGTAGAGGTCAAAAGGATTGGGATTGGTTTC
Organism: Agapanthus africanus; assembly: GCA_030015575.1. Taxonomy (NCBI): domain Eukaryota; kingdom Viridiplantae; phylum Streptophyta; class Magnoliopsida; order Asparagales; family Amaryllidaceae; genus Agapanthus; species Agapanthus africanus. The sequence goes on from JASDDO010000010.1 coordinate 132,149,437, forward strand.
ACTTGGAAGGGACCCTTCACAATCAGGTAAATCAAACACTACAAAGTCGCACAACTCATTAATCATTCTATCTTCAATTGATAAAGCATATGGGACACTCGATAAACTTTCAAAACAAGAGTTGTGGGATTCAACTTGGGACGGGTAGGTTTGATTTGGAAGGGTATACAGCTCACTTTCTCCACTCAAATTCACAGCCTGTCCTGCCGCCTCATCATACATTAAAAAATTTGGAGCTAGTTGAAAACTAGCTACCGGGTCACTAGGTTGCACGAGAGCGGCCATGGATGCATTCAAATCCATCATCTTTTGGCTTGACGCTACCCTAAAATCTTCCAACGACTGTTCCAGACTAGACATAGATTGTGATGGGGTTTCAGTAAAAGATTCAAAGTTATTTGGATACTGAAAACTCCCAAACGGCTGTTCTGAAGTAATGTCTAGGGAAGGTGCAAAAGTAGGGCAGGATTGGTAGGAATTGAATGGCTGGACAGGAGCAGGATCAACATTTGGATAGGAAGGTGAATGGAATTGTTGATCCCAAGAACTTGAAGTGGTGAAAGGAGTGAAAGATCGGCTACGGGATTGTTCAATACGTTCAGCGATGGACATAGGTCTTGTGGCTACAACTGGACTTTCAAAAGGGGTATCAACGCAAGAAGGGGTGAATGTTTGAAAATGTTGATACGAAGTGGATTGCGGGGTCCAGTTGTTCGTCCTAGACGCGTCTATCCGATCTTTCAAAGAAATTTTGGGCATGGAGGGGTCGTTCGAAGTTCGACCAAAACAAGAACCGTAGGAAATTATGTCTGGTTGTGGGTACCAAAGTTCGGCAAGAGTTTTGTGAGGTGGAGTACCCATGATATGAATAGAGAAAGAAAGAAAGGTAGAGAGAAGGAGAGGAAAAAGAATCTGAATTTTTTTTATTTTTTTTTTATTAACAAAAGAATGAAATATACACAAAAAGAATATGGACAAAAATAATCACGACACAAAAATACCACACACCTAATCGTTCTAGGGTTCACCTAGGTCAACTAGACCTGCTCCAGAACTTGATTGTCGAAGTAAAACTGTGTCGAGAAACGGGCTCAAGATACACTGATCACGAGGCCAGGTAAGTGCAGAGATAAGGGGAGGTTTTCCAACGCTTTCGCGAAGTTCCTTAATTAAATAACCCTTTCTCTTTTGACGGTTTCGCCGTTAACACTTTCCTAGACACCCCGTAAACAATATACCGTTAAGCAAGGTTCTAAACACAGTTAACTTCTCCTAGTGAGCGCGAAGTCCTTAAGGCTTAAAGTCTAGTTTCTTTTAAATTTTGTGTGGGTAAACGTTATACTCATGTTCGTGATTTGTGGGCCACGGAAATGGTGATGAAATCCTTTACCGTATGTTGTGGGGTTCGCTTTCCCTTAAGTCCGTATTAATTTATGCAATGCGCAATTCAAAAAATTCTATAAAGAATCAAACAATCGTTTTTTAGTTTAAGCACGGCACTGCAACAAATACGGGTTAGTCAATTTTTAGCGTTTGCTAGCGAACTTGCAAAGAATCCTGCAAAGAATAGTATATTGGAAGCGTCGGATTTAAGAAGAAGGTGTTAGTAAAATACGTACCGTTAAGTTTTGGGTTAGGAAACCCCCGTTGAATCAAATCCGGTAAGCTTGAAAAGTTCGCTTGCGCGGGTCAAACTACCCGGATCTTTGGCACTGTACTTCGTAATCACCTTAACCTTGAACTTACACTTTGCTCCCCATAATTGCAGTTTGCAAATACGCAAAAATCTGCACACTTGCATACAAAAATGATCAAAAAAAACAAAAAGATTTTTTTTTATATATACAAAAAGAATATTAACCCGAATAACAAGAAAGAAAATACGCTACCGTCTCCCCGGCAACGGCACCATTTGATCGCACGCTTTTGGCGTGTCGGATGTTCAAAGTTCTAAAGTATAACCGCGATCAGGACGGTGTAGCTATGCAGCTAGCCGGTTGAGCACGGGTCGATCCACAGGGAGATGGTTGTATGTCCCTTCTTGTCTTAGACGAGTCAATAAAGAATTTGTGTATGTTTGTTCGATCTAACCTATGTGTATTATTTGCAAGTATAAAGTTGTTAAGAAAAAGATACGAGATTATAAGCTAAAAAAATACGTACTCAAAACCTTTGAGCCGAGTCTTGACCAATTGAAGCTAGAGCAATCGGCAACAACGTGGATTAGGGGATTTAAGCGCGGTATTCGTGGAATACGGCTTATTTACCCTTGTCCTTCCGTTCTTGTCTCTTGCTTTCGCCTCCGGCCAAACCGAACGCAACCGGTCGCGGTTAGGAATCACCGTTACCTTGTTAGGGTAGGGTGCCTAACGGAGCGCTTGCGTATGGTTTGGGCGGAGTTCAATGGAAAATAACGGGAAAAGGAAATGAGAAAAGAAAGTCTTAACTTACTATACCGTATTTATTCTTAACAACGATAATTACAACATTCACAAAATGAACAACAAAGAGCAAAAGAAAAGAACAAAGAAAAGAAAAGATTACAAGTAATTAAGTGTATGAATATAAATTGCAAGAAAGTAAAGCAAGGTAATAAAAAGCAAGTAATAAATAAGCAATAAAAAGAATTAGAAACTAGAACTCAAGACAAGCATGGGATCGATAGCCAACCCTTAAACTTACAAGCTCAATCAAGAGGTTGCAAGATCAAGAGAAGGGTAGAGAACGCATGTGAAATGAAGTGCTAATTCCATAAGAAAATACGACCCTTGAGATCAATAACAAATTCTTAACCTTTCAAGCTCAATGAAGAGGTTGAAAGATCAAGAGAAAGCAAGAATCTCAAGGGGAAATTAAACAAAAGAGAATGATACAAAAGCCCTCATCTTCATTAATCTTCCACTCAAAAAGCTCTAACTACAATTTTCATGGAGAAAGAATGAAGAAGAAGAAGAAGAACTACACAAAAACACTACAAAAGAGGAACAAAGAATGAACACAAAATTGGACCCTTGGCTAAGCTCAGTTCTGGAGTATTTATAGGCTGAAAAATGAAAACCTAGGGCAACCACCAGAACACAAATAAAAAGACCAAAACACCCCCAAAAAGTCTCTGTCTGCGGCGCCAGTACGGCCGCGGAACCGCGGCCTAAGCATGCTTAGGCCGCGTTTCCGTGGCCATATAGATGAGTTGGAGGCTCTGTTTTTTTTTGTGCTTCCCTGGTCTTCATTGTACTTAATTCTGGTATATGTATTTTCTCAATTTGTCTTCACGATTTTTCCAGAATTTCTGTTGAGGGAAAGGTGGACTTTGGACATGGATTTTCTTGAGCTCCGCGTAAATTTCTTGGATCTTGTGTTGCCATTGTGCTTTGTGCATGAAGGTGACAATTGATTTGTCATTTTGTCTCCTAAACTGGTGTGTGGCAACAGACGGATAAAGAGCGGAGACCCGTGTTTTATCTGTGGTTGGCAGGAACTCGGATTTTGTCATATTTTTCCATGGATTTCACCGTTTAGAGCCGAGAACCTGTATCCTGCAATTGACTAGCAAACACGGCTCAAGAGTGCCTACCGATATGCAATGTGATAAAAATTGGGCGGTATAAAAATGCAAAAATATGATATGAACAGCTCTACAACCCGAATGATCCATGCTTGCTTGAAGTCTTCCTTCTCGAAGATGATCTACCTTTAAGTTTCTTTAACTCAAGCTCTCACTCACTAATGAAGTGAACACCCTAATCTAATTGGCTAGATTGGATGAGGATGATGAAGTAGGATTTAATCTCTCATTTATTATCAAATTCTCATACTAATCCATCACAAAATAAAAACCTAGAAAGCTTTTGTGAGCTCAAGGAAGAAGAAGAAGAATGAATATCCTTTTGTGATGAATAATGAAAATGTTATTATAATTACAAATGCAACCATGATTAAAGATGAAGAGGCTAACCATTGTAGAGAGTTTACTAGGGTTAAGGGTTTGGGTTGGGTCAAAGAATATCTCACAAAATATCAACACATAATATCTTAGCTCAAAACAAAACAAAAGCTTCTAGAAGCTTCATGAAAGAGCTAACCCAAATCAAATCCTAACCATGTTTAATCTCCACTAATCTTGTTGCATTAGTAATCATAACATGTTACAATATTATATATCACATATATAATATATTTTTGTAACAAAAGAAAATAATACAATTAAAATATATCACATATATATCAATGTATTATCCGGTGAGAAAATGAATCAATAAAGCGAGCCAATATTAGATAATGTAAAGTAATATATCACATATATAATTATACATTAACTTATCGAATCAACACTTGATCCGACAATCCGGCTATATCGAATATAACTGACTAATATATCATGTACCGATTCATCGAATCAACACTTGATCCGATGACCTGGCTCATATCAAAATATTGCGAGAATATAATACGGTATCTCATATCCTATTATCCTCGGTCCTGAACATATCACTTATGTGCTCCTACTCCGTTTTGCCTGAGTCAAGAAACCTCTGTGTAGGACTCTGAAGAATCGTCAATACGCCGGCAGTAGGTGATGATCATATCAACCACCCACAAGCTGCAAGCTGTCAGCTAAACGTAACAGCCACCCAGGTATTGATCGATCAGAAGATCAATAAGCAAGCCTATACATTCTCCTGTGAATCCAATCAGTAACACTCCCGTATAGTCCGGTCTCTTCGTCTGATATGTTGCATATCTAGTCTAGGGGTGGTATACGTCTGACCCCAGTAACCGATAAGTCTAGTCGATGTGAGGCTCATAACAGGTCGAGAAACTACTGGTAACACTTACCAACAAATCTCTAAATCAGCCCTGGCCAGGGACTTCCAGTTATAGCCAATCGAACACAGCACAACATCAACTCCCTACACCGGGAGAGAAGAATCCCCTCCTATCGCTCATTGCCTCCATGTGATTCGGGACTGAACCCAAAAGCCACCGTTTTGCACGCTCTCTTGGACGTGGTAAGGTGGAAATCAAAGCACAGTGGGAATCACACAAGACTCTATGACGATCTCGGGTGTACAGACTACCCTGTACCAGTGTCACCAGAGAACTGCCATCTGATGTGAGGTATAATACCATCTGGGAGTTCTCGGCGAGTCCGTCTAGTGTACCCAGTCTCCAATGAGCACCCATACACCATCTCTGATGTCAAAACACCAATGGATATGGGATCATCCATCGCCCATTATATGGGTCAAGATGCGTATACGCTAGTCTACTTAGGTATATTGATGCCCTGTCTCGATACACCCTCGACTAGGAACAGTTATAGGATGTACTCATCGACTACTCTGACCCTACTAATATGATCTCATCATAGTCCCAGTAGTCGAGTACATATCCTAAGGGCTTTATTAACATGTGAGAGTAAGATAATAAACTAATATAAGTCAACATGTTAAGCTAAAGTGAAACCAATTAGCATACTATCATGTCGAGCAAGAAAGTCCTCACTATATGTTAGGTCCACGTTACCCACCCCGGTTCTTTCGGGGAGGCGGAATAGGTAAAAATCAAAATTTTCCAAACTAGGTAACATGGACCATGCAATAAGGATCTTTGCTAAACAAGAACTAACAAATATACTACAAGTTTTAGCTACTATGTAGAATGGTTATACCTAGGTCTTGAACTCCTTCTCTTCTTTTGGTGGTTCACCTCCTTGCTTGCTCCTCGTAGTGGCTTGAACGGCTTCTCCTCGTCGTCTCCTCTTTGCCGTAGATGGTTCCACCCGAGGGCCTCGAACTTGAGCTCTTATCTCAACCTAGAGATAACTAAGGTGCTTGGTGTGCTAAACCTAGAACCTTAGAATGAGTAGAGAAGGGTTATGGTGGTTTTGTCTCAAAGGTTCATGATTTCCAACTCATGGAACACTTGAACCTTGAAAGAGGAAGAGGGAGAGCATTTTTCATGAGAGAGAAAGAAGATGATAGAATGAGCTCTCATAATGCAACCATGCTCACAAAAGCAAAAAAATAATAATGATAATAATAATAGTCAAGTATTGTGATGGTTAGTTTCAATGACCATTATCATTTCATGCAATTATTGCATTTTTGTAAAGAACATGTAAACAAAAGTCATAGCAATGAAATGATGATGGTCAACAGGTCAACAATAGTCAACCGGTCAACAAAGTCAACAAGTCAACAAAAGTCAAATGTTCAACTCAACCATGACACAATAATCCTTAATTAATATTATTAATCATATTATTTCTCATTCTCATTAGGGTTTAGAAAAAGTCAACGGTCAACAAGTCAACCAAAGTCAAATGGTCAACAACCCTAATGAGAATCCTCTGCCTCTGCCTCTGTCAACTGTGCATACACACCCGCATCCGTGTTCCAAGGAACACGAATATACTGAGACAAAACCAATCCCAAAACAAATAGTAGGATCTGGCTTAAACCAAAGCCCGCTAGTAATAACTGCCCGGACACTAAAACGTGCACAAGTGCGCGAGTGTGAACGAACCCTGTCGCAAAACCATGCGACCTCTACTCGGTTTTGCCCAAAGCGAGTAACCCTCTTTGTGGGACTCTAAAGGCTCGACACTACGCTGGCAGTGGGTTTAACCACAGGCCGCAAGCGGTACTAGCAGTACGTAACGGTCCCCAGGTAGATGCCGACAAGAAGACTGATGAGGTGAACCCATCCTAACTCCTACCCAGCCTGAATGTGACAATCTCCGTACAGTCCGGTCTGTTCGTCTGAGAATATCGCATGGCGGGCCTAGGGGGCGGTAAACGTCAGTCCCCTAATAGCGGTACAAGTCGTGTCGGAGTGTAGCCCAACACACCCTGAGAATCTACTGGAAAACCTACCAGCAATTCTCGCTTGCCCTAGCCAGGGACGACAATGTGTAATGGCTCTCCTAGACACAGCGCGATATCAACTCCCAATACTGGGAGAGACGAATCCTGTCTAACCGTCACTGCCTCCAAGTGCTTCGGGACTGCACCCAACTACTACCTGTTTGCACGACTCAGTAGAGCCGTGGTAGGGTAGTAATCTAAGAACAGTGGGAACACACTCGAGGCGAAGTGACAGTGTCAAGTCAGCGGACTAAGCTGTACTCAGGTCACCTGGGAACTGTTAACTAACAATAGGTAAAATACCAACCAACAGTTCCCCATGAGTCCTGTCTAGTGTACTCGTAACCTAACGAGCACCTGCATACTATCTCCAGTATGACGTACTGATGGCTGTGGGACAGACCATCTCCCCTGCTGGGAAGAGAAGCGTATGCACCAGTCTACTCTGGAGTATCGATGCCCTTTCTCGATAATCCTACGACTAGTGTGATCACCATCACAAGCCTGAAGTTCACTAAATAAGGATGTGCTTATAGACTACCTAGCCCCCACTAGTGTGATCACCATCACAACGCCGGTAGTCAAGCAAAAATTCTAAGGGCTCTACCAATATGTTTTTAGCGATATGTTAAATGAAACATATACACATATCAAGATAGAAACAAACCAAGTAGCATACTACTATACGAGCAAGACAGTCGTAAACCCGTATATATATATCCCAAGCCTCCAAAATGTTTTATACAAACTAGTACTATACAATAATGGCCTCTAAGGCATACATATCTAACAATCTCCCACTTGCACTAAAGGCCAGAAATTGGTGTACCGCATACCCAACGTCTGCACTAAGGCCAGCTGCTGGCGTACCGCATACCCAATAGCTCAAAAATTCGCTCGAACTGTGTTTGAGGGAGGGCCTTTGTGAATGGATCCGCCGTGTTGTCTTTTGTTTCCACTCTCCGTACCTTGATCCCCTGGCGATCGATGATCTCCCTGATCAGGTGATACCGCCTTAAGATGTGTCTGGATTTCTGATGGGACCTTGGTTCCTTCGCTAAAGTTATAGCCCCATTGTTATCGCAATACAAAGGTATTGGGCCAACAATGGACGGAACCACCTGAAGTTCACTAATGAACTTCTTCATCCAGACCGCCTCTTTTGCGGCATCGCTTGCAGCAATGTATTCAGCCTCCATCGTCGAGTCTGCGACGGTATCCTGTTTGGAACTCCTCCAACACACCGCCCCTTCGTTGAGGGTAAACACAAAACCCGAGACAGACTTGCTGTCATCTTTGTCACTCTGGAAGCTTGAATCGGTAAAGGACTCGACCCTGAGGTCTCCATTACCGTAAACCAGGAACATCTCCTTAGTCCTTCTCAGGTACTTGAGAATGTTCTTCACTGCCGTCCAGTGGTCCTCACCTGGGTCTGACTGATACCGGCTCACCACGCTCAGCGCGTAAGCTACATCTGGTCTTGTACATAGCATCGCAAACATTATAGATCCTACCGCCGAAGCGTAGGGTATAGTGCTCATGCGAACCCTCTCCTCGTCAGTCTTAGCAGACATCTTCTTGGAGAGGGTGATTCCGTGCAATGCGGGTATGTTACCACGCTTGGAATCTTCCATACTAAATCTCTTTAGTACGGTCTCTATGTACCTGGACTGCGAAAGTCCCAGTAGTCTCTTGGATCTATCTCTGTAGATCTTGATCCCCAGAATGTATGAGGCATCACCCAGGTCCTTCATGGAGAACCGTTGTGACAAGAATAGCTTGACCGATTGTAGCATAGGAATGTCATTTCCTATCAAAAGAATGTCGTCCACGTACAAGACTAGGAACACGATAGTTCGTCCTACAATCTTCTTATAGACACAAGGTTCATCTTTGTTCTTGACGAAATCAAATTCCTTTATTGCCTCATCAAAACAGATGTTCCATCTCCATGATGCCTTCTTCAATCCATAAATGGATTTAAGCAACTTGCACACCTTCCCGCTGCTCCCACTGTCTACGAAACCCTTTGGCTGATCCATGTAAACGCACACTTCTAAACAGCCGTTTAGAAAAGCCGTTTTAACGTCCATCTGCCAGATTTCATAGTCATGGAAGGCAGCAATGGCAAGTAGGATCCGAATGGATTTGAGCATAGCCACTGGAGAAAAAGTTTCTTCATAGTCCACACCAGGTCTTTGACGAAAACCTTTTGCAACGAGTCTAGCCTTATAGGTTTCCACCTGCCCATCTACACCAAGTTTCATTTTGTAGATCCATTTGCATCCAACGGGTTTTACCCCAGGTGGAGCAATATCCAAGGTCCACACTTTAACACTTTATTGGTGTACATGGACTCCATTTCGGATTGCATTGCTTCCGGCCACTTATCAGAGTCCCTACTGATAATGGCCTGCCTGAAACTGGTAGGGTCATCTTCTTCCAAGATGCAATCGTCTCGATCCCCGTCTATGAGAAAACCGTAGTATCTCTCGGGCGGATGAGAAATCCTACCAGATCTGCGGAGTGGCTGAGGATCGTTTGGGGTTATTGAATCCTGAGGTTCTGTCAAATCTTCAGTTATAATTTGTGGTTCATGGATTTCTCCCAGTTCTACCGAACTCCCACTAGTTTCTTTTGCAAGAAACTCCCTTTCGAAAAAGGTAGCATGGCGAGATACAAACACCTTCTGTTCCTCAGTGTGGTAGAACAGATATCCTAGTGAATCTTTAGGATATCCCACAAATTTACATAGAACTGACCGTGCCTCTAGCTTGTCCGGTTTCTGTGTTTTCACATAGGCTGGACAAACCCATATCTTAATAAATTTAAGACATGGTTTCTTACTGCTCCATATTTCATACGGAGTTTTAGGCACAGATTTGGACGGAACTTGATTCAAAAGGTATGCCGTTGTCTGAAGCGCATGTCCCCAGAATGAAAGAGGAAACTCAACACTACTTATCATGAAGCGAACCATATCCAATAGGGTACGATTCCTCCGCTCCGATACACCGTTGTGCTGTGGTGTATAAGGGGGAGTAAGCTGAGAGAGAATACCATTCTCTTTTAATTAATCTAGGAATTCCGTGCTTAAGTACTCCTCTCCTCTATCAGACCGGAGGATCTTGATACTTTTGCCAGTCTGGTTCTCTACTTCGTTTCTAAATTCCTTGAATTTCTCAAAAACTTCAGATTTGTGTTTCATCAGATACACATATCCGAACCTAGAGAGATCGTCAGTGAATGTGATGAAGTACGAGAACCCACCCCTTGCATGTATAGACATTGGACCACATACATCACTATGTATGAGTCCCAAGAGCTCTGTTGCTCTTTCTCCATGTCCGGTGAACGGAGATTTGGTCATCTTTCCTTTGAGACAAGACTGACAAGTTTCATAAGATGAAAACTCGAACGTATTGAAGAGTCCATCTTTATGCAACTTACTTAGTCTTTTCTCTCCGATATGACCATGTCTACAATGCCACAAGTAGGATTCATTCGTATCTGAATTCTTCCTCTTGCGTGTGTTTTGGACATTGAGAACTGTATTCTAATTTAGAACGTAGATACCATTACACAGTGTACCTTCTGCAATCAGTACCTTATGAAGGTAGATGTTCATGATATTTCTATCAAGAACAAAGTTATATCCATCTTTATCGAGTAAAGAAACGGATATGATGTTGCAAACCATGGAGGGTACATAGTAGTAATCGTTTAAAATCATAGTATTGCCGTTTGGCAACACTAGGTGATATTCACCGACGGCTGCAGCATTAACTTGTGCTCCGTTCGCTACCCTGAGCGACATATCACCAGGTACAACCTTCCTACTTTTTCTCAGTCCCTGCAATAGATTACAGATATGAGATCCTGATCCGGTATCAAGTACCCAGGAAGTAGGGTTGACCGTAAAACAGTTCTCAATTACAAGAACACCTGAATTAGATGCAAAACTATGCTTCTTCTTCAACTGGGTATCCTTGGAATCCATACAATCCTCTTTCCCTTGCTCATACTTATGACTGTTGTCGTAAGTTAGAGCCGAACCAACGTTCCCCAGCCCTGAATAAGAATTCGGATCGGTCAAGCGATACATTTTATTATCTTGATTAGGATGTGAAATGGTTGCTACCTGGAGAGAGAGAAAAGAAACACTCAGCGTGCGCTCTTGCAAGATTAGATTGGTTTATTGATTTATCTAACCAGGATGGCTCCCACTGTTTCCTCAAATTCTTCTTCAAACCCTAAAAGAAGAACTAGTCAGGATTAATCGCACGTCATAATACCTGCTTAACCTTTCAGCCAGGCTGGTGTTGGTACTTCGAGGGAGGTTTTCCAACGCTTTCGCGAAGTTCCTTAATTAAATAACCTCTTTTCCCTGGAGGCGTAGCCCCGCGAACACCGTTCTAGACACCTACTTAGTTTATAGCATTGATTGTTAAGTGAAATATTCTCCCGAGAGTAATCCAACTCATCAGTGGGATCGGGATCCAACTATCATTGTGCGATGACCTAGATGGAATCCTCTCTAGTCACCACACTCCATATGGTATGCTAAATCTGCAAGTTTCAGTTTCTTTAGAAACTCCCGATATGGATTTTTGCCCCTAGGACCCAAGTGACCTTGACGAATAATCAACAAATCAAAAGGTCCTAGTCAAGTTCAACCCGTCGTTATCCAGGATTGCATTAGACCCGCCAACATGATCCTTGACGAATAATCAACAAAATCATGTGACCGTCCTAACCAATCGCATCTATAAGTGCAACAGAGAATTATTACTTAGCTACCATTTACTGTGCCTTGACGAATAATCAACAAACGCAGCACGAATACTAAGTATTAATTATCTGAAACGACGGAGGGCTACGGCTGGGTTTTTGGCGAAAAACCCGTTAACGTAATGAACTTGATGTAGTTGAAGGAACATGATTGCCTTTTTGAAAATATAGTGGTGAAAACTTTTGCTAAAGAGGTCACTCCCTGTGAAGGGATCTCGGCTCTTTCCTTGTCGAATGAGGTGCAGGATATTCCAAACTGAATACCTCGATGCAAAGCAAGAACAATCGACTATAGTGAAGTTATTACCCAGATGCAAACTTTTGTCCAAGGGGTCACTCCCGATGAGGGGATCTCGACCCTTGCCTCATCGAATGAGGTGCTGGGCATTCATAACCGAATACCTCTGTGCAAAACAAAAGAGAACGTCCTTGCAATAACAGCTTTTTGAAAATTGTTCCAACAACATCTTATTAGGTTTGTTTTTCTTTGCATTAATAATGCATCCCATCAATTAATCCTACCATTGCAGAAAACAACGAAAATATGACGTACGCTTCTACCATCCGCATTCGCCACGGGGCCCCGTCATTACCCCTTAGGTGACTTAACTAACGACAGAGCGGGGGACTGGACTAGCGCGGATGCAAAACAAAAGCAACGCCTACTAGATATCATATATAGATATATACATTCGTCAGATGCAATGATAGCCATTCCAGATCACAGATGAACACATTGGATATGCTAGGAATCCGCGTTTCGTTCGATCCTGCAACGAAAGACGGATTACAAGGTCACGATGAATAGCCAAACCCCACCCTAGACCCCTACGGGTGCGACAAACTAATCGCCAAATAGCCGAAGTGAAGCAGCCTCCCTCAACAACATGAGTAGGCCACTCAGCACTTTAACGTACCCGGTAGTTTGCGCACCCCACCTTGGGTCTATCCTAGGAGCAAAAACAGTAAAAGAAATAATATACAATGGCGGCTACAACCTCATTCCGGATGTGCGGCCATAAAAATAATATTACATCAATTTACATTTTACATCAAATGAAAAGTTAAAGAAAACTCTCATCTCACAAACCCCTGGCTATTCATCCGCGACAATCCAAAGAATTCATATACACAAACCATCAACATTACAGATCACAGATATGCACAACCCCCACTAATCGACCTATAGCGATAAGCCGACGTTCAGTGCATATATCACATTATAGATATAACCATTTAGCCAAAGTTTGTAGAATTCCGATCAAAATACAAATTTGTAACTACCCCAAAAAATAACATTTTTGTCTGGATAATCTGGGCAGAAACAAAATATCTCAAAAATCCCAAAACAGCAAACAGAGGAATCTGCAACAAATTTGAGCCGCGGTCGAGTCAACTCGGCCGCGGATCCGCGGCGGAAGGAATGGTTCCGCCGCGCTTCTGCGGCGAGTTGGCCTAGTCGTGGGCTCAAATTTCTTGACAATTCCCAGAAAACCCTGCTTGTATTTTTCATGTCATACAAAATATTTATAGGCCTGTTTTGAAAATCGACAGAAAACACATTTTTTCGGTTTGTTTTCGGGATTTTTTCCGGATCGAAATTCTAAACACTTTGTTAACAGTTAGTTGTTGCTTAGCCAGGCTCTGATACCACTGTTAGGTCCACGTTACCCACCCCGGTTCTTTCGGGGAGGCGGAATAGGTAAAAATCAAAATTTTCTTAACTAGGTAACATGGACCATGCAATAAGGATCTTTGCTAAACAAGAACTAACAAATATACTACAAGTTTTAGCTACTATGTAGAATGGTTATACCTAGGTCTTGAACTCCTTCTCTTCTTTTGGTGGTTCACCTCCGTGCTTGCTCCTCGTAGTGGCTTGAACGGCTTCTCCTCGTCGTCTCCTCTTTGCCGTAGATGGATCCACCCGAGGGCCTCGAACTTGATCTCTTATCTCAACCTAAAGATAACTAAGGTGCTTGGTGTGCTAAACCTAGAACCTTAGAATGAGTAGAGAAGAGTTATGGTGGTTTTGTCTCAAAGGTTCATAATTTCCAACACATGGAACACTTGAACCATGAGATATGAAGAGGGAGAGCTTTTTTCATGAGAGAGAAAGAAGATGATAGAATAAGCTCTCATAATGCAACCATGCTCACAAAAGCAAAAAAATAATAATGATAATAATAATAGTCAAGTATTGTGATGGTTAGTTTCAATGACCATTATCATTTCATGCAATTATTGAATTTTTGTAGAGAACAACAAGTAAACAAAAGTCATAGCAATGAAATGATGATGGTCAACAAGTCAACAATGGTCAACCGGTCAACAAAGTCAACAAGTCAACAAAAGTCAAATGTTCAACTCAACCATAACACAATAATCCTTAATTAATATTATTAATCATATTATTTCTCATTCTCATTAGGGTTTAGAAAAAGTCAACGGTCAACAAGTCAACCAAATTCAAATGGTCAACAACCCTAATGAGAATCCTCTGCCTCTGTCAACTGTGCATACACACCCGCATCCGTGTTCTAAGGAACACGAATACACTGAGACAAAACCAATCCCAAAACAAATACTAGGATCTGGCTTAAACCAAAGCCCGCTAGTAATAACTGCCCGGACACTAAAACGTTCACAAGTGCGCGAGTGTGAACGAACCCTGTCGCAAAACCATGCGACTGTTAGTTATATGTATGCCCTAGAGGCCATTACTATACACGAGATGTATATTGTAGTGGATGCTTGGACATATATAGGGAGGACTTTCTTGTTCGACATGATAGTATACTATCTGGTTACTCATTACCTTAACGTGTATACTGATTGTCTCTCTGTTACATGTTGGTAAAGCCCTTAGGATGTGTACTAGACTACCTGGACTATGATGCAGATCATACTAGTAGGGACATGGTAGTCCATAAGTACATCCTTCAAGGTCCCTAGCCGTGGGTGTATCGAGACGGGGCATCGATATACCAGTGTATACTAGCGTATACCTTCTCGACCCATGTAGTGTAACACCTTAGGATAAGGGTTAGTGAATAATTATAATTAAATAATGGTTTTTAATAAAAAAGTTTACCAAATTGTGTTTTAAATATTTTTCCTAATCTAATAAATATTTTTCCAAAATTTTCCTAAGCTTGCACACACATGTGCATGTAAACTAGGGTTTTAAATGAAGAAAATACCATAATTATTAGCCATGGTGGGTTAATTGTAGGATTAATTCTTTTGGATTCTTAAGTGGGTTTTATTAATTAGTTAAAAGTTGCTTTAATTTGAATTTTAGATTAAGTGTTGACTTGTGAGAGAGAGAGAGAGTGCATCATGGCTTTAGGCCATGCTTGCATTAAATGAGGTGAGAGAGAGAGGGGGGTGACTTTTGTGTGTATGATTATGGTGGCTCTCAACTCCTTTTGTTTTCCTCTCTCATTTCTTTTTCTCTCAACCCTCACACAACACACCAACACACTCACACAACACACCAACACACTCACACACACACTTACCTTCAGCTCCAGAACCCAAGCACCCAGCAGCAGCAAGCAGGCACAGCAATAGCAGCAGCAAGCAGAGGCAAGCACAGCAGCAGCAGCAGGCACAGCAGTGAGCAGCAGCAGCCCCAGTTCCAAGTGCAGCGACTTCTCTCCACTTCTTCTTCTTCCTGCAGCTCCCTAGGGTCGAGAGTGAGGTATACTTCCTGTCTTATCCCCTAGTTAGCTTAGATTGTGTAGTTTTGCATCGGTTAATGGATATTGGTGCGTTTTAGTATGATATGGGATGTTTAGAAGGAACTTTGAGCTAATGAGGTGTAGATTGGTTTCAGTGGGATGATTGAGGTCTGTTGAGGCCATTGTAACCTAGTCCAACCCCGATTACACTAAAATACCACCAGTTTCATATTTGTTGCAAATGTCTTATTTGGGCAAAATGTGAGTTTTCTGGAACTGCTATTGACCCGGTGAGTGCAGAATGAAATTGTGAGGACTGTGATATAGTGGAGTAGTGCTGATACCCCAGATGAAACCCGACCCCCTAACTCCCCACTCCGGCCGCCAAAACCGCCATTCTGGCCGCAAATTGCGGCCAGACAGGAAGTGTTTTGGGTTTTGTTGGGTTCTGTAGGTGTCTGCTGGTGTGTAGGGTCTTTTGGTATATATATATTTTTAAGATTAGTTCTGTAGCAAAATCTAGGACCAGTTACCTGTTTTGCCGTTTTTCTAAACCTTCGCGACACGCGTGATACGTGAGTAGGTTTGGGTTCTGCGTATCGCGGCGCGTCGGGGTAGTTTCGTGGCGCGTGACTACACGTTTTAGCGTATCGTGCACACGCGCGATTGGTTTGCGACACGGGTTTCTTGTTGGATTATAATGTCGCGTTTCTGTGAAATTAAGCTTATGTGTGGTTTATGTTATGTGATTTTAGGTCCGCAGGCCAGTGAGACGGACTCTGCGAAGAAGGGCAAGCAAGTGGTTGGATACACTTAGAACGAGACACGGTGAGTAGATTTCACATCTACGGGGATATCGCCCGCATGGCGTTATGCGTCAGGGCTGATAGGACCTTATTGTTATATACTGCATATACCATACCAAGGATTGTCATCGCATATTGCATTCCCTGTTATATATATATACGTTGCTTAGAACTGCTAGGACTGCCATGATCATACTGTCGTACATTGTTGTAGCTCATCTATACTTGATACTTATATCACAGTGGATCATTGCATTGTAGTTCATTCTCATGTGACATGACTTGATATACACATTGATGCACCTATCACATCGCAGTTACTTGTATTATTGTTGGGATTTCATATGATTTATGGATTTGGGAACCGTGGCCTTTTCAAATAAGTAACCATTTCAAAACCCGGTTCCCTTGATATGATAATTTGGGGCGTCGCCCCGTGTTTTCTCGGTGCTTGAGGCACGGATTGATAGAGGGCTGACCCGGACTGACGGATGCCCGATGGATTGATATAGGGCTGACCCGGACTGACGGATACCCGATGGATTGATATAGGGCTGACCCGGACTGACGGATGCCCGATGGATTGATAGAGGGCTGACCCGGACTGACGGATGCCCGATGGATTGATATAGGGCTGACCCGGACTGACGGATGCCCGATGGATTGATAGAGGGCTGACCCGGACTGACGGATGCCCGATGGATTGATATAGGGCTGACCCAGACTGACGGATGCCCGATGGATTGATAGAGGGCTGACCCGGACTGATGGATGCCCGATGGATTGATATAGGGCTGACCCGGACTGACGGACGCCCGATATATTGAGAGAGGGATGACCCGGACTGACGGATTCCCGGTATATACTTGAGAGAGGGCTGACCCGGATTGACGGAGGCCCGATACAGGATGTTTTGCGTGTCGATGCTAGACACGAGTATTTATGATATTTGGGTGCCGATGTTGGGCACTCGGGATTTTCAGGGATATACAGGATATGAGGGCCGATGGAGTACCGGCGTTTGAGATGTTGGGACTTGTGGTGCATACATACTTATGTAGTCCACCTCGATACTTCATGTAGATACTATATCCCCATGCTCAGCATTCATTATCACATCTCATCCTGTAGTATATCACCTGATAGAGGACTGGCATTATTATTATGCATACTGCCACATCGCATTGATATTATCTGCTGGCATTAGTAGAGCCACGCTATATGTGCATGCTTGCGATTACCTTTATATGTTATCTCTATTCACGAGTTGGCAACTCATCCCCGTTGTGCCACAGTGTTTGCAGGTTGCCCTTGGGAGTAGTCGCGGCTGGCTGTTACCGCATCTTTTGGCACAGATACCCCTTTTGAGCAGAGATAGTCTTTTGCTGATAGGTGGGTTTTGTACGGTATCTGTTATATTTCAGTTGTATATTGATGTATCTAGTATTCTCCATCTACCTTTCTGTATTGACTTAGAGACAGTTGTGAGGGCGATATGTATGATTTTATATTCTGGTGTCGAGCTCGCATGTGAGCCGACGTTACCTTCTGCAGTCTCATCTTTTATGATATTGTCCTCGTTTTACTGTGTATTCTTCGCTACGGCATCGTATATCATATTGTGATGCTTCATTCTTGTCATTTGTTATTTCTGCTACACCTTGTTTTTACCCGACTTTCGGGGCTAATATTTTAAAAGGGAACTGTTACCGAAATTATAAACTTATAACTTTTGAACTTAAAAATGATTTCTACTAAATAAATGGAAGTTTTTCGGACATGTACGATTGTTTTTACAAAATGTTTTAAAATCACTCTATATTTATTGGTTTTGATTTCTGGGTTCGGCTTACTTAGCCGCGTTACGCCTGTAGACGTTGCGTGGTTAAGTGCCGGTCACGAGTCGAATTCTCGGGTCGTGACAAAGTTGGTATCAGAGCGTAGGTTTTACCTTCGGAGTGTAGGATGACCCTGGTATGATGGAGTAGGTAGCTGCAGCAGGGTAGCGTAGCGTGCGTATGTTCCGCGGCATACTCACGACACGGTACTCCGCTTACGCGACCTTAGGACTTATTGATTTGATCCCTCTTTATATTCTTGCGATTTGATTTCCGTGTTCTTATCGAATCCATATTTTCTTTCAGCCATTATGCCGCCTAAGACTACGAGGGCACAGAGAGCGGCCGCGAGGGCCGAGATTCGAGTTGACTCGTCCGAGACGAGGACTGATCCGGGCAGTGCACCCGTTGTACCCGAGCAGGCTGTTCCTGCCGTGACAGAGCAGACCGCCACGCTAGGGGCTGGTATGCAGGAGATGCGCCAGACGGTGGGATCTAGCATGCAGGAGATGCGCCAGATGATAGGATCGCTTGTTGAGACGCTTCGAGCGCAGCGACCAGAGGTAGCTCCACCGGTTCCAGAGACCGCTATGGTACCTACCGCACGGCCAGTTGCCCCTGCAGCCACGGAGGTGATTACTGTATCGCTATCAGAGTTCATGAGGCTGAAGCCTCCGGCTTTCACAGGCACCGATACAGCCGAGGACCCACAGTCTTTCATCGACAGGATGGCCAGGATATGTCGTTCCCTCAGATGCGCAGATGCGAGATGGGTCGAGTTAGCGAGCTTTCGCCTGGAAGGTCTTGCGCAGAAATGGTGTGATTCGGTGGAGAAGGGCAGAGCAGCAGGTCTTCTTCCTATGACCTGGACGGAGTTCGTGACCATATTCCTAGCCCGTTTCCTTCCCCGGAGTGTTAGAGATGCCCGAGCACGCAGGTTTGAGTCCTTGCGCCAGACGCCAGGGATGACAGTGGCAGAATATGACGTACTGTTTACAGAGCTAGCAGTCTACGCCCCACATTTAGTGGCCACCGAGGAGTTGCGAGTCCGGAGATTTGTTCGAGGCTTGCTTTCACCAGTGTTCCTCGCGATCAGCGCGCAGCACTATGAGACCTATGCAGCAGCTGTAGACGCAGCCCTAGTGGTCGAGGAGCACCTTGTTGAGACTTCGGCATTTCCAGAGCCGAAGAGAGCTCGTGCGGATACTTCAGCACAGAGACAGCCTTTTCGGCGCCGTGATAGACGTATGGCAGGCAGCAGAGATTCAGGGCGGGGCCGGTTATTCAGTTCTTATTCCCAGGATGGTCAGCGGCCGTCGTCGGGATGTTTTCGCTGTGGGAGTTCTTACCACCGTGTACGGGATTGTCCTGAGTTACCCCGGACAGAGGCGACAGCACCGCATGTCACATTACCACTTTCACCACCCCAGAGAGCGTTGCCTATCGTACCTACCGTTGCTCCGCGCCAGACTCATACACAGCGAGGTCGTGGGCGTGGAGGAGTTGCTCAGAGAGGGCGAGGTGACCGAGGCAGAGGGCAGCCAGTCACAGGTGGTGGACAGGCGAGGGTTTTTGCTTTGACACATCAGGACGCGCAGGCGTCCAATGCAGTGGTTTCAGGTATCCTCCCTGTATGTTCGGTTGATGCACATGTACTGTTCGATCCCGGATCCACACACTCATACGTATCCACACACTTCGTGCCGAGTTTGGGTAGAGAGTCCGGCTTACTTGATCAGCCGCTTGTGGTGACTACTCTTGTGGGAGAGTCGTTTGTTGCTAGGCACGTGTTCCGATCCTGTATCGTCTGTATTGGCGAGAGAGAGTTGCCTGTCGACTTGATCCTTCTGGAGATGTTGGACTTCGACGTTCTTTTGGGCATGGATTGGTTAGCCACGTGCTATGCTTCTGTGGACTGCCGCGAGAAGACAGTTAGGTTCTGTTTCCCCGGCGAGTCGGTTTTTGTTGTGTTGGGGGACCGTGGTGCCGCCCCTCACAGTGTGATTTCTTCTTTTCGCGCTGGACAGCTTTTGAGGAAGGGATGTCAGGGATTTCTCGCTTATGTTCGCGATGCTCGCGCTACAGAGGTTCCATTGGATCAGGTTCCGGTTGTTAGCGAGTTTCCTGATGTGTTCCCTGACGAGCTTCCTGAGTTGCCGCCCGAGCGCGACATTTCTTTCTGTATTGATTTGGTTCCTGGTTCGGGGCCTATTTCTATACCGCCCTATCGGATGGCCCCGGCGGAACTTCATGAGCTGAAGGATCAGTTACAGGATTTGCTGGACAAGGGACTTATTCGACCCAGTGTTTCTCCTTGGGGTGCTCCCGTCCTGTTCGTCAAGAAGAAGGACGGCAGTTTGCGTCTTTGTATCGACTACCGCCAGCTGAACAGGGTGACAGTGCGGAACATGTATCCTTTGCCGCGTATCGACGATTTGTTTGACCAGCTTCAGGGGGCAGGGTACTTTTCGAGGATCGATTTACGATCGGGCTATCATCAGCTGCGGGTTCGACAGGAGGACATTCCCCGGACAGCCTTCCGTACGCGTTACGGCCATTACGAGTTTTTGGTGATGTCGTTCGGACTCACCAATGCGCCAGCAGCCTTCATGGATTTGATGAACCGTATTTTCCGGCCTTATTTGGATCTGTTCATCATAGTCTTCATTGACGATATCTTGGTGTATTCCCGGAGTAGTGACGAGCACGAGCAGCACCTGCGGATTACATTGCAGACATTGAGGGAGCACCAGCTTTATGCGAAATTCTCCATGTGTGCTTTTTGGCTAGACAGCGTGGACTTCTTGGGTCACGTGATTTCACGAGACGGTATATGTGTAGACCCGAGGAAGATCGAGGCCGTTCAGCGTTGGCCCAGACCCACATCGGTGACGGAGATTCGCAGCTTTTTGGGATTGGCCGGTTATTACAGGCGTTTTGTGCAGGACTTCTCACGTATTGCTACATCGTTGACCGGGTTGACCCGGAAAGGAGTTCCTTTCGTTTGGACGGAGGAGTGCGAGCACAGCTTTCAGCAGTTACGGACACGGCTGACGACGGCACCGGTGTTATCTTTACCTTCCGGATCGGGCGGATTTGTGGTCTTTTGTGATGCTTCTCGAGTGGGATTGGGATGCGTTCTGATGCAGCATGATAGGGTGATCGCGTATGCCTCGCGACAATTGAAAAAGCACGAGCAGAACTACCCCACTCATGATTTGGAGATGGCAGCAGTGGTCTTTGCACTTAAGATCTGGCGGCATTACCTATACGGCGAGTCGTGCCAGATATTTACGGATCACAAGAGTTTGAAATACATATTCCAGCAGCGGGACCTGAACCTTCGGCAGCGTCGATGGATGGAGTTAGTGAAGGATTACGACTGCGAGATCTTATATCACCCGGGCAAGGCAAATGTGGTAGCGGATGCTTTGAGCAGGAGACCCGGGAATAGTTTATCATGTTTGAGAGCAGTACAGGAGCAGTCATCCACAGATTGGCAGATATTATGCGACAGCCGAGTACAGTTTGAGTTCACGCCGATTGGAGGACAGATAGCGCATGTCCGTGCACGCCCACAGTTGATCGATCGTATACGTGAGGCACAGCTCAGTGATGACCGATGTTCAGAGATCATGGCATAGATTGGACATGGCAGATTTTCCGAGTTCGTGGTCGATGATCAGGGAGTACTACGATTTGGAGTCAGACTGTGCGTACCTGATTCTGAGGGACTGAGGCGCGAGATTCTTGAGGAGGCACATCGATCGGTATTTAGCGTCCATCCCGGTTCCACCAAGATGTATCATGATATGAGAGATGTTTACTGGTGGGACGGAATGAAGAGGGACATTGCAGATTTTGTATCGAGATGCCTGACTTGTCAGCAAGTCAAGGCTGAGCACCAGAGGCCCGCGGGAGAGCTACAGCCGTTACCCATTCCGGAGTGGAAATGGGAACAGATTTCGATGGATTTCGTGGTGGGTCTACCCAGGACTAGTAGGGGGTATTACTCCATCTGGGTGATCGTGGATCGTTTGACGAAAGCGGCTCACTTCTTACCGGTGAAGACGACTTTCGGATTTACTCAGTATGCCCAGATCTATATTGACGAGATAGTGCGACTACACGGAGTCCCGACGTGCATTGTGTCCGACAGAGTCACCCAGTTTACCAGTAGGCTATGGCAGAGGCTTCAAGAGGCTTTGGGCACTCGCCTGAGTTTCAGCACGGCATTTCATCCGCAGACCGACGGACAGTCAGAGCGGACCATTCAGACTCTCGAGGACATGCTCAGATCTTGTGTACTAGATTTTGGAGGTAGCTGGGATCATCATTTGCCCTTAGTAGAGTTTTCCTACAATAACAGCTACCAGGAGACTATTCAGATGGCACCGTTTGAGGCTCTTTATGGGAGGAGATGCAGGTTACCTACTTGTTGGACAGAGCTCAGTGAGAGCAGTATCTTAGGGCCACAGATCGTTGAGGAGACGACCGCGAAGATCCAGTTGATTCGCGATAGGATGAGAGCAGCGCAGAGTAGGCAGAGGGCTTATGCAGACCGTCGACGGCGCAGACTTGAGTTTTCTGTTGGTGATCATGTTTTCTTGAGGGTCTCCCCAATGAAAGGTGTGATGAGGTTTGGGAAGAAGGGGAAGCTTAGCCCCAGGTATGTGGGCCCTTTCGAGATCCTCGAGCGTGTCGGTGCAGTAGCTTACCGGTTAGCCCTTCCGCCCAGCTTTCCAGACGTGCACCCCGTATTCCATGTTTCGATGCTCCGCAGATATCTACATGATCCTTCGCACGCGATTCAGCATCCGTCGATCCAGCTTGAGCGTGATCTTTCCTATGTAGAGCAGCCGGTGATGATCTTGGATCGACAAGTGAAGAAATTGAGATCGAAGGAGATTCCATCAGTTAAAGTACTTTGGCGTGGCCAGAACCGTGAAGAGGTCACTTGGGAGACCGAAAGCGAGATGATGAAGACGTATCCCCATCTTTTTGAAGGTAACCTTAGTTAGATTTTTGAAATTCGGGGACGAATTTCTTTAAGGGGGAGAGATTGTAACACCTTAGGATAAGGGTTAGTGAATAATTATAATTAAATAATGGTTTTTAATAAAAAGTTTACCAAATTGTGTTTTAAATATTTTTCCTTATCTAATAAATATTTTTCCAAAATTTTCCTAAGCTTGCACACACATGTGCATGTAAACTAGGGTTTTTAAATGAAGAAAATACCATAATTATTAGCCATGGTGGGTTAATTGTAGGATTAATTCTTTTGGATTCTTAAGTGGGTTTTATTAATTAGTTAAAAGTTGCTTTAATTTGAATTTTAGATTAAGTGTTGACTTGTGAGAGAGAGAGAGAGTGCATCATGGCTTTAGGCCATGCTTGCATTAAATGAGGTGAGAGAGAGAGGGGGGTGACTTTTGTGTGTATGATTATGGTGGCTCTCAACTCCTTTTGTTTTCCTCTCTCATTTCTTTTTCTCTCAACCCTCACACAACACACCAACACACTCACACACACACTTACCTTCAGCTCCAGAACCCCAGCACCCAGCAGCAGCAAGCAGGCACAGCAACAGCAGCAGCAAGCAGAGGCAAGCACAGCAGCAGCAGCAGGCACAGCAGTGAGCAGCAGCAGCCCCAGTTCCAAGTGCAGCGACTTCTCTCCACTTCTTCTTCTTCCTGCAGCTCCCTAGGGTCGAGAGTGAGGTATACTTCCTGTCTTATCCCCTAGTTAGCTTAGATTGTGTAGTTTTGCATCGGTTAATGGATATTGGTGCGTTTTAGTGTGATATGGGATGTTTAGAAGGAACTTTGAGCTAATGAGGTGTAGATTGGTTTCAGTGGGATGATTGAGGTCTGTTGAGGCCATTGTAACCTAGTCCAACCCCGATTACACTAAAATACCACCAGTTTCATATTTGTTGCAAATGTCGTATTTGGGCAAAATGTGAGTTTTCTGGAACTGCTATTGACCCGGTGAGTGCAGAATGAAATTGTGAGGACTGTGGTATAGTGGAGTAGTGCTGATACCCCAGATGAAACCCGACCCCCTAACTCCCCACTCCGGCCGCCAAAACCGCCATTCTGGCCGCAAATTGCGGCCAGACAGGAAGTGTTTTGGGTTTTGTTGGGTTCTGTAGGTGTCTGCTGGTGTATAGGGTCTTTTGGTATATATATATTTTTAAGATTAGTTCTGTAGCAAAATCTGGGACCAGTTACCTGTTTTGCCGTTTTTCTAAACCTTCGCGACACGCGTGATACGTGAGTAGGTTTGGGTTCTGCGTATCGCGGCGCGTCGGGGTAGTTTCGTGGTGCGTGACTACACGTTTTAGCGTATCGCGCACACGCGCGATTGGTTTGCAACACGGGTTTCTTGTTGGATTATAATGTCGCGTTTCTGTGAAATTAAGCTTATGTGTGGTTTATGTTATGTGATTTTAGGTCCGCAGGCCAGTGAGACGGACGCTGCGAAGAAGGGCAACCAAGTGGTTGGATACACTTAGAACGAGACACGGTGAGTAGATTTCACATCTACGGGGATATCGCCCGCATGGCGTTATGCGTCAGGGCTGATAGGACCTTATTATTATATACTGCATATACCATACCATGGATTGTCATCGCATATTGCATTCCCTGTTATATATATATACGTTGCTTAGAACTGCTAGGACTGCCATGATCATACTGTCGTACATTGTTGTAGCTCATCTATACTTGATACTTATATCACAGTGGATCATTGCATTGTAGTTCATTCTCATGTGACATGACTTGATATACACATTGATGCACCTATCACATCACAGTTACTTGTATCATTGTTGGGATTTCATATGATTTATGGATTTGGGAACCGTGGCATTTTCAAATAAGTAACCATTTCAAAACCCGGTTCCCTTGATATGATAATTTGGGGCGTCGCCCCGTGTTTTCTCGGTGCTTGAGGCACGGATTGATAGAGGGCTGACCCGGACTGACGGATGCCCGATGGATTGATATAGGGCTGACCCGGACTGACGGATGCCCGATGGATTGATATAGGGCTGACCCGGACTGACGGATGCCCGATGGATTGATAGAGGGCTGACCCGGACTGACGGATGCCCGATGGATTGATAGAGGGCTGACCAGGACTGACGGATGCCCGATGGATTGATATAGGGCTGACCCGGACTGACGGATGCCCGATGGATTGATAGAGGGCTGACCCGGAATGACGGATGCCCGATGGATTGATATAGGGCTGACCCGGACTGACAGACGCCCGATATATTGAGAGAGGGATGACCCGGACTGACGGATTCCCGGTATATACTTGAGAGAGGGCTGACCCGGATTGACGGAGGCCCGATACAGGATGTTTTGCGTGTCGATGCTAGACACGAGTATTTATGATATTTGGGTGCCGATGTTGGGCACTTGGGATTTTCAGGGATATACAGGATATGAGGGCCGATGGAGTACCGGCGTTTGAGATGTTGGGACTTGTGGTGCATACATACTTATGTAGTCCACCTCGATACTTCATGTAGATACTATATCCCCATGCTCAGCATTCATTATCACATCTCATCCTGCAGTATATCACCTGATAGAGGACTGGCATTATTATTATACATACTGCCACATCGCATTGATATTATCTGCTGGCATTAGTAGAGCCACGCTATATGTGCATGCTTGCGATTACCTTTATATGTTATCTCTATTCACGAGTTGGCAACTCACCCCCGTTGTGCCACAGTGTTTGCAGGTTGCCCTTGGGAGTAGTCGCGGCTGGCTGTTACCGCATCTTTTGGCACAGATACCCCTTTTGAGCAGAGATAGTCTTTTGCTGATAGGTGGGTTTTGTACGGTATCTGTTATATTTCAGTTGTATATTGATGTATCTAGTATTCTCCATCTACCTTTCTGTATTGACTTAGAGACAGTTGTGAGGGCGATATGTATGATTTTATATTCTGGTGTCGAGCTCGCATGTGAGCCGACGTTACCTTCTGCAGTCTCATCTTTTATGATATTGTCCTCGTTTTACTGTGTATTCTTCGCTACGGCGTCGTATATCATATTGTGATGCTTCATTCTTGTCATTTGTTATTTCTGCTACACCTTGTTTTTACCCGACTTTCGGGGCTAATATTTTAAAAGGGAACTGTTACCGAAATTATAAACTTATAACTTTTGAACTTAAAAAGGATTTCTACTAAATAAATGGAAGTTTTTCGGACATGTACGATTGTTTTTACAAAATGTTTTAAAATCACTCTGTATTTATTGGTTTTGATTTCTGGGTTCGGCTTACTTAGCCGCGTTACGCCTGTAGACGTTGCGTGGTTAAGTGCCGGTCACGAGTCGAATTCTCGGGTCGTGACATGTAGATGGGCGATGGATGATCCCATATCCATTGGTGTTTGACATCAGAGATGATGTACGGGTGCTCAGTGGAGACTGGGTACACTGGACGGACTCGCCAAGAACTCCCAGATGGTATTATACCTTACGTCAGATGGCAGTTCTCTGGTGACACTGGTACAGGTTAGTCTGTAGACCCGAGATCGTCATAGAGTCTTGTGTGATTCCCACTGTGCTTTTGTTAGTTATATGTATGCCCTAGAGACCATTACTGTACATGAGATGTATATTGTAGTGGAGGTAGGACTTTCTTGCTCGACATGATAGCACGCTATCCGGTTGCTCTTTATCTTAACATGTATAATTGTTGTCTCTCTATTACATGTTGATAAAGTCCTTAGGATGTGTACTCTACTTCCAGGACTATGATGTAGATCATACTAGTGGGGCCTGGGTAGTCAATGAGTACATCCTTCAATATTCCTAGTCGTGGGAATATCGAGATGGGGCATCGATATTCCAGAGTAGACTAGTGTATATCTTATCGACCCATATAATGGACGATGGATGATCCCATATCCATGGTGTTTGACATCAGAGATGGTATGCGGGTGCTCAGTGGTGACTGGGTACACTGAACGGACTCGCCGAGAACTCCCAGATGGTATTATACCTTACGTCAGATGGCAGTTCTCTGGTGACACTGGTACAGCTTAGTCTGTTGACCCGAGATCGTCATAGAGTCTTGTGTGTCTCCCACTGTGCTTTGATTTCCACCCTACCACGGCTCTACTGTGTCATGCAAACAGGTGGTTTTTGGGTACAGTCCCGATTCACATGGAGGCAATGAGCGATAGGAGGGGATTCGTCTCTCCCGGTATTGGGGGTTGATGTTGCGCTATGCTCGACTGGCCATAACTGGAAATCCCTGGCCAGGGTTGCACTGATTTACTGGTAAGTGTTATCAGTAGTTTCATGCTTTTTATGGACCTTACATCGGCATGACTTATCAAGCTACTGGGGTCTGACGTTTACCACCCCTAGGCGAGATATGCGACATATCAGACGAACAGACCGGACTGTACGGTAAGTGTTACTGATTGGATTCGCACGAGTGTGAGCAGGCTTGCTTGTTGATCTTCTGATCGCTCAATACCCGGGTGGCCGTTACGTTTAGCAGACCGCTTGCGGCTTGTGGGTGATTGATATGATCACCACCTACTTCCGGCGTATTGACGAGTCTTTAGAGTCCTACACAGAGGTTTCCTGGCTCAAGCGAAACGAAATAGGAGCGCATATGAGATATGTGCGGGACCGAGAATAATACCAGTATTTGATACTGTGTTCTATTCTCACGATTTGTATCATCGGACGGTTATATGAGATATAGCCGGGTAACCGAATCAAGTGTTGATTCGATATATTGATACACTAGATATTAGTCGGTTATATGCGATATGACCGGATCATTAAATCAAGTATTGATTTAATGATTTAATGTATAATTATATATTTGATATATTACTTTACATTAACTAGTATTTATTCACTTATGATTGATTTTCTCACTTGATGTGCACAAGTTGTATATATGATATATGTTTGTGCACTAGTTTGTATCATGATTGATGATACACGCAAACTTGGGTGTGTGTATGACTTACACCATGTTTAGGTTAATGGTTGGGTTTTATTTATTTTTTGCAAAAACAAAATGGTGGCTTTCTTTATTTTTTGCTTGAAGCTTCATGAAGCTTTTTAAGCATCTTTGACAAAGTCTAACCATTTTGTTTTGCATGAGATTTTCACTAACCTAACCATTAGCTCAAACTAGGGTTTAGTCTCTACAAAGGTTAACTCACCCAAGGTTGCATTATGATATACTTCACTTGATTATTCGTTTTAGTTAATTGATAATTCATTCTTATTCCTTCTTCTTCTTCTTCTTCAAGAAGAAGAAAAACCTTTCTTGAAAATGACCAAGTGAAGATTAAGAGTGAGAAATCCAAATCCAAAGTGAACCCACTTCCTATTTCTTCATTCTCTACCACTTGCCATGTAGTATAGGGTGTTCTCTTCACAAAGTTCATGACCAAGTGAAGATGGAGCTTGAGTTTGAGTCTCCTCGACGTAGATCATCTTCGGCCTCGAAGTCAACGACCTAGCCCGCTCATTTCTCCGAAGAAACCATCTCTCGGGTCCGGGATCCCGATGATCGCAGCGAAGGGACGTGAACATGGAGCATTAGAAGTGAAGGACCGGATCTACAAAGGTTGTTATCCCTTTCACTTAGTAGCAAAGTAGTTTGCTTGCTTTTAGTTTCGCCTAATCTCTAGTATACGATCTTGCATAGGGTTGTTCGGCAGAAAAAAAAATTGATTTTGGCATGGTTGATGCCTTTTAGAACCTCATGAGTGTGCCTAGGAAACCTACAGTGGTATCAGAGCAGGGTTTTGATTAGGGTTTCGGGGTTCGATCGGGTTATGGCCGCGGAACCGCCGCGCCACCTAGGGTACGGCCGCGGTTCCGCGGCGCCTTGATTGAATTGGGGTCACGTGCTGCACAGTAATTCCTAGAAAACCCTGCTGAATTTTTTGAGTATTTTTAATTTATACTCATGTGTTGAGTTTTCTGGGTTGTATTTGGAGTTCGTTGATTCGATCGGAAAGTTTAACTTTGTCTGTGTTTTTCCGGGTAATTTAGAAAGTGTCAAAAAGTTCGACCGGATATCAATAACTCACTTTTTCCCCTGCCGGAAAATTTCCAAGTGTTGGATTTTTCCGTAGTTTAAGAACATCTAAATCGTGCAAGTAACACGATGGACCCTCTAGAAGACAACAAACCTTAACTCGATTATGTGACCATCTTGAACTGCCTTTTGAACCTTAGGGTTAGGGGAAGTACGACGTGCCACATGTGAGGCGTTGGCTTGACCCTTCTACGGCTGGACCGTTGGTACCGTGGCATGAAATG
This sequence comes from Agapanthus africanus, assembly GCA_030015575.1. Lineage (NCBI taxonomy): Eukaryota > Viridiplantae > Streptophyta > Magnoliopsida > Asparagales > Amaryllidaceae > Agapanthus > Agapanthus africanus. The sequence continues at coordinate 132,178,772 of JASDDO010000010.1, forward strand.
GATGTTTTTAAACTCCCCTCAAGTGTTGAGCTATTAGAAAACTTGGGTGTTTGATTATTCGATCGGAAAGTTTAACATTGTCTATTTATCTGGAATATGATACAATATTTGGAATCCACATGTTGTTATGAGACAACTAATTTGAATGTTATAAATCTAGCACTTTATTCTCAAATGATCGGTTGCCACGGGATTTTGATGCGATCAAAAGTCCGTCGCAATCACGTAGCGTACGCGGATACTCGCCGGGTAAACTTAATAGACAGCCACGCCCCATTGCCTCAACCAAGTGACTGTAGGAGAACCCCGTAGCCAAAAGCATTCGTTCGGGTGCTCGCGGTAGCGGTGTTCCGCCTTAGTGCACTTCGTCGACGGCATTCGGGGGTGCAGCCGTCTACTAAAGTTTGCGACGAGCATGGGATCAGGATGTCGGGAATCTTGTTGAATTGCTGTAACACCTTAGGATAAGGGTTAGTGAATATTTATAATTAAATAATGATTTTTAATAAAAAGTTTACCAAATTGTGTTTTAAATATTTTTCCTAATTTAATAAATATTTTTCCAAAATTTTCCTAGGCTTGCACACACATGTGCATGTAAACTAGGGTTTTTAAATCAAGTAAATACAATAATTATTAACCATGGTGGGTTAATTGTAGGATTAATTCTTTTAGGGTTTAAGTAAGTTTAATTAATTTGTTAAGAGGTTGCTTTAATTTGAATTTAAGATTTAGTGTTGACTTGTGAGAGAGAGAGAGAGTGCATCATGGCTTTAGGCCATGCTTGCATTAAATGAGGTGAGAGAGAGAGAGGGGTGACTTTTGTATGAATGATTAGGGTGGCTCTCATTTCTTTTTTGGTTTTCTCTCAAACTCTCACACTCTCACATACACAACACACCAACACACTCACACAACACACCTCTCCCCAGCTCCAGAAGCAGCAGCAGGCACAGCAACAGCAGCAGCAACATGAAGCAATAGCAGCAGCAGCAGAATTCAGCAGTAGCAGCAGTGGGCAGCAGCAGCAGCAGCTCCAGCACCCAGTGCAGCCCCTCCCCTTCACTTCTTCTCCTTCCTGCAGCTCCCTAGGGTCGAGAGTGAGGTATATTTCCTAACTTAGTCCCTAGTTAGCTTGGTTAGTGTGGTTTTGCATCGGTTAATGGATTTTTGTGTGTTTTAGTGTGATATGGGGTGTTTAGTGTGAACTTTGTGCTAATGAGGTGTAGATTAGTTCCAGTAGGATGGTTGTGGTCTGTTGAGGCCATTGTAACCTAGTCCAAACCCTATTACACTAAAATACCACCAGATTTCATATTTGATGCAAATGTCGTATTTGGGCAAAATGTGGGTTTTCTGGAACTGCTATTGACCCGGTGAGTGCAGAATGATTTTGGGAAGACTGTAGTGTAGTGGAGTAGAGCTGATACACCAGGTGAAACCCGACCCCCATATTGCTACAGTAGGCCGCCAATTTCCTCATTCTGGCCGCCAATTGCGGCCAGATGGGTAGGGTTTGGGTTGGGGTTTGGTCCAGTGGGTGTCTGCCGTTGTGTGTAGTGTTTTGGTATATATATTTTTGGGAGTTTGGTTCTGTAGAAAAATCTGGGACCAAATACCTATTTTGCCGTTTTCTAAACCTTCGCGACACGCGCGATACGTGAGTAGGTTTGGGTTTCTGCGTATCGCGGCGCGTCGGGGTAGTTTCGTGGCGCGTGAGTACACGTTTTAGCGTATCGCGCACACGCGCGATTGGTTTACGACACAGGTTTCTTGTTGGATTATAATGTCGCGTTTTGTGACTTAAGCTTATGTGTGATGTGTGTATGTGATTCTAGGTTCGCAGGCCAGTGAGACGGACGCTGCGAAGAAGGGCAAGCAAGTGGTTAGATATACTTAGAGCGAGACACTGTGAGTAGATTTCACATCTACGGGGATATCGCCCGCATGGCGTTATGCGTCAGGGCTGATAGGACTTTATTATTATATGTTGCATGCACCCCATAGACTATCATCGCATATTGCATTCCCTACTGTGTTTGTATATATATTGCTTAGAACTAATAGAACACCGCACTATTACTAACGGTTTATGTTGCACGGGCACTATTTGCATGCTACACACACACCGTTAGTAATTGCCATGCCACACTCACTATAGAGCTGCCATGATTATATTGCTATAGTTCGCTTCACATGTGATTTGATATGACCTTCATGTATATTGAGAGCCGCATGACATCTTTTAAAACTGGAAATGAAACTACTTTAAAAAGCGGTTTTCCCCTTATACCCATACCATGGATTGATGTATATTGTACCTCACATTGGATTTTACTATTGGTATTGGATTTTCATGTGATTGCTGTTTTGAGGACCATGGAATTATTTAAGGAAAGATATGCTATTTTGAAAAACCCGGTACCTCGTGATATGATATTTTGGTGTGTCCACCACGCGTTTTCTCGGTGCTGAGACGTATGCTTGAAACCCGATTCGAGGAGTGGATGTTCCGTTTGCAGGTTCGTGGTGGGCCCGGTATGGTTCCCCTCGGTGAGATGATCGATGGGATTTGCCGATTGAGCCTGGAGGCGGGCGAGTACCTACCGGTGATTGGTTGGACCTGGCAGTTGTCCGGAGGATACAGACCAGAGTCGAGTGATGGATGCGGGAGGATCCGTACTGCCGGGCCGAGGGCCGATACCGCAGGTGGACCCCGTGGGGCCGGTCCTGATTGACGGCGCCCGATATTCGAGGATTTACGTGTCGATGCTGGACACGAGTATTTTATGATGTTTTGGGTGCCGATGTTGGGCACTCATGATTCCTCCGAGATATACAGGATTTGAGGGCCGATGGGTGTGCCGGCGCCTGAGTATATGTGGGATTTGGGTGCAGTTTGAGGCACCGATCATTGCTTTCCATGTTGACATAGTCCATGTAGATATTATTTATCCCACACTCAGTATTGATTACTATACATCTCATCCTGTGGCATTTACCTGTTAGAGTACATGCATTACTATTGTATCCACTGTTGACATGCATTGATATCATCTGCTGGCATTGGTAGAGCCACGCTATATGTGCATGCTTGCGATCACCTTTATATGTTATCTCTATTCACGAGTTGGAAACTCACCCCCGTTGTGCCACAGTGTTTGCAGGTTGCCCTTGGGAGTAGTCATGGCTGGCTGTTATCGCATCTTTTGGCACAGATACCCCTTTGAGCAGAGATAGCCTTTTGCTGTTTAGGTGGGTTTCGTACGGTATCTGTTATCTTTCAGTTGTATATTGATGTATCTAGTACTCTCCATCTACCTTCTGTATTGACTTAGAGACAGTTGTGAGGACGATATGTATGATTTATATTCTGGTGTCGAGCTCGCAAGTGAGCCGATGTTACCTTATGCAGTCTCACCTTTTATGATATTGTCCTTGTTTTACTGTGTATTCTTCGCTACGGCGTCGTATATCATATTGTGATGCTTTATTCATGTCACTTGTCATTTCCGCTACACCTTACTTTTACCCGACTTTCGGGGCTAATGTTTTAAAAAGGAAATGGTACCAAAATTATAAAACTCATAACTTTTGAACTTAAAAGGGATTTCTACTAAATAAAATGAAAGTTTTTCAGACATTTACTATTGCTTTTACAAAATGTTTTAAATCACTCTATATTTATTGGTTTTGATTTCTGGGTTCGGCTTACTTAGCCGCGTTGCGCCTGTAGACGTTGCGTGGTTAAGTGCCGGTCACGAGTCGAATTTCTCGGGTCGTGACAAAGTTGGTATCAGAGCGTAGGTTTTACCTTCGGAGTGTAGGATGACCCTGGTATGATAGAGTAGGTAGCTGCGGCAGGGTAGCGTAGCGTGTATATGTTCCGCGGCATACTCACGACACGGTACTCCGCTTACGCGACCTTAGGACTTATTGATTTGATTCCTCCTTATATTCTTGTGATTCGATTTCCGTGTTCTTATCGAATCCAAATTTTCTTTCAGCCATTATGCCGCCTAAGACTACGAGGGCACAGAGAGCGGCCGCGAGGGCCGAGATTCGTGTTGACTCGTCCGAGACGAGGACTGATCCGGGCAGTACGCCGGTGGTACCCGAGCAGGCTGTTCCTGCCGTGACAGAGCAGATCGCCTCGTTAGGGGCTGGTATGCAGGAGATGCGCCAGATGATAGGATCGCTAGTTGAGACGCTTCGAGCGCAGCGACCAGAGGTAGCTCCACCAGTTCCAGAGACCGCGATGGTGCCTACCGCACAGCCAGTTGCCCCTGCAGCCACGGAGGTGATTACAGTATCGCTATCAGAGTTCATGAGGCTGAAGCCTCCAGTTTTCACAGGCACCGATACAGCCGAGGACCCACAGTCTTTCATCGACAGGATGGCCAGGATATGCCGTTCCCTCAGATGTGCAGATGCGAGATGGGTTGAGTTCGCGAGTTTTCGCCTAGAAGGTCTTGCGCAGAAATGGTGTGATTCAGTGGAGAAGGGCAGAGCAGCAGGTCTTCCTCCTATGACCTGGACGGAGTTCGTGACTATATTTCTAGCCCGTTTCCTTCCCCGGAGTGTTAGAGATGCCCGAGCACGCAGGTTTGAGTCCTTGCGCCAGACGCCAGGGATGACAGTGGCAGAGTATGACGTACTGTTTACAGAGCTAGCAGTCTACGCCCCACATTTAGTGGCCACCGAGGAGTTGCGAGTCCGGAGATTTGTTTGAGGCTTGCTTTCACCAGTGTTCCTCGCGATCAGCGCGCAGCACTACGAGACCTATGCAGCAGCTGTAGACGCAGCCCTAGTGGTCGAGGAGCACCTTGTTGAGACTTCGGTATTTCCAGAGCCGAAGAGAGTTCGTACCAGTATTTCCGCACGGAGGCAGTCATTCAGACGCCGCGACAGGTATCGTTCCGGTACGAGGGGTAGCAGAGAATCGGGACGGGGTCGGATGTTTAGTTCGTATCGCCAGGACGGTCAGCAGTCGCCGCGGGGTTGCTACAGATGTGGCAGCCTACTTCACCTCGTTCGAGATTGTCCAGAGACACACCGGAGGGAGGCGGCAGCGCCGCATGTTACCTTACCACCTTCACCACCCCAGAGGGCGTTGCCCGTTGCGCCTACCGTTGCTCCGCGCCAGACTTATGCTCAGAGAGGTCGTGGGCCTGGAGGAGTTGCTCAGAGAGGACGAGATGACCGAGGCAGAGGTCAGGTAGTTACAGGTGGTGGACAGGCGAGGGTCTTTGCTTTGACACATCAGGACGCGCAGGCGTCCAATGCAGTGGTTTCAGGTATCCTCCCTGTATGTTCAGTTGATGCACATGTACTGTTCGATCCCGGATCCACACACTCGTACGTATCCACACACTTCGTGCCAAGTTTGGGTAGAGAGTCCGGCTTACTTGATCAGCCGCTTGTGGTGACTACTCCTGTGGGAGAGTCGTTTGTTGCTAGGCACGTGTTCCGATCCTGTATCGTCTGTATTGGCGAGAGAGAGTTGCCTGTCGACTTGATCCTTCTGGAGATGTTGGACTTCGACGTTCTTTTAGGCATGGATTGGTTAGCCACGTGCTATGCTTCTGTGGACTGCCGTGAGAAGACAGTTAGATTCTGTTTCCCCGGCGAGTCGGTTTTTGTTGTGTTGGGGGACCGTGGTGCCGCCCCTCACAGTGTGATTTCTTCTTTTCGCGCTGGACAGCTTTTGAGGAAGGGATGTCAGGGATTTCTCGCTTATGTTTGCGATGCTCGCGCTACAGAGGTTCCATTGGATCAGGTTCCGGTTGTTAGCGAGTTTCCTGATGTGTTCCCTGACGAGCTTCCTGGGTTGCCACCCGAGCGCGACATTTCTTTCTGTATTGATTTGGTTCCTGGTTCGGGGCCTATTTCTATACCGCCCTATCGGATGGCCCCGGCGGAACTTCGTGAGCTGAAGGGTCAGTTACAGGATTTGCTGGACAAGGGACTTATTCGACCCAGTGTTTCTCCTTGGGGTGCTCCAGTCCTGTTCGTCAAGAAGAAGGATGGCAGTTTGCGTCTTTGTATCGACTACCGCCAGCTGAACAGGGTGACAGTGCGGAACAGGTATCCTTTGCCACGTATCGATGATTTGTTCGACCAGCTTCAGGGGGCAGGGTATTTTTCGAGGATCGATTTGCGATCGGGCTATTATCAGTTGCGGGTTCGACAGGAGGACATTCCCCGGACAGCCATCCGTACGCGTTACGGCCATTACGAGTTTTTGTTGATGTCGTTCGGACTCACCAATGCGCCAGCAGCCTTCATGGATTTGATGAACCGTATTTTCCGGCCTTACTTGGATCTGATCATTATAGTCTTCATTGACGATATCTTGGTGTATTCCCGGAGTAGTGAAGAGCACGAGCAGCACCTGCGGGTTACATTGCAGACATTGAGGGAGCACCAGCTTTATGCGAAATTCTCCAAGTGTGCTTTTTGGCTAGACAGCGTGGACTTCTTGGGTCACGTGATTTCACGAGACGGTATATGTGTTGACCCGAGGAAGATCGAGGCCGTTCAGCGTTGGCCCAGACCCACATCGGTGACGGAGATTCGCAGCTTTTTGGGATTGGCCGGTTATTACAGGCGTTTCGTGCATGACTTCTCACGTATTGCTACACCGTTGACCGGGTTGACCCGGAAGGGAGTTCCCTTCGATTGGACGGAGGAGTGCGAGCACAGTTTTCAGCAGTTACGGACACGGCTGACGACGGCACCCGTGTTATCCTTACCTTCCGGATCGGGCGGATTTGTGGTCTTTTGTGATGCTTCTCGAGTGGGATTGGGGTGCGTTCTGATGCAGCATGATAGGGTGATCGCGTATGCCTCGCGACAATTGAAGAAGCACGAGCAGAACTACCCCACTCATGATTTGGAGATGGCAGCAGTGGTCTTCGCACTAAAGATCTGGCGACACTACCTATACGGCGAGTCGTGCCAGATATTTACGGATCACAAGAGTCTGAAATACATATTCCAGCAGCGGGACCTGAACCTTCGACAGCGTCGATGGATGGAGTTAGTGAAGGATTATGACTGCGAGATCTTGTATCACCCGGGCAAGGCAAATGTGGTGGCGGATGCTTTGAGCAGGAGACCCGGGAGTAGTTTATCTTGTTTGAGCGCAGTACAGGAGCAGTCATCGGCAGATTGGCAGATATTATGCGACAGTCGAGTACAGTTCGATTTCACGCCGATTGGAGGACAGATAGCGCATGTCCGTGCACGCCCACAGTTGATTGATCGTATACGTGAGGCACAGCTCAGTGATGATCGATGTTCAGAGATCATGGCACAGATGGGACATGACAGATTTTCCGAGTTCGTGATCGATGATCAGGGGATACTATGGTTTGGAGTCAGACTGTGCGTACCTGATGCTGAGGCACTGAGGCGTGAGATTCTTGAGGAGGCACATCGATCGGTATATAGCGTCCATCCCGGTTCCACCAAGATGTATCATGATATGAGAGATGTTTACTGGTGGGACGGAATGAAGAGGGACATTGCAGATTTTGTATCGAGATGCCTGACTTGTCAGCAAGTCAAGGCTGAGCACCAGAGGCCCGCGGGAGAGCTACAGCCGTTACCCATTCCGGAGTGGAAATGGGAACAGATTTCGATGGACTTCGTGGTGTGTCTACCCAGGACTAGTCGGGGGTATGACTCCATCTGGGTGATTGTGGATCGTTTGACGAAAGCGGCTCACTTCCTACCGGTGAAGACGACTTTCGGATTTACTCAGTATGCCCAGATCTATATTGACGAGATAGTGCGACTACACGGAGTTCCGACGTGCATTGTGTCCGACAGAGGCACCCAGTTTACCAGTAGGCTATGGCAGAGGTTTCAGGAGGCTTTGGGCACTCGCTTGAGTTTCAGCACGGCATTTCATCCGCAGACCGACGGACAGTCAGAGCGGACCATTCAGACTCTCGAGGACATGCTCAGAGCTTGTGTACTAGATTTCGGAGGTAGCTGGGATCATCATTTGCCCTTAGTAGAGTTCTCCTACAATAACAGCTACCAGGAGACTATTCAGATGGCACCATTTGAGGCTCTTTATCGGAGGAAATGTAGGTCGCCTACTTGTTGGACAGAGCTCAGTGAGAGCAGTATCTTAGGGCCACAGATCGTTGAGGAGACGACCGCGAAGATCCAGTTGATTCGCGATAGGATGAGAGCAGCGCAGAGTAGGCAGAGGGCTTATGCAGACCGTCGACGACGCAGACTTGAGTTTTCTGTTGGTGATCATGTCTTCTTGAGGGTCTCCTCAATGAAAGGTGTGATGAGGTTTGGGAAGAAGGGGAAGCTCAGTCCCAGATATGTGGGCCCCTTCGAGATCCTCGAGCGTGTCGGTGCAGTAGCTTACCGGTTAGCCCTTCCGCCCAGCTTTCCAGACGTGCACCCCGTATTCCATGTCTCGATGCTCCGCAGATATCTACATGATCCTTCGCATGCGATTCAGCATCCGACGATCCAGCTTGAGCGTGATCTTTCCTATGCAGAGCAGCCGGTAATGATCTTGGATCGACAAGTGATGAAATTGAGATCGAAGGAGATTCCATCAGTTAAAGTACTTTGGCGTGGTCAGAACCGTGAAGAGGTCACTTGGGAGACCGAAAGCGAAATGATGAAGACGTATCCCCATCTTTTTGAAGGTAACCTTAGTTAGATTTTTGAAATTCGGGGACGAATTTCTTTAAGGGGGAGAGATTGTAACACCTTAGGATAAGGGTTAGTGAATATTTATAATTAAATAATGATTTTTAATAAAAAGTTTACCAAATTGTGTTTTAAATATTTTTCCTAATTTAATAAATATTTTTCCAAAATTTTCCTAGGCTTGCACACACATGTGCATGTAAACTAGGGTTTTTAAATCAAGTAAATACAATAATTATTAACCATGGTGGGTTAATTGTAGGATTAATTCTTTTGGGGTTTAAGTAAGTTTAATTAATTTGTTAAGAGGTTGCTTTAATTTGAATTTAAGATTTAGTGTTGACTTGTGAGAGAGAGAGAGAGTGCATCATGGCTTTAGGCCATGCTTGCATTAAATGAGGTGAGAGAGAGAGAGGGGTGACTTTTGTATGAATGATTAGGGTGGCTCTCATTTCTTTTTTGGTTTTCTCTCAAACTCTCACACTCTCACATACACAACACACCAACACACTCACACAACACACTTACCTCTCCCCAGCTCCAGAAGCAGCAGCAAGCACAGCAACAGCAGCAGCAACATGAAGCAATAGCAGCAGTGGGCAGCAGCAGCTCCAGCACCCAGTGCAGCCTCTCCCCTTCACTTCTTCTCCTTCCTGCAGCTCCCTAGGGTCGAGAGTGAGGTATATTTCCTAACTTAGTCCCTAGTTAGCTTGGTTAGTGTAGTTTTGCATCGGTTAATGGATTTTTGTGTGTTTTAGTGCGATATGGGGTGTTTAGTGTGAACTTTGTGCTAATGAGGTGTAGATTAGTTCCAGTAGGATGGTTGTAGTCTGTTGAGGCCATTGTAACCTAGTCCAAACCCTATTACACTAAAATACCACCAGATTTCATATTTGATGCAAATGTCGTATTTGGGCAAAATGTGGGTTTTCTGGAACTGCTATTGACCCGGTGAGTTATGAATGATTTTGGGAAGACTGTAGTGTAGTGGAGTAGAGCTGATACACCCGGTGAAACCCGACCCCCATATTGCTACAGTAGGCCACCAATTTCCTCATTCTGGCCGCCAATTGCGGCCAGATGGGTAGGGTTTGGGTTGGGGTTTGGTCCAGTGGGTGTCTGCCGTTATGTGTAGTATTTTGGTATATATATTTTTGGGAGTTTGGTTATGTAGAAAAATCTGGGACCAAATACCTATTTTTCCGTTTTCTAAACCTTCGCGACACGCGCGATACGTGAGTAGGTTTGGGTTTCTGCGTATCGCGGCGCGTCGGGGTAGTTTCGTGGCGCGTGAGTACACGTTTTAGCGTATCGCGCACACGCGCGATTGGTTTGCGACACAGGTTTCTTGTTGGATTATAATGTCGCGTTTTGTGACTTAAGCTTATGTGTGATGTGTGTATGTGATTCTAGGTTCGCAGGCCAGTGAGACGGACGCTGCGAAGAAGGGCAAGCAAGTGGTTGGATACACTTAGCGCGAGACACTGTGAGTAGATTTCACATCTACGGGGATATCGCCCACATGGCGTTATGCGTCAGGGCTGATAGGACTTTATTATTATATGTTGCATGCACCCCATAGACTATCATCGCATATTGCATTCCCTGCTGTGTTTGTATATATATTGCTTAGAACTGATAGAACACCGCACTATTACTAACGGTTTATGTTGCACGGGCACTATTTGCATGCTACACACACACCGTTAGTAATTGCTATGCCACACTCACTATAGAGCTGCCATGATTATATTGCTATAGTTCGCTTCACATGTGATTTGATATGACCTTCATGTATATTGAGAGCCGCATGACATCTTTTAAAACCGGAAATGAAACTACTTTAAAAAGAGGTTTTCCCCTTATACCCATACCATGGATTGATGTATATTGTACCTCGCATTGGATTTTACTATTGGTATTGGATTTTCATGTGATTGCTGTTTTGAGGACCGTGGAATTATTTAATGAAAGATATGCTATTTTGAAAAACCCGGTACCTCATGATATGATATTTTGGTGTGTCCACCACGCGTTTTCTCGGTGCTGAGACGTGTGCTTGAAACCCTATTCGAGGAGTGGATGTTCCGTTTGCGGGTTCGTGGTGGGCCCGGTATGGTTCCCCTCGGCGAGATGATCGATGGGATTTGCCGATTGAGCCTGGAGGCGGGCGAGTACCTACCGGTGATTGGTTGGACCTGGCAGTTGTCCGGAGGATACTGACCAGAGTCGAGTGATGGATGCGGGAGGATCCGTACTGCCGGGGCAGACGGCCGATACCGCAGGTGGACCCCGTGGGGCCGGTCCGGATTGACGGCGCCCGATATTCGAGGATTTACGTGTCGATGCTGGACACGAGTATTTTATGATGTTTTGGGTGCCGATGTTGGGCACTCGTGATTCCTCCGAGATATACAGGATTTGAGGGCCGATGGGTGTGCCGGCGCCTGAGTATATGTGGGATTTGGGTGCAGTTTGAGGCACCGATCATTGCTTTCCATGTTGACATAGTCCATGTAGATATTATTTATCCCATACTCAGTATTGATTACTATACATCTCATCCTGTGGCATTTACCTGTTAGAGTACATGCATTACTATTGTATCCACTGTTGACATGCATTGATATCATCTGCTGGCATTGGTAGAGCCACGCTATATGTGCATACTTGCGATCACCTTTATATGTTATCTCTATTCACGAGTTGGCAACTCACCCCCGTTGTGCCACAGTGTTTGCAGGTTGCCCTTGGGAGTAGTCACGGCTGGCTGTTATCGCATCTTTTTGCACAGATACCCCTTTTGAGCAGAGATAGCCTTTTGCTGTTTAGGTGGGTTTCGTACGGTATCTGTTATCTTTCAGTTGTATATTGATGTATCTAGTACTCTCCATCTACCTTCTGTATTAACTTAGAGACAGTTGTGAGGACGATATGTATGATTTATATTCTGGTGTCGAGCTCGCATGTGAGCTGATGTTACCTTATGCAGTCTCACCTTTTATGATATTGTCCTTGTTTCACTGTGTATTCTTCGCTACGGCGTCGTATATCATATTGTGATGCTTTATTCATGTCACTTGTCATTTCCGCTACACCTTACTTTTACCCGACTTTCGGGGCTAATGTTTTAAAAAGGAAATGTTACCAAAATTATAAAACTCATAACTTTTGAACTTAAAAGGGATTTCTACTAAATAAAATGAAAGTTTTTCAGACATTTACTATTGCTTTTACAAAATGTTTTAAATCACTCTATATTTATTGGTTTTGATTTCTGGGTTCGGCTTACTTAGCCGCGTTGCGCCTGTAGACGTTGCGTGGTTAAGTGCCGGTCACGAGTCGAATTTCTCGGGTCGTGACAATTGCCCAACTTGATATTGAAAATATTTTTCGATTTTGAGACTAAAATGCGCGGTTTATAATTGTTAGGCATGCGATGTCTAAGGAATTCATTTGATTAGGCATGCGATGTCTAAGGAGGTTGCGGAATCCAACTGTTATAGTTTTACACTTTCTTTTCTGCGACCGTAAGTGTAATATGTGATATCGCAGGTTTCGTTGCTATATGTCAACGACAATTGGGATGGCATATTTACTTACGCTGATGACATGTGATGTTATGTGTTGCTGGATATGTTATATTGGATCGTCGTGTTTGAATAGCCGGGTTTTTTTTATGTGAGACGAGTGTTTTTCATTTTCATTCATGTAAATAACTTGTATGTAATATTCTTTTATTGGGGCACTTCCGGGTTGAGGATGATGTCACCATTCTATATTATTTACTTTTCCGCATTAGGATAGACCCAAGGCGGGGAGCATAAGTAACCGGGTTCTAGGGTCCAGTGGGAGACCATCTCGAGGAGTCGAGTCCGGGTCTCCTAACTCTAGAATTGGTAGGGTTGCTTGCCGCTCTCGTAGGGGTCTAGGGTGTGGGATTGGCTATTAATCACGACCGTGGAATCTATATTTTATATAGGCTCAAAATAAAACACGGACGTCCTAGTATATCTAATATTTCATATGATATTTTCTGCTGCGTTATCTGTGATGTGATCATGTGATATGTTCAGATAGATATAGTATATAGTATATAGTATATATGATATATTATATAGACGTTGCTTATGTTTTACACCAGCGCTAGCCCTGCCCCGCTCTGCCGTTAGTTACCTGACCTAACGGTGCAGACGGGACATCGAGGCGAATGCGGATGGAATAAGTGTACGTTGTATTTATCTGTGATGTTTAGGTGGACTTAAATGATGGGACATTCATTAATGAGATTAATGAAAGAAAATAAACCTAAAAGATGTTGTGGAATCGAATTTCAAAAATCAGGTAGCTCTAGTTGTTGCTTTGCATAGTGGTGTTCCTTGTAGAACATCCAGCACCTTATTCGATAAGGAAAGAGCCGACGATCCCTTTACCGGGAGTGACCTCTTTAGCAATAATTAGCAAATGCTACAACCTTCGGTTTGTCATTTGATTGCTTTTATAGTTCTTGCTTTGCATAGTGGTATTGTGAATATCCTGCACCTCATTCAACGAGGAAAGAGCCGAGATCCCTTCACCGGGAGTGACCTCTTTAGCGAAACTAGCAAAAGCCTAAAAAACACTCCATTTAAAAACCATTTGATTCCGCAATGAGATCAAGTTCAAAGCGTTAAAGGTTTTATTAAAAACCATCCGCAACCCTCCGTCATTTTAGGAAGTAGAGTACTTAGTATTCGTGCTGCGTTTGTCGATCATAGCAGAGGCGTAGTGTACGGTAGCTAAGTGGTGTCTTCCTACACAGCATATGATGCGATTAGTTAGGACAGTCATGTGACTTTGTTGACCTTAGCCAAGGGTCATGTGGGTGGGTCTAATTAATCACGAAATGACGGGAAGAGCTTGACTAGTACTTATGATTTGTTGACCATAGCCAAGGTCATATGTGCTAGGGGTAAAAACCATTATCGGGAGTTTCATGTGTTGAAATTTGCAATGAGATTGCATACCTTCTATGAGATAGTTGGATCCCGATACCCACTGCGAGTAATTGTTACTCCTGGGAGAGTTTTGCACTTTACAATTAGCCGATCTAGTAGGTGTCTAGAAAGGTGTCAACGGGGTTACGCCCTTGGGAAAACGAGGTATATTTTAATTAGGTCCGTGCGAAAGCACGGGGAACCTCCCTCAAAGTACCGGCACTGGCCTGGCTGAAAGATTTGCGAACTTGTAAAGTGTAATTAATCTCGGCTAGTCTTTCCTTTTAGGGTTTGAAGGAAGATTTGATAAAAACAGTGGGAGCCATCCTGATTAGATAAAATGTATAACCAATCTAATCTTGCAAGAGCGCACGCATAGTGTTTTCTTCTCTCTCTCTCTCCAGGTAGCAACCATGTCACGCCTTAATCAAGATAATTATATGGATGTATTGACCGAACACGGTTGTTTTACTGAGCTGGGGAACATTGGTCCCGCTCCAACTTATAATTGTTATAAGACAGAGCAGGAAAGTGGGGAATACCAGATTTCCCGTGCTGCCCAAACGAAGAAAGTACATGATGATGCATCTTCTTCGGGTGTGTTCATTGCAAAGAACTGTTTCTCTATATCCTCTACGTCCTGGGTATTGGATACCGGATCAGGATCCCACAAATGTGATCTGTTAATTGGGCTACAGAAAGGTAGAGAACTAAGAGCGGGTAATAAGTTTTATGAGACAGAAAACGGTGCAAGTGTTGCAGCCAACTCTGTTGGTCACTATCACCCTGTATTACCAGAATACGTTGATTCTGAACGAATGTTATTAGATACCCAACCTGATATACAACATCATATCAGTCTCTTTATTAGTAAAGAAAGGATATAATTTTGTATTGTTGGATAATGTTTTGAACATTTCCTATATTAAGAGTTGATCGGTTCAGGCACGTTATCTAAAAGCATTGACGTTCTAAATCAAACTATAGTTCTTAGTATATAGAACACACGCGAGAGGAAGAGTTAAGAAATGAACGAATTCTTCTTGAGGCATTGTAGACTAGGTCATATCAATGCGCCCCGACTAGCTAAGTTGCATTTAGATGCATATTTAAATCAGTTTAAATTTACATCTTATGAAACTTGCCAGTCATGTCACAAAGATAAGATGACCATAGCTCCGTTTACTTGAAACAGAGAAAGAGTTAGTGAACTCTTGGGACTGATACATAGTGATGTGTGAAGGTCCCCAGTCTACATATGCCAGGACCGGTTCTTTGTACTTCATTACATTCACTAATGATCTCTCTAGATTCAGACATATGTTCCTGTTGAAACACAAGTCCGAAACTTTTGAGATAATCACCGAATATAAGTCAGAAGTACAGAACCAAAAACGGGTATAAGTATTATGTCCTTTGATGTGATCAGGGAGGAGAATACTTGAGCACGGGATTCCTGGACTATTCTAAAGGAGAATGAGATTCTCTCTCAGCATTAATCCTCCGTATACACCACAGCACGTCGGTGTATCGAGGCGGAGCAATCACACCTATATGATATGGTGCGCTCTATGATGAGTACTACTGAGTTACCTGTTTCCTTTTGGGGGTTATGCACTTAAGAAGCTGCATACCTATTGAATTAGGTTCGAATCAGATCACTGCCTACCACTCCATATGAGATATGGTATGGGAAGAGCCCATCTCTTAAGCAAGTTAAGGTTTGGGTGTAAGTCCATATTGCGACCCCCGGTACTTACGGGGAGGCGGAAACGGTATAAAAAACAAATTTTTATCGCAAGAGGCAACATGGACTAAACTAGGTCGGGATCGTGTCTAAACTAAACTAGCAAATACACTAAAAGGAGTTAGCTACTATGGAAGATGGTTATACCTAAACTTGAACTCCTTCTTTTTCAAACCTTGTAGAGGTTGATGGTTCTCTTTACGTCGCCTTCTCCCGTCGAAGATGGATCCACCTCGAAGGTTCGACTTTGGGCTCTTCCTCGATCTTTGAGTGAACTAGGGTTTCCGGTTTGCTAAACCTTCATCCTAGAATGAGTAGAGAGAGATTAGGGTTTGCTTTTCTTTCTAAAGAGAATGATTCTCAACACATGAGAAGGTTTCTCTTTTCAAGAGGAAGAAGAAGATGAAATGAGGAGAGAGAGAGATTATGATAGAATGAATTCAATTATTTCTTTCTTGCAACCATATTGCAAAAGAAATGAATTATCTAAATGATAATAATTGAAATAAGAATAGTTGATGGTAATTTTGGAATGACCACTATCATGCTTCTTTAAATGAAGTGTAAGCATGAATCAAGGAAGACTTTCAAGGCATGAAAGTGGTCAATGGTCAACAAGTCAACCAAGGTCAACAAGTCAACAAAAAAACAACCATAACATAATTCTCATTTAATTACTATTATTAATAGATAATATATAAATCCATTAGGGTTTGGAAAATGATAACTGTCAACTGTGCATACGCACCCGATCCGAAACCCTAATGAAAAACCTCATTCTCCGCCTCAAGCAACTGTGCATACACACCTGCATTCTCGTTCCGAGGAACAAGAATACCAAGAAATAAAAGCAACCCCCAAAACATATACCAGTATCTGGCTCAAACCAGAGCCTGCCAGTATAATCCGTCCGGACTCCAAACGTGCATAAGTGCGCGGATGAGAACGAACCCTGTCGCAAAACCATGCGACCTCTACTCTGTTTTGCCCAGAGGCGAATACCCTCTGTGTGGGACTCTAAAGACTCGGCACTACGCTGGCAGTGGGTTTAACCACAGACCGCAAGCGGCACTAGCTGTGCGTAACGGTCCCCAGGTAGATGCCGACAAGAAGGCTGACGAGGTGAAACCCCATCTGTACTCCTACTGAGTCTGAATGTGACATTCTCCGTACAGTCCGGTCTGTTCGTCTGATACATCGCATGGCGGGCCTAGGGGGCGGTAAACGTCAGTCCCCCAATAGCGGTACAAGTCGTGCCGGAGCGAAGCCCAAAACACCCTGAGATAACACTGGAAACCTACCAGTATATCTCGTTTGCACTGGCCAGGGACTACTCGTGTAATGGCTCTCCTAGACACAGCGCGATGTCAACCCCCAATACCGGGAGAGACGAATCCTGTCTAACCGTCACTGCCTCCAAGTGCTTCGGGACTGCACCCAACCACCACCTGTTTGCACGACTCCTTTGAGCCGTGGTAGGGTAGTGATCAAAGTGCAGTGGGAACACACTCGAGGCGAAGTGCCAGTGTCAAGTCAGCGGACTAAGCTGTACTCATGTCACCTGGGAACTGACGACTGACGATAGGTATAATACCAACCTGTCAGTTCCCGACGAGTCCTGTCCAGTGTACTCGTAACCCAACGAGCACCCGTATACTATCTCCAGTACGACGTACTGATGGCTGTGGGACAGACCATCTCCCACACTGGGATGAGAAGCGCATACGCTAGTCTACTCCGGAGTATCGATGCCCTGTCTCGATAGTCCTGCGACTAGGGACCTGTATAAGGATGTGCTTATAGATTACCCAGCCCCCACTAGTGTGACTGCCATCACAACGCTGGTAATCAAGCAAAGATCCTAAGGGCTCCACTAACGCGTATAAGTGATATAGTAAAATAAACACAAGTACACATTGAAGTAGAGACAAACCAAGTAGCATACTACTATTTTGAGCAAGATTGTATATACAAGGTGAATATCCCAAGCATCCATTAAGTAATATACAAACTAGTATGATACAGTAATGGCCTCTAGGGCATATACACTAACAATCTCCCACTTGCAATAAGGCCATGTACTGGCGTATCGAAGACCTATCATCTCGATCAGCCGCTCGAACTGAGTCTGGGGCAGGGCCTTGGTGAATGGATCTGCAGTGTTGTCTTCTGAAGCTACTCTCCGAACCTCGATCTCCTTGCGATCCACGATCTCCCTGATCAGGTGATACCGCCTCAAGATGTGCCTGGATCTCTGATGGGACCTAGGTTCCTTCGCTAAAGCTATAGCCCCATTGTTGTCGCAATACAGAGGTATTGGATCAACAATGGACGGAACCACTTGAAGTTCTTTCAAGAACTTCCTCATCCAGACAGCTTCTTTTGCGGCATCAGATGCAGCGATGTATTCCGCTTCCATCGTCGAGTCTGCAACGGTTTCCTGTTTGGAACTCTTCCAACACACCGCCCCTCCATTGAGGGTAAAGACAAAGCCCGACATGGACTTGGAATCATCCTTGTCACTCAGGAAGCTGGAGTCAGCAAAGGCCTCGATCTGGAGGTCTTTCCCGCCATACACCAAGAACATCTCCTTAGTCCTTCTCAGATACTTGAGAATGTTCTTTACCGCTATCCAGTGTTTCTCCCCAGGGTTTGACTGATACCGGCTTACCACACTCAGTGCATAAGCTACATTCGGTCTGGTACACAACATCGCATACATTATAGAGCCTACCGCAGAAGCGTAGGGTATAATAGACATGCGATCCCTCTCCAAATCAGTCTTGGGAGACATCTCTTTAGAGAGGGTGATCCCGTGACAAGCCGGTAGGTTACCGCGCTTGGAATCTTCCATACTGAATCTCTTCACTATGGTGTCGATGTACCTGGACTGAGAAAGTCCCAATATCCTCTTGGATCTATCACGATGGATCCGGATCCCCAGGATGTATGAGGCATCACCCAGGTCTTTCATGGAGAACCTGTGTGACAAGAACCCCTTGACAGATTGTAGCATAGGAATGTCATTTCCTATTAAGAGAATGTCATCCACGTATAAAACGAGGAATACTACAGTTCTCGCTACAAATCTACTATAGATGCATGGTTCATCTGGATTTTTGATAAAGCCAAATTCTTTGACCGTCTCATCAAAGCAGATGTTCCAACTCCGCGATGCCTGCTTTAGTCCATAGATGGACTTAAGCAACTTGCACACCTTTCCGCTGCTCCCACTCTGAATGAAGCCCTCTGGCTGGTCCATATAGACACACTCCTCTAAATTTCCATTTAGAAAAGCTGTCTTTACGTCCATTTGCCAGATCTCATAATCGTGGAAGGCAGCGATGGCAAGAAGGATCCGAATGGATTTCAGCATGGCTACTGGAGAAAAGGTTTCGTCATAGTCCAAGCCAGGTCTTTAACGGAAACCCTTTGCTACCAGCCTAGCTTTATAGGTCTCAACCTGTCCATCTACACCAATCTTCCTTTTGAAGATCCACTTGCATCCTACGGGTTTTACCCCGTCTGGAGCAATGTCCAACGTCCATACCTTGTTGGTGTACATGGACTCTATTTCGGTCCGCATTGCATCCAGCCATTTCACTGAGTCAATGCTCTGAACGGCCTGCTGGAAGCTAGTAGGCTCATCATAATCTATGATGCAATCCTCTCTATCCCCGTCTATGAGAAAACCGTAGTATCTCTCGGGCGGATGAGACTGCCTACTACTTCTGCGGAGCGGCGTAGGAATGTCCTGTTCTGTTGAACCCTCTGGTTCCACTAAGCTTTCAGTAACAGTCTGTGGTTCTGGAACTTCTTCTAGTTCTATTGTGCTCCCACTTATCTGGGTTTCCAAAAACTCAGTTTCCAAGAAGCGGGCATGCTGAGAAACAAAAACCTTTTGTTCCTCAGCGGAATAGAAAAGATACCCCCTGGAGTTCCTTGGGTATCCCACAAACTTACACTGTACTGAACGTGCCTCAAGCTTGTCCGCATGCTGCCTTTTTACAAAAGCTGGACATCCCCATACCTTAAGATACTTAAGACAGGGTTTCTTCCCAGTCCACATCTCATAAGGGGTGGTAGGCACAGTCTTGGTGGGAGCCTTGTTCAAGAGATACGCAGCTGCTTCTATTGCATATCCCCAGAATGATCGCGGTAACTCAGCGTTACTCATCATGGACCGAACCATATCCAATAGGGTTCGGTTCCGTCTCTCCGATACACCGTTATGTTGCGGGGTGTATGGAGGAGTAAGCTGAGAGAGAATTTCGTTCTCTTTTAAATAGTCCAGGAACTCGGCACTTAAGTATTCTCCACCTCGATCCGATCTTAGAATCCTAATACTCTTGCCGGTCTGTTTCTCTACTTCATTCTTATACTCCTGGAATTTTCCAAAGGCTTCGGACTTATGTTTCATTAAGAAAACATAACCGTACCTTGAGAAGTCATCCGTAAAAGTAATGAAGTAAGAATGTCCGCTTCGGGCATGTGTAGACATTGGACCGCACACGTCACTGTGTACGAGTCCCAAGAGCTCGCTCGCTCTTACTCCATGTCCAGTAAAAGGAGTCTTTGTCATCTTTCCCTTGAGACAGGATTGACAAGTGGCATACGACTGATATTCGAACGCATTCAAATACCCTTCTGTATGTAACTTCGTCAACCTTCTCTCATTGATGTGACCCAATCTACAATGCCATAAGAAAGTCTGGTTTATTTCTGGAGACTTTCTTTTGTGTGTATTCTGGACATTAAAAATCTGTGGTTGGTTCAATACGTATATACCATTACTCAATGTACCTGACCCAATCAGAACTTGATTAAGGTGAATGTTTACAACATTACTTACAAACGCAAATTCATAACCTTCTTTAGAAACTAAAGATACAGAAATGATATTACAAGTTGCGTTGGGTACAAAAAAGCAATTACGCAAAACCAAAACATGTCCATCTGACATTCCCAGGTGATAGTCCCCCACGGCTTTAGCATCCATGCTAGCTCCGTTTGCAACTCTGAGGGTCATGTCACCTGCTTTCAAAACACTACGGTTTCTCAACGCCTGCAAAGAATTACAGATATGAGATCCTGATCCGGTATCCAATACCCAGGAAGTAGAGTTTATAGAAAGACAGTTTTCAATAACATACACACTTGAAGCTGAAGCTGCAACCTGCTTCAATTCCTGTGTTCTGGCCTTCCAGGCCCTCCAATCATTCTTCCAGTGTCCTTTCTTATGACAAAAGAAGCATTCTTCCTTATCCACAAGCTTCCCAGCTATCTTTGTTGCTTTTCCTTTTCCCTTCGTATCCACTTTACTAACACCGCCCCTTGGTTTGGCGGGGGCTTTCTTCTTCTTTCCCTTGGCTTTCGCCTTGGACCTAGAAGAAGATGTTCCTCCTACAAACAAAGTGGATGTTTCTCTACCTTTCTGTAGGGTGCCCTCTGCGCTCCTCAGCAGGTTGAGGAGCTCTGAAAGTTCAACCTCCTTTTCTTGTAGGTTGAAGTTCATTATAAACTGGGCGTAAGTGGAAGGAAGGGACTGGAGAACTATATCTGTATATAGCTCACTCTCCAATGTGATCCCTAGGTCAGCGAGCTCCTCAATGTAGCCGATCATCTTTAGCACGTGCTCGGCTACTGATGATCCGACGGCCATTCTTGTCGAAAACAACTTTTTCGACGCTTCGTATCTTGCGATACGTGATTGCTCTCCATACAGTTCTTTTGTATGAAGCAATATGGACTCCATGTCCATATTCTCATGCCTCCTCTGATGTTCGTTGTCCATCGAGGCAAGCAGGAGGCACTTGGCCTTCGCGCTATCAATCTCCCAAGTCTTGCGGATTTCCTTATCCGCGACGCTGGAAGTTGGACCAGGGACAGGGGGAGCTTTGGTGGTAAGAAGATACCCCAGCTTGTCATAAGTGATTGCTATCTTGACATTCCTGAGCCAATCTTTGTAGTTTGGCCCTGTCAGCTTGTTTTTATCTAGGAGTAACTTAAGTCCAGTCATGTTGATTGGTCGCTGCAATTAGGAGAGAGAAGAAGAAACACTCAGCATGATGCTCTTGCAAGTTTAGAGTGGTTTTTAATTTGTCTAAACAGGATGGCTCCCACTGTTTCTCGAATCCCTCCTCAAACCATAAAGGAAGAATTAGTCAGGATCAATCCCACCGTACAATACTTGCTTAACCGTTCAGCCAGGCTGGTGTCGGTACTTCGAGGGAGGTTTTCCAACGCTTTCGCGAAGTTCCTTAATTAAAGAACCTCTTTTCCCTGGGGGCGTAGCCCCGCTAACACCTTTCTAGGCACCTACTAGGTTTATAGCATTGATCGTTAAGTGAGAAATTTCCCGAGGAGTAGCATATACTCACAGTAGGATCGGGATCCAAATATCATCGCGTGACGAAACTGAAGGAATCCTACCAGAATCACCACACTCCAAATGGTATGCAAATCTAGCAAGTTTCAGTACTTATGAAACTCCCGATGTGGATTTTTGCCCCATGCTCTTATGACCTTGACGAAGGTCAACAAATCATAAGTCACATGTCAAGTTCTGCCCGTCATTATCCAGGTTAATTTGAATCCACCCGCATATACCCTTGACGAAGGTCAACAAGGTAATGTGAGTGTCCCAAACCAACGCATCTATCTATGCTACATATGAATACTTTAACAGCTACCAATCACTATGCCTTGACGAAGGTCAACAAACACAGCTTGAATACTATTTGAATATTCATACGAAACGACGGAGGGCTACGAATGGTTTTGGCAAAACTGTGAACGTAGTGAACTTGATTTGGTCGATGGAACGAGATAGCTTTTAATTGGAGTGGCTCAAACTCCGCATTTTAAAAGTTAGTTTTGAAAAGAACCGAGTGGTTTTTCGAAAGTGTTCCAACGACTTTAACTTGGTTTATTATCTTGCATTAGTTCTTTTAATGCGTGATATTCTTGCATTAGTACTTTTAATGCGTCCCATCATTTAATCCTACCATTGCAGAAAACAACCAAAATATGACGTACGCTTATGCCATTCGCATTCGCCACTGGGCCCCGTCATCACTCGTTAGGTTACTTAACTAACGACAGAGCGGGGGCTGGGCTAGCGCGGCTGTAAAACATAAGCAACGCCTAAATAGAAAGCAATGATAGACATTACAGATCACAGATGAATACATTGGATATACTAGCAATCCGCAATCCTTTCGAGCCTGAAACGAAAAGCTGATAACACGGTCGCGGTGAATAGCCAATACCCCACCCAAGACCCCTACGGGTGCGGCAAACTACCCGCCAAGTACCCGGCAGTTTGTGCACCCCTCCATGGGTCTATCCTAGGAGCAAAAAACAGTAAAAGGAATTATACAATGACGGCTACAACCCCGACCCGGTTGTGCGGCCAAACAAATAATAATTATTACATCAATTTACATTTACAATGAATGAAAGAAAAACAAAAGCTCATCTCACATCCAACCCCGGCTATTCACCCGCGACAGTCCAACACATTCATATACACATTCCAGCACATTACAGATCATGTATAACCCCGACTAATCGACTTATAGCGATTAGTCGACGTTCAATACATGCAAACATCACAGATATAACCAATATAGCCAAAGTGCAGTGAAGTTCGGAAAAATACGGAATTATAGGACCCCAAAAGGAAATTTCTTTTCTGGAAAATCTGGGCACATATAATATATCTCAAAAATCCCAAAACCAACACCTACAGACACTGCACGAAAAACGACGCGCAGAAGACGACAAAGCGCGGCGGTTCCGCGGCACGAGCCTACCTCGTGCCGCGGATGCGCGGCGCTTTGAGCTCAACACTGGATCGTTTTTCATGGGTGTTTTTAGAAAACCCTGAGATGATTTTACAAATATAAATTTTTTCATTTTGAGCCCAAAAAATTTCAACAGAAACTCAGGTTTTTGAAAAATACGGTTTTTGGGTTTTTTTACGGTTCCGAACTTCGTTACACTTCACTACCAAGCTAGTTTAAGTTTAGTTAGGCTCTGATACCACTGTAAGTCCATATTGCGACCCCCGGTACTTACGGGGAGGCGGAAACGGTATAAAAAACAAATTTTTATCGCAAGAGGCAACATGGACTAAACTAGGTCGGGATCGTGTCTAAACTAAACTATCAAATACACTAAAAGGAGTTAGCTACTATGGAAGATGGTTATACCTAAACTTGAACTCCTTCTTTTTCAAACCTTGTAGAGGTTGATGGTTCTCTTTACGTCGCCTTCTCCCGTCGAAGATGGATCCACCTCGAAGGTTCGACTTTGGGCTCTTCCTCGATCTTTGAGTGAACTAGGGTTTCCGGTTTGCTAAACCTTCATCCTAGAATGAGTAGAGAGAGATTAGGGTTTGCTTTTCTTTCTAAAGAGAATGATTCTCAACACATGAGAAGGTTTCTCTTTTCAAGAGGAAGAAGAAGATGAAATGAGGAGAGAGAGAGGTTATGATAGAATGAATTCAATTATTTCTTTCTTGCAACCATATTGCAAAAGAAATGAATTATCTAAATGATAATAATTGAAATAAGAATAGTTGATGGTAATTTTGGAATGACCACTATCATGCTTCGTTAAATGAAGTGTAAGCATGAATCAAGGAAGACTTTCAAGGCATGAAAGTGGTCAATGGTCAACAAGTCAACCAAGGTCAACAAGTCAACAAAAAAACAACCATAACATAATTCTCATTTAATTACTATTATTAATAGATAATATATAAATCCATTAGGGTTTGGAAAATGATAACTGTCAACTGTGCATACGCACCCGATCCGAAACCCTAATGAAAAACCTCATTCTCCGCCTCAAGCAACTGTGCATACACACCTGCATTCTCGTTCCGAGGAACAAGAATACCAAGAAATAAAAGCAACCCCCAAAACATATACCAGTATCTGGCTCAAACCAGAGCCTGCCAGTATAATCCGTCCGGACTCCAAACGTGCATAAGTGCGCGGATGAGAACGAACCCTGTCGCAAAACCATGCGACCTCTACTCTGTTTTGCCCAGAGGCGAATACCCTCTGTGTGGGACTCTAAAGACTCGGCACTACGCTGGCAGTGGGTTTAACCACAGACCGCAAGCGGCACTAGCTGTGCGTAACGGTCCCCAGGTAGATGCCGACAAGAAGGCTGACGAGGTGAAACCCCATCTGTACTCCTACTGAGTCTGAATGTGACATTCTCCGTACAGTCCGGTCTGTTCGTCTGATACATCGCATGGCGGGCCTAGGGGGCAGTAAACGTCAGTCCCCCAATAGCGGTACAAGTCGTGCCGGAGCGAAGCCCAAAACACCCTGAGATAACACTGGAAACCTACCAGTATATCTCGTTTGCCCTGGCCAGGGACTACTCGTGTAATGGCTCTCCTAGACACAGCGCGATGTCAACCCCCAATACCGGGAGAGACGAATCCTGTCTAACCGTCACTGCCTCCAAGTGCTTCGGGACTGCACCCAACCACCACCTGTTTGCACGACTCCTTTGAGCCGTGGTAGGGTAGTGATCAAAGTGCAGTGGGAACACACTCGAGGCGAAGTGCCAGTGTCAAGTCAGCGGACTAAGCTGTACTCATGTCACCTGGGAACTGACGACTGACGATAGGTATAATACCAACCTGTCAGTTCCCGACGAGTCCTGTCCAGTGTACTCGTAACCCAACGAGCACCCGTATACTATCTCCAGTACGACGTACTGATGGCTGTGGGACAGACCATCTCCCACACTGGGATGAGAAGCGCATACGCTAGTCTACTCCGGAGTATCGATGCCCTGTCTCGATAGTCCTGCGACTAGGGACCTGTATAAGGATGTGCTTATAGATTACCCAGCCCCCACTAGTGTGACTGCCATCACAACGCTGGTAATCAAGCAAAGATCCTAAGGGCTCCACTAACGCGTATAAGTGATATAGTAAAATAAACACAAGTACACATTGAAGTAGAGACAAACCAAGTAGCGTACTACTATTTTGAGCAAGATTGTATATACAAGTTGAATATCCCAAGCATCCATTAAGTAATATACAAACTAGTATGATACAGTAATGGCCTCTAGGGCATATACACTAACAATGGGGTTGTCCGGCCTATGTCAAAAGAAAAATCCGGACAAGCTCGAGGCAAGGTCAGTTCTGTAGAACTGGAAAGATTTCCAGCTATACAAACTAAAGCTGATGATTTGATAGAACCAAAGGATTCAATAGTCCCCGAAGAACCTCAGCCTCTCCACCGATCTAGTAGGGTTCCTCATCCGCCTGAGAGATACTTCGGTTTCTCGATGACAGTGGGAGCGAGGATTGCATCATGAGATGATGACCCAACTAGTTTCAAGCAGGCCATCAAGAGTGGGGACTCTGTAAGAATGGCTGGATGCTTAGCGATCTGAGATGGAATCCATGTACGCCAACAAAGTATAGACTTTGGATGCTATATCTGAAGGGTTAAATCCCCATCAGAAGCAAGTATATCTTGAGAAGATTACTTGGTGTAGATGGAAAAGTTAAGACTTTCAAAGCTGGACTTGTTAGTGGTTTTCGTCATCGACCAGGCATGGATAATGATGAAACCTTTTCCAGCGGCTGTGCTTAAGTCCATCCAGATCCTACTTGCCACGGCTACATACCATGATTACGATATCTGGTGGTTGGGTGTCATGACTGCTTTTCTAAATATTGATTTAGAAGAGAGCGTCTATAAGTACACAGCCAGAAGGCTTCGTAGACAGTGGGAGCAGCGAAAACATGTGCAAGTTGCTTTACAGGATAAAGCAGGCATCGCGGAGTTGGAACGTCTGTTTTGATGTGGTAGTCAAAGAGTTTGACTTCATCAAAATGGTAGATGAACCTTGTACATACAAAAAGGTAGTAGAGAGTAAGGTCGTCATCCTCGTATTGTACGTGGACAACATACTCTTGATAGGAAAAGAGTTTCCTATGCTACACTCGGTCAATCTCCGCTTATCATAAGGATTCTCCATATAGGATCTATGTGATACCTCATAAATCCTAGATTTTATATCTATGAGATAGATCTAAATGGATATTAGGATTCTCACTTGGTGTAGTGAGATGGTATCAATTGATCCTGGGAAGAATCACTGGAAAAGTTCCAGGTTGATAAGGACGACTGAATGTCAGTCACAGGCATTGTCTTTACCCTCAGTAGAGGGACGGTATGTTGGAAGAGTTCCAAGCTATATACTGTGGCTAACTAGACGATAAAGGCTAGTGACATCGCTATCAAAGATACTACCAAAGAGGCAGTTGGGGTGTATACTAGTTCATGAGATAAACTAGGTTCCTACCATTGTGTGACAATGGAAGTGTGGCTTTGGCCTAGGAACCCCGGTCCCATCAGTGACCCAGACATATTCCAAGGCAGTATCACCTGATCATGGAGATAGTTGATCTCCAGGGTGATCAAGGTTAGGAGAGTGGACTCAGAGGACAACACGGCGGACCCACTCACAAAGGCCTTTTCCTAGAGAGAGACTTTTATGGGATGGGTGAGTATGAGATACTACAACCACTGCTACAGATGGCCCTAGTGCAAGTGGGATATTGTTAGTTATATGTATGCCCTAGAGGCCATTATTGTACATGAGATGTATATCGTAGTGGATGCTGGGACATATATAGGTAGGACTTTCTTGCTCGACATGATAGTACGCTATATGGTTGCTCTTTATCTTAACATGTATAATTGTTGTCTCTCTATTACATGTTGATAAAGTCCTTAGGATGTGTACTCGACTTCCAGGACTATGATGTGGATCATACTAGTGGGGCCTGGGTAGTCAATGAGTACATCCTTCCGTGTTCCTAGTCGTGGGAATATCGAGACGGGGCATCGATATTCCAGAGTAGACTAGCGTATATCTTCTCGACCCATGTGATGGGCGATGAATGATCCCATATCCATTGGTATTTGACATCAGAGATGGTATGCGGGTGCTCTGTGGTGACTGGGTACACTGAACGGACTCGTAGAGAACTCCCAGATGGTATTATACCATACGTCAGATGGCAAATCCTGGTGACACTGGTACAGCTTAGCCTGTTGACCCAAGATCGTCATAGAGTCTTGTGTGTCTCCCACTGTGCTTTGATTTCCATCCTACTACGGCTCTACTGAGTCGTGCAAACAGGTGGTTTTTGGGTACAGTCCCGATTCACATGGAGGCAATGAGCGATAGGAGGGGATTCGTCTCTCCCGGTATTGGGGGTTGATATTGCGCTATGCTCGACTGGCCATAACTGGAAATCCCTGGACAGGGTTGCACTGATTTACTGGTAAGTGTTATCAGTAGTTTCATGCTTGTTATGGACCTTACATTGGCATGACTTATCAAGTTACTGGGGTCTGACTTTTACCATCCCTAGGCGAGATATGCGACATATCAGACGAACAGACCGAACTGTACTGTAAATGTTACTGATTGGATTCGCGGGAGTGTGAGCAGGCTTGCTCGTTGATCTTCTGATCGCTCAATACCCGGGTGGCCGTTACGTTTAGCAGACCGCTTGCGGCTTGTGGGTGATTGATATGATCACCACCTACTGCCGGCGTATTGACGAGTCTTTAGAGTCCTACACAGAGGTTTCCTGGCTCAAGCGAAACGAAATAGGAGCGCATATGAGATATGTGCGGGACCGAGAATAATACTAGTATGTGATACTGTGTTCTATTCTCGCGATTTGTATTATCGGACGGTTTTATGAGATATAGCCGGGTTACTGAATCAAGTGTTGATTCGATATATTGATACACTAGATATTAGTCGGTTATATGCGATATGACCGGATCATTAAATCAAGTATTGAATTAATGATTTAATGTTTAATTATATATTTGATATATTACTTTACATTAACTAGTATTTGTTCACTTATGATTGATTTTCTCACTTGATGTGCACAAGTTGTATATATGATATATGTTTGTGCACTAGTTGAAAGGTTCCTAGGCACCCTATAGTGGTCTCACAAGGCATCGAACATGCCAATATAAAATTTTACGGGTGCCGAGAGACCCGACTACGGATCATCGGCTAGATATTTAGGCAAAACAATAAACTAGTTAACACTTAACTAAGAGATACGGAAATACAACCTTTGTAGATCCGGTTCTCCACCTCCATAGCTCCGTAATGAAGTCTCCTCGCTGTCCATAACAAGTCCCGGGCTCTAGTATCGGCTTCATCGGAGAATGGACGGGCTAGGTCATCGATGTCTATGCCGAAGATGATCTACGTCGAGGCATCGCTAAATCAAGCTCCGACTTCACCAAGTCAAGAAACTTGTGAAGAAAACACACTCTACTACTTGGCAAGAGGTAGAGGATGAAGAAATAGGAAGTGGGTAGACTTTAGAATTGGATTTCTCACTCATTTCCATCAATCACCATTGATGGAGCTTACTTTCTTCATGGAAGAAGATGAAGAAGAAGAAGAAAGTCTTATGATAAGTTAATTAAAAAGAATAGAAAAACAGTACTTATCATAATTCTAACTATGGTTATGTGTAGAGAATTGACCAAGGTTAAAGGGATGGTTAGGGTTAAGGATGAGATAAGAATGGTGGTCAAGGTCAAAGCTTCATGAAGCTTCAACTAAACAACAAACAAAGCCACCATTCTTTTCTGTTTTCCATTTATTTTCCATAATGAAATGGATAAATAAATAAGTGAATAATACAAAACCCTAACCATTAACATGTAACCATGGTTTGATCTTTACACAAAAACCCTAGCAAACATGTATCATCAATCATGATACAATCAAGTGCACAAAAGTATATCACATATACAATGTGTACATCCGAGTGAGAAAATCCATCTTAAGTAAACCGATACTAGTAATATATCAAATATATAAATATGCATTAAATCATTAAATCAACACTTGATTCAATGATCCGGTCATGTCGCACACAACCGACTAGTATACAATGTATGGGCTTATCGAATCAACGCTTCAATCGACAACTAGGTTATATCGCATACAACCATTCGACACATTCATCGCGAGAATAGAATACGGTATCACATACACGCATTATTCTCGGTCCCGCACATATCTCATACGCGCTCCTATTTCGTTTCGCTTGAGCCAGGAAACCTCTGTGTAGGACTCTAAAGACTCGTCAATACGCCGGCAGCAGGTGATGATCATATCAAACACCCACAAGCCGCAAGCGGTCTGCTAAACGTAACGGCCACCCGGGTATTGAGCGATCAGAAGATCGACGAGCAAGCGCGCTCACACTCCAGTGAATCCAACCAGTAACACTACCGTACAGTCCGGTATGATCGTCTGATATGTCGCATATCTTGCCTAGGGGTGGTAAACGTCAGAACCCCAATAGCTCGATAAGTCGTGTCGATATTAGGTCTATAACAATTCGAGAAACTACTGGTAACACTTACCAGTAAATCTCAGCAACCCTGGCCAGGGATTTCCTGTTATAGCCAATCGAACACAGCGCAACATCAACTCCCTATACCGGGAGAGACGAATCCCCTCCTATCGCTCATTGCCTCCATGTGACTCGGGACTGTACCCAAAAACCACCGTTTTGCACGCCCTCTTGGATGTGGTAAGATGGAAATCAAAGCACAGTGGGAACCACACAAGACTCTATGACGATCTCGGGTCAACAGACTACTCTGTACCAGTGTCACCAGAGAACTGCCTTCTGACGTGAGGTATAATACCATCTGGGAGTTCTCGGCGAGTCCGTCCAGTGTACCCAGTCTCTACTGAGCACCCGTATATCATCTCCGATGTCAAACACCAATGGATATGGGATCATCCATCGCCCATCTGTATGGGTCGAGAAGGTACACGCTAGTCTACTCTGGTATATCGATGCCCCATCTCGATACACCCACGACTAGGGACTTTGAAGGATGTACTTATGGACTACCATGTCCCCACTAGTATGATCCGCATCATAGTCCAGGTAGTCAAGTACACATCCTAAGGGCTTTACCAACATGTAACAGAGAGACAATCAGTGTACACGTTAAGGTAAAGAGCAACCAGATAGCATACTATCATGTCGAGCAAGAAAGTCCTCCCTATATATGTCCCAGCATCCACTACAATATACATCCAATGTACAGTAATGGCCTCTAGGGCATACATATAACTAACAATCTCCCACTTGCACTAGGGCCATCTGTAGCAGTGGTTGTAGTATCTCTTACTCAACCATCCCATAAAAGTCTCTCTCTGGGAATAGGCCTTCGTGAGTGGATCCGCTGCGTTATCCTCTAAGTCTGCTCTCCTTGCCTCGATCAACCTGAAGATCAACCATCTCCATGATCAGGTGATACTGCCTTAGAATAAGTCTGGATCACTGATAGGACCGGCGTTCCTTGGCATATAGCCACAACTCTATTGTCTCACAATGGTAGGAACGTAGTTCATCTCATGAACTAATATACACCCAAACATCCTCTTTGGTAGCATCTTAAGTAGCGATGTATCCAGCCTTTATCGTCTAGTATGTCACGGTATCTAGCTTGGAACTCTTCCAACATACCGTCCCTTTACTGAGGGTAAAGACAATGCCTGCGACTGACATTCAGTCGCCTTTATCACCCTGGAACACTTCCAGTGATTCTCCCTAGGATCTATTGATACCATCTCACTACTACTAGTGAGTATCCTAACATCCAATTAGATCTATCTCATAGATCCAAAAACCAGGATATAGAAGGTATCACATTGATCCTATATGGAGAATCATTGTGATAAATGGAGATTGATCGAGCGTATCATAAGAAACTTCTTTCTCATCAAGAGTATGTCATCCACGTACTCTACGAGGATCACCACC
Organism: Agapanthus africanus; assembly: GCA_030015575.1. Taxonomy (NCBI): domain Eukaryota; kingdom Viridiplantae; phylum Streptophyta; class Magnoliopsida; order Asparagales; family Amaryllidaceae; genus Agapanthus; species Agapanthus africanus. The sequence goes on from JASDDO010000010.1 coordinate 132,210,078, forward strand.
ATACTCCCTACTACCTTTTTGTTTATACAAGGTTCATCTACTATTTTGATGATGTCAACTTCTTTGACTAATTCATCAAAACAGATGTTCCAACTCTGCGTTGCCTGCTTTATCGTATAAAGCATCTTGCACACGTTTCCGCTGCTCCCACTGTCTACGAGGCCCTCTGGCTGTGTACTTATAGACACACTCTTCTAAAACATCATTTAAAAAAGCAGTCATGGCACCCAACCGCCAGATATCGTAGTCATGGTATGTAGCCGTGACAAGTAGGATCTGGATGGACTTAAGCATAGCTACTTGAAGAGGTTTCACCACTATCCACGCCTGGTTGATGATGAAAACCTTTAATAAGTCTAGCTTTGAAAGTCTTAACTTTTCCATTTACACCAAGTAATCTTCTCAAGATATACTTGCTCCTGATGGGGATTTAACCCTTCAGATATAGCAACCAAAGTCCATACTTTGTTGGTGTATAAGGATTCCATCTCAGATCACTAAGCATCCAGCCATTCTGATAGAGTCTTACTCCTGATGGCCAGCTCAAAACTAGTTGGGTCATCATCTCATGATGCAATCCTCGCTCCCACTGTCATAGAGAAACCGAAGTATCTCTCAGGTGGGTGAGGAACCCTACTAGATCGGCGGAGAGGCTGAGGTTCGTGGGCATCTACTGAATCCTTTGGTTGTACCAAATCATCTGCTGTAGTTTGTATAGCTGGAACCTTTCCAGTTCTACATTACAGACATTGCCTCGAGCTTGTCCGGATTTTGCTTTTAGACATAGGCCGGACAACCCCAAATCTTAACTAGCTTAAGACATGGGCTCTTCCCTTTCCATATCACATATGAAGCGGCAGGCAATGATTTGATTCGAACCTAATTCAATAGGTATGCAGCTTCTCAAGTGCATAACCCCCTAAGGAAAAAGGTAACTCAGTATTACTCATCATAGAGCACACCATATCAAATAGGGTGTATCTGCTCCGCCCCGACATACCATCGTGCAATGGTGTATACGGAGGAGTAATGCTGAGAGAGAATCTCATTCTCTTTTAGAATAGTCCAGGATTTCCGTGCTCAAGTATTCTCCTCCTCGATCACATCAAAGGACATAATACTTATACACGTATTCTGGTTCTTTACATCTAACTTATATTCTGTGAATATCTTAAAAGGTTCGGACATGTGTTTCAACAGGAACATATGACTGAATCTTGAGAGATTATCAGAGAATGTAATGAAGTACAAAGAACCGGTCCTGGTATGTGTAGACAGGAGACCTTACATACATCATCATATATCAGTCCCAAGAGTTCATTAACTCTTTCTCTGTTTCTAGTAAACGGAGCTATGGTCATCTTATCTTTGTGACATGACTGGCGAGTTTCACAAGATGTAAATTCAAACTAATTTAAATATTCATCTTTATGTAACTCTAGCTAATCGGGTCACATTGATCTGACCTAGTCTACAACACCTCAAGAAGAATTCGTTCATTTATGAACTCTTCCTCTTGTGTGTGTTCCATATACTAAGAACTGTAGTTTGATTTAGAATAATAATGCTTTTAGATAACGTGCCTGAACCGATCAACTTTTGATATAGGAAATGTTCAAAACATTATCCAACTATACAAAATTTTATCATTTCTTTACTAATAAAGAGAGTGATATGATTTTTTATATCAGGTTCGGTATCTAATAACTTTCGTTCAGAATCAATGTATTGGTAATACAGGGTGACAGTGACCGACAGACTTGGCTGCAACACTTGCCCCGTTTTCTGCCTCATGAAACTTATCACCCGTTCTCAGTTTTTCTACCCTTTTGTAGCCCTATGTAACAGATTATATATCTGGGATCCTGATCCGGTATCATATACCAGGGATGCGGAGGATACTCAGAAACAGTTCTGTATAAAGAACACACCCGAAGATGATGCATCAGCATGCACTCTCTTCGTTTGGACGGCACGGGAATTCTGGTAATCCCCAATTTCCTGCTCTGTCTTATAACAATTATAAGTTGGAGCGGGACCAACATTCCACAGCTCAGTATAACAAGCGGGTTCGGTCAATAATCCGTATTATTATCTTGATTAAGGCGTGATATGGTCGCTACCAGGAGAGAGAGAGAAGAAAACACTCAGCGTGCGCTCTGTAAGAATAGATTGGTTATTATTTTATCTAATCAGGATGGCTCCCACTGCATTTTATCAAATCTTCCTTCAAACCCTAAAAGGAAAGACTAGCCGGGATTAATTACACACTACAAGTTCGCCAATCTTTCAGCCAGGCCAGTGTCGGTACTTTGAGGGATGTGCCCCGTGCTTTCGCACGGACCTAATTAATGTAAACCTCGTTTTCCCAGAGGCATAACGTCGTTAACACCTTTCTAGACACCTACTTGATCGGCTAATTGTAATGTATAAAACTCTCCTAGGAGTAACTCTTACTCGCAGCGGGTATCGGGATCCAACTATCTAATAGAAGGTATGCAATCTCATTGCAAATTTCAACACTTGAAATTCCCGATAATATTTTGCCCCTAGCTAGCTATGACCTTGACGCATGCCAAACAACCCATAGTCTGCTAGTCAAGTTCAACCCGTACATTTCTTGATTGAATTAAACCCACCCGCACGACCCTTGACACATGCCAAACAACGCCGTACGAATACCCTAATCCAATCGCATCGTATGCTAGCAGATAAGCACTAGTCAGCTACCGTACACTACGCCTTGACGCATGCCAAACTACCGCAGCACGAATACTAACTAGTACTTATCTGAAATGACGGAGGGCTACGACAGGTTTTTCTGAAAACCTATTGCGTAATGAACTTGATATCGTTGTAGGATCGAATGAATTTTAAAATGGAGTGCTTTTGAGGCTTTTCTAGTTTTGCTAAAGGAGTCACTCCCGGTGAAGGGATCGTCGGCCCTTTCCTCGTCGAATGAGGTGCGGGATATATCATATATATCGCTGTGCAAAGCAAAAACACTTAAAAGCTATCAAAAGACAAACCGAGTGTGTAGCATCTGCCAGTTATTGCTAAAGGAGTCACTCCCGGTGAAGGGATCTCGGTCCTTTCCCTATCGAATAAGGTGCAGGATATATCGCATATACCGCTGTGCAAAGCAAGAACTGTAGCTACCTGTTTTATTTTGAAATTCGATTCTACAACATCTTTAGGTTTCTTTTATTTCATTAATCATATTAATGAAGTCCCATCATTTAAAGTACCTAAACATCACAGATAAATACGACGTACACTTATGCCATCCGCATTCGCCTCGATGTCCCCTCGTGCACCGTTAGGTTAGGTAACTAACGGCAGAGCGGGGCAGGGCTGGCGCGGGTGTAAAACATAAGTAACGTCTATATAATATATCATATATACTATATACTGTATCTATCACAGAACATCACATGATCACATCACAGATATCGCAGCTGAAGAATCATATGAAATATTGGATATACTAGGACGTCCGTGTTTTCAATACGAGCCATTATAAAACACGGATTCCACGGTCGCGATGAATAGCCAAACCCACACCCCTTGACCCCTACGAGAGCGGCAAGCAACCCTACCAATTCTGGAGTTAGGAGACCCTGACTCGACTCCTCGAGTTGGTCTCCCACTGGACTCCAGAACCCGGTTACTTGTGCCCTCCTCCTTGGGTCTATCCTAGTGCGGAAAAGTAAATAATATACATCAACGGTGACAACTTCCGCTACCTGGAAGTGCCCCAATAAAAGAATATTACATACAAGTTTTTACATGAATGAAAATGAAAAACACTCATCTCACATAAAACCCCCGGCTATTCAAACACGACGATCCAATATAACATATCCAGCAACACATAACATCACATGTCATCCACGTAAGTAAACATGCGTATCCCAATTGTCGTTGACATATAGCAACGAAACCGGCGATATCACATATTACACTTACGGTCACAGAAAAGAAAGTGTAAAACTACAACAGTTGGAATCCGCAACCACCTCAGACATCGCATGCCTGACCAAATGAATTACTTAGACATCGCATGCCTAACAATTATAGACCCCGCATTTTAGTCTCAAAATCGAAAAATCTTTTCAATATCAAGTCGGGCAATTCAACAAGATTCCCGACATCCTGATCGCATGCTCGTCGCAAACTTTAGTAGGCGGCTGCACCCCCGACGCCGTCGACGAAGTGTACCAAGGCGGAACACCGCTACCGGGAGCACCCGAACGGATGCTTTCGGCGATGGGGTTCTCCTACAGTCACTTGGTCGGGGCTATGGAGTGAGGCTGTCTATTAAGTTTACCCGGCGAGTATCCGCGTACGCTACGTGATTGCAACAGACTTTTGATCACATCAAAATTCCGTGGCAACCGATCAAGTGAGACTAAACTGCTATGTTTATAACATTCATTCAGTTATCACATAACTATTGTGAATTCCAATTATTGTATCCCATTCCAGATAAATAGAAAATGTCAAACTTTCCGATCGAACAATCGAACACCCAAGTTTTCCCGATACAACTCAACACATGAAATAAGTCTAACAACATTCAGTTCGTTCCTCAGTACCAACGGTCCAGCCGTAGAAGGGTCAAGCCAACGCCTCACATGTGGCACGCCGTACTGCCCCAAACCCGAAGGTTCAAAGGGCAGTTCAAGACGGTCACATAATCGAGTTAAGGTTTGTTGTCTTCTAGAGGGTCCATCGCATTACTTGCACTACTTAGAACGTCGTTAAACTTCGGAAAAATCCAACACTTGGAAATTTCCCGACAGGGGAAAAATTGGGTATTTATATCCGGTCGAACTTTTTAACATATTCTAAAATTTTATCCGGAAAGCCACACAGACAAAATTTGATAATCCGATCGAACATTCGAATCCCCAAAACAACCCAGAAAAATTCAACTCTTGAAAAAATATTAAAAATACCCAGGAAAACCAGCACTGTCAAATAGGAGTTACTGTGCAAACATCACCTCATAACACGACAAACAGGCCGCGGTTCCGCCGCACGAGGCATGCTCGTGCCGCGGAAGCGCGGCGCTTTAATGGAATTGTGGCATCGAAATTTACAGTAACTCTTAGATATTCCTGCTGATATTTCTACATATTTTTAACACTGAAAAATCCCAGAATTTGGAAAAAGTCCAGAGAGCTATTTTGGGTTCAAGTTTTTGGTTCGTCCGGGTTTCAAATTCCGTCTAGACTTCGCCTAAGGCTCTAGCTAGTCTTTGATACCAGTGAAAGGTTCTTAGGCACCCAATAGTGGTCTCACAAGGCATCGAACATGCCAATATAAAATTTTACGGGTGCCGAGAGACCCGACTACGGATCGTCGGCTAGATATTTAGGCAAAACAATAAACTAGTTAACACTTAACTAAGAGATACGGAAATACAACCTTTGTAGATCCGGTTCTCCACCTCCATAGCTCCGTAATGAAGTCTCCACGCTGTCCATAATTAGTCCCGGGCTCTAGTGTCGGCTTCATCGGAGAATGGACGGGCTAGGTCATCGATGTCCATGCCGAAGATGATCTACGTCGAGGCATCGCTAAATCAAGCTCCGACTTCACCAAGTCAAGAAACTTGTGAAGAAAACACACTCTACTACTTGGAAAGAGGTAGAGGATGAAGAAATAGGAAGTGGGTAGACTTTAGAATTGGATTTCTCACTCATTTCCATCAATCACCATTGATGGAGCTTGCTTTCTTCATGGAAGAAGATGAAGAAGAAGAAGAAGAAGAAAGTCTTATGATAAGTTAATTAAAAAGAATAGAAAAACAATACTTATCATAATTCTAACTATGGTTATGTGTAGAGAATTGACCAAGATTAAAGGGATGGTTAGGGTTAAGGATGAGATAAGAATGGTGGTCAAGGTCAAAGCTTCATGAAGCTTTAACTAAACAACAAACAAAGCCACCATTCTTTTCTGTTTTCCATTTATTTTCCATAATGAAATGGATAAATAAATAAGTGAATAATACAAAACCCTAACCATTAACATGTAACCATGGTTTGATCTTTACACAAAAACCCTAGCAAACATGTATCATCAATCATGATACAATCAAGTGCACAAAAGTATATCACATATACAATGTGTACATCCGAGTGAGAAAATCCATCTTAAGTAAACCGATACTAGTAATATATCAAATATATAACTATGCATTAAATCATTAAATCAACACTTGATTCAATGATCCGGTCATGTCGCACACAACCGACTAGTATACAATGTATGGGCTTATCGAATCAACGCTTCAATCGACAACTAGGTTATATCGCATACAACCATTCTACACATTCATCGCGAGAATAGAATACGGTATCACATACACGCATTATTCTCGGTCACGCACATATCTCATACGCGCTCCTATTTCGTTTCGCTTGAGCCAGGAAACCTCTGTGTAGGACTCTAAAGACTCGTCAATACGCCGGCAGCAGGTGATGATCATATCAAACACCCACAAGCCGCAAGCGGTCTGCTAAACGTAACGGCCACCCGGGTATTGAGCGATCAGAAGATCGATGAGCAAGCGCGCTCACACTCCAGTGAATCCAACCAGTAACACTACCGTACAGTCCGGTATGATCGTCTGATATGTCGCATATCTTGCCTAGGGGTGGTAAACGTCAGACCCCAATAGCTCGATAAGTCGTGTCGATATTAGGTCTATAACAATTCGAGAAACTACTGGTAACACTTACCAGTAAATCTCAGCAACCCTGGCCAGGGATTTCCTGTTATAGCCAATCGAATACAGCGCAACATCAACTCCCTATACCGGGAGAGACGAATCCCCTCCTATCGCTCATTGCCTCCATATGACTCGGGAATGTACCCAAAAACCACCGTTTTGCACGCCCTCTTGGACGTGGTAAGATGGAAATCAAAGCACAGTGGGAACCATACAAGACTCTATGACGATCTCGGGTCAACAGACTACTCTGTACCAGTGTCACCAGAGAACTGCCATCTAACGTGAGGTATAAAACCATCTGGGAGTTCTCGGCGAGTCCGTCCAGTGTACCCAGTCTCTACTGAGCACCCGTATATCATCTCCGATGTCAAACACCAATGGATATGGGATCATCCATCGCCCATCTGTATGGGTCGAGAAGGTACACGCTAGTCTACTCTGGTATATCGATGCCCCATCTCGATACACCCACGACTAGGGACTTTGAAGGATGTACTTATGGACTACCATGTCCCCACTAGTATGATCCGCATCATAGTCCAGGTAGTCAAGTACACATCCTAAGGGCTTTACCAACATGTAACAGAGAGACAATCAGTGTACACGTTAAGGTAAAGAGCAACCAGATAACATACTATCATGTCGAGCAAGAAAGTCCTCCCTATATATGTCCCAGCATCCACTACAATATACATCCAATGTACAGTAATGGCCTCTAGGGCATACATATAACTAACACTAGTTTGTATCTTGATTGATGATACATGCAAACTTGGGTGTGTGTATGACTTACACCATGTTTAGATTAATGGTTGGGTTTTATTTATTTTATTTTTTTTTGGCAAAAACAAAATGGTGCTTTTCTTTGTTTTTTGCTTGAAGCTTCATGAAGCTTTTTAAGCATCTTTGACAAAGTCTAACCATTTTGTTTTGCATGAGATTTTCACTAACCTAACCATTAGCTAAAACTAGGGTTTAATCTCTACAAAGGTTAACTCACCCATGGTTGCATTATGATATACTTCACTTAATTATTCATTTTAGTTAATTGATAATTCATTCTTATTCCTTCTGCTTCTTCTTCTTCAAGAAGAAGAAAAACCATTCTTGAAAATGACCAAGTGAAGATTAAGAGTGAGAAATCCAAATCCAAAGTGAACGCACTTCCTATTTCTTCATCCTCTACCACTTGCCATGTAGTATATGGTGTTCTCTTCACAAAGTTCATGACCAAGTGAAGATGGTGCTTGAGTTTGAGTCTCCTCGACGTAGATCATCTTCGGCCTCGAAGTCAACGACTTAGCCCGCTCATTTCTCCGAAGAAACCATCGCTAGGGTCCGGGATCCCGATGATCGCAGCGAAGGGACGTCAACACGGAGCATTAGAAGTGAAGGACCGGATCTAAAAAGGTTGTTATCCCTTTCACTTAGTAGCAAACTAGTTTGCTTGCTTTTAGTTTTGCCTAATCTCTAGTATACGATCTTGCATAGGGTTGTTCGGCACAAAAAAATTTGATTTTGGCATGGTTGATGCCTTTTAGAACCTCATGAGTGTGCCTAGGAACCCTACAGCATTGATTTCCACCTTACCACGTCCAAGAGGGCGTGCAAAACGGTGGTTTTTCGGTACAGTCACGAGTCACATGGAGGCAATGAGCGATAGGAGGGGTTTCGTCTTTCCCGGTATTGGGGGTTGATGTTGCGCTATGCTCGATTGGCCATAACAGGGAAGTCCCTGGCCAGGGCTGGTTTAGAGATTTACTGGTAAGAGTTACCAGTAGTTTCTCAACCCGTTATGAGCCTCATATCGGCATGACTTATCGGTTATTGGGGTCTGACGTTTTACCACCCCCAGACTTGATATGCGACATATCAGACGAGGAGACCGGACTATACGGTAGTGTCACTGTCAGGCTTTTTGCCGGAGTTGGAGCGGGCTTGCTTGATCGTCTTCTGATCGCTCAATACCCGTGTAGCCGTTACGTCCAGCTAGTACCGCTGACGGCTTATGCGTGCTTGATATGATCATCACCTACTACCGGTGTATTGACGAGTCTTTGGAGTCCTACATAGAGGTTTTACTGGCTCAGGCAAAACGAAATAGGAGCGCATATGTGATATGTGCGGGACCGAGAATAATACGTGTATGTGATACCGTATTCTATTCTCGCGACTATTGTATCGGCCGGTTATATGTGATATAGCCGGGTTATCGAATCAAGTGTTGATTCGATAAGTTGGTACATTTTATGTTAGTCGGTTATATGAGATATAACCAGATTATTAATTCAAGTGTTGATTTAATTATTTAGTGTATAATTGTATATGTGATATACTAATTTACATTAACTAACATTGGTTCACTTAAACATTTGTTTTTCTCACTTGTGCACAACTTAATATATATGTGATATATATTAATTTGTGTTCATTTTGTATCATGGTTGTTGATACACACTACATGGGTGTATGAGACATACAACATTATAATTATATTGGTTAGGTTTTTATATTTAAAGTAATTCTAAAAACAAATGGATAATGAGCTCACATGCATGAAGCTTCATGAAGCTTATGGTTGCATTGACTTAATCCACTAGTTTTGTTTTACTTAAGATATTAATTAACATAACCACTATAATTAGCCATGGTTATGTCTCTACATGAGTTAGTATATGATACCCACTCACCCATGGTTAGCTCTCTCTCTTGATTAGTTTTCATTCTCATTTTGAGCTCATCTTCTTCCTCCTTCAATTTCTTTCTAGGGTATGATAAAGAGAGAGATATATAGTGAGAAAAGAAATTCTAAAGTGTACCCATTTCCTATTTCATCATCCTCTACTAGACTAGCACTTTAGTTTAGGGTGTTTTCTTCACTAATTCTCTAGTTAGTGAAGTAGAAGCTTGAGTTCGTATTCCCTCGACGTAGATCATCTTCGGCCTCGAAGACTTCAAGCAAAACCGTTGCCCTCTTCTCATGGAGCCGTCCAAGAGTCCGGGAGTTCGATGATCGCAGCGAAGGGACTACAACAAGGAGCTTTAGAAGTGAAGGACCGATCTACAAAGGTTGTATTTCGTATTCACTTAGTGATAATTGTTATTTACTTGCATGTGTTACCCTAATTATCTAGCAAAGATCTTCTTTAGGGTTATTCGGCACGGCTAAAAATTTTAATCGGGCATGGTTGATGCCTTGTAGAACCTCCTTAGAGTGCCTAGTAACCCTACAGTGGTATCAGAGCCTAGCTAGAGCATTAGGCGACGTGTATACGAAGTTAAAACCCCGATTGAACCCGGAAACGTCAATTTATCCCCCTCTCTGTACATTTTTTAAAAACTGTGATTTTTCTGAATTAAAAATGCCTAAAAAAATCAGCAGGGAAATATAAGAATTGTAGTGAAAAATGAGAGCATAATACCTACAAACCGCCGCGGAAACGCGGCCGTACCGCGCTTGGGCCGCGGATCCGCGGCAGTACAGAGGATGTATGCACCCATTTTTGCACTATAATCTCTTTATCTGTGAGTTATATTTTATGGGTATTTTTAACCTGACTCAAGTGTTGAGTGTTCTGGGGTTTATTTTGTATTCGTTGATTCGATCGGAAAATTTAATTTCGTTATGTTTTTCCGGATAATTTAGAAAGTATTAAATTGTTCGAACGGATATCAATAACTCACTTTTTCCCGACCCGGAAAATTTCCAAGTGTTGGATTTTTCCGTAGTTTAAGAACGTTCTACGTTGTGCAAGTAATGCGATGGACCCTCTAGAAGACAACAAACCTTAACTCGATTATGTGACCGTCTTGAACTGCCTTTTGAACCTTAGGGTTTGGGGCAGTACGGCGTTGCCACATGTGAGGCGTTGGCTTGACCCTTCTACGGCTGGACCATTGGTACTGTGGCATATGATGGATGTTTTTAAACTCCCCTCAAGTGTTGAGAACTATTTGGGAAAATTTGGGTGTTTGATCATTCGATCGGAAAGTTTAACATTGTCTATTTATCTGGAATGTGATACAATATTTGGAATCCACAACTAGTTATGAGATAACTAATTTGAATGTTATAAACATAGCAGTTTAGTCTCAAATGATCGGTTGCCACGGAATTTTGATGCGATCAAAAGTCCGTTGCAATCACGTAGCGTACGCGGAGACTCGCCGGGTAAGCTTAATAGACAGCCACGCCCCAAAGCCCCGACCAAGTGACTGTAGGAGAACCCCGTTGCCAAAAGCATCCGTTTGGGTGCCCGCGGCAGTGGTGTTCCGCCTTAGTGCACTTCGTCGACGGCATCCGGGGGTGCGGCCGTCTACTAAAGTTTGCGACGAGAATTCGATCAAATATCGGGAATCTTGTTGAATTGCCCGACTAGATATTGAAAAGTGTTTTCGATATAGAGACTAAAATGCGGGGTTTATAATTGTTAGGCATGCGATGTCTAAGGAGATTGCGGATTCCAACTGTTGTAGTTTTACACTTTCTTTTCTGCGACCGTATGTGTAATATGTGTTATCGCCGGTTTCATTGCTATATGTCAATGACAATTGGGATGCGCATATTTACTTACGTTGATGACATGAGATGTTATGAGTTGCTGGATATGTTATATTAGATCGTCGCGTTCTGAATAGCCGGGGGTTTTATGTGAGATGAGGGTTTTTATTTTCATTCATGTAAAATTAAATGTATGTAATATTCTTTTATTGGGGCACTTCCGGGATGAGGTTGATGTCACCATTGTATATTATTTACTTTTCCGCACTAGGTAGACCCAAGGAGGAGAGCACAAGTAACCGGGTTCTAGAGTCCAGTGGGAGACCAACTCGAGGAGTCGAGTCCGGGTCTCCTAACTCTAGAATTGGTAGGGTTGCTTGCCGCTGTCGTAGGGGTCTAGGGGTGTGGGTTTGGCTATTCATCGCGACCGTGGAATCCGTGTTTTATAGAGGCTCAAAATAAAACACGGAAGTCCTAGTATATCCAATGTTTCATATGTTTCTTCTGCTGCGATATCTGTGATGTGATCATTTCATATGTTGTGATAAATAATGTATATAGTATATATGATATATTATATAGACGTTACTTATGTTTTACACCCGCGCTATCCCTGCCCCGCTCTGCCGTTAGTTACCTAACCTAACGGTGCACGAGGGGACATCGAGGCGAATACGGATGGCATAAGTGTACGTCGTATTTATCTGTGATGTTTAGGTGACTTAAATGATGGGACTTCATTAATGTGATTAATGAAAGAAAAGAAACCTAAAAGATGTTGTGGAATCGAATTTTCAAAAATAGGTAGCTACAGTTCTTGCTTTGCATCGCGGTGTTCCTTGTAGAACATCCTGCACCTTATTCGATAAGGAAAGGGCCGAGATCCCTTCACCGGGAGTGACCCCTTTAGCAATGACTGGCAGATGCTACACCCCTCGGTTTTGTCTTTTGATTGCTTTTCTAGTTCTTGCTTTGCACTGTGATATATATGATATATCCTGCACCTCATTCGACGAGGAAAGAGCCGAGATCCCTTCACCGGGAGTGACCTCTTTAGCGAAACTAGTAAAAGCCTAAAAAACACTCCATTTTCAAATCATTTGATTCTACAACGATATCAAGTTCATTACGCAATAGGTTTTCAGAAAAACCTGTCGTAGCCCTCCGTCATTTCAGATAAGTCCTACTTAGTATTCGTGCTACGTTTGTTGACCTCCGTCAAGGCGTAGTGTGCGGTAGCTAACTAGTATTTATCTGCTTATGCATATGATGCAGATTGGATTAGGGTAGTCGTACGACCTTGTTGACCTCCGTCAAGGGTCGTGCGGGTGGGTTTGATTCAATCAAGAAATGACGGGTTGAACTTGACTTGCACCCTGTGGTTTGTTGACCTCCGTCAAGGTCATAGGATGCTTGGAGCAAAATATTATCGGGAATTTCAAGTGTTGAAATTTGCAATGAGATTGCATACCTTCTATGAGATAGTTGGATCCCGATACCCACTGCGAGTAATTGTTACTCTTGGGAGAGTTTTACACATTACAATTAGCCGATCAAGTAGGTGTCTAGAAAGGTGTCAACGGGTTACGCCTCTGGGAAAACGAGGTTTACTTTAATTAGGTCCGTGCGAAAGCACGGGGAACCTCCCTCAATGTACCGACACTGGCCTGGCTGAAAGATTGGCAAAGTTGTAGGGTGTAATTAATCCCGGATAGTCTTTCCTTTTAGGGTTTGAAGGAAGATTTGATAAAAATAGTGGGAGCCATCCTGATTAGATAAAATAATAACCAATATAATCTTGCAAGAGCGCACGCAGAGTGTTTTCTTCTCTCTCTCTCCAGGTAGCGACCATGTCACGCCTTAATCAATATAATAATACGGATGTATTAACCGAACCCGCTTGTTATACTGAGCTAGGGGAACGTTGGTCCCGCTCCAACTTATAATTGTTATAAGACAGAGCAGGAAATAGGGGATTAGCAGGATTCCCGTGCTGCCCAAACGAAGAAAGTGCATGATGATGCATCTTCTTCGGGTGTGTTAATTACAGAGAACTGTTTCTTAGTATCCTTTACGTCCTGGGTATGAGATACCGGATCAGGATCCCACATATGTAATTTGTTACATAGGCTACAGATAAGTAAAGAACTGAGAACGGGTGATAAGTTTCATGAGATAGAAACGGTGCAAGTGTTGCAGCCAAATCTGTTGGTAGTTATCACCCTGTATTACCAGAATACATTGATTCTGAACGAATGTTATTAGATACCGAACTTGATATACAACATCATATCAGTCTCTTTATTAGTAAAGAAAGGATATAATTTTGTATTGTTGGATAATGTTTTGAACATTTCCTATATCAAGAGTTGATCGGTTCAGGCACGTTATCTAAAAGTATAGACGTTCTAAATCAAACCACAGTTCTTAACGTACAGAACACGCACAAGAGGAAGAGTTCAGAAATGAACGAATCCTTCTTAAGGTATTGTAGACTAGGTCATATCAATGCGACCCGACTAGCAGAAGTTACATATAGATGCATATTTAAATTAGTTTGAATTTACATCTTCTGAAACTTGCCGGTCATGTCACAGAGATAAGATGACCATAGCTCTGTTTATTGGAAACAGAGAAAGAGTTAGTGAACTCTTGGGATTGATACATGCTGATGTATGAAGGTCCCATGTCTATACATGCCAAGACCGGTTCTTTTTACTTCATTACATTCTCTGATGATCTCTCAAGATTCAGACATATGTTCCTGTTGAAACACAAGTCCGAACCTTTTGAAATATTCACAGAATATAAGTTAGAAGTAGAGAACCAAAATGGGTATAAGTATTATGTCCTTTGATGTGATTAGGGAGGAGAATACTTGAGCACGGAATTCCTGGATTATTCTAAAGGAGAATGAGATTCTCTCTCAGCATTACTCCTCCGTATACACCACAGCACGTCGGTGTATCGGGGCGGAGCAACCACACCCTATTTGATATGGTGCGCTCTATGATGAGTACTACTGAGTTTCCTATTTCCTTTTAGGGAGTTATGCACTTGTGAAGTTGCATACTTATTGAATAGGGTTCCAATCAAATCAGTTGCCTACCACTTCATATGAGATATGGAAAGGGAAGAGCCCATATCTTAAATTTGTTAAGATTTGGGGTTGTCCAGCCTATGTCTAAAAAGCGTAATCTGGACAAGCTCAAGGTAAAGTCAGTTCTGTAGAAGTTTGTTGGATATCCCAAGCATTCGCAAGGGAATATCTTCTACCTAACCGAGGAACAAAAGATGTTTTGTTTCTCAATCTGCCACCTTTGTGAAAGGGAATTTCTTGAGAAGAAATAAATGGTCATAAGGTAGAACTGGAAAGAGTTCCAGCTATACAAACTGCAGCTGATGATTTGGTAGAACCAAAGGATTCAATAGTTTCCGATTAACCTCAGCCTCTCCGTCGATCTAGTAGGGTTCCTCACCCACCTGAGAGATACTTTGAGTTTCTCTATGACAGTGGGAGCGAGGAATGCATCATGAGATGATGACCCAACTAGTTTTGAGCTGGCCATCAGGAGTGGGACTCTATAAGAATGGCTGGATGCTTTATGATCTGAGATGGAATCCTTATACACCAACAAAGTATGGACTTTGGTTGCATTATCTGAAGGGTTAAATCCCCATCAGGAGCAAGTATATCTTGAGAAGATTACTTGGTGTACATGGAAAAGTTGAGACTTTCAAAGCTAGACTTGTTAAAGGTTTGCATCATTGACCAGATATGGATTATGATGAAACCTTTTCTAAGTAGCTATGCTTAAGTCCATCTAGATCCTACTTGCCACGGCTACATACCATGACTACGATATCTGGCGTTTGGGTGTCATGACTGTTTTTCTAAATGATGTTTTAGAAGAGAGAGTCTATAAGTACACAGTCAGAGGGCTTCGTAGACAGTGGGAGCAGCGGAAACATGTGCAAGATGTTTTATGTGATAAAGCAGGCATCGTGGAGTTGGAACGTCTGTTTTGATGTGTTAGTCAAAATGGTAGATGAACCTTGTATATATAAAAAGGTAATAGAGAGTATGGTGGAGATCCTCGTAGAGTACGTGGATAACATACTCTTGATAGGGAAGGAGTTTCCTATGCTACGCTCGGTCAATCTCCACTTATCACAATGATTCTCCATATAAGATCAAAGTGATACCTCCCAAATCCTGAGTTTTGATCTATGAGATAGATGTAATTGGATGTTAGGATACTCACTAGTTGTAGTGAGATGGTATCAATTGATCCTGGGGAGAATCACTGGAAAGGTTCCAGGGTGATAAGGACGACTGAATGTCAGTCACAGGCATTGTCTTTACCCTCAGTAAAGGTACGGTATGTTGGAAGAGTTCCAAGACAGATACCGTGGCATACTAGACGATAAAGGCTAGATACATCTGATTGATCGATTTTCCGGTGTGTAGTTAGAAAATTGTATAGAAATCACAACAGAAAATTGTATAGAAATCACAACAAAAAATATTTGACCGCAATCAATAACGGTGTCGATTGTAGCGCGTTAGTAAGTGCGGATCGTCCACAGGGAAAGTGTAATCGTTCGTGTTTCGATTTAGATGAGTTGAAACTTTAAAGAAAAGAAAAGAAACAATTCATGATTTGTAAATTGAAGTTCAAGAATTAGAAAATTAGGTCTAAATCAAGAAACGATAAAATCAAGAATTGAGAATTTGTGATGATTTCCAAACCAACAATCAAGATTCGAAGTGTGGCTCGTAGGAGTAGATCGGATCTATAGATGTGATGAGATCTAATGATTACATATTCTTATCCATTAACGAATTGATACTAGATCGATGACGATTTATCGAGGTTAAGGATCTTGCGAAGAAACTAGGGTTTCTTCATCTCATCCTTTGTCCTTTCGATGAATCTCATTCACAAACTAGCTTCTAGTAAATCAAATGATCGATCATTGATCTCTAGTTTCGAGCGATCTCAATCAAGAAAGCATCGCATCGAAACTAGGTCATTGATCATTCGATTCACAAGAATTTACAAACGTTATAGGATTTAAGAATTGTAAAAGAATCTAAATCATCATGATTCTATCGATCGTCTCAACTCCTTTACGAGCGGAGTTTTACTCAAACATTATCACAAAACAAACATTCAAGAATCTAGATTGAATCATAATGCTTGAATTCAAAAGATAAGCAAGATAAAAGAATTGTCACCTTTATTATATCAACAATTAGTTACAACTCTCAAGAACTACAAGAGGAAGGAACTTGATCGTTGAATTTGGCGCCGCATCGTCTCCGTGAGTCGCGGATCGGCTTTGATCACTTGCTCAGATGAAGATCGTCTTCGCTCAAAAAGGATCTCGGCTTCTTGCTTTGATTGAACTCGGAATTCTTGATCTTGGATTGGAATTATGGTTAGGGTTTTGAGGCGCAAGTCGTGTCACTCAACCTGCGGGTGAATTGAAGATTCAACTTTCAACAACCTTTTCCAGTGAAGCCTAGTGTCCCTTTTATAGCCTTAAGAATGATTAGCTTCCTTAAGAAGCTAGGATTAGGTTAGCTTCCCTTATAAGCTTAGTCTAGGTTAGCTTCTCTCATAAGCTTGGTAGTTAGGAGGAAGGTTCTAGAATTAGTTAGTTAGGGTTAGCTTCCTTCATAAGCTTGGAGGTTAGGGAGAAGCTTCTAGGTTTTAAGGTAGTTAAGGAAGCTTGCTTTGGAAGCTTTGATCAAGGAGCTTGCTGATCTGGCAGAATATTCTGGAGTGTTCTGAAAAGTGCATTGGCTTGAAGAGATGTAGGAACTGAGAGAAGCATTCTGAAGTAAATTTCACCTGATGACGTGGCAATAGGGCCGCGGATCCACGGCGTCAAGTGGGTTTGGGCCGTGGATCCGCGGCCCAATAAGAGGATCAGTGCTTCACTTTTCCACTATGGCTTTCTGCTAGATTTTGGATATTGTTCTGATATATTGAATTTTACAATTCCTTCTGTATCAATGCCAGATCATAGATCTTTGAGTTGGCGTATTTTTTTATCAGCAATTTGACAATTTTTGCTCGGTTCCTAAAATTTCCTGCACAGACTTTGAAACAAGTGTTGCGCTACACAAGAATGATGCGATGCCATGCTAAACGGTCAATTTCCCTAAAAATGCCGGTTTTAGAGTATAACACATGTAATCTTGTATTTTACAACCGTTTTGCTAATATTTGCAGTATGAATACCGAACACCTCTAGATGAGTGTAAAAGATAGGGAAATTGCCGTGTTAAAAATACATTATTTTCGACTGATCAACATCGCTACCAAAGATGCTACCAAAGAGGCAGTCTGGGTGTATATTTGTTCATGAGATGAACTTCATTCCTACCATTGTGTGACAATGGAGTTGTAGCTTATGCCTAGGAACGCCCGTCCAATCAGTGATCCAGACATATTCTAAGGCAGTATCACCTGATCATGGATATGGTTGATCTCTAGGGGATCGAGGTTAGGAGAGTAGACTCAGAGGACAACACGGAGGATCCACTCACAAAGGCCTTTTCCTAGAGAGAGACTATTATGGGATGGTTGAGTATGAG